>CAWUFW010002911.1:932500-1532500 GCA_963921515.1 Calotriton arnoldi | reverse complement strand
GGCCTCACCAGAAAAGAGGAGCTACTAAAGGCGCTGAGGGCCTGGGTAGTGGCCAGACAAGCTAGTGAGCAGTCTGGGGATCTTGGCCTGGAGGCGGAGGAGCCTATTCCAAGGGTGGGTGTGCTTTTGGGAGGGGGGGCACCCTCTAAACCAGGCAGCAGCAGTTTGTCCCCAGAGGAGCTGGAGGACAGACGGGAAGCAAGGAGAGTTGCAGTAGAACTACAGAAGCTTAAGTTAGCCATGGAGGAGAAAAGGATGATGTTAGACCATGAGATCAGGATAAAGGAGCTGGATCAGAGGAGTAGAACCAGCTCAGATGATGGCAGCAATCCGTCAGGACAGGCAGACAGAATTGTACACATCCCTAAGAATGTAGGCAAGGAATTCAAGAAGGGGGATGACATACAAAGGTGGTTTCAGGGTTACAAGGCAGCGATACACATGAATGGGGTCCCTGAGAAGAATTGGGGAGCAGGATTGTGGCCTCTCTTTCCAGAAGAAGCAAGGGATACTTTAATAGCTTTGGGTAAGGGGTATAACCTCACCTATGCTGACATGAAGGAGGCCCTTCTCACTAAGTATGGTCTTACTCCTGAAAGGTACAGGGATCAGTTCAGGTCCAGTAAGAAGTCTGATGCCAACACTTGGTTGGAGTGTGTAGATTAATTTTGCATGTCACTGGATGGCTGAGTGAAGGGCAGCAATGTGACCGATTTCCAGGGGATCTACAATTTGATTGCATGGGAGCACTTGTCTAGTCTATATTTTGCAGATCTGCGCCAGCACCTAGCTGATAGTAAGCTGACTGACCCCAGGAAGCTTGCTATGGAGGCGGACCGCTGGGTGAGTACCAGGGTCCACAAGAAAGAGTTTGGGGGAGACTCAGCCAAAGGTGGGCAGGGTCCCCAGCAGAAGAGTGGGGGGACAAGGGTAAAACGCAGGAGTTCTCTAAAGGGCCCCAAACTAATACCCAGGGTAAAGGTTCCCATCCCCCAGGAGACAAGAAAGCAGTGGTCTCTTCAGGAAAGCCTGCAGAGACCGCCCCCGCAAGTGTTTTGCATGTGACCAGGTGGGTCACATGAAGGGGGACTCCAAGTGCCCCAAGGGAGCACAGCCACCCACTGGTGGGCAGTCCAAGGTGTTGGCTAGTGTAGCGCTTGGGGAGGAGGGGTACCCACAGGAGGGTGGGGATCCCGCAGAAATGACCCTCGTCTCACTAGGGGACAGTGAGATGGTCCCAGGAAACCAGGTGCCCCCCTAACACAAAGAAATATAGCACCTGGGTGACCATCAATGGGAAAAGGGTAGAGGCTCTCAGAGATACTGCAGCCAGTGTGACCTCAGTCCGATGTCACCTGGTGTCTGAGGAGCAGGTAGTCCCAGGGACATTCCACCAAGTAATTGCTGTGGGCAACTCAGAGCGCCAGTGTATGGTGGCGCAGGTTCCCTTTGAGTGGGGGGGGTCTCAGGTCCCTTGAGGGTGGTTGTGAGCCCTACCATGCCTGTAGAGTGTCTGCTAGGTAACGACCTGGAGCAGTCCTTGTGGAAGGATGTTGAGCTCAGGTCTCACTTGGAAATGCTTGGATTGCCAGAGTGGGCATGCGTGTCTACTCAGTCAATGGCGGCCGGAAGGGGTGATCAGAAGGACTTGGAGCCTGAAACAGTGGCCCAAGTCCCTGCCAAGAGAAAGGGCAAGGGGCGCGGGAAACCGGCCCCTGAAGTTCCCACGGACCGGGAGGAGGCGGACCTTGAGGGGGACGCCCCGGTGCCTACAGGGGAGCAGGTAGCTGAACTGGGGGACATCTCTGAGCTGACCCATTGGCAGCAAGAAGGGGGTCCCACCAGGGAGGAATTCTGCAGGGAGCAGAAAGAATGCCCTTCTCTAGAGGGTCTGCGGCGGCAGGCTGCAGCCCAGGCAGCTGGTGATCAGTCCGGATCACATTGGATCTACTGGGAGAATGGTCTCCTGTATAGTGAGCCTAAGGTCGCTGAGCCTGGGTCAGCCCGTGTGCTGGTGGTACCCCAGCGCTTCAGGACCTTCCTACTGGGTCTGGCTCATGCCGTGCCTTTGGCAGGACATTTGGGGTAGGACAAGACCTTTGACAGGCTTGTCACCCACTTCGTCTGGCCCCAAATGCGAAGGCAGTCAGATGGACATTTCAGGTCTTGCCAAACTTGCCAAGCAAGTGGTAAGAGTGGGAGGAAGGTCAAAGCTCCTCTCCAACCTTTTCCAGTTGTTGGAACACTCTTTGAAAGGGTAGGGATGGACATTGTGGGGCCACTAGATCCCAAGACAGCCATGAGCAACAGGTACATCCTGGTCTTGGTGGACCATGCCATCCGGTACCCGGAGGCAATCCCTCTCAGGACAACCACGGCGCCAGTGGTGGGACGGGCGTTAATGGGGATCTTTTCCCACGTGGGGTTCCCCAGAGAGGTGGTTTCCGATAGGGGGAACAATTTCATATCCAAGTATATGACATCCCTGTGGAAGGAGTGTGGTGTAACCTACAAGTTCACCACCCCTTACCACCCACAAGGTAACGGTCTGGTGGAGAGATTCAACCAGACCTTGAAGGGCATGATTAAGGGTCTAACAGAACCCATGAGAAGTAAGTGGGACGTCCTCTTGCCATGTCTTCTCTTTGCACACAGGGAGGTGCCACAGAAGTCTCTTGGGTTCAGTCCCTTTGAGCTTCTGTATGGTCACCCTGTGAGAGGACCTCTGAGTTTGGTAAAGGAAGGCTGGGAGGCAGCTCCCAGGAAATCTCCCCAGGATGTGTTTAGTTACATGCTGGCCTTCAGAAACCAAACTGCCCGCTTCAGGAAACTCGCTCAGGCGAACCTAGAAGCAAGCCAGGAAGAAATGAAGAAGTGGTATGACCAGAATGCCACTCTGGTCGAATTTCAACCTGGGCAAAAAGTGTGGGTCATGGCCCCAGTGGAACCTTGTGCCTTGCAGGACAAGTGGACTGGGCCATTTGAGGTGGTGGAGCGCAAAAGCGATGTCACCTACCTGGTGGATTTGCGGACTCCAAGGAACCCTTTGATGGTCCTGCACGCGAACCGCCTCAAACCCCACTTCGAGAGGTCAGAAGTAAGCATGCTCTTGGCGACAGATGATGGGGTGGAAGAGGAGAGTGTACCTCTCCCTGACCTCCTGTCTACCAAGGAGCGCGATGGGTCAGTGGAAGGTGTGATCCTCTCCCCTACACTGACCCCAGAGCAGCAGAGCGACTGTCACCAGTTGTTGGGACAGTTTGCCCCACTGTTCTCTCTGACCCCAGGTGTTACTCACTGGTGTACCCATGACGTGGACACCGGTGACAGCCCTCCTGTGAAGCACAAAATTTACAGGTTGACTGACCAGGTCAGGGCCAGCATCAAAGAGGAGGTCTATAAGATGTTGGCGTTAGGGGTGATCGAGCCCTCCCACAGTCCTTGGGCCAGCCCAGTGGTCTTGGTCCCAAAGGCTGCTGCACCCGGTGCCACCCCAGAACTGCGGTTTTGTGTGGACTACCGTGGGCTCAATGCCGGCACCAGGACTGACGCGCACCCCATCCCCAGAGCTGATGAGCTCATTGATCGGTTGGGAGCTGCCAAGTTCCTCAGCACGTTTGATTTAACGTCTGGGTACTGGCAGATTGCCTTAACCGATGGGGCCAAGGAGAGGTCAGCATTCTCAACCCCAGAAGGACATTACCAGTTCCGGGTGATGCCCTTTGGGTTGAAGAATGCCCCTGCCACCTTTCAGAGGTTAGTCAACCAGGTGTTGGCTGGACTGGAGGATTTCAGTGCCGCCTACCTGGATGACATTGCAGTGTTCAGTTCCAGCTGGGAAGAACACTTCGGGGAAGTGTTGAGGGCACTGCAGAGGGCAGGCCTCACGATCAAGGCCAGTAAGTGCCAGATCGGGCAGGGTTCTGTGGTGTACTTGGGTCACCAGGTAGGAAGCGGCCAGGTGGCGCCCCTACAACCCAAGATTGACACCATTCTGGCTTGGGAGCCCCCCAAGACCCAGACAGAGGTGAGAGCCTTTTTAGGTCTCACCGGGTACTACAGGAGGTTTGTTAAGGGGTATAGCACCATTGTTGCCCCCTTAACAGAGCTGACTTCCAGGAAGCAGCCCAAGAAGGTGATCTGGACTGAGTCCTGCCAGAAGGCTTTTGATGCCCTGAAGGCCGCCATGTGCATGGCGCCTGTGCTCAAGGCACCCAACTACTCCAAGGAATTCGTCGTGCAGACTGACACTTCAGAGCATGGTGTGGGAGCGGTGCTCTCACAACTGAACGAAGAGGGCCTAGATCAGCCTGTAGTCTTCCTTAGCAGGAGACTACTCCCCAGGGAACAGAGGTGGAGTGGCATAGAAAGGGAAGCTTTCGCTGTGGTCTGGGCACTGAAGAAGCTGAGGCCCTACCTGTTTGGGACTCACTTCCGGGTTCAGACAGACCACAGGCCCCTCAGATGGTTGATGCAAATGAGGGGTGAGAATCCAAAACTGCTGAGGTGGTCCATCTCCCTACAGGGAATGGACTTTACGGTGGAACACCGCCCTGGCACAGAACACGCCAATGCAGATGGTCTGTCCAGGTTCTTCCTCCTTAGTGAAGAGAACTCCCAGGAGGTTGGGTAGTTCTCCCTACTTTCAGCTGGAGGGGACATGTGCTAGACTTGGCATCCTTTGGCGTGTTTCCCCTGAGTTTTTGCTTTCTGACCTCCCGGTTTTGACTCTGTTTGTGCTGGCTTAGTGTTTCTGCACACGTTTCTCACTGCTGATCAGTGGTAAAGTGCAAGTGCTCCTGTGGTAAAATGTGTTATGGATTGGTGTTTCCATGATTGGCCTATTTGATTTATGTGTCAGTCCCTAGTAAAGTGCACTGAGTGTGCCAGGGCCTGTAAATCAAATGCTGTTAGTGGGCTGCAGCACTGGATTGTGCCACCCACACGAACAGCCCGTAAATGTAAATCTGGCCTGCCATTGCAGAGCCTGTGTGCAGTCTGGTACTGCCATGTCGACTTGACAAGTGCACCCACTTGCCAGGCCCTAACCTTCCCTTTTCTTACATGTCAGTCACCCCTAAGGTAGGCCCAAGTTTCCCCTGTGGGCAGGGTGCAGTGTATGTGAAAGGTAGGACATGCCCTGGTGTGTGTGGCATGTCCTGAGAGTGAATTACTGCCAATTTCGTTTTTCACTATTGCAAGGCTACCTGTTCCCCATAGGACAGAATGGGGAGTTTGCTTATAACATCTTATAAACATAACTGGCCCTGGGAACTAGGTAGGAAAATAAAGTTTAGTATGCCTGAACTCAGAATCTAAAGATGCATCTTTTAGTGAAGATGATTTTTACATTCTGTGTTTCAAAATACCACTTTTAGAAAGTAGGTATTTTCTTGCTCAGCCATCCAGCAGGCCTCTGCTGGGTTTGTGGAATGACTGTCTGGATTTTGGATGACAGGGACTGGGGAGCAGGAGTGGCTCCGGATAGTCTAGGTGGGTCAGGAAAGGGCTGAATAGACCTGGGCTGCATTTAGAGTAGGGGGAGGAGATTTCCTTGCACCTGAATGGGCCTGGTCTGCCTCTGACAATGCCGTCTCCACCTCCTGCCAGGAAGCCACACCAGAGAGGGCAGAACTGGTTCTGGCTGGGCACAGACACTCTCTGCCTTCAGAGAACAAAGGATTTGGTGGTGTAAACATTGGGGCCCAGACCCCAGAACTTTAGAACTATTTTGGACCAAGAAGACTGCCAAGAGGAAGAGCTGGAGAAGCTGTGAGGAGGAACTACCACTTTGCTGAGTGTTTTGCTGTGTTGGCCTGCAGTGGCTGCTTCTGTCTTGGGCAGTGAAAGGACTGGACTGAACTTTCTGCAATCTATTTTTGTGAGTTTCTCCAAGGGCTTGAGGTAGAGCTTGCCCCCTGTTCAAGAAGTGTCAGAAACAGCAAAGACTTCAAGTTCTTCTGCCCTCAGCACTGGGGACTGTGTTTTGTGCTGCAATAGAAGAAAAAGCAACCCGACGCCGACTACGACGCCGCTGCCGACTCCGTGTCCTGAAGGCACCGCAGAGGGCACCGCCGCGACCCTGGTCTCACCGACGACGCCTGCTGACGCCGCCACCGAGCCGCTGCTCGCACCGCGACCTGTGGGCACCGCACTCCGCACCGCCTCGCTTCAGGACGACGCCTTGGTATCCCCAACGATGCCGCTCCACGCCAAAATCGACACCGCTGCTTGCACCGTGGTTCGAGGGCACCGCTCATAAAGTTACACGACGCACCGCCCTCATTCCGCACCGCAGCCTTGGCCTACCGACACCGGCGCCATCGACTCCAGTTCATCAGCAGACGACAGCACTTCAGCAACGACGACGACGCTGCTTGCACCGTGACCTGCCAGCACCGCGACGAGCACCGCATCACTTCGCACCGCGACCCTGGTCTCACGCTGCTACCGAGTCGCTGCTTGCACCGCGACCTGAGGGCATCACACGCCGTACTGCTGCACTTCGCACCGCAGCACTCGACACCTGCCGACGCCAGCGTTCCTGACTTCAACTGCGAGGAGTTCGATCTGCAACACGTGTAACTTCGAGGGCCCGAAGACTCCTGCACCGACCTCCGGAACCGACACCTGCTGACGCAGTGCTTTCGGAAGCTCAACGAGAGGTCGCAGACGCCCTGCATTTCTAAAAGGTACTGTTTTGCAGGTCCCGACACCGTAGCTGGGCCGCGACGCAGCGGTCAGCCAGAACTGTTTGGATTTGAGCCGTGATAGCCCCAGAGGGAGCTATCGACTTCAAGGAACTGTTTTTCAAGGTTATTTTGATAACTGAAGATTTCTAAGTACTGTATTGTGGATTTTTTATCGTTTTTGGTCTTGTCTTGAGTATATAAAAATATTGGATATTTTTCTAAACTGGTGTGGTGTCCTTTTGTAGTGCTTACACTGTATTACTGTTGGTTATGTGCAAATGCTTTACACACTGCCTCTGGAATAAGCCTGAATGCTCGTGCCAAGCTACCAAGGGGGTGAGCAGGGGTTATTTTAGGAGTGTAACTCCCTTATCCTGACTAGGAAGAAGGGTCCCTATTTGGACAAAGGTACCTACCTCTGCCAATAAGAGACCCCCATTTCTAACACTGGGTAATCATCTGTGCATTTCAACCAAGTCTCTGTCACTTAAAGGCAAACGCAAAGCAGGCAAAATATAAAGAGTCTGAGTTGATACCATGGCCTGTTGGTTAATTAGTATTTTATTTAATGTGTGACTCATTTTTGCTTCAAAGTTATTACATTTAACTACGCTCCTGGACGAAGCCTCCCATTCTTCCCTCTAAGGTGTTTAGTGTTGGGCCTTTCTATTGAGAGACACTCGGAGGCTGACCCTCTGGTGGTCTGGCATGTACCTCTAGTCATGTCTCGAAAGGGGTTCCTTGGTGTTGCCTGTCGGCTTCTTAGTAGGGCTATGTTCTCTAATGAAGGATCCTTTAAACAGTAGTTTGGTGATGTTCTGTCCTTTTTCATTGTCTAACTTTCTCTTTCAGCACCAACTCTGGTGCTTTAGTGATCTGCAACCTGAAGCTGTGAACCATGCTTCTGAACCCAAAAGCAGAAAACAGAATCCCAAGATGGTCAACACGCACTGGGGCACTGTAGGTGTACGTCTCAGAGGGGGTGGCGTTACCCACATACTGGTTGATGCCCAAAGGAGAAAAAAAAAAGGAAAATAGGGACATTTCCGAACCAAACTACTAGACAGTGGAGTAATGTACAGCATGTGAATCTAAAATAGATTCACAATGCAAAACTTACACTTGCTTCAGCCTGAAAGGGTTTCTGTTTAATTGGGAGAGTAGAGAACTGTCTTAAAAGACAGAACTCCCCAAGTAGAAGATGAACGCAAGATGTAAGAAATACATTCTCACTCCATCAAAACCTGGCCAGGAACACTATTACCAGTAAGTTGAGTGGAAAATCTGCTCCAAAAGGTGATACTCTCACAAGTCCACTTCAATGGAACTCCTTATGTAAACACACCTATAGGGCTATCAAAACCCTGTTTACTTATGTTTCTGCAAACAAGGCAATCAAATCAAAAGTAACTTTATATGGTTGAACAAGACCATAAAAGTACACGAAGCATAATTACATACATCAGTCAATAAAAACAAAATACATCCAAATCAACAAGTTAAAACCAGTTTAAAAAAAATAACTAGGAAGACTTAAATCATACTTAAACTAAATTAGCTTGACAATAATAATTTTGCACTATCAAAACAACTGAGAAGGACTTAGTATACATATTGGGGAGATATAATAATCACTTGAGTCAGTAATACCTAAAACAATACCTTCTTTGGTGGCCCAGCAATAAAACTGTACAAACAATGGTCCTAATATAAATTACCACCACATTTAAGCCCAGCTAATAGCACATCAGATAAACATATTGTGCAAATAAATAAACATACAAAATGATTTAAAAGCATGATAAAATAACACAAAAAGGGTGAAACATGATAAAGTGCATTATAAATAAGACCGACACCCCCAATAGAGCGTAAGACGATCAGGTAAGATTTTCACACCCCTCTTCAAACGTCTTTCTCAACCTCAGTGATGAGGCCTGAAAGCAAGCAACAGCATAAATTGTATATACATCCAGAAGTAGCTGTAAATAGAATAACAGAAGGCTTGACCTGAACAAAATGCAGAGATTTCTGCAAATACATTAAAAATGTTCTTCAAGGGATGTCATAAAATCCCCCCCAAAAAAATAAAATGCAAATAATCATGGGGAAAAAAACTGTCACAAGTGCAAGGACTCATCTTTGTGCTACACACACCAGGCTTAAGAAATGTCAACAACATGTGGAACTGGTTGAACCTAAATCTGATAAGGAGGAATCGGTGATGGACATTAAAGGTAATAAGCAAGTAAGTTTCAATGGTAGGACCTGTTACGATCAAAGCATGTCCTCAAACCAGGGGTTTCTCCAACTCCATACCCTCTCTCTTGGTTTTTCTCCATAGTAAAAAAATATCCAGAGTCCAGGAAATATCTACTTTCAAAATAGTGGATGGCTACTCAAACAGAAGAGGCCTACCTAGCTTGACAAAAGTGTCCTGAATATATGTCCCATCCAGCTCCAGGCAGTCCTTAACTATCTCCCTACTTAAGTGCTTTTCCAATTGCACCCAGATAGTACGCCACCTAATCAGGGGGTATAAGGTAATGAAATCCAACAGATAAGGCAGCCCTACCTCTTCATGGACCATGAAAGTAGTAGTAGAAGCAGGAACCGCCAACAGACGCCTACAGAAACCATTTTCCTCCACTAGGAGCTCCCTTGAGTTTACATTTCCCCATACTTCGCTACCGTAAGTGGCTACTGGAACAGATTTGCTCTGATAAATCTTGATCAGAGCACCCAATGGCTTGCTACCAATTCTATAATTATAATCTCACTAAGAGGGTCACAACAACTGGAGACAATTATTATCCACGATACCACTCCATATAATATTAACTCACAACAAGTAACGGGATAGCTTGAGAAGTTTGATTAAAACTATCTCATGAGAGGACAAAAAACTTTTATCAGTGTCCTCACGTCACTCTGCTATTATTTGTGAAAATTAATGAATATAAAAATTACCATACCAACAACCAGCTGCAGTCTGGTCCGTATCCAATACTAGACACCTCGTCTGCCTCCGCCTTCAAAAAGGTCCTTTACACATGAGTCTCGAGAATTGGCTTTCCCAAGTCCTCCGCTATCTGTGTAAAGGACCTTTTTGAAGGCAGAGGCAGACGAGGTGTCTAGTATTGGATACGGACCAGACTGCAGCTGGTTGTTGGTTATTGCCATCCAATAAAGTATGGTAATTTTTATATTCATTAATTTTCACAAATATTAGCAGAGTGACGTGATATGGTCCTGAAGAATGCCACGAATCTTTGTGATCATCAAGGCAGAAACATGTTGACCTAATCTAATATAGGGAACATCTATACCCCTATTCTCGCACTGTTTTTATGTCTATCCTGTGAGGACACCGATTAAAGTTTTTTGTCCTCTCATGATATAGTTTTAATTCACTTGTTTAATACTTTTTTTCGCACTCTGCCCCTCACTCTCACCACCATTGGATGATTAAAACACCTCTCGCTCCTCTCCTACGGGAGAGTTGTAGCCCACACTGTGTACCTTGCGGTCGCAGTGTGTAAGAGGGAACCCAATGATGAAGCATGTCACCTCTGGGTGAGTGAGGGTTCTCGTCTTTATAACAATAATTGTCCCCACATTCACAATCAAACTTCTCAAGCTATCCCGTTACTTGTTGTGAGTTAATATTGCTATCAATTCTAGCAGAGAAAGAGAAGAGTGCATCTATAGATCTTGCTAAAGTTAATCTCTTGGATTTTATCAAAGGGGCGCACGTAGACCAGTCATCAAAAACAACCCCTAGATAGATATGAATCTGGACCCCGGACAGCCTATTACCCTGAGCAAGAAAAGATCTCAGCTGGGTCCTTTTAGGGCCCAGCACCATTACCTGTAATTTACTATATTTGGTAGAAAGGTCAAGACTATTCATGTATAACAAGGCAATTTCTTTCGCTAATTTTCTTTCTCATATGGTTAAAAAAATAGGCATAATATTTTTGTTTCCAAGACTATTATTTGATGCAGCACAAAACTTGCCCTGTTTTATAAGATGTGCTATGATAATGTGCACATGATCATCTTGTCATCGTTGGGTGCTTCATCTATTTTCGAACATCTTGAAGAGATGCAAATCCAGATTAGACAAGGAGGGCTGCAACAAATAGATTTTTGACTTCCAAGTTAATTTGTAATTTTAGTTTAACAGTTGTCTACATACACGTTTTCAGTGATTCAAACTCCATAGACCATCAGGAATATATTTTCAATGTGTGGCTGCCACACTGCATACTAGACAATTTAAGAGGTGGAAACATGGCATTACCTCGCTCTTTGAAACTGGAATTACTTATTACGAAACTTGATGACATTTATAGCTGTAGAAGCCTTTGCATTTAGAGGAAGTCCAATGTAGAACGAATCTGTACATTCCTGTTAGTCTCTGCAATTCAAAATATTTCTTTTTACTGTTGAGACAGACGTGGAGTGGGTATGTGCTGCCAGTTTCGTCCCTTCTGTTTGGGGCCTGGTTAAGAATAAGACTGGATGATTGCTCACTATGGCCCCACATATATTTCTTATTATTTTATGTTATTTTTTTCTTACTTTTATGATTATTGAATCGGCCTTTGCGGCTCTATTTTCATTATAGTTAGGCTTTCCCCTTTTATTACATTATGGGAGTTGCAGTGCATTTATCCCTAAGATGGCCGCCGCTTATTCTTTGACACTGTTCAGCCACGCACTAGTCGTTTTGGCTGTACTGTGTATTGAGCCTTCCCCTTGTATATCGGTACGGACTATGCTGGGCGTTCATCCTTATGATGGCTGCTGTCCATTTTCCCACATTGCGCGGCCGCACTCTAGTCTTTCAGGCGTATTTGAGTTAGGAGCTTTTGTTAATTGTCCTGGAACCCGAGCCACCTCATTTACTTGATTAGGTGATTTGTATTTTGCCTCAGTGAGTATTCCCTCTATGTAGTGTATGCTATCTTGAGCCTGCCGCGGGTTCGCACTATTTAGGTTCATTGAGGTATGCATCATCTTAAGATGACTGACGCGATTCTTCTAGCGGGGAAGGAAGGGAGGCCACGCTTCAGTCTTTTTGATTGCTCAGCATTACAAACTTTTAGTCCTCTTTATTGCTTGGCGTCATGAGCCTTCTGTTATTGGCTAATGGTGAACAAGGCGCCCTTTAAATAGTGCTTTGAATACAATTTCACTCACATGCCGATTTGCAAGCGGCAGGAGCGTTTGTTAGGCTGATTATTACTCAATGGACATTGAGGCCCTCTACACAATTATAACTCAATTTGAAGCAGTGAGATCAGTGTTGTTTCGTGAGGCTCTGGATGGACCTAACAAATTAATACTTGAATGTTTGGAGATAGTTCTCAATGAGAACTACTTCGAATTCAACAGTGATTTGTTCAAACAGATTAAGGTTGTCAGCATTGGGGCCGCCTGTGCCCCCAGTGTAGCAAATATCTATATGGGCCTGTTCGAATTGAGATGCATCTCCAATGAGATATTTCCCTTTTTTGAAAACATTAGGGCATGGGCTAGGTTTACAGATTACATTTTTTCCATCTGGGAAGGGAGGAATACTCTTATAATGAGTTTATAAGTTGGATAAACCTATGTGACGAAAACGTAAAATTTACTCCAAATATTAGTACAACTCTGGTAGAGTTTCTTGACATTTGGATTTACAATTAAGAGGGTCAACTGCAGGAGTCTCTCTATACTAAGCCCATGGCACGCAACAACACCTTGTTGCATTTTCCATTTGCAAATGCTGACAACAGAGTATCCCCTTAGGCCAATTTCTATGGATTCGTAGAAACTGTAGTACCATACAAGAATATGATCGGAATGCACAATTACTGAAGGAAAAGTTCCTCAGAAAAGGGTTTTCTAGGAGACTGGTATGAGAAGCTTACGAGAGATCCAAGTACTATGTAATGTAATGTAAAAGTAATATATAGAGCGCGAACTTCTGCCCGAGGGCGTATTGGCGCTATCAGAGGAGGATCTGAAGCAGATCAGTTGAAAAGGGAGGCTTCTTGCGGAGCTTAGGTGTTAGCTAGTCTTGCGAAAAAAGCCAGGGCTTTAAAGCTTTTCTGAAGGCGGGTAGGAGCGGCTTTTAGTGTCAGTGGTAGGCTGTTCCAAAGAACTGCAGTGGTCCTAAAAAAGCTCTTGCCACCCCAGGTGGTCCTCTTGAATGGGGGGACAGTCAGGTTCATGGCAGAGCCAGAGCGGAGAGTCCTCACCGGGATATACCAACTAAGCTTCTCCTTGAAACGTGCTGGTCCCTGGCCCTGCAGTGATTTATAGGCCAAGCATAAGGCTTTGAACCTGCAGCGTTGTCTAACTGGTAGCCAGTGGAGTTTCCTAATATATTACTATAACTGAGAGAGCATGTTTGAAAGCAGGCAAAAGGAGAACAATGGCAATTTAGTTTGTGTGGTCAGACATTCGAACATTAATAATAAGATAAAGCAGGTGATTAATGTTCAGTGGCACATCTTGAATACTGAAGATGAAGGACTGATTTTGTCTAAACTCCTGTTTGCATTCTGTCGCAACAGACACTTGAGGGATAGGTCAGTTAAAGCTAGACCTCTAACCAATTCCCAATTCATTCAAAAATCCATCACAGGAACTAATCCGGTTAAGGGGAATCACCGGTGTGGCCAATGCCACGCGTGTGATACTGCTTTTGTTTCTGACAGTTTGATGTATGGTAATAAGAAGGTTAGGCTTGAAAGTATGGCTAACTGCAGAAATAGCAACATTGTGTATCTCATCATTTGTCTGAGCAACATGGGGTATGTTGGTAAGTCAGCAAGGGAGTTTAGGACTAGATATAGCTAATAGAAGTCACCTGTTCGAAATCAGAAACTCCTGGCCCTTATGGTTAACCACTGCATGGAGCAGGGTCATACTGATAGTGGACTCAAATGGACTATTTTGGAGAAAATAGATGACAACTGAAATAGAGACAACAACATATAAAGGAAAAAGAGGGAGGAATTTTGGATGTTCTACTTAAACACAGTAAAGAAAGGCCTCAATGATGGAATGCCCTGGGAAAATGCCCTTTCAAACATTCAGTCATTATCATAGGGGGACTTTCCTGTAGTAGCTCTTGAGTATCGTTTAATATGCTTTGACTTGAACCCGGTCAGGGTGGCAAGGGTTCTTCAGCTATATATCCCCTTTGCAGTAGTTTCTAGTCGTGGGTTTTGGTCCTGGCGGTATTATCTGGGCAAGGATCCTACTTTGTTATATTGTTAGTTCCATTCGTCTCACAGTGGCATGAGGATTGATTAATTAGGACCCGGCTCGTTCCATTGGAGGATGTTTTTCCATCACCCATGAATGGGTTTTACCTTTGTAAAGCGCTTGAGATTTGGCCTTTTTGAATACAATTTGGGTGCTTTGGGTATCATTATTATCATAGCTATTAATTCCCATAGGCACCTTTATTGATTATAGTTTGTTAGCCTTCCTATTGGCGTCTCATTAGGAGTTTAGTCTACGAGTTTCATACTTTAGAGGAAGTCTGGTGTAGAACGAATCTGTACCTCTTAGTCCCCTCAATTCAAAATATTTCTTTTCACTGCTGAGGTAGAGATATGGGTGTGTGCTGCCGGTTTCGTCCCTTACTTTTGGGGCTGTGTTAAGAATAAGATTGGATGAGTTCTCACTATGGCCCCACATATATATATATATTTTTTTGTAAATACTTTTTATTAACAAACCTCAGCATTACAACCACATATATTTCTTATTATTTTATGTTATTTTTTTCTTACTTTTATGATTATTGTATGGGCCTTTTCAGCTCTATTTTCATTATAGTTAGGCTTTCCCCTTTCATTACATTACGGCAGTTGCAGTGGGTTAATCTCTAAGATGCCCGCCGATTATTCTTTTACACTGCGTAGTCGCGCGCTAGTTGTTTTGGCTGCACGGTGTGTTGAGCCTTCCCCTTGTATTCTGGTACGGACTATGCTGGGCCTTTGTCCTTATGCTGGGCGTTCATCCTTATGATGGCCGCCGTCCATTTTCCGCCATTCTAGTCTTTCAGGCGTACTGGAGTTATGAGCCTTCGTTTAACATCCTGGGTCCCGGGATGCCTCATTTACTTGATTAAGTGATTTGTATTTTGCCTCTGTGAGTATTCCCTCTAGGTAGCGTATGCTATATTGAGCCTGCTGCAGATTCGCACTATTTAGGTTCATTCAGGTATGCATCATCTTAAGATGACTGACGCGATTCTTCTAGCGGGGAAGGAAGGTAGGCAGCGCTTCTGACTTTTTGATTGCTCGGCATTTCAAACTTTGAGTCCTCTTTATTGCTTGGCGTCATGAGCCTTCTGTTATTGGCTAATGGTGACAAGGGGCCCTTTAAATAGTGCTTTTAATACGGTTCCGCTCACATGCCAATTTGTATGCGGCGGGAGCATTTGTTAGGCTGATGCCTGCGGCCACACGTTTTCCAAGTTGAAGATCCTCTCCTTTTGGTAAGTGGTGGACCGGGATGGCCATTTATGCTAAATTGGGGAATGCTTAGTTGCTGCCTACTGGCTAGCTTCACTTTTATTGGGGTTTTTGCATTTACTTTTAGATATCTCTCCTATACAGTCTTGATATCAGCATCTACTCAAAGGCTTATCTCCGGAGCTTGTGTATTCCACATCCATGAGCTTTTAATATAGGCAGCCTTGTCTTTTATTTAGAAGGAGGAGTTCCTTTGGGCAAAATATCTATATCCTAGTGACAGTTGATTATTAACCCTGAACTTTCGGTTTATGCTAACCTCTCATCATTGATTTGGTTCTTAGTGCAGATTGAGAATAACACTCCGGACATTCAGCGGGTTTAAGTCTTTAATAAGTCCACATTGTGCCCAGAGAATTCAAGTTAATTGTCTCATTTACTTCTGAGTACTTTTGCAGATATCAGGTGCATTATTTGTCTATGAGTTACATGATGGTGTTGGCACTTTTAGACACAGTGGACAAGGTGTATATTTACACTTGGGTGCCGATATGTATACTTGTTATATGTGCACTGTTGTGCTGGGATAAAAGGGACTTGTTTCGCTGTGTATTGCATGTTGAGATACATTGGATCTATTCGGTCAACAGTATATATGATATTTGGTTTTTCACAAAATTGGAATTATGCATGGATTGTATGGTGGTTTTGGTTGAATTTGATAGACGTATATACATTGAGGAATTCATATTATTTATTAATTTTTACATTTCTGCTTTTCTTCTTCAGAATCGTAGGGCTGCTGCCCTCTCTGTCTCCCCTCCCTTGTTGTTTTATTCTTCACTGATACATCAGTGTGTGCTCTGAAGAAGGTGGGTAGTCATCTGACCACTTTCCACCGAAATGCGCATCGGTACTAGTGCTACAGTATTCATACATTGAACAAAAGTTGGATTCATAAATGTTGATCTTTTCTTTGCGGTTGTAAAACAAGTGTATTGAATAACAGAAATAAGTGCCGTGATAGAGCAGTAAATCTAAATTTGGGTTCTATATGTATATTGAAATAAGATCACCATTGTAACATCTGGAGGCTATACGCAGTTTGATGGATATTGGTGTCCTGGTGTCACTGATTATACAAGAGTTTCAAAAGTTATTTTGAGTATGAGGAGGATGTGTAAGATATGAGGATGATGTGTAAGGTATGAGTGGTATGTGTGAAGTCTGACTGTGTATTGTTATATAGTTTGTGTGTGTGGGTGAAACGATTTTCTTCATATATAGAAATGCTTAAATCGTTGTCATCTAAATATGTTTATATATGCTAATAAATAAAAGAAATTGAGATATTGCCAATTTATTAAGTCTTAAGGTTTGTTGTATTTTATTTTTTACTTTTCCTGTAGAGTGTGTTTTTGGAGGAGGGTGATTATTCCTTTTTTGTGCCTCTGCATTATTATCTCGGTCCCATAACATCTATAACAGACGACAATAAAGAAATATGTTTAATTAACACACGTTGCAAACAAGAGAAACAAGTTGGGAATTAGTGGTATGGTATGCTACTTGTGAAAACATATTATTTAGACATCGAGTCGAATTTCAGATAGGTGTTTTAGTTGCTTTAAACCAACATCAACCAGAACCTGCATGTTTTAAGCTACAGTCCATAATATTACTGCCATATAGCACTCCATTCAATATATTAGGTAGTGACAGAAGTATTCGTACCTGGGGATGAAAGCCATTACCATAGTATTTTATGTGCTCTGTAGGATTCAAGAAAACAAAAAGGTGCAACAAATGCTTTTGTGTTGCTACACATCTCCAACTGAGGAGTTGGAAGTTCTTGACATTTTGAATAACATGAATAAAACCTGCTGCCTGTTTGATCTGCGCCCATCTAATCCCATCGAGGAAGATAGTAAAACTTTGCCTCCATTCCTCGTAAATGTACTCACTAATACGTTGTGTCCTGATACCATACCTCAAGTCTAAATGAGGCTTTGGTATCACCACTGCTGAAAAAACATTAATTGAACTCTCTGGACCCCTCAAATAACAGAGAATTTCAAATGACCAAATTGTCACGAATCCCCTGAAACTCAGTGACTGGAGAGCAGGTTTCCAGTGCAATAAAGGCCTTGACACAACCATGCTCAACATACAGTCTTTGATTCTTGATCTTGGATGCAGTGGTCAGGCCATATTACTACTGTTCTGTTAGACCTATCTGTGTTTCTTATCAATCTTGACCATTCAATCTTACTGAACCCATTGATAGAGGTGGTATGAGCGTTGAAAAGAGGTAGCTGCAGGTTTACAGTTATATAACTAGTTATAGTTTATATAGGACAACTGATTTTTCAGCTCTAAAAGGGACTTGAAATCTTGAACTGTGTGTATAATTTTGTGCTGGAGACTGATGCATGTTATAATTAGTTTAAATGTGGGGCATTTATATATGTGAAAATTATTGTGGATTGGATCTTGATGTTGGAAACTATTCTTGTGCTCTAAGGTTTTTGTCAGTCAACTGTTTATATTTGCTTTGTAAATACATGTAGAATGTTTGCACTCTGCTCAATGTGTGCTAGTATGAAATAATCTTGATGGTGTGTATCAGAAAATGTTAAAGGTTTTTTAAACTTTATAAAGATATTGCTCTTCTGTATGCATTGGTTAAATTCTTGGTGTGCTGATAAGTAATCACCTTGAGTGATGGTCAACAGGGGACTATATATGTTAGGCTTCTATGATCCCTTCCCAGTTTGTCCTTAACTGGATCAAATCCTGTTTGGTAATCAGTCCCAGAAGTCAGAGCACCTGGGAAAATTAAAGAGAGAGAAACTTTTAACCTCAGACTCTAACATCCCACAGCTTCAATTTGCCATTTCCTGTGGGGACAACAAGTAAATGTATCGATCAGGGAGAGTCGGCTTGCTGGGGTCTGAATCAGAACCTATACCTGTTGAAAGTTAAGCCAGACGTCTTAGAAGTCAGAGGGGTTCTGACAAAAATGTTGGGACTGGTTAAAGGAGTCACTCAGAGAATGGCAATGTTTGGCAGCTACTAATGTAAGTATGACAGGTGAGGTGAGAATAAAGTATTGTAACAGTAGCAAAAAGGTAAACAACATGTTGGGGGCGTGGCCGCACAGGCAATGGAATCGGACGTGCTCTGTTAGAGCTCTGCCGCCGACGCCCCTTTGCCCGCAACATACATCCGTCACAATACGTTTTCGGGGCTACCGACTAGCTCCGTTGAGCCCTGATGAGCCCCACAATGCGCTTGATGGCTGGGAACTGCCGCGGCTGCGGTAATTAATAGATGTGTCCGGACGACAGAGGCGGCACCCGACTGGAAGCAAGGCACGCCCGGCCGCTGATTACAGGATATGCTGGGGACGTGCCCTGCCTGGAAGGCCGCAGCGCCCAACAAAGGAGTAAGCGTTGTTCTCCCTCGCCTCTGTCAGCTGCAACCAACGACCAGAGGCTAATAATCAGCTCCGCTGAACTCCGACGGACCCTGTGACACGTTGGGTAGCTTGGAATTGCCCCGGCTGCGGTAACTGGCAGGCGCGCCCCTGCAACGGAGGCAGCATCCGTCAGGAAGGGAGGCAAGCCCGGCCATTGCTTGCGGGGCGCACGGGGGACGAGCCCTGCCCAGAAGAGCACGGCGCCAAGCGGAGGAGCAGAAATTGAACTCGTTCGCCTTTGCCAACTGTGGTCAACCTTAAGGAGGACCTGAAGCTGACTGGGGCATTGGTGACTTCGCCAATACTATGGCAGATTTTCTGTGGACTGACACATACACAGAGACAAGGTGCGTACAGCCACGCAAGATGGCAGTCATGAGGCTTGAGCGTAGCTGCTGATCACCACTGTGCGTAAGGCCCCTATAGGAGTGCCAGGATCATTGTCGGAGACCCCCCTGGCGCAGGCAGGCACCAATAGACGGGAGGAAGAACTGGGTGTGGCCGGAGCACATGTGATGGACTGAGGAGAGTGCAAGGGGAAGAAGTCTTGACAAGGGTGGAGGCCGGGTGTGAGTTGGGTCGTGACCTCACCACATTAACTTTTGTCTTTGCAGTCCCACGAATATGCCAGCCCGGTGTGATGCTCCTGAACTGGATTTTTAACTGTGAAAGCCCCCGCCACCATTGGGGATAGTGTCACAATACAGGCACCAGGGAACGGGCTCCGTCACCAAAACGCTGCAGTTGACCCGCATCGATACGCCCCACATAACGAACTACCGCTTCCACGGCCAGACCTAGGGCGCGGAGCTCCCTGCCCCCTCTTGCACGGATACGTTGAGGTGGTCGCTGCCACACGCTCAGCAGCGCCTCTGTCACAGAGGGGCCAACCACGGACTGGCACTGGGGGCCCGCTGATTCAACCCCCCCAAACCCGCGCCTAATCCGACAAGATGTCCGGGGAGGCAACCTCTGACCCGATGTCCAGCAAACTGGACGCTGTCTTGGCAGCGGTGGAGAAGTTAGGGGCAACTATGGAACAGACCCGCACTTCCCTCGAGAAACAAGATAGACAAGGTGGCCATCGATATGAATCTCCTACATGCGGATCACTGCAAGCTTGCGGACAGAACGTCTGCGATGGAGGACACTATGGCGGAGATTTCCCCACAGGTAGTGGCTACGGAGAAACGTCTCAATGACCTCACCACCCGAGGATATTTCCTAGAACGTCGCGCCGAAGGACGGTCGAGACGTAATAATGTGCGCATGGTGGGCCTTCCGGAGGGCACAGAAGGGAAGGACACAGTGGCCTATACGGAATCCTGGCTTCGAGACCTACTGCCGGAGGGGTCACTCTCCCCCCCATTTTGTTATAGAACGAGCATATAGGGTGCCGGCCAGGCCCCCGCCCCCGGGAGCTAACCCCAGGCCGCTTTTGATTCGAATGTTGAACTACCGGGATAGAGATGCCATCCTACAGGAAACCAGGAAACTGCCGGACGTACAAGTGGATAATTACACAATCATGTTTTTCCCTGATTTCACGGCGCTTTACAGATTAACGTCATTCCTATATGGCAGTGAAACATGGACTGCGTCAGCAAGATCTCAAGTATTCCTTATTATTCCCCGCCAGCCTGCGGGGGATCGCGAATGGCAAAACCCACTTCTTCGATACTCCGGAAGAAGCGGGGGACTGGCTGGACTCACGAGACTCAACGGGAGGTGTTCCCTTAGCAGCGGGAGCGCGTAACACGAAACCCAGCGGCCCTCCTGGTAAACGCGGAAGGGAAAGGAGGCGAAAAAAGACTCAATCATCGCAAAGCCTCGGGCCTAATCATGAGCAAATAATCCAAGACCAACAAAACGCTCTTCAGGCAGCTGCTGAAATTGGTGGGACTCCAGGCGAAGCATCTTCTGCCTCCAGTTTGCAGGAACAGGAAAGTGAAAACGACTTGTCGGATAGCACCCTGAACTTACAGGACTCTGACAATCTCCCGGAGGTTACCCCTCAGACTGCAGATGATATAGCTTAGTCTTCAGCATGAAACTCTGTCTGTACTGCTCTCATGGCACCGCTGCCTACGCAAGTATAACTGGATTCCGCTGTTAATGATTCATAAAGTTGATCTATTTTATTGTATATGCATGTATCCATGGGTTAAAGGGGGAGGGTATTTGGGAGGTGAGGCCCAGGATAACATGAGCTTACACCACGTAATGATCGGTTCCTACATGGAGCCAGTCCATGCTTTCCAATATGGGGCCGATTCCTGCTTTTCTTGTAGGGCCAGGGGAGTCAATAAGACATTACACCTGTTATTTCGTAGACGCGTTACGCCTGCGTGGGACCCCCCCTTGTCACTGACATAATGTTGTTTGCTTGTAATGTTTGGACGATTGCTTGTTGCACTCTCGCCCTTTTGATATTATATGTTTTAGCTTGTTATAGTTTCATTGTCTGTTGCGCGCTGGGTCAGCACACGCTGGGAAATTGGGTATATAGCCAGCCAGCAATATTCAAAATCTTCGCCCGCACCCCGCCTGCCCCTATAGACCATGGGCCTTACATGGGCCACGCACTAGGCCCTTCCCGATGCCATGACACCTATTAAGATTTGCACGTGGAATGTAAGGGGTATTCATAGTCCTTCCCGCAGATATCTCATTTACTCATATCTCAAACGCCACCACATACAGATCGCTCTTCTTCAGGAAACACACCTGGCGGGGCCCGAAGTATAACATTTACAGAGAAGATGGAGGGGACAGCTACATGCCACGGGTTACTCGGCTTACGCCAGGGGGACATTAATTTGGGTTAGGCCGGGCACTCCATTTCGCATAGAGGATTCCCTTACAGACACAGAGGGTCGTTATTTTATGGTAAAGGGAAAGTTGGATGGGCAACCTGTAGTTATAGCATCAATATATGCACCCAACATTGATCAGGCTTCCTTTCTAGCTACCCTGTCGAACAGATTAGCTGCCTGGCATGGGTCCTGTTGATCCTGGGGGGCGATTACAACAGTGTGATGGATGTACCCATGGACCGCTCCTTTCCCCCTCTTCCCGGTGCGCCCACAACGGTTGCCATGAGGGCACTCAACAGCTGGGCTGCGCAATGGCACCTAACGAATGCGTGGAGACACAGGTACCCACATGGCAGGGTATATTCGTTTTTTTCAGGGGCCCATGGACTCCATGTCCGCCTTGATCGGATCATGGTGTCTGATAGCCTTCTGCCGGTTGTTACAGAACCTCGATACCTTGGGAGGACCCATTCAGATCGTAATCCCCGTACCCTACAATTAGACTGGAATAGCAGCACGCCGCCGATCCCGAGATGGCGCTTACAGCCGGATACACTGTCGGATGCGGCATTTCGGGATTCATTGGGTACGGCTGTGACACAATACTTTGAGGAAAATGCAGGCACTGCGTCGTCACCACTGATGGAATGGGACGCCTTTAAGACTGTGGTCCGGGGGCATTGCCTAGGTACACAAGCTGGCATGCGGAAACAACTAGAGACGGATCTTACCGTTTTGGAGGGGAGGCTGGCATCCCAAGAGAGAGGAGCAGTAGAGGGTTCAAATAGGCGATTACTAAACAGCAGGCAAGAACATGCTCGATTACTGGAAAGACTCAGTTGTCTTAATTACACGGCGCACTCAGCACGTACACATCACTCTGGCGATAAGGCTGGCAGACTCCTAAGCTTGGTTAATCCGTCACGATGACGCCGCCTCGCCTGTCACTTCACTTCACTTCGCTCCATGCTGGGCGCCATGATATACTCTCAACAGGACATACACCGAGAATTCACGGCTCACTACATCACACTATACCAATCGCATATGTTAGCCAGTGGCGTAACGAAAGTTGAAGGGGCCCCCCTGCAAGGTACACAGAGGGGCCCCCGCTCCGGATTTAATCCGGAGCTCTCTGGCGTGAGTACAGTGCTGAGGGGGCCCCCTGCAGCTCGGGGGCCCCCCCGCACTGCGGGGGATGCGGGGGCCTGTGTTACGCCCCTGATGTTAGCCACTCCCGACAATACTTATAGGTATCTAGTGGACATTGCCTTACCGCAGCATACACCAGAGCAGCGACTTGAGTTAGAAGACCCCCTTTTACTGGATGAAATCAGGGCAAGCATTTGCTCATTGGCAACTGGTAAAACTCCTGGTCCGGACGATCTACCGGCGGAGTTCTATAAAGCGTACGCAGAGATCCTGGCGCCCCAACTCAACAAAATATACGATGCCTCGATAGAGGATTCCGTTCTCTCTGACACGCAAAACGAGGCACTGCTGATCTCTCTTCGTAAGCCAGGAAGGGATCCGGAGATATTAGGCTCGTACAGACCATTAGCTTTACTAAATACGGACTATAAAGTATTAGCGTCCGTTATTGCAGCACTATTGGCCCCATTGGTACAGACCTTGGTGCATACAGATCAGAACGGTTTTGTCCCCACCAGAAGCACATCATTGAACATCCGCAGACTCTTCAGGGTGCAACAATACGCGACAAATATTTGGCCCCGCTCCGGCTGCCTAGTCCTTGATTTGGAAAAGGCTTTTGACTCCCTGGAGTGGCCGTATCTCTTCGGGGTGCTGCTGGGATACGGGTTGGGAGACACTTTCCTACATATGGTCCGGTTGCTATATACGCGTCCCTCTGTACGAGTCCGGACGGGCCGATTGATATCGGACAGCATCCGGATAGGAAGAGGCACTAGGCAAGGATGCCCTTTGTCACCGCTCCTTTTCTCACTAGCTATGGAACCCCTTGCGACAAGGCTGCGTAGGGAGGGGGTGGACTTGGGTATTCGGCTAGGAGTCGGCCTGCATACAGTCTCTATATACGCGTATGATTTGCTATTGTATTTGAGGGATCTCCATGATATCCCCGCTGCCATCGCTGCCACTCTCCAAGATTTTGAAAGGGCCTCGGGTCTCCGGGTGAACAGGGCGAAGTCGGGACTGTACCCCTTCCGGGGTGTAACTACTGATCCTGGCGCTTGTATGCACAGTTTTCCCCTCTGTTGGGACCCATTCACATTCCGTTACCTTGGCATTTTTATATATCGGAACCCCGCTGATATACTGGAAGGCAACCTGATTAGGGTTATATCAGTCATCAGGGCTCAGATCCAGTTTTGGAAGTCGCTCTCACTGAATGTGATGGGCAGAATAGCACTCTCCAAGATGGTAGTATTACCAAAATTATTATATTACTTTTCCAACCTCCCGGTCTATGTCCCAGCCAGGATGTTTGTGACCTTGAGCAACTAACCCGGGACCTCATTTGGAATACGGGTGGGCCCCGGATAGCGTTATAGAAATTACATGCTCCCACCAACAAGGGGGGCTTGGCGGTCCCCAACATGGAGTTGTATTACCTGGCGGCACAACTGCAATGGGTGACGAGATGGCTGGCGGGCCTAGGCCTCGAGGACACGGCTTCCACACAACCGCCGTGGTCCCAATCTCAGATATACCACCCGTTTCATCCCATTGCCCATTTGCCGCGTCCCTCGCAGACCTTTATTGCCTTAGCACACCGTTGCTATAGAAGGAGTCTGCACCTCACCAGGAATACGGTCCCTTATACTCCATTGCTGCAGCTCCTGGGGACGCCCAGGGGCAGGGGAGGCACCTCGAATGGAGCACTGGCAAGCTGGCATGCAGCAGATCTGCACACTATGGGCGATCTTTATGCTGAGGGCACCCTGATACCATTCGAGACTCTGGCGGAGGAACATGACTTGCCGACAGGGCAATTCTTGCTCCATAACTCCATCATGAGATCGTTCTCAGAGGCGTGGGGCGACATTACCACTGAGCCGGAGATGCATCTCCTGCTACAATACCTTCACGTTATGGGAAAAGGGTCTCATATTATACATTGGTTGGTGGAAGCGCTGCTTACACACACGATGCAGCCCATGACGGCACTCCGCTTAAAGTGGGAGGCGGACAGAGGGAATACATGGACAGATCACGAATGGGATATAATTTTAGCTGCACCCACATGCATACCACGGAACTCTAGATTTTGGCTTATACAAACATATATTATGCACAGAGCGTACCTCTCTCCGGATAAACTAAACAAATATTTTCACACTACCACGTCAGCATGCCCCCGCTGCCTGCAGGTAAATGTGGATCTCCTGAATATGTTATGGTCCTGTGACTCCTTACGTGTATATTGGCAGGAAATTACTGCGGCACTAGCGGCATGCACTGACAGAACACTACCACATACATGGGAGGCGTGTATACTGGGCTTTTACCCTCGACCAAATAAGTATAAGGTTACATCCAGATTTATTGACCTCGGCCTCATAGTAGCGAAAAGACTGATCACCAAAAGATGGAAGCACGCCGACCCTCCCGCAGTGGCTAGCTGGAAAAATTCACTCCTTGTGTGGGCAAGAGCAGAAGGCACATCACTGCATAGGGAGGAAACGGCCGGGTTGTGCAAATACCCTATAGCGCAGTCCTGGGACACCATACTCGCGGACTTGCCGCTGGTAGATGGGGAGGCCGGGAGTAGTTCCTCGCAGGCAGAAGGTGGACAGGACACAAATACTGATCCCCGGACACAGGGTACCCCCGGCTCAGGATAAACCAAGTGACGCCGTAAGAGAGAGAGTTGTTTTTGGGGCATGGGCGCACCGGGGGGGAAGGGGGGTTGGGGTCCAGCCACCCTTCCCCTTAGGCACCAGGGGGATGGGGAAACACACTCAATACTATTTAAAGGCAAGGGCAATACACGTCTTATACACATTTGGCCTGGGCGTGACGACTAGACGATGGTCTGTTTTTGTTTTAATGTTTGATTGTTGAATTAAATGCACTCTATCTAGTTTGCCTCAATTTCGCTTTCCAAGTTGGACAATCAGGTGCAGACTTGCAAAGGGAATGTCACCTGGACACATGGATATAGCAACGATGCTATATTATGACGAGGCAAGTGCTCCGATAGCTGAATGGGCATGAAAGCGCGGCCATCATGGTAATTGCATTGGATGAACTGCTTGACAATAACATTCTGTTGTTCTTTACCAGCTGCACAGTGCTAATACTGGTCATGGTTCACTATTGCCCTAATGACAGACACTGAAATCTTTGTCGCACTCGCATTGGTCATTTGCTTCCTACCCTATATATATATGTTTTCTTTTCTTTTATAATTTTCTGTCACCTGTATGTTTATCAAAATGCAAATAAAGATATTAAACAAAAAAAAAAAAAGGTAAACAACATGTTAAGTGCTGAGTGCAGCGGTGGAGTTAGGCTTATAAAAGTGCAGTACTTTTCTAATCGGGTAATAAGAATCATAGGGGAAGCAAGTGTCATGATCAAGGTGTGGGATCAAAGAAGTCTGCAGCACCGTATCAAGACAGTCATCCCGCTGTGAAGGGCTGCTGTAAGAAGGCAACATGCTCTTATCTAAAGGGGCAGGAGTCGATGCTGTTTCATACCATAAGACTGTACTTGTTTGTAACCATGATGTACTAGGCTGAAAACTGGAGGCTGATGCACGGAGAGAAATCGCCACAAATTCACTCCATTCAAAATCTGATTCTGTGCATTTGTTAGGGTGAAAAAAATCACTTTGAGATTAATTTCAGGAGTAAAAATCCCAGGATCTCCCTTTTTTAGTTACTGCCAAGTTAAATCTCGGTTTTCTCCCCATCCCAACACTTAATACCATAAAAGCTACAACAATCTTAACCCAAACTGTCTCGGGAACCTCAGCTCTACTCCTTATAAAGTACCCTTATACCCTTTCCTTGCCCTAAAACTAACCTTGTCCCTTATCTTATACCTAACTCTCATCACATTTTACTTGGTCATATTTTAAACCCATTAGTTTCCATACCTGTAAACTTAACTCAAACCCTACTGCTCACCCTAGCCTCAAATCTAACTGTTTCTCTAACCCTTGGCCCATAGCCTAATATTTAATATGTCTCTAGCACTATGTTTCTTTACTTTTATTCTGGGATGTTTGTGTTCCAATGTTCTTCTCCCAATAAAATGCCCTGTCACACAAGGGATCTGCAGCCCTCCAAACCTCAGCCTTAACATGGAAGAAAACTACACAGGTAACTATACACTGAATCCTTTCTAACTGTTGCAGGCACTAACATAAGATGGAGGGTGTCTGTCTCAATGTACTAAAACAACGTAAATACAGAGGGTGACTGTATATAAAAAATGAATCTTAAGCATAAAGAAGAGGGGCATATGGAGCGGAATCCAGAGTTATAACAAACAAAAGAGTAGACACGATTGAAATCAAATAAAAAATACAAATGTGATAATGTCAATACTCACATGATGGTCTTGGGGTTCTGCAGTACGCAGGCCTTTGGTCCAAAAGTGGTCACAGGACATGGTCCGTGCATGGATCTTGTCCTCCTATTGAAAGAAAATAAATAACTTGTTTAACGGACAAGCACTTTACATGGGTTATCAGAACATTTTAAATGAAAAGGCCAGGAAAGACGTTCAAAGCACAGTAAAACACAACCATCAGAGAAGGAGGTCAATGAAATTGCAGACATTCTGCCTGAACACAGCTACGAATCAGGAAAACCTCGACTTTCATGGTAAAATGACATCTACAATCTTCATGACAGCAGGAAAGAGGGCAAATGCTTTTGGCACACTGAGACAGAGTAGACAACAAGCACTTCTAATGGCAAGATGCACTTGGAGAGATAGACTTGCATACAAACTGCAAGATCTCAGAGGAGATAGAATCACCGATCTTGAGGTAGCAGAGCAGATTGTATGAGTTTACGTCTGGAAGTGCCTGAGGTAGGATGCCCCAGAGTGAAATTTTCATTAAAGACCAGTACTTTTCACATGCAGGGAGGGTCAGTAGCATGTCATACCCGGCATATGACTGCTTATGCTGCAGCCCTACAAATAACTCCGTGGTACGGGTGGGTTGAGAGAATTTTTCTGTACATCGGCTGCCACTTCAAAATGAAACCAGCTTTTGCTGAGCCCTGAATAATATCGAACTCAAGAGCATTGAGATTAAAAATATGCATTATTTGAAAATTGCTACAGCATACCCCGTTGAGAAACTCGGCTGGTGGTCTAACCACATAAAAAACCACAGGAGGACAGGGATCGTACATTTCAAACCAAGTTTCCCTTCTACTGCCCAAAATATCCTAACAAAAATACATAAATATGTCGACATACAGAGACTTTCGGTCAGTCCTCGTAATCCATTGATCTGTTTAGGTGTCATTCACATTTTTCTTAAACCTACCACACATTACAGCATTAAGCAATGGAGCTGTCCACTTGATTCATTGGTTCTCTTGCGCTGTAAATAACATTTTACCTGATCACATGTGCACAGCTGCTTGAAAAGTAGTGCACCTCAGTGTCCCATATCACATGTGCACAGCCGCTTGAAAAGTAGTGCACCTCAGTGCCAGGGTTAGTGTGCAGGGGAAGAGCCAGAAAATTAAAATACCACCTACTTGAACCATACCTCTACTCAAGCAGAGTAAATCAGGTAAGAAAACCCTACCCTCCTTAGGAGAACTATCTTCACCTTTTAATGCATTCATCCACGTATAAATCCATCCTTTCACACATCCACCCATGAATATGTTCACATATCTATCTATCCATACTTTCACTCATCCATACTTGTCACTTTTCCCCATTCTTCCATTCCTCATCCTTCAGCTATTTCACCCTATAACCTATGAATCCTTCTGCTCTTTCATTCATCCTCTCACCCTTCCATCTACCAAACTTTTTACCCTTCCATCCTACTGTTCACATTGTCTTCCTTATTTCCTTTTATCTTCCCTTCCTTTCATCCTCCCATTCTTTCTTCCCTCCTATTTAACCATCTTCTGTCTTTGATCATCACTTTTTCTTTCTTATCTTTTCTCATGCTTACTTTTTAGGTCTCGCCTACGCAGCGCGCATGCGCTGCATAGGCAAAAAGACCTTTAGCAATCGCTTCGGCTTTTCAGCCAAAAACGTGCACGCGTTCCATTGCCTTCAATGGCAACGCGTGCACGTTTGGCGATTAACTTGCGGGAGCAAGCGGCGCCATATGGTAGCAATTATCGCTCCTGGCGCTGCTCGCTCCCGCAAGTGAAACGCTTTCACTTTTTCCGGCACTTTTTTTTTACTTTTAGCGCGCGCGTACATACACACAAACAAACACGCTCACAGTCGCTGGACCTGCAATAACAGAGCTTCTGCTTTTACTTCTACTACTACTACTGGCTAAAAAAAGGCAAAAGCCTCCTACGATGAATACTTTTTTATATCGTACGCCAATTGTCTTGCCTTTTGCTGTCACTGGCGTTGATATGGTCTCCTCTGTTCTTTCCCTGCAGGAATTGATACCGCAAAAAAATGCTCTAAAAATATGTTGGTGCCAGCGAAAGAGCATGTGTATGCACAGAAATTATTTATGTAAAATATCTCATGCCAGAGATATCTGTATGTGTTTGTTGTGTCTATAGAAGTGATGAATGCTCAGGGAGTGACATAAGAGTACAGCGCTATGACTGAGGTCATTGAAGGGATGAGTACACATTTATGTACATGTCCCATCTCGTGAAGTGATGGATCTGTGAAAAGTGATAGGTTTAAATTCATCAAAACTGCAAAAAGGCATCAGCTATGCAATATACGCATTAGGGTACCCCCACTAAATTACTTTTACTTTTTAGAGTACTGGAACACTCATGAATTGTGCTTATGCAACTCTTAGACGTCCCGAGGCTTATGCGTCCTATCAGTGGCTGAAAAAGCACAGGCTGATATCCCAGATTAAAACTAGTGACATCAAGTGACTCACAGATCTCTGCTCTATGCACATTAGCCGGCTGAGCTATATGACTGATATGTAAACTGTAAATACGCGATCTCTTCCGGTGCTGTAAAACATGTTCTTCCTTAAGAGAGGTCAGTTTCATCTGCAGCTGTACCAAGCTACAATTCTGCTACATAGTATTTTTAATGGCAAGGTTTCAAAATTAAAAGCGTTTTATTTAAAAAACAAAAAAAACAAAGGCACAGGGAGATTAGCATAAAGAATAGATTCCTGCTTTGAGCATACCATTTCACCTCTCTTCAGCGTCATTCTGCTGTTCCATCTTTTCAACATCTAATCCTCGTCTTTCATCACCAGTCTGCCATTCCAATTTCCCCCTCCACCATTGTTGCATGCCATATCTCCAGCATCTTCTAATCCTTCTTTCATCACTGTGCCATAACATCTTTCTCGGGTACCATTCTGCTTTTCCACCTCTCTCCAGCACCCGGATTGCCTTTCAAACTCTTTCCAACAGCATTTAACTTACTGGCATATTTCCAAAGCATTCGTCCATCACACCTCTCCAGTCGCCATTAGGGCACTCTCTCACCAGTGCCTTTCTTCTTATGCGCCTCTCCTGTCCTCTTTCACCATTTTGTTCCTTACCAAACACCATTCTGCCACTTCATATCTTCAAACATCCTTCCAGTTGCCATCCTATGTTCCACTCTTTTGCATTTTACCTTTACCAATCATGTTTGTCATTTCTTCACGCCACCCCGTTCTTATATTCCTTCTTTCAAGCACACTCATTCCAGTTTCTCATTCCATCTCTAATCAGACGAATTCTGATCATCCATCTTTTCTTATGGAACTGTCATTCAGTCCCCTTGGAACGCTGTTTTAATATTTTATAAGTTGCTTACATTGGTTTGTCATTTCAACTCTCCGCAACACTATGTTTCTATTCCATCTCAGTCCCCCCAGCTTCATTCTAGTATAGCAACTCTCTATGGCATCATTCAGCTGCTCCACCACCAAGTCACCTCTGCACCCGTCAGATGTTCCATCCATCTCTGCACCATACTGCAATATGTATCTTTCCAAAACTGCTCACACCTTCCTTATCTTTAGCACCTTCTGTCTTCTCGTTTAATTCAAGGACCATTCTGCTATTCTCCAGTCAGTTGCTGTATTGCGCCTTTCATTCTTTACAAAGCATCTTGATGAAATTCCATCTCTCGACAGCAACAATATGCCATTCCGTTTCTCCCATGCACTTATGAACAATTTAGTTTGCCATGTGGGGTGCCGCAGGGCTCTTCGTTGAGCCTGACCCTTTTTAGGTCTCGCCTAGACAGCGCGCATGCGCTACTCTAGGAGGGCCTTTAGCCATCGGTCTTCACTTTTCAAGCACTGCACTCGTGCTTGTGACGGCATCCACCTTGCGGGAGCGAGCAGCGGCGCGCCACAAGCACGAGTGCAGTGCTTGAAAAGTGAAGACTGCTCTCCCAAGCGCGCGCGCGCACCACTCGCGGGACGCTGCAGCTGATTTCACTTTTGCCGCCACTTGGCCGCCAGCTGCTTTCATTGGCAGTTGGCCCTCAGAGACTGTACCCTTTCTTCGGATAGGCTTAAGGACGCTCAACCGGTTGCTTATTGGCCGAGGGCTCCTGGAGAATGCACGCGCTCCTGGCATGTAGCATGTAGCTGCTGCCCCTGCCCGACTTCGGTAAACTTTAGCGGCCAGCCGTGAGGTGCGAGCGATTGTCCGTCTCGGCCGAGCTGACTGTGGGGCCGGGATATCCTGCGTCGGTTGTAGCCCATATAGTCAGCAAACACAAGCCTCGATGGCCTGTCTGAATGGGATATGTTGCGGTCAATAGACTTGCCCCCTCGGCTGAATGAATCGGACTGGACTTCGCCCCACAGGAACTTTCTGAGGCGCATTTGCAGTGAAGAGCGGGTCGGCACATCAAGCGTCGCCCAAAGCGATTGCCGTTTCGCTGTTCTAGAGCGCAGGATAGTCCGTGGATAGTTCTTGGGCGCTTCTTTTTCTCCTAACCCGCCCTCCGTACCTACACACATCCAGCTTGCTTGAACAAGGAGTCCACCTTTCATACATGGTACGGGGCTGGCCTGCTCCATGTTCTCAAGTGGTCAGAGGTGCTCTTTATGTGTTTTCGGAAACTTCGCGTTTTCAACGTGATTCCTACCCAAATGCCAATTTATAATATTTCCATGCGGGTACTTTTTACGTATTTTTGTCTTTTCAAAGGGTAATCCGTTCCAGTCCTTCTCACCCAGGCAGTAGATCAGCAAAGCAGGACCCAGTGCCAACCTCAGTCTTCACTCCCCTCACTCAAAGTTCACCATGTAAATCCAAATTATCTCAATTCTCCGTGGAAAATGGACGATGACGTCCATGTGTTGTACCAGGGGTGTCACTGCCACCAGACTGAGAATTAAGTACACAAGGGACCCATTTGAGTTACACGCTATCAACCCCAGAAAGAGCACCTAATTACAGGGCGTGCTTTTCCACTGGGAGCACGCGTCCCTACCATCAGTAGCAGCAAAAAGTTACATCATTAAAAAGCTGGTTACGCCATAACTTCTGCTCTCTAACCAACGAGTGATTAAGGAGGTCGGCACAGCTGTGCTCGGGCAGGTGTTTGCTACTGGGAAAGCTTTGCAATACTGTGGAAATTGAAGTACAGTTCTGTACTAAACACACCCCTCATGACTAGCAGCAGATAGATACCCACGCCAGACAGGTATGATTCGGTCACAAATAGTAATTAGAAATTAACCCACTTTTATGAAATATACAGCGTCACCTAAAAGCGCCAGTAACATAGGTCAGAAAACAGTACTCTGTGCAATTATACAACATAAGCACTTTTTAAAAACTTTTGCACATCGAGGCTCAAGGATAGAATCTATCCTTATAATATAAGACACCCCTTCAGGATACATAAGATAAACAGCACCAATAAGATGCTCTTTTCAAACAACCATCTAGCACTTTACTTTTTTAGGTTTTTTAAAGCAGTACCCTACCTGTATAATCGATCTAGGCAGAACGTATTAACTAACTACATCTACCCAGAGTCCTACACTTAGGGCACAAGTCCTATAAATCAAGCATTGGCATAGCCAATAGGTCTCGCTTTTGGGAGCTTATAAGTATTTAGTTATGCAGCACAATATCCTTGGTGCTACAACATCAACTGTTGCATGGCTAAACACTTAAAAGGTCTCAAAGGCGAGACCTATTGGCTATGCCAATGCTTGTTTATTTTTCCCTCTGTGTTTTCCCCTATTTCCATGATTCCATTCTTTTTCTTTCTCTGACCTTTGCTGTGCATATCTGTCCGACTCCTATACCCCTTTTTAATTTATAGCCTAACAGTATTATTTATGAGCACTAGGTCAAGAGATCTGCAGACAGAGGAGGCCCATAAACAACTTATCAATGTTTACCGTGACTGATTTCTCCAACCCATGGAACCCGTGGCACCTCCGCTTAAGCTGCTGTGGGGGAGGGGGGTTTGGGGGGAGGTTCCCTTCGCCCCTTTTAGTGTGCCTAGGCTGATGGGCCATTACTTCACTTTTTACATTTTTGCCAACTTTTGGGATGTTTACATAAAAAAATAAATTAAAAAACACATTGCTTGATTGCCAAAACCAGACCAGACATTTTAGCTTATCCAGCGCTTGTCTGGCTATCTATCTTGGAACGCAGACTATTGTATTGTAATTGCATTTGTATAGCGCTTACTACCCCTGAAGAGCCGTCGAAGCGCTTTTCGGCGAGTAGCACGCTACTCCGGGACCCATAGAGGATTAGTGTTCAATTAGTATAGTGAAACATGCAAGTAAATTTTAAGTGGTGGATATGTTAGTCAGTTATTTGGATTCGGAAGGATAGCAGAAGGATAGAAGAGGAAAAAAGGTTTGTATTTATATAGCGCTTCTTACCCCTGATGGGGTTTGAAGCGCTTTTTTTTTTTTCTTTGGTGAGTAGCACGCTATTCCGGAAACCCATAAAGGATTAGTGGTGAATTAGTATGGTGAAATATGAAAGTAATTTGAGTGGTGGATATTAGTCAGTTATTTGGAGTGAGAAGGATAGTGGAGGGATAGAAGGGAAAGAAAGGTTTGCATTCATATAGCGCCTGTTACCCCTGATGGGGTGTTGAACGCTTTTCTGGCGAGTAGCAGGCTACTCCGGAACCCATAAAGGATTAGTGTTGAAAATTAGTATAGTGAAATATGAAGTAATTTGAGTGGTGGATATGTTAGTCAGTTATTTGGATTGAGAAGGGTTGGGGAGGGTTAAAAAAGGGAAAAAGGTTTGCATTTATATAGCGTTTGTAACCCTGATGAGGTGTTGAAACGCTTTGTTGGCGAGTAGCACGCTACTCTGGAACCCATAAAGAATTAGTGGTGAATTAGTATAGTGGAATATGGAATTAGAGAAGTGAACATGTTAGTCTGTTATTTTGATTGAAAGGGATAGTGGAGGGATAGAAGAGTGAAGGATTTCTTTTTTAGGTCATAGCAATAGGAGGAGGCTTTTGGATGAGTAAAAAGGGTTTTTGGAGGGGAAGAGTCAGAGGGAAGAGTTTAGAAAGGTTTGTTTTGGGGGATCGGTATAGTAAAAGAGGTGTCAGATGATGCAAGGAGGGGTATGCCCTAAGCCTTTATCTAGGTCCAGTGTTTCTGAGGATAACACCATGATAGTTAGAGGAGATGATCAGTGGTCACAGGAAACATTCTAGGTACCATGTGAAAGGGGTTTCAACAGGGGCAAAGGAGGACAAAAGGGGATGCTCAAAAGGGACTCCAAGGGCAACCCTTCTTTTCATGTTCTTAAAAACATAACACTGCCTAAAAAGATATTTGATTAGTTTGATAGAGGAGTTCTAAATGGTTGTCTGCCAATCTCCAGTTATGGGTTTGACCAGGCAGAAAAATAAGCTGCTCTAGAGGTTTTCAACAATTGGGGCACTCCTAGGATAAGGTACGACGATCTGGTTTCAGACATTCAGGAAAAATACACAGAGCAGTAAATCAGTACTGTTTCGTTATCAGCATCAAAACCCTTATCCATCCAACCTCTTCCCTTCCTGATAGTGTCAGATAGTTTTACATACCTGGGGATATATGTAAGAAGAAAGAAGAACATTTTCCTGAACCACAATTTCTAAAGGGCACTGACAGCCGTTTAAAACAATGTCCGACAAAGAAGGTCATTGCCATTTTCTCGCTTTGGGCATGCTACATTTTATAAATGATTATTCTTCAGATGTTTCTCATTCTGCTCCACAACACACCATATTACAATACAAACTACGAGAATTTTCTGAAATTTGAATGTCATGGTTTGCTCTCTACTGTGGGCTGCCCGGGAATTGCCCATAACACATTAGCCCAAAGTGTATACAAGAGAGACATTGCACTGCTTGACATACGCAAGAATTATTGGGTATCAAACTTATCTGTAATCAATAAATAGGGATTTGCGCTGTTAGATCGGAAAGCCTTGGGATGGTCTCTCCCCCCAACCTTTTGCCTTCCTCCCCTACTTTTCTGACCTCGTTTTTGCTGGTATTGGGACTCTGCGTACTTTACCGCTGCAAACCAGTGCTAAAGTGCTTGTGCTCTCTCCGCTAAACAAGGTAATATTGGTTCATCCCCAATTGGCATATTTAATTTACTTACAAGTATCTAGTAAAGTGGTAATACATGTACCCAGGGCTTGTAAATTAAATGCTACTAGTGGGCCTGCAGCACTGATTGTGCCACCCACTTAAGTAGCCCCTTAACCATGTCTCAGGCCTGCCATTACAGAGCCTGTGTGTGCAGTTTACACTGCCATGTCGACCTGGTAAAATAAGCCTTTTGTCAGGCCAAACCTTCCCTTTTTATACATACAAGTCACCCCTAAGGTAGGTCCTGGACAATCCAGAGGGCTGAGTCCATTGTATTTAAAAGGCAAGACACGTCCTGGTAGCAAAACAAATCTCGAAGTCGTTTTTCACTACTGCAAGGCCTATCTCTTCCATAGGATAACAATTTAAAACTCAAACTTATGGTGAAGTCGAATTTAAAGAAAAATTATTAACTTTATTTATACATTTTGCATAAAAACTTAATACAGGTGTGCATTTCGAAGCAAGCAGATAAAAGTAGGAACATGTGGGATGGTGAAGTCGGATTTTAAATTGCAATTCTGAAAATGACACAGAAAGTTGGCATTTTCTTGCTTTAGCCATTTGGGCCCAGATGTACAAAGCTTCCTGTTTGCATTTCTTAAATAGCGACTCCATAGGAATCGCTATTTAAGAAATCCAAAAGGATATGTACTAAATTTGCAATTCCCTAACAGCGATTCCTACGGAATCATTATTAGGGAATCGCAAATAGGAAATGCCATTGTATTCCTGCCTATGAGCAAAATAGGAAAAGGTTTGCATTTCTTAAATTGTGATTTCCTAATAGGAAATCGCAATTTAAGAAATGCAAAGCCAAGATTGCTTAAGGCTCCCCTGGAAGCACCTCGAATTTCCCAGTACACATGTCAGTGCACATATGCCCTAGGGGCATATGTGCGCTTCATGTCACATTAAAACATTTATTTTTTAATGCATTTTTTTATTTTGCACATGGTTACCATCGACTGGTAATAGCATTGCCTAAATGCCCGATTCGCATTTAGGAAATGCTACGTACATGTGCTTTAGGAATGCAAATAGGTAATCTCTATTTGCAATTCCTAAATCGCAGTCGCAATTTGCGATTTCTACCAGGTATAAATGGCAAATTGTGACCGGTTTTGGCCCTTTGTACATCTGAAAAGGACAGTTAGCATTTCTTAACGGGAATTTTGGCCCATTAAGAAATGCTAAATTGCTTCGCACATCTGTGCCTAAGTGCCTGTAGCCTGTCTCTGATCACGTGGCTGGATGCAGATGGCAGTTGGGCTTTGTATATTCCTTCTGGACAGCCACACACAATGGGAGCTTAGGTGTGTCTCAATGTGCCATCTCTGGCAGGATGAGAGGGAGGAGCTAGGCACAGCTGTACTTACACCTTAAATAGGCTGTGCCTTGTCCACACACAAAGGGCTGCATACTCCCCTGCAGTGAGTCTGGAGCCAGGGCAGGAAGAAATGACATCTGTGCACTTCAAAGACATGTCTTTGAAGTCTCCCCCACTTCAAAGGCACCACTGGGTATAAGTAATGGACCTCAGACACCAACACTTCAGTACAATTCTGGACTTGTGGATACTCTGCCAGGAAGAAGGACAGCTTTGCTGCTGAAGGACTGCCACTCTGCTGGACACCTGCTTTGCTGTGCTGAGCTGCTGCCTGTTGCCCTCTTGCCATGGTGAGAAGGTCTGCATCTCTTGAACTCAAAACCCAGAGTGACTCCAAGGGCTAGTTGGCAGTCTTCCTCATCTGAAGCCTCAGAGACATAACAGGCTTCCAACCTACTTGCACCTGGACTCTGCCATCTATGAGTCTACCCTGCTAAGTGGTGCCACCCCAGTCCTGGACCCTTGGAGGTGGGATTAAGGTGCTTATCAGCGGAACTGACGCCTATCCTCTGCTGCGCGAGGCATCTCTGAGCAGAACCAATGCATCTCCTCAGCTGAGCGGCACATCACTGAGCAGAATCAACGCATTGCCGATGCTGTGTGGATTGGACCCATCTCAAAAGACTTGCATCGCTGCTGCAACCCGCATCTTGGGAATGACGAATCGCCTTCAGAACTGCCACTACGCAACACTTTCCCCAGTGCAGCTCCTCACATCTCTCGTCGAAGGCAGTCTCGACGACAACACTGAAACTCCACAACACAGCTTCACCGCTCATCAGAACCAATGCACTGTCTCAACTGCACATCGTATCCCCGACACCAGAATTTATATGGGATGCTCGTCGTAGATGCAACAGGACCTCGCACCGCAGCCTCGCCGCATCTCGGAACCGATGCATCGCCTCAGCTGCGCAATGCATCTTTGACATTGATCCTCGTAATGCTCTGCAAATAGGATTTAAGGTACTCTGTTCAGTGGGCCTAACTGGGTCCCTGTAGCCGGTCCGCGTTCTATTGCTTTCGGACTCAACTTGTGACTTTGTCCCGGCCTAGCGCAAACAGATATCCCTAATAGCGCTATGTGCTTTTTGGCACTACTTTTTACTACAAAGTTTAAAATTCAATATCTCCGGTTCTACTAATTGGATAGTTGTCATTTTGGTCTTGTTTTATGTATTAAATTAAGCTCTATTTTTCTAACTTAGTGTGAGATCCTTTTATGTGGCATTTTCCCAGTTTTACTGTTTGAAGTGTTGCACAAATTCTTTAAACACTGCCTCTAAGTGAAGCCTGACTGCTCTGTGCCAAACTACCAGAGGGTGAGCACAGATTAATTTGGGGTTTGCTTGTACCTTACCCTGACTAGGATTGTGGTTGCTGCTTGACCAAGGCTTATGCCCCAGTCAAACAACAACCCTATTTCTAACATGCGCCATTAGAGAAATTGTCAATTAGAGTTGAGAGAGATGCTCTTGGGGATACTGGATACCCGGCAGCAGTGTATGGAGTCCCTTAGATAGCTTGTTTAGCTGCAAAACACAGTATTATAAGTCAGACCATGGAAGGTAGCCATGAGGGAACTCGAAAGAGACGCTAGATTGATCAACATGACCCATTTATGGGCTACTTGCAAAATAAGAGAACTGTTACACTTACTGGGATTTGACCATTGGAATTAGAAAATTCCAACATAGGAGATGAGTGGGGGAAGGATGGGATGAAGCCCTTGAGAGCTTCAAGACTGAGTTTGAACCAAGGTATTCCGGGATTTATAGTTTGCTTTGGGAAAGAACAATACCAGCAAAACGCGAATATCAATTGCTCCCCACTGTGCAAAAGAATTTTCTTAGATGTCCTGTTTAAAAAAATTAGCCTTACTATGCAAGACCTTGACTAACAGCACACCGGGTACTCTAGACAATCTGAAATCACATTTGGTTTCAGATCTAGAAGACATGGATGACACTGAATAGGAGGAAGCAATACAATAGGATTAGAATGATGCAACTAAAGATTCAATATAGAACACCTTTTTTCTGGGACAATGATGAGGAAACGTAAGGCGTTGGATACTGATCTGTGCCTTAGAAGCTGTGGACAGGTCAGGGGTTTCCTTCAAATCATATGAATCTGTCTCAAACTGAACGAGTTCTGGCAGGAGTTGGTAACTGCCTAACAGCTATAACAGATATTACACAAATTGAGGGGGCAAAAATCATGTTGTTAGGAGTATAGAGTGAAAAGGCATCATCTCGATACATTACATAACGTTTTGCTCTAAGACTAATGATTGCCCCATGAGAGATCGCAAGGCTGTGGGATAGCCCTACCGTTCAGTATCGAGTGTCATGGAATGATGTATGGATTGGTGTATGTATGCTAGCTGAAAATAAAAGTATTGGAAGGCAGGTGATGGCCCAAAAATATGAGGATTCCTAGATGAAACACAGATATGGGTCCCTATGGTATTCAGTAAAGAATGCTCCGTAAATTTTGTCAGCATATGTTGGCAGTGTTGTCATAAAGATTTTGCAATGGTATTGTCAGACATCTTATGATGCGTGAATCTCAATGTGCTGAATAAAGCCCGTTGTTGCCATAAACTATGGGCTTTCAACATTTTTGGGAATTTTTTCTTATTGTAAGTTATAAAACGCAATAAAAAATTTAAAAAAAGAGAATCCAGGGAAAAACATTCTAAGCAAAGAAGTCAATATGATCAGAAGAAAAGGAGATAATGATTGTATACAACGAGGCAGTATATACCAGAGATGGTTAGGACATACATTTGACCTTGGCAATTGAAATCTGATTTCTGACAATCTGTGTGTACTACATATTTTTCAGAGTTGTTTCAAACATCCCTTACTATGCTCTGTACTCAAAGATTTAAAATTCAACAATATAAAATATTCATCTCTGCAACAGAAGGCGTTATATCGGCTACTCAAGGGTGACATTCCCATTGTTTTGTCCCTTTTATGATAATGTTTTCATAAATACTCTTGGTCTACTAGCAAAGCAGACAAAAAAGTATGCATAGGGTACAAACATTTGAAGACCCTCCAGATGTTCTAGGTAACAAGCATTCAAAGATGGAAGGGATCTTCAATTCTTGGAGAATTGTCTCAAAAATGTTTTTGACATTCATTCGTTTGGGAAGGAAGTTTTGGTAATTTTTCCTGCAACCATTAGCCCATTATCCTTCGTGCTTCACAAAGATTGACAACAAAAGAACTAGGAACTTGACCAAAGGGGGTCTGCACTTTTGTTTATTTAAAATTTGTGTATTGATCCTATCTGAGGAAAAAAAATCAGGCTCTGAAGGAAGTAAGGGTAATTTTCCACTTCCCGGAGTGCTTTAGGTTTGTGGAAAATAAAATTTGTTCTGCAACTCATTAAGGAAATTAACTGTGAGTTTCAAAATATAGGTACCGCTAAGTGCTGGTGCAGTCAAAGTTGTGAAAAAAGATCACAAATATCAAGGCAGAGTTGACAAGATTACTCTCCTTGAAACATTCCTTAGTTTAAGCCCGGGCTGCAATGACTTGCTTGCTGCTCAGCCTTATTCAAGCAATTTATCTGACTCCCCTACATCTACAAGATCACTTAGGGACTGTTTTGAGAAAAGGACGGTGTTAGACATGTCAGCCTTGGGGTGGTCTTCCTCCAAACTTTTTGCCTGCTTACCTCCTCTTTTTGCTGATTCTTTTTGCTGGCCTTAGGACTCTGAGAACTTTACCACTTCTGACCACTGCTAAAGTGCATGTGCTTCTCCCCTAAAAATGTTAACATTGGTGTATACACAATTGGCATATTTAATTTACTTGTAAGTCCCTTGTAAAGTGATATACAATATACCTAGGGATTGTAAATTAAATGCTACTAGTGGCCTGCACCACTGGTTGTGCCACCCACACAAGTAGCCCTGTGAACATGTCTCAGGCCTGCCAATGCAGAGCCTGAGGGTGCAGTTTTATTGCCACTTCGAATTGGCATTTAAAACCCTTTGCCAAGCCTTAAACCCCCCTTTTAATACACATAAGTTACCCTTAAGGTAGGTCTAGGTAGCCCGTAGGGCAGGGTGCTGTGTAAATAAAAGGTAGGACATGTACTTTTAAGTTTTGCATGACCTGGTTGTGAAAAACATCTAATTTCGTTTTTCACTACTGTGAGGCCTACTACTCCTCTCATAGGTTAACATAGGAAATTCCTTAATACACTTTTAAGCTGTAATTCCCGATTAGAAAGGAGTAGCTGTGTCAAGTTACATATCTTTGGAATGGTAATGATAAATCCTCTTTACATGTAAAGTTGGATATAACATTACTATTTTAGAAATGCCACTTTTAGAAAGTGGAAATGTCTCTGCTCCTACAGCTCTGTGTGCCTGCAGCCTGTCTCCAATACACGTCTGGGTTGGGTGACAGCTACACTTCTCTGTAGACAGCCATAAACACAAGAAGATTAGGTGTGTCTGAGCACTCATCTGCATTCTGATGGCTCTTCCTGGGCAGGAAGGGAGGGAGGGGCTGACACTTACACCTGATTATGCAGTGCTCTGTTCCCACACAAAGGGCTGATTACCCCCTACCGATAGTCTGGAACCAGGGTGAGAAGAAAGGACCTTTGAGGACTTCAAAGACCCTTCTTTGAAGTCATCCCCACTTCAAAGGCACAACTAGGTATAAGTACTGGGTCTCTGACCCCACCCACTCAGACACTACTGGACTTGTGAAGAACTCTACCAGGAGGAAGGACTGCTGTGCTGCTACAAGGACTGCCACTCTGCTGGACTGCTGCTCTGAAAGAAATGTTTTTCAGCTCTGCTGTGCTGCACTGCTGCCTGCTACCCTCTGCCCGGCTAAGGAAAGGACTGGACCCATCTCACTTGAAACCAGATTGACTCCAAGGGCATGCTGGCTTGCCTCCTGTTCTGATGTCTCAAGAACATTGAAGACTTCCTGCAACAGCACCTGGACCCTGCCATCTGTGAGTCCCTGCCCTGCCAAGAGGTGCCAATCCAGTCCTGGTACCTTGTAAGTGAGGTTTTCTGTGCTACAACTCTCGAAGCTGACGCATCGCCGCCGTTGCGCTGATTGGAACCAACGCATTTAACCCAAGGACGATGCATCGCTCGTCTTCAGCGCTGCTCGCCAGCAAAACTGTCCCCGAGTGCGCGGCTTGACGACGATGCATCGCCCATCTCCAATGCCGCTTGACGCCGAAGCTTTCCTCAAGTGCGTCGTCGTTGAGCTGCACATCGCCTACGAATCCCTCGGAGCGACAACGCGTTGCCCCCCTGCTCCGCCCATCGCGTCCTCAACGTCGATGCAGCCTCCTCCAAAGGTACTATTTTCAGCGGGCCGAGGCTGGTCCCTTTTTCTGACCTGCACTTCATCGCAGTCGGCCAGAACGTTTGGATTTGCCCCCGTCAAGCGTGACTAGATGCCCCCGGTTAGCGATTTATGTCTCTAAGCCAGAGGTCTTCAATCTTTGGAGCGCGACCCCCAGGGGGGCCGTGGCATCCTGGGAAGGGGAGTACGCATTTTCGAGCCTCACTAGTGCCTTTAATCCAAAATGTTTGCTTTTGTTTTGGAAAAAAAATACAACTGTCATGGACGGCTACTGTTGATCGAATGCTTCAGCTGAAGTTTCATTAATTGAGTCTCATGTGCTGTGAAAAGCCCTCGTGCAACGGTGCCTGCTTGCCTGAATGAAATGCAAATGTGCGCTATTAGTTAATATGCAAGTGTAAAGGGTGCTTGGGAGTTGGTTCTGGCTTTATTTGATCGAATCACTCCAAGCTTTGTGATGACAAAGATTTTTTTTTTTTTTTGTGGCAGTGCAAGGAGTTAACAACCGGGCTGTGAAGTGTGTGCTTTTAATCGTCACTGTATTTACACAGCCCTTAGTACCATTAATACGGTGTTGAAGGGACAGTTATATAAAAAACAAATGTATTACATACACTCTGGTATTACTAAAATCTACATTTTGGAAGCACCATTTATCGTAAAACTATTTGCACATTTTGTAGCAGTCTATCTTGTACTGTGTGTAATGCAAGTATAAAATAATTACTTACATATTCACAGTGCTTTCTGTCAAAGGCTGTGACCTCGTAGCACTAAAAATAAACAAGTCCCTATTCTCCACTGCACCAACCAAGGTTTAATTATGTGGCTCTCTGGCTACACACTGACCTCTGCAGTGCTTAACTAACAGGTTTCATAATGTACTACAGTGCCTTTCCCACTGAGTAACAACTTTTTTTAAATTTATTTTTCATTTACACTGCCCATTATTTTATATGTGGCTACCTGATGGTGAAAGACCTAAAAAACTTACAGAATATTTGGGGGCTTATTTATGAGAGGCTTGCACCACTAGAGAATCACTTTTTATGACGCTCCAGCGGCGCAAGCGTCTCAATGATACCTATGAGGCGGCACAAAGTCACCCTGCATGGCTTTGCATGGCCTCATAGATATGGAGTAAGACAAAGCAGCGCAAGTCACTGCGTTGCCTTACTCTGCGTCAAGGAGTCGTTCCATGGGCGTTGCGTGGGGGTTCCCACGCAACACCCTAAGGATTATGATGCTGCTCCAGATTTACAAAAACACGTAAACCTGGGGCAGCGCCAAAACCTTACGCCTCCCCAGCAGAGGCATAACGAGGAGAAATGTTTTAATTTCTCCTTGTTTTTTCCTCTTTCCATGTGTGCTGCATTCTGCAGCTCACATAGAAAGAGGAAAACGCGTCTCAGGATTGTTTTTGTGAAGGAAGTTGCCCCTTTCTGTGCAAAAACAATCCTGCCTATGTTGGTGCTAGGCAGCAATTTGTGTGCCAATGCAAGGGGAAAGGACAGGAATGCACCGTATTTTATAAATACAGTGCTTTCCTGCCCTTTCACATTGGAGTAGGGCAGCGCAGCAAGAACACTTGGGACGCTGCCCTACGACAATTCCTCATAAATTAGGCCCTTTGCTTTTAGCTATACCTCTGACCACGCCCCCAAGCTCACTGACCTTTGGTTTGCTAAACACTGTTTAATATTATTTCCCCACCGTAAAAATGATTTAGAGGGAATTGGGGTAGTTTATGGTTGTCGATAGTTGTCAATGATGAGGAGTACCAGGTTCTAGACATTTTTGTCAGGAGGGGTCCTTATGCCTAAAATATTTTGACAAGGGGGTCTCTGCATCAAAAAGTTTGAAGACCTCTGCTCTAAGAACTATATTTTCATTCAATCTTTAAAAATTAATGACTCCAATTCTACTTATTGTATTTTTTGCATTTTGGTCTTGATTTATTCATAAAATGGTCTATTTTTCTAAACATGTGGGGAGTTCATTTGTGGTGTTTTCATTGTGTTACTTTGTGTGTGTGTTGCACAAATACTTTACACATTGCATCTTTAGATAAGCCTGACTGCTCTGTGCCAAGCTACCAGAGGGTGGGCACAGGTTATCTTTTAGGGTGTATCTAGCTTACCCTGACTAGATTTGTGGTCCCTACTTGGACAAGGTGCATACCTCTGCCAACTAGAAACCCCATTTCTAACAAAAGGTTTGTCAATAATTACATACATCTTGACTGTGAAGTCAAGTTAGATATTCTCTGCTGGTTTCAGACACTTGGAATGCTTGGGTGACCTTTGAATCTGATATAGTGTGTTGAAAACAACCTAAGGGGGTTGGGAAGATATAAAGCATGTACAATTGACAGGACACTAGGCCCCAGAGAAACAGATTGTGCATATAAACTACTATGAGCACACAGCTGCCACGTTCTTATTAACAATACAGCTAAATAAAGTTTGGTTTTCAGTAATGTTAAGGATGGCCAGGTCTGCAGAACTGGATGCAATCCCTGAAATCTGCCTTTCCATTGACATGTATTGATTGTAACATGCATAGCAGCCTCTCTTTTCTGCAAGATTCATCTTTCCCCAAGCCCTCTATCATTTCTCTGCCTGAAAAGTCTTGTCACATTGTTTCACCTCTCCCGCGTAATCTTGTGTTATAATAACCCAAAGGCCCTTTCTGCCGTTCGCTAACCATTAAACCCTCACCTCTCACCTGCGCTGCAGGTCAGAACACCCGTGCCCTTGGCGTGCGAGCTCTCATTTGTTTGCACCGAACCTTACCTAACATATCTTACATCACTTACCCAAACTTTACACTTTTACTCAAGCAAACTGCGTGCAGCGGTCTATCCGCTGGTGGAACTGACTGAACTATCTTTGCAGTGCTGACCCGCAAAGCAGGAAAACGGGGCACATACAGGACTCTACAGGCCAAGCAGCATTATTAAAGCATGCAAAAGAGACTTGTGCGTTTCATGAATATAAATATGCAAATTACGTAGCTGCTAAAGGAAAGTCGTGCTATTTAGGCAATAATGTCAGCCAATAAGGAAACTTGTTGCACAAGCCTTTCCTAGCATATAAATAATTTACTAGTCCTCTGGTGTCAACTCATTGCAACGATTTAATCAAGCATTACAGCATGTATTGAACATTGTTACTTCTACTTAAACCTTACAGATACATAAATATAGTTATGTAGAACGGGTAATTACACAGAATAGGGATATCACAAGCACAATGGGGGCTGCCCGACGTCCACGAAGGGGACCTCCTAAGAGGGCGGCCCCTTTAGTGCCACAGGATGGCACACGGGACAGCCCAGCGTCGCGAGACCCCTTAGGGGTCCCGCTCGTCATTTCCGGCCCAGGTGGGGGAAGGGGAGAGGTATAAGTTCCTCCCCCGCCCACCTAGCGGCCTCTTTGTTCCTCACCCCTGACGCCGTTCAGACGTGTCCCGTGGGAGCTGCCGAGATCTGTGGCACGGTGAGTGCACACCATATGGGCCCTACCCACCCCCCCGCCCGGCCTCCCCATAGGGGTTGCCCGCAGGGCAGGGTGGCACGGGCAAGCCACCTCTGGGGGGGGGAGGGTTTTGGGCAGCTCCCTCAGGTTTTCAGCACAGCGTCTCCTACGGGCTTCCCCGGGCACAGAGTGGTCCAAGGGGCTGGGGTCGGGCCTGTGGGGCTCCAGCTGTTCTACAGCACCCCGCGCCTTTGTCCGTCCCGGGGGCCTTTGCCTCGCGGTGTCTGCCGTGGCGGCAGGGTCGGGGGTAGTCCGCAGCTGTGGGGAGGAAGAGTGGGTCGAGGAACAAGGCACGCCACCCGGGGAAGTAATTCCTGTGCCCAGAGGGCACACCGAGGCACTACCCCCCCCCCTCCCCATTACAGGGGCAGTACTGGGCAGGGCAGCGTTGCCGAGTTGGCAGTCCGCTTTGGGGGGGGGGGTAGGAAAGCTCCTGTGGGACACAGGCCAGCATTCCCTCGCCCCGGGTTAGGGCCGGCTCTTTACCCCGGCCCCGCGTGGTCCCCTTGTGTGGGGGGGGGGAGAAGGCCAGCTGTGGAGCTCCCTACGCTCTTGAGCGGGGTTTCGACATGAGCTCTATTTGGCAGTTCTTAATGGAAGGTCGGAAGTTCCAGTCTCCATCTGGCGACCGTCGACCTTTCGATGCTCCTCGGGAGCGGGCGGCTGGACAGGGCCTTTGCTGTACGCTCTCCGCTGCGCTTTATGGTTGGGGCCGCGACACACGGGTGCAGGTTGCTCGTGGAGGAGGGGGCGGCGAGGTCGCGTGCTCCCCCTCCACCTCCACAGTACAGGTTGGAGCCTCGGCTTGTATGAGGGGGGAAACCTCAAGACCTCGGCCCTCTGGGTTGTGGCGGCGCGGGGGGGCCTCGGCGACCGCAAGTGGCGCGACCGTTTGGGGCTCAGTACGTACCCATGGCTGGGGCGGGTGTCGCTCCTCCGGCTGTTTTGTTTCCTGGGGCCTCCGGCTTGCGCGAGTGGGGGGAGGGTCCGCTTTCCAAGCTGTCCCTCGCGGGCCCCCCCCTTTTTTCCTGCATTGCAGTGTGTGCACAGGGGACACAGTTTGGAGCTGCCATGGGTGAATTATGAGGGCTAGGGGGCTGGGGTGTGACTAGAAAGCCATTTCCCTCGGGCACAGGTCCTTTTGTGTTCTATTGGGAGAGGAGCACAGCACCGCTGGGCCTCCTCGGAACCCGTTGGCCACCTCCTGGCGGGCTCCCTCTGCTCCCGGTTAGCGTTGCCGCGGCAGGGAGAGGATGCGGCATGAGGCCTAGGCTGCCCAGGGTGGTGTCCCGTGCGGCTCCACAGCGTCTAGCGCCCCGGCATGGTGCAGCTGCTGCGCAGGTGAGCGCTTACAGCTCGTCACAGTCGAGTAGCGGGAACATGCTGTGCAGTGACAGGTTTTGTTGAGTGTTCTTTCCCTCCTCGGCACTGGCTTCGGGGAGGTAGACTCCAAGTAGGTTCCAACCAGGATGAGTCTAAGCAGGCGCCATGCTGCGGGGAACAGACAGCAGAGGGTGTGCGCGCTTTGGTATGTGTCTGGCGTCTGCAGGAGTCACTGGGGGGCCGGATCAGGGTCAGTCACAGCTGTGGTGGGATCGACTGACTTCTCGTCCTGAACCGCTCGCGCGGCCACGTATCAGGAACAATTACCACACACAGGGCTGGGGTGCGAACAAGGGTTGCACAAGTGAAGATACGGGCAGTTGTCGAGAAATGTGTGAGCCTGACAACTCCTCCTCCCCCCCCCTCTTTCGTGGCCGGTATAATTATCGCAACGCGCGGGAGGCGGGGCAGAGCCAATTACGAGCCCCGGCTGCACGGGAGGGCGCGGTGCGCAGCCAATTTGTTAACTATCACAGGCGAGCGTCAGGCCTATTGGGGTAAGGAGCTTTCTCCTGGTGAAGGCCTGGTGTGCCCCCGATCACCAGGGAAAGAGGCTGCTAACTGGAGCTCCGAAGGGGATAAAAGTAGAAAGTTGCAGGGCAGGTCAGCTGCTCCAAGGGCCTTTGTGGTGTTCGTCAATAGTACTTGCCGCCCTATTAACATGTGGGCATGTTTGTGGGAGTACTTGTTATGCACAGCCCTTGCACTGTTTGGGATTGGGGCCTTTCACAGCACAACACGTGCTACGGGGGGCTGGAGACCGCAGGGTCAGGACCGTGGGGGAACCGGCCCAGTCCAGGGACTGCGGTCGTGCACACTGGGGTGGTAGCAGTCTGTGATGTTTTCCCTCCAGTCATACAGAAAGAGCGCATGTCCTGTGGGCCGGCCCCTTATTGTCTTATCAAGGGTTGGGACACGTATGCAGTAGCCGGGTGGGAATGTACACAATGCATGTGCTTGGGTAACATATGTTTACTTGCAGGGGCTGTGTCTTTCAATCTCGTTCCTTGCCTCGAAGGGTCTGGCGACGCACGTGCCCACAGCAGGTACTGGGACCATGGGTCACCAGCGGCACGGCAGCAGCGTTCGATGGGTTCCTGGACACAGGGATGTGTGCGGAGTCGCCCTCCTTTGCTGGGAGGAGTGGGGGGCACACGGCCAGGAGGGGTCGCCAGTCTCCGGTGAGCGCTTATCCTTCACAGCCCCCTGCCCACCCACCACTTGGACCTGCACGGTGGACAGACTCGGTCTTCGAGTGGCGGGTTGTTGGTCTACGGTTCAGGGCTGGCCACACTTCTACGGTCTGGCCCCGCAAGGAAGCGGCTGAGGTGCCCCCCCCCACCGTTTTCATATTTGATAGGTCTGCGCATCGCTCGGGGGGAAAGGGTCCCGTGGGGGTTGTGTGGCTCCGCCGCCTCGCTTGTGCGGGTCGGTGCCGGGCTCCTGCTGGCGGTGTGTCACTGGTGGCCTTGTCACCTGTCCCAGGGGTCGTACCTTGCTCAACGGCCCCTCCCCCCCTTGGTACAGCGGTTTGTGCCCCCCCCCCCTGGGTGGGGGGTAGGGGGTGGGGGTCGCGGGAACTCTGCCGCTTGGTCCCGCATCCAGTCTGTGGGTGCCATGGGCCGCATGTTCCCAAAAGGGGAAGAGTTGCAGCGGGGGGTAGCCCGCAGCACTGTGCACGCCCTCCTCTCGTGTTTTCTTGGTTCGAGGCGCGATTGCGGCTCCCCGAATCCTGCTTCATATAGTGCATTTGGCTTATGCTCTTTGTGCCTTTTCGGTAATTTATGGGGATCGGCGCGGTCATTCTGTTTGGGGTGAGCCTGGCCGCTTCCGGCGTAGGTGCTGTTACCCCTGCAGTGACTTGCTTGGCGTTGTCGGCAGGGGGTGCTGGTAGAATAGCCTCGGTGAACGGTGTTCTCTCTGCGATGGTACTGCTAGGGGCTACGGCCACTCGGTGTCACTGTTGGTACTTCGGCTGCATGCCGATAGGCGTTCCGGTAGGTTCTTATTTTGTTTGGGAACTATTCGTTCGGTCTTTTCGTTAAGATAACTATTTTCAACCCTCAGCGGGCAACGGGGACATGAGAAAGCAGATCCCCCGAAAATAGTCGCTAGTGCCGCAAGGGGCATGGGGCCTCACGCAGCTACAGTAAAGGGACAATTATACTGCCCCTAGGAGAACACCGTTCCAGTCCCCTGAGACGGGACAATATTTCTGATGTAACATGGACTCGTTTCAAAGCAGGTGCCAGAACACTAGGTGTGTGAGGGCCAACTGGTGCTGTTGGGTGTTCTTGCAGACATAGGCCAGGGTAGACATCCTGGGGCCGCTTGACTTAAGGGACAATGCATGTTGCCCTCTCAGGTTCGTCTTTCTCACCTCAGGGTTGAGACATGTGGTCAGGACATGTGAATGATGGGTTGGACCTTTATTTAATTGCACGTAACATCATGGTTGGGCGCTTCAAGAGTGCCGGTAGTTTAAGAACTGTCTGGAAATCTTTTCAAGTCTACCTGTGCTTTATTGGAACGGGTGGTTCCTGTTGCGCGGCACTTGCAATTTTGTCAACACCGGCGCTTGTGACAGCCTGCCACCAGCCAGCGCTGTTGGTCCAGTTAGAGGTGGCCCCAGCAGCAGGCATTGATTTGTAGATACTTTTAAATTACTGTGGACGGCCGCCCAAGCCATTCCTATGCCTTGGGGCCGGGATCGGTCTGTCTGGCTTTTAGAGAGGACCACTACAACAGGCACAGAATAAGTCAAGATCATTGCCCAAGCCATCCTTTTAGCCTTGGGGGGCCTGGATTGCCCCATTTGTCACACTTCGAGTTCAAATTAAATAGAGGCTTGGCAGTTCTGTAATTTCGATTGCCACGTGCTGCGCTTCAAGGACAGAGGTTGAATGTCTCCTGACAAGTTCTGCTTGCATTTTAGGTTCACATTGGGTTTGGTGATTACATTATCCTTTCACTTGCGGTTAGAGAAAGAAGATAAACTGGTTGGATATAGCAGTGCATGATCTGGGACACTTAGCAGTAAAGCCGGCAAACATGAGGCACATAAGCGGGGAGGCGCATAGCATAGGGGACTGTCACAAAGGTATTATCCACATGGCATGTCCATTATTGAAGTGAAAGCAGGTAGCCGTACTTAGGGTGATTCCCCCCCCCGGTCCCCATCATCTTGTCCGCGACTGGGTTCGCATTGGCGATGCTTGGAAGTCCGGTCTGGCGCGAGTAGGGGACATCATCCTGGTATCACAGCAGTTATCACCGCAGGCTGAAGGTGAAGGGCTAGCTAGGATACAGTGCCAGGAGCAGCGTTTCCTCTGCTCGCAATGGGCTATCTGGGGTTGTCTTTCCAGATATGGGTGTGCTGCGTCGCCTAGGAGGCCTAGCCCTCACGCGCCAAGAGAGGGTATGGTCAGTTGCTTGCTGATAGCTCGCCTCTTACCTTGGTTCAGGTAGAGCAGATATTGAGGCATCTTTACATTGGCAGGCATTGCGGGCTATGGCAAGCGTTCCGTAGTCACTCGTCCTGGATGGGCAGCGTCTGCAGTTTGCAGGGCGGGCCTGGAGTGGAGCGCATCATGCAAGTGGGACTGGGTATCCCAAAGTTTAACGGTTCTTTCGTCTGTAAGCCACCCAGGGAGAGAATCATGTTCAGTGTGAATTCCGAGTTACCGAGGGCAACCCTGTGAGGCTTCAGGGTTTGGCGAGGTGCAGTGAATTTACGGGCAACCTGAGTAGTGGGATAAAACGGGGGGCTCTGCTTCGGTAAATGTGTTTGGCAACCCGGAATTTCTTGTTTGGCCAGGATCATACGTCTGGGCGAATGGCTTTCCTGCGCTTTGAGTGGGGCACGGGAATGGAGGCCTGGGTATTTCCACGACTGAGTAAATTTGGTTGGGGGTCCCAGGCAGGCGCTGGAACAGCTTGCTGTGAAAGCTGCGGCACAGCCTAGGGGGGGTGTCTCCCCTCCTGTCAACTTTGGTCTTACACCTGGGAAGCTTCAGGGTTTGGCGAGGTGCAGTGTTAGGGTGTGAATTTACGGGCAACCTGAGTAGTGGGATACAACAGGGGGCTCTGCTTCAGTAATTGTGTTTGGCAACCCGGACGGTGGGAGTCCCAAGGTGTTAAGTAATAAGATTCGTCCATAAGCCACGCAAAGAAAGGGGGCCTGTGGACATGGAAAGTCTTGGAGTTACTGGCAATCGTTGAATGTACCTGGGGGAACCCAGTGCGGCACCAGATTCTTGGGGGCTGGTTGGGACGTGTGTAATAAGGTGCAATTTAGCTGTGGTAGTGTTTTGCATGCCGTGTTTCAATAAAAGTTTTGCAACCTTACATTTCTTTATTTGCCAGAAACAAAGGTCTGGGTGATTGGACATTCGAGCATCTTGCGAGTGGCACGGTGGGCAGAAACCTGGTAAGGGAGGCACGTTTTTCCGCCACCGAAATCATTTGGCTGGGACACTCAGGCACGCGCTGGAGCTGCTTGCTGGGGAAACAGCACCAGAGACTGGGGGGGGGGTGCCTCTATTCCCAACGTCCTGGTCTTACACCTAGGAGGGAATGATTTGACTTTCCTGGGTAAGAGGGCTCTGCTGCACAGAATGAAGTCCACTTGTGTGAGTTAAGGAACCAATTAGGGACATGTGAACCAGGGCGGTCGGAGATCCCCCCCCCCGCCTGGTGTAGCAGCGCTATGCGTAAATTCACTGAGCAGAAGGGGTTTCGCGTTATTAGACATGGTTGCTGCGCGCCATATCCACAGGGTGTTTTGAGGAAGTACCAAGGAGCTAAGCTCAATGGTAAGCCGGTGCCTCTGGTGGCACAGGTTCACACAGGAAGAGGACTTTGCTTCAAGAATTGAAGACCACAAGGTGCAAACTAAGCAACAAGTTGGGGACAGGTGAACCTGGGTGGTCAGAGATCACCCCCCCGGCTCTTGTGGCATGGAGCTCGGTCAGGGGAGGCTATTGAGGCTGCGCGCAGGAGGGTCAACTGCGCTGACTTAACGATGCCATGCACAGAGTTACGGAACAATGGGGGTTCTGTTGATCAGGCATGGCTTGCGGCATGCCAAAGTCCACAGGGAGTCTTTATGAGGATGGGGTGCACCTGTCCAGTGTGGGACTTGCTCTTGCTGGACCTGGAGGAGGCCCTGGAAATAGCAGGATGTAAGTAGGAATGCCGGACTTGGTGGGGGGCCCTGGCTGCGACGGTCGCCACACCCAGGGCTGTGGCGGAGTTACAGGGCGATCCAGAGGCGGAAAGGTACTCAGGGGTACCCTCTTCAGGAGCACAAAGGGTGCTGAGGCCTAATATCCCCAGGAAGTCTTCGCGGTGGACCCTGAGGTGCGACGGCGCCCCGTCTGTCCTACGGGCGGTTGGAAACCTGTACAACCGGGGGTCGCTTGAACGCTCCGCCCCTCGTAGGGGGGGGGCGTGAGTAATGGGGTGGACCGACGGTTCACCGGAAGTGGGAGGGGCTATCCCCTCACCATAATCGCTAAGCACCGATTGGCTAAGGCCTCGATGCAAATTGGCCCATCAGGTGGTAGGCCACGAGGGGCGGCTTGCCTTTGGATCGCCTGTAAGATAACCCACCATGTCGGTATGCTAATAAACCTACAGCAATTTTCTCCACGAAAACAGTGTCTTGTCTGTTTATTTATTGGGTATGATGCTTCATGAGGGGTGATGAGTGTTGCCGATATTGGCACTATGTGGGCTGCCCGACATCCACGAAGGGGACCTCCTAAGAGGGCGGCCCCTTTAGTGCCACAGGATGGCACACGGGACAGTCCAGCGTCGCGAGACCCCTTAGGGGTCCCGCTCGTCATTTCCGGCCCAGGTGGGGGAAGGGGAGAGGTATAAGTTCCTCCCCCGCCCACCTAGCGGCCTCTTTGTTCCTCACCCCATACGCTGTTTCCCTCCCTACCGCTTACCCGGCGTAATCAGGGTTGGGGGGGGGGGGGAAGGAATCTCTAATCTGTTATTTGTGTTGCAGGCGGAGTTACAGGGCGATCCAGAGACGGAAAGGTACTCAGGGGTACCCTCTTCAGGAGCACAAAGGGTGCCGAGGCCTAATATCCCCAGGAAGTCTTCGCGGTGGACCCTGAGGTGTGACGGCGCCCCGTCTGTCCTACGGGCGGTTGGAAACCTGTACAACCGGGGGTCGCTTGAACGCTCCCCCCCTCGTAGGGGGGGGGCGTGAGTAATGGGGTGGACCGACGGTTCACCGGAAGTGGGAGGGGCTATCCCCTCTCCATAACCGCTAAGCACCGATTGGCTAAGGCCACGATGCAAGTTGGCCCATCAGGTGGTAGGCCGCGAGGGGCGGCTTGCCTTTGGATCGCCAGTAAGATAACCCACCATGTTGGCATAGTTGGTATGCTAATAAACCTGCAGCAATTTTCTCCACGAAAACAGTGTCTTGTCTGTTTATTTATTGGGTATGATGCTGCATGAGGGGTGATGAGTGTTGCCGATATTGGCACTATGGAGCAGCATGGCGCGCGCTGCTCCAGTCTTTAAAGCAGGGTACGTAGAGGAGCGTTCGAGTGGACAATATGGCGCCTGCGCAGTAGCCCAGGACTGTTATTGTTTCACGTCCTACAGTTACTACAAATGAAAAGCAACCCTAGCATGCCATACAGCCCTACCCCATCTAAGCGTATATGTCAACAAAAACAGTCTGCAGATAAGTCACACCACTCACTCCAAACCTGCAGAGTCATGCTACCTTAGCGCTTTTAGTGCCTGCAGGAGAGACGTGACGGGGCCTGCACACCCCGCGTCCGAGGCACGTCTGACGCACTTGTCGCAACCTCATTTGGGAGGAATTGCAAGGCAAACGAAATTCTTTTATTCTACATCGTTTTGCTAACTTATCAATCTATATCCTACCTCGTTTTTAGGTCTCGGCCTGCACCAGCGCTTGCGCTGGTCTGGCCGAGAGTTTTAGTAAGCGTGTTTTGGAAGTGCAAACCCACTGGCTTTCGGCTGGCGACCAGCTTGCGTTCACGATGGCGTGCACGCGCGCAGCTGCCATCTGGGTTTCCTATCTCTTCCTCATTTCCTCGTCATGGCTCATTAAGTCTCTGGACTCTGATGTTTCAATCGCAGCAGCAGCTCACATTACCAACTGACGGCCCTGGACTACAGTCATATGAAAAACAACAGCGATTAGCATTGAAATGCAAGCTTTTTTTTGTCTAGTTAGAAATATTGCTTCGGTGGGTTGATTTCACCTTATATCGCTATTTGTTTTATATTGGGAGTCACAGCCTAATTACCAGTATTTTTGTCTCACTCTGTTTTTTTTTTTATATTTATTCGTGCAAAGCACAAAGCTATATTTAAGGTTACTTTTTCCGCGTCACTTCTTCACTCTATTTAAACTCCACCCCCCACTCTTATTGTCTCTCTCCTTCTCTCTCTCTCCCCTCTCTAATTCTCTCTCTACTTGATTAACTCTCCCCTCTCTATCTTTTTTAGCCTTTCATTCTCTCTCACCCCTTTATCTGTTTCTCTTTCAAACTCCTTCATTCACTCTCTCTCCCCTTCTTTCTCCCTCTCTATCCCGCTCCACTCTTTATTCTATGTACACCCTTTCTCTCTCTTTCTTTCTCACCACCCTCTCTAATTGGGCATTATATCTTCACTCTATCTCTCACTCGGCAACACCACAGCATCACTCAGCATCACCACAGCATCACTCAGCGCAACCACAGCATCAATCAGAGCCAGCACAGCATCAATCAGAGCCAGCACAGCATCACTCAGCACCAACACAACATCTCTCAACGCCATCACAGCATCACTCGGTGCAACCACAGCATCACTCAGTGCAACCACAGCATTACTCAGCACAACCACAGCATCACTTAGCGCCACAACAGCATCACTCAGCGCCACCACAGCATCACTCAGCAGCACCACAACATCACTCCGCGCCACCACAGCATCACTTAGCACCACCACAGCTTCACTCAGCGACACCACATCATCACTCAGGGCCAACACTGCATCACTCAGCACCACCACAGGATGACTCAGCACCACCACAGGATGACTCAGCACTACCACAGCATCGCTCAGCACCACCACAGCATCGCTCAGCACCACCACAGCATCGCTCAGCACCACCACAGCATCGCTCAGCACCACCACAGCATCGCTCAGCACTACCACAGCATCGCTCAGCGCCACCACAGCATCACTCAGCGCCACCACAGCATCACTCAGCACCACCACAGCATCACTCAGCCCCACCACAGCATCACTCAGCCCCACCACAGCATCACTCAGCGCCACCACAGCATCACTCAGCGCCACCACAGCATCACTCAGCGCCACCACAGCATCACTCAGCGCCACCACAGCATCACTCAGCGCCACCACAGCATCACTCAGCGCCACCACAGCATCACTCAGCGCCACCACAGCATCACTCAGCGCCACCACAGCATCACTCAGCGCCACCACAGCATCACTCAGCGCCACCACAGCATCACTCAGCGCCACCACAGCATCACTCAGGGCCAACACTGCATCACTCAGCACCACCACAGGATGACTCAGCACCACCACAGGATGACTCAGCACCACCACAGGATGACTCAGCACCACCACAGGATGACTCAACACCACCACAGCATCGCTCAGCACCACCACAGCATCGCTCAGCACCACCACAGCATCGCTCAGCACCACCACAGCATCGCTCAGCACCACCACAGCATCGCTCAGCGCCACCACAGCATCGCTCAGCGCCACCACAGCATCGCTCAGCGCCACCACAGCATCGCTCAGCGCCACCACAGCATCGCTCAGCGCCACCACAGCATCACTCAGAGCCAGCACAGCATCAATCAGAGCCAGCACAGCATCACTCAGCACCAACACAACATCTCTCAACGCCATCACAGCATCACTCGGTGCAACCACAGCATCACTCAGTGCAACCACAGCATTACTCAGCACAACCACAGCATCACTTAGCGCCACAACAGCATCACTCAGCGCCACCACAGCATTACTCAGCAGCACCACAACATCACTCCGCGCCACCACAGCATCACTCAGCACCACCATAGCTTCACTCCGCGCCACCACAGCATCACTCAGCACCACCATAGCTTCACTCAGCGACACCACATCATCACTCAGGGCCAACACTGCATCACTCAGCACCACCACAGGATGACTCAGCACCACCACAGGATGACAGCACCACCACAGGATGACTCAGCACCACCACAGGATGACTCAGCACCACCACAGGATGACTCAGCACCACCACAGCATCGCTCAGCACCACCACAGCATCGCTCAGCACCACCACAGCATCGCTCAGCACCACCACAGCATCGCTCAGCACCACCACAGCATCGCTCAGCACCACCACAGCATCGCTCAGCGCCACCACAGCATCTCTCAGCGCCACCACAGCATCACTCAGCGCCACCACAGCATCACTCAGCGCCACCACAGCATCACTCAGCGCCACCACAGCATCACTCAGCGCCACCACAGCATCACTCAGCGCCACCACAGCATCACTCAGCGCCACCACAGCATCACTCAGCGCCACCACAGCATCACTCAGCGCCACCACAGCATCACTCAGCGCCACCACAGCATCACTCAGGGCCAACACTGCATCACTCAGCACCACCACAGGATGACTCAGCATCACCACAGGATGACTCAGCACCACCACAGGATGACTCAGCACCACCACAGGATGACTCAGCACCACCACAGCATCGCTCAGCACCACCACAGCATCGCTCAGCACCACCACAGCATCGCTCAGCGCCACCACAGCATCGCTCGGCGCCACCACAGCATCGCTCGGCGCCACCACAGCATCGCTCGGCGCCACCACAGCATCACTCGGCGCCACCACAGCATCACTCGGCGCCACCACAGCATCACTCGGCGTCACCACAGCATCACTCGGCGCCACCACAGCATCACTCGGTGCCGCCACAGCATCACTCAGCGTCGCCACAGCATCACTCAGCGTCGCCACAGCATCACTCAGCGTCGCCACAGCATCACTCAGCGCCGCCACAGCATCACTCAGCGCCGCCACAGCATCACTCAGCGCCGCCACAGCATCACTCAGCGCCGCCACAGCATCACTCAGCGCCGCCACAGCATCACTCAGCGCTGCCACAGCATCACTCAGCGACGCCACAGCATCACTCAGCGACGCCACAGCATCACTCAGCATCGCCCAGCATCATTCAGGGCCACCACAGCATCGCTCAGCACTACCACACCATAGCTCAGCACCACCACAGCATAGCTCAGCACCACCACAGCATCATTCAGCACCACCACAGCATCACTCAGGGCCACCACAGCATCACTCAGGGCCACCACAGCATCACTCAGGGCCACCACAGCATCACTCAGGGCCACCACAGCATCACTCAGCACCACCACAGCATCACTCAGCGCCAAGACAATATCACTCAGCACCACCACAGCATCCCTCAGCGCCAAGACAATATCACTCAGCACCACCACAGCATCACTCAGCACCACAGCAGTATCACTCAGCAAGACCTGAGTATCATTCAGCATCACCTCAGCATCGTCTCCGCAACAGTCACCACCACCACCACTACCACCTCAGCATCACTCAGCACCACCTCAGCCTGCTCTCGGAATCTGGCATCTGTTGATTCTCCCCTAGCGTCTGGCCGCTGCTAGTGTTATAATACAGGTACTAGTTCCCAACCTTCACCCTCCGATTGTTTATGCCCCCTCAAAAAAAAAGCTTTAACAAACAACCATTGCAATAGGCAGAAACAAGTTGCCAGCATTGCAAGAACAAAAGAAAACTGAGGACATTTTTTATTGTAAATACTTTTTTAATATGGTCGTTCAGTTTTACATAATGCCTTCTTGGTCATATATAAAGTAACAAAAATGCTTCTGACACTTTTTTATTATAACTTTTCAGCATGCTGCACAGCAGCCACACTTCTCTACAGCACAGCTTGAAGACATTGGCAAAGTCAATAGCTCTGGCTAAACACTTATAAGGCCCCAAAGGCGAGACCTATTGGCTATGCCAATGCTTGTTAATTCTTGCCACAGCAACAACATTATTCATGTTTTTTTATTCACCGTGTCCCCCATTCACCTATCGTTGGCTGTATTGTCTTTGGAGTACCATCAACCTTACAGCATTATCGCTTCTAATTCCTGAACTGCTCCCAGTAGCAAAGATTCTATGAGCCCTGGTGCAAGCAAAGAAAATGGCCCCTTTGACATCTGTTAGGATAGTAAAATACAGCGATTATCAGGGTTCAATGGGCCCTTCAAGGCTCTGGGTCCCCTGTGCCACAGCACCAATGGTAATTACTCCTTCACTGCTGTATTTCTTTACCGTCTCTGCTCCTGACTGTGCATCTGGAAGCTCAACTCTCAAGGATCCTTGGCAATGAACTCTTTCGTTTCTAGCAGTCGTTTTAAGACGAATTCAGCTTCACAAACAGAATCCGAGCCTGAAAACACCCAGTTGTTATTTACTCATTTCTCTCACTCAACCCCATCTTTCTAAAAACAACAGCACATAATGTGACAAAGGATAATGGCCACCTAACTTGTGAGCTCTGTATGTTCTAGTTTTTCTCGTTATACAGTGTTTCCAGTTTTTAAATTCAATTACTGTTTATACAGAGCGCAGGGGAATATACATTTTAAGTTTATCTGCAGATTGCTTCCTGGAACTGCATAGGAGCCAGAGAAGGGCACAGAAAACGTAAGGGTCTGTCGTGGAGATAAATTTCAGTATCTCTAAAAATAGATGTTCTGATGTAAACACGTACAATTCATACTAGCCTTTTAGTCTCATACAGTTTTCATCTAGTTTTAGGAATACTTTTGAACAGGGAAATACGGATTCTTGTATTGTGCTCATTCCTTTGAGGTATATATACTAGGTGCCTATGCAATTATGTGGCAGTGGAGGACCGATGCACGCAGCAGGGTTGGCTGTATTGAACGGCACAAAAATGCAGATTTTGCAGCACAATGGGGTGAATTCGATGGCAGCAATAATTTGCTATCTTGTCATTCTAACACCCATGGAACATGCATGTGTAACATATCCATCTCACTAATGTGTTATGCTATGAGCATTTGTATAGTGCATAACTCACTCCAGAGCGTATCCTGGTGCTGAAGCAGGCACTGTTAGGAAAGAGTCAGGTTTTTAGTTTCTTGCGGAATTCAAGAACTGAGGAGGAGGCTTTGATGTGCAGGGGCAGGTCCTTCTAGGATTTGGGAGCGAGGTAGGAGAAGGCACAACCACTGGATCTGGTTCTGCTTATGTGGGGGTTGTGTGCAAGTAGGAATCCCGTTGAGTCAACGTGTCCGTTAGGTTTTTAGGAGTTTATGCGGTTGTTGAGGTATGTGGGGCCAATGTTGTGTAAGGATTTGTATGTGTGAGTGAGGAGTTTGAAGAGTGCTCGTTTATGGATTGCGAGTAAGTGGAGCTTTTTGACATGCAGGCTGATGTGCGTGCGGTGTGGGAGGTTGAGTGTAAGCTTGGCCGCCGAGTTCTGTATGGTGTGGAATCTTCGGGTCCAGATGCATTGCCATAGTCCAGCTTGCTGGTGATGAGGGCTTGGTTACCGGTTCTGCAAGCATTGGCAGGGCTCGATTTGAAGGTCTTCTTGAGAATTTGGAATGCATGGAAGCAGGAAAAAGAGACTGTTCACTTGGCTGGTCATGGTGAGTCGATTGTCAATTATTAATGAAAGGTTCTTTGTGTGGGCTGCCTTGAGGGGTGTGCCTCCGAGTTCGTAGGCCACCAGCTGGAGTGCCAGAGGGAGGTGTCTTTGCCGAAGATTACTACTTCCGTATTGTCTGTGCTGAGCTTGAGGGAGTTGGTTTTATCCATCTGCTGACTTTGGTCATGCTGGTTGGGGCTAGAAGTTTTCATAACTGTAGGTCATCTTGTTGCTGAAGAATAGGGATGGCTGGATGAACAGGTCCTGAAATGGAGTTACGTTCGTGCAGCTTTGTGCCAGAGAGGTGAAGTCTTACACTATGGCAAAAGACATCCTTGGCGCTGTTAGTGCTGCTTTAGATGAAATTGGTGAGTGCGGAGAATTTGGTGCCTCTGATTTTTAGATGGTAGAGTCTAAGGGTGGATTTGTAGGTGCTCATCAGTATTATTCGGACTGTCTCCATCAGCGTTCAAGTTGCTTGCAGTGGCGTTTGGTGAGTTTAAGCACTTCTGTGTACCAATTTGCTTTTGGTATTGTTTCATGGATTTAAGAAGAGCCAAGGTATCTGCGCAGGCAGTGATCCATGCGTTGAAGTTGGAGATAGATTTGGGGAGGTTGTTGTATTGAGGCTGGTCTTGTAGGAGTTCGGAAGACCACGATGCTTCTGAGATCTTCTTCCAGTTCTGTCATGAAGATTTGGTGATGGTGTTTCTGCGCTGGTGTGGGGTGGGTATGCTGAAGTTGATGAGGGTGTGGTTGGACCAGGTGATAGGAGTGGGCTTGTCTACTGAGATGTTGCTGAAGCTGTTGAAGATGGTGTCCAGCAGGTGTCCGTTGGGGGCGTGTGTGGGGCCTTCCACTCACTGGGTGAGTCCGATGTTGGACAGGTCATTAAGGAGATTGGTCGTGTTGGGATCGGTGAGGTCCTCCATTGGCATTGAGGTCGCCAAGGAAGATGAAGGTGCTGGAGTCAACAATCAGAGGGGCGAAGAAGTCCGTGATGATACTGCCAAAGTTGACGCGTGGCCCCGGCGGGCGGTAGACGAGGGTGCCGCTCAGGGTGTAGTTGGTAGTGATGAGGAGTTTGAAAGTCAAGTGTTCCGTGTTGCTGATGGTGCTTTCCAAGGTAGTGGAGCAGTAGGTGAATTCTTTGAAGATGATAGCGATTCCGCCTGCGGGTCTGTTTGTTCTCCCCCGTCTTGTAAACATGTATCATGGGAGATGGGGAGGATTGCAATGGCAATGACGGGGACCGAGAGGGAGACAGCATGGATTCAGTCAGGAAGAGCAAGCCCGGTGAGAGTTCGTGTAGCAGATCCTAACTTTTGGTAACATATTTATTAGGGAGTGAGTTTTGAGGAGTATGGAGGACAGGGAAGGGTGTGGTACAGTGGGAGTTGGGTGTGTGTGGTAGTATGGTTTACATTTGTGTGGTGTTTGGGGGCAGTGAGAAGGGTGCATGTGAAACGGCAGGTGATGCAGGAGAACGCAACTTCAGTGTTGGGTGGCAAGGTGCGAAGGCAGCGCTGGGAGATGCGATGGGTTTAGAATGTGGAGGGTCGCAGTGGAGTATCGACAGGGGGAGGGGGTGGGAAGGAGGTGGGTTTGTGGAGGACCAAGGGTCCTGGCGCTAGGTGCAGGTAGTGTGCGGAGGGGCGCAGATGGGCTAGCCTTTGGTGCACCCGTTGCACGTCCGCACTGAAGCCTCCATTAAGTAAAGACAGTTCTGGAGTGAAACCAGTGATGTCACTTCCTGTGCAGATGGATGATGGGAAATCCAGTGATGTCCCTTCCTAATGCAATTTTAACATCTGAAAACTGAAATTAGCAACTGAAAGTTGACTTGCTAATCACTACAAATGGTCTGCCACTGTGAAGCATACCATTTTGCTCTCATTTCAATAACATTTTATCCGTTTGAGCTAGGAACTTTTTAAAAAACAATCTGCAGATTATGCAGGAAATGGGCTCTTATGTGGCATTTGCAGTGAGACTATAATTGTGAAGAAAATACTGCAACATCAGATAATTCCATGACCCTGGATATACTTGAATACATCTCTCATCTAACTCTCAATCCCCAAGCCAGTGTCTTTTTATGTAGAGATTCTTAACTTGAGGGGGAAAAAAAGCATCATTTTGGGCGTTCAGTTATTGACGGTTTCTTCCCTGTTGTGTTGCTCCTGCTGAGTATCCCTCTGGGATGGAGACTGGAGGAGGCTTCCAGAATTGGACACTATACACCAGGTCAGGTCTGCAGAACTCAATGGAATACCCAGATGGGCCTCTCTATTGGTGTGTGTGATAGTAAACACGTCTCTGTTTCTGTAGGCTACACTTCTCTGGTGAAAATTAGCTTACATTATTTCATCCCCCTTGCAGTCATGATGAAGCGTGTCCTATCAATGAAATAATATATATTAGGCATTAACCTTGTACTAATGTACCACTGTGGTGTGCTCTCCTAACTTAGTAAGTTGAGTATTTAAAACATGAATAGAAAGTAATTAATTAGAACAAGTAGTTCACAAGCCTTAGCTAAGCTTTGCTGCACCGCACTGCTTGTGGATTACATTCAGTTTGCATGTGTTGCTTTCGCTATCTTTGCTTTGGCTGTTATAGTGTGTGCCACCTGGCACACGTCATCTGAGGAAGAATAAAAGAAGCCCTGTCGCACTTGAGCATCAGCTGTCAGTTATCCCAGGAATGTGAGTCGGTGTATTTATTCAGCTAGTGTGTGCTCACCACACTGGCGATGAAAAGGCCCCTAATCCACTCCACAGAGCCATGCACATAAACCTCGGAGTCCCAGACATACTGAAGCAGAAGCAGGTGTGACTGAAATAAAAAAAGAAAAGAAATTCCGACGAGAACCGCACCAGCTAGTGGAGAGGTGATCTCACATTTCCGCCACCAAAGCGATCAGAGAAACTGGGTGCCTCCACGAACTGCAGCACCACCACACAGATGCCGAAAGATGTGGTCTGCAAGCAGTGCGCAGGCAACACCTCTTACTTGCCTGTGGAATCAGTGTGCAACTTCTAGAGGGCAGCAGCATGACAGCACGGTGGTGACAACTTGAAACGGCCTATCCTGACAACTCCACCAAAGAGGAATGGACAGACGTGCACCACACCAGAACATAGTCTGGGGCAGCAGGTGCGAATTGAACAGACTTAAAAAAAAATGTGCCATTACAGGGAATTGTAATTTCTGAGGCGGTGGCATGAGAGGGATAATTAAGGACAGCTTTTATGTCGAACACAAAGCCTAAAAGAACTCCCTGATGGTGTGGGTGCTCTACGTTAAGGCTACAAAAGAATCATATGTAAAGTGCTCTCTTATCCTCCATTATGCTGGCGAAGAATCTTCATACATTTTGGAAACTTTCCAGACTCAAACAGAGACCACGACTATGAAAAGTCTATCAAAACACACAAGATAAGGGGTGAGAGGTACCCCTCCTCTTCCATCCTCCCTCATAACCTCGAACACAAAAAAGCAAACACCAGGGAGAATTATGCGCTCGCACCTACGGATATTTGGGGCCAGCTTGCTTCCGGCACAAATCTTGGCTTACCGGGTGAGTGCTGCATGCCATGTTTGTCAGTGCAGCTACATTCGGGCTTTATTCATCGAAAGAAACGGACGACAATAGGTTGTAAAAACGATCTACTCCATCAAATCAACCCCTACGCAATAGATAAGCAATCCTGTTTTCTTTTGATAACAACTTGAACAGTATGACTTGGATGCTTTCGTTCCTCTATATAGTGTGTGACTACGTGGGAGACGTGACTACGTGGGAGACGCGCCCGCTCCCTCCCCGGTTTCAGAGAGAATTTAGAAGAACCAGGGTAAGATTACTTGGGTTTTCCACTGACTATCATTTTGTTTTGGTGTACATATGATTATGGGGTGCTTGACATTATGGATACGAGGACACTTTTAAGTGGGAGTGTATTTTGCACTTCCCTAAGGGCACAGGACCGAAAATGATGTAGTTTGAATGCTGGGATCATATGTATTCACATACTCTTACCCTCATGTGGAAGTATATTCATGTTTTTATTTGTTATTTCAGGAAATCCCTGAGTGTGTATACAAGAAGTGACAAGTAAGGTCCCCGCATGAAACTCTACCACCACTCACTAGCATTGTTTAGGAACAAGATGTGGAGAGGCTGAGTTGTGAGGTTTTATTCCCGAATTTTAAAACCTTGTTTGGTTTCTCAGAGATGGTAGAATCTCATTTTGATTACCTCCTCTTCCCTTTTTTGTGTGTATTATGAAAAGTCTGTCACAGCTTTCTACAACCATTTTGACCATCAAATGAACCCAGATTTTGAAAGGTTGAAGTTGAGAGAAGCCCACCAGCGAGAAGGGGAGTCAATCAGCACGTTTTATGCAAGACTCAAAGATCTACCTAGCATTTTCATGGAGGACAATATCAGTAAATAAGTGCGAGCACAGATAATACACTGTTGGAAATCAGCAGCCATAAGACACCAGGCCCTGTGAAAACCAGAGAGGACTCTTAATAAGATATTAACTCTTGCAAGGTCCCTTGGGTTATCCAATGCCAGAGCTGAGCAGATGAAATTAACTTCCGAGCAAACTCACACCAAATGATGATATAGACAAACACAAAGAGATTAAAACAGAAATAATGAAAATAACGGACACCACCAGAATAGGGTCCCTTCGTCAAGGAGCTATCAGAATACCAAAAGATGATGATGTGCAGAGAAAGTCTGTGGGCAATCGGCCTGCACCCACAGCTGGTGAAAGTCCCCAGTGGGAGATACACACTGCTCCAACTGCAACAAACCAAATCACTTTGTATATGTCTGCAGAGGTGGCTGGTGACGAGCTGCACCACGACTTCGACGAACAAGCAGCAGAACAAGCTCTCCAACAAAGATGATGACTTCATATCACTGAGAAGCCGCCAGCATGCTAAACCAGACTCAAAGAATGACAACAAAGATGATGACATTTTTCTAATATCCTTTACCAATGACAGTACTTGTTGGAAATGGAAAAGCCAAATAACATGATGTAAGAAATTGGATTATTATTTGGGGTGGGTAACTACCCACCTCAAGGAATAATCACAATCCTTGCCCAGATGAACCCTCAAAGTCACTAAATCAACCTGAGCTCAACTTCTTTGTAGCTATGGCGCCGATCAGACAGGTCTAACTTAGGGTAATGTGTAAAATGTTTATGCAGTACCAACACAGTAATAAAGTCAAAATACAAAACAATAAAAATCCCAAATCGAATCAGCAAAAAGAGTAAAATCTAATAAACAAAATGACAAAAATCCAATAAGGGGTACTGGAGATATGAATTTTTAACGTTTTAAGTAGAAATAGCACCATAAAAACACAAACGCCAATGACAGTCAATGGTCATCCCTGTAGCTTGAACAGAAGGTCAGCCTTATGGCCCTTGTGTTAAAATGTAAAATCTGATTCTCTTGTTTTTTGATTAAGCTATGCCTCATCCATTTTTCACCCCTGCCCTGCTTTCAGCCTGGCTCTATCCTTGACACTGCATCTGTATAAACATGAGTAAAGAATCTAGATTAGGGCATTGTAGGCTGTGTACATATGCAGAGTCAGCGCAAAAGAACAGCTGGTGTCTGCTTGGGTTTTTTTCAGACAATGGTAAAGCCTTAAGTAAAGTTTAACCAGATAGCATATCTTGTTGTGCAGCTTCAAGACGCGACAATTGCACAAGGCACCAAGGCAGTTGATTCTTACCGGTGCCTCATTTGTGTGTTCTTCCCAAAGCTCTATTTACCTCGGCGTCCCTTGTTTGTGATCTCTTGCTATAAAAACCCATGTAACCATCGTTCAGGGTGCTCTCTCTCCTTGAGTATCTCTATGGTGCTTGTCGGACGAGGCTCCCGTTCATGAATGTTAATAAATGACCTATGGTTTGTACTTCACTCCAGTGTCGATTCCTCCTTACTTGGTAAGAACCCTTGGACGAAGTGGTGTCCCTGCACCAGCAGGTTATTAAATAATCTGCTTTCACAAATTGGCGCCCAACGTGGGGCCCTATCAAGGGCTTGCAGTCGGACCAGGGGAGGAGATTGGGTCGGTAAGACGAACTTCGCTGAGGGGCGCCCCACCTGAAGAGACTAGTGTTGCTCATGGTCCAAGGTGATTTTTCAGCTCTCCGACTCTGATCTTCCTGGCGGCTGCTGGCCTTGACTGGGGCCTTCGGATGGTCTTTTGGATCAGGGAGGATCGACAGGTAGGAGTTAAAGACTACACATAAGGTAAATCTGTATTGAACCGGTTCATTTGGTTAGGATTTGTTTAGCATTTGCTTGACTCGGCATTTGTCTTGGTATCCGTCCGGAATTTGGAATCGGTTTTGGAACTTGCTATTTGTTTTGACTAATATTTTTTTCCTTACAGGTAATGTGAGAATATTTTTTAATTTCTCTCTGTTTATAAGTTTTTTATATCTTATATAACATGCCTGTGATTAGCACTCTTTGGAAGTTTTGTTGTTGCTGCTGTGATAAGCAGAGCATTTTGGAAGCAAGTCAGCCGGCGCCACCAGAAGGTACGCCGAATTTTGAGATGTACATCAAATATGGTATTTGTCCCATCATGTATAATGCATTGTGGAACAAATATACAAAAGGGGATCCCCAGTTGCAAAGGCCATTAGAGGGAACAATGGACCCTCAAACTCGAGTATTTAGAGAAACGATTGTTTTTAAAGAAAGTTAGGCCAGCCATGTTTGACAGTTTGCGTATGTGGAGGAAGGAAGTAAAGGAGCGGCAGCTCAAGGCATAGAAGGCACAAAGGAAACAGGAAAGGAAGAAAGAGTATCAGAAGTATAAGGAATTGAAGGATAAGGAAGTCCAGGAGAAAAAGGAATGTTTAGATAGAAAGCATAGATTATTAATATCTAAGGAATATATAGTTAGACCAACAGTAGCAGTTCAGGTCCACCAAGAAGATGTGGATTCAGATATTGATGGATTGTTGATTGAACGACCCCCACCCCCATATGTACCTTTAACACCCCTTCCCCCTGGACCACCAAATGTCGTTCCCCCCTGTACCTCCGGTTCCACCTCATTTGCCTGCGGTTGTCCAGCTCCCTATTTTACAACCAGTACCGGTACATCCTTTCCCCCCCCCCCCCATCCCAGGCCACTGCACCCCCATCCCAGGCGACTGCACCCGAAATGACTGATAATCCCGTACTTTCTGCATCTGTCTTGACCCCTCGAGTTCTTCGTTCTACTTTATCTAAATCACGTCAGGATGCGATAAGGTTGATGGTATTAAATTGGTTGAGTGATTTAGAAATGGAGGTAGGAGAAATGATAGATCAGATACAGGATTTTTCTGAGGGCGAGCTTCTTTGTCTCATAAATAAGCTTTCTCATCAACTTATGGTCCAATGGGAGATGATTACAGGACAGAATGGCCCTGAAGATGTTAGAGCTATTAATCGACCGTGTCAGATAGGAGCCTTCCCTGTGAGTAGAATTAACAATGCCATAGCAACGATAATTGGATATCGTAATGAACTCTCTTCCTCTCCCCGAATAAGACCTATGAGGGAAGCCGCGCCACAATTCATTCCTGGAAGAGGGAATGCAGATAATGATGACCCTAATAGTCCTGATGCTAGAGCCCATTTCTTGTACAATTTGATATATACGCCCTGGAAAAGGACGGATGTGCTCACTTTAAAAGCCTCTTTACCAGACATTCGGAAAAATCCTAGAGGATTTTATGATGATGTACAGGCAGCCATTGATTCTTGTATCATGACCTTAGCAGATATTGATATGTTTTTTGGTATGATTCTGCCACCGGATATGTGGCGACTTACTCGAAAACAGGATCATGTTGTTGATTTGGGAGGAGACTGGGCTGCCATCATAGCAGCCGATAGGGATAGGAAACCTGGTCAGAAACCTAGTCAGCTTATACTGGATCTTCCTGGTAACATGCTTACTTACATAAAAACGATGGTTCCGGCCAGGAAAATAGATTGGGCACTTCTCACTGCTTGTAAACAAAAACAGGGAGAGGCCGTCCCTGATTTCTTTACTCGCTTTGAGGAAGTGTTCCATGATTTTAGTAGGCAGGATACATCTACACCTACGGGTGCACATTTGTTTGTAGATCGATTTGTGGGGAATTTACTTCCAGAGATATCTGTTCGCTTAAGGAATTCTGAGAGTACATGGGCTTCAGTAACCCCGAAAGCTATATTAGATATGGCTCAGTATTATCAGAATCAGGTGACAACTGAGCAAGAACGAAAAGAAGGGAAACTAAAAGAATTGAAAACTAAGGTAATGATAGTCCAGGCCTATGGACCTCAAGGTCGAGGTCAAAATTATGGTCAGAATTTTAGACAAACACCTCCAGTAGGGCCACCGCGTAGACAAACTCCCCTAGGGCCGGATCAATGTGCTTATTGCAAGGAGACAGGACATTGGCGTTCAGAATGTCCTGTTTTAGCTGCTGGTGGGAGAGGAAAGGGACAAGTGAATGGTAGTCGGGGGACTTCAGCTCCCCGACAGCAGCCACAGCAGGTTCAAGCTCCAGAGAGAAATAGGTCAGGAAATTATTTTGATCAACGAAATAATCAATATTCTATGGAGGATTGGGAATCAGAGGAAACTGTGGGAACACATTTTGCCTAGGACAGCGTAGGACAAGGAGGACCAGTTGAGATACCTGTAGACCAGTCAGGACCCTATATAACAGCCACCATACTTGGGCAGGATCAGAAATTTTTAGTGGATACAGGGGCGACACGTAATGCAATATCTCAGAAATTGGTCCCTGGGACACCCTTGTCTGGCCAAGTAATTACATCAATAGGATTTGATGGAACACCAACTCCTAGCCCTGTGTCCCAAAAGCTACCTTTGCGGGTTAAGAATTTCATCACTACAACTCCTTTTTTACTTCCCCCACATGCTCCAGACAATCTGATGGGACTCGATCTTTTGAAATATTTCCATGCTGCTATACATTGATCCCCATCTGGAGTACGTGTCATTTTTGGGAAAAAGACATTGCCTAAACAATACAATTTTTCTTTATGTTCGGATCTTGATTCTGTCCCTTCATGTGTTTGGGCTACTGCTGACACAGATGTGGGAAGAATGGACATTTCCCCAGTATACATACAGGTTCGGGAGGATGTTTCCTTACCAAGAGTCCCGCAATATAAAATATCAAAAGAAGGTGAGGATGCACTGATATCTATCATTGATGACATGATACGTGCAGGAGTTGTTGAGGAAGTTTCCTCTAAGGTATGCAATAGCCCTATTCTCCCCATCCTAAAACGGGGCGATGGAACAGGGGACAAGATTTACCGATTTGTGATTGACTTAAGAGAAGTCAACAAAATAGTGATTCCTCAATATCCTGTCGTCTCTGATATTACGACCTTGTTGACATTAATCCCACCTACAGCTACTGTGTTTTCTGTTATTGACCTCAAAAACGCTTTTTTCTCTATTCCTATACATGAAAACAGTAGATATCTATTTGGATTCTCATTACGGGGCCGCTCATTTAGATTTCGTAGGGCTCCACAAGGGTATACAGAAAGTCCTAGCATTTACAGTCAAGCACTTAAACGACAGTTGGATGAACTTATTTTGCCACCAGGAGTTACACTTGTGCAATATGTCGATGATATTTTGCTAGCCGCAGACACAATTGAGCATTGTAAAAAGGCCACTCTCTCCCTATTGTATTATCTTGCTGTTAAGGGACACAAGGTCTCTAAGAATAAGCTGCAATATTGTCAGTCTGAGGTCACTTATTTGGGTCACCTCTTGTCTAAGGAAGGCCGCACTCTGACTAAAGACAGGATTCAAACTATCCTAAAAATTCCTATTCCAAATACTCAAAAAGAAGTCAGGGCACTTATTGGTATTACTTCCTACTGTAGACAGTGGATCCCCAACTTCTCACTTATCATCAAACCTTTTTTGTCCCTTATTTCTAAGGACACTCCCTCTCCTCTACCATGGACATCTGAATGTCAGGAAGCATTTCAGCAGCTTCGTGCATCCCTTTGTTCTGCTCCAGTGTTAGGCACTCCAGACTATGCTAAGCCTTTCATATTATATGTACACGAGAGAGAAGGATGTGCTTTGTCAGTTTTGACACAACCATACGGTAATAAGCATCGGCCATGTGCTTATTTCTCAGCTGTATTAGACCCAGTGGCAAGAGGACTTCTGGGTTGTCTCAGAGCGGTTGCTGCCACCGCCATCTCTATACGACAATCTGAGGGGATAGTGTTGAGTAACAAGCTTATGGTTATGGTACCACATTCTGTAGATGCACTCCTGAATCAGACTAAGACACAACACTTAACTAGCGCTAGACTCACAGGTTATGAACTTACGCTTTTGGCACCTCATATCACACTCAAGAGATGTTTGACATTGAACCCAGCTACATTGTTACCTTTGCCAGCCGAACAAACTCATGATATGCACGACTGTATTTTCCTAACAGAAGAACAAACTAAGGGAAGAATAGATCTTAAAGATACACCTTTGTCAGATCCTGAGGGAGAACTATGGGTGGATGGCTCTTGTTTAAGATTACCTGATGGTACCACCTCTGCATCCTATGCCATTACCACATTACAAACTGTGGTGGAAACAGCCCGTATTCCGCAAAAATCTGCCCAAGCAGCTGAACTGATTGCGCTTTTTAGGGCCTGTGAACTTAGTGAAGGGTTATCAGTGAACATTTATACAGATAGTCAAGTATGCATTTGGTGTGGCACACACTTTTGGCAAGCTTTGGAAGGAACGGGGATTCCTAACCTCCCATGGTTCTAAAATACAGCATGGTGAATTGGTAAATTGTCTTCTTACTGTCTTGACACTGCCAAAGAGTGTAGCCATTATCAAATGTAGTGCCCACAAGAAAATTACAGACAAAGTGGGACAAGGGAATGCTTTCGCTGACGAAGTAGCACGAGATACTGCAAGTGCACTCACGAGTAAAGTATATGTACTACGATCCCAAGCTGAAAGATGGGAAAACATGTATACCGAGATTAAGGAAATACAGCAGTCAGCCACTGAACAAGAAAAGGCAGAATGGCAAAAGGAAGGAGAGTTAGATGATGAGGGATGTTGGAGGTCAAAGGATATGAGGAAATGGAAGTTGCCCTATGTTTATTTATTACCTTTTGTGACTATGGCTCATGGACCTGCTCACGTCCGTGCCAAAAACACCATCTCCCAACTAGAACAGGTTTGGGATAATAAGCACATTCGGAAAACAGCTGAGCATTTGGTCAAACATTGCATGATATGTTTACAGCACAATCCTGGGAAGGGAGTATCAACCCCCAAGGCCAAATGTAATCAAAGAAATACAGTACCCTGTTTTGAATGATTACCTAAAAAACTTGACTGAAAAACTGTCTCTGATTCATCAGCAGGTTCGTGAAGCTATACCAGACAAATCAGAGGGTCCGGCTCATGGTCTCCAACCGGGAGAGTTTGTCTTAGTAAAAAAAGCTTCCAACGTTCGAAGAATTTGGAGCCTCGCTGGAAGAATCCGGAGCAGATCCTGCTTGCGACTCGAACTACTGTCTGTGTCACCAACAGACGCCATTGGATTAATGCAGCACACTGCAAGCGAATCCCAGCAACTGTTCTCCAGCCAGAAGGCAGAAATGATCTGAAAGACATCTTACAGACTCAGAAAAGTGTTGCTCCTCTGAATGAAGACACTTTGTTTCCTATCAAACTACGCCTTCAGCAACAAGGTACGATTTACGACCAAGGAAGGGAAGGAGCAGATAGAGATACCGGAGGACCGGTTTCAATTAGTGGAACGGTTCGGCTGTGACACGGTTGGATCACAGAATCGGCTGAACTAGGTTCAGTGAAGGTTGTGGTACGTGTTCAGTGGTGCCTGGGTCTCTCTCCAACCTGTGGTTGTATTGATACCGAGAAGAAATGCAGAAATTGGGATCTGAAATGCGCTGCAAAGACAAGACTCTGTGTATAGTGACTCTGATCATATCGTTGATAATATTGGCAGCAGTTTTCTGGACAATGGAGAAAATGATTCTAGCTCGAAACCTATTGCCCACTACTACTCCTGTCCCCACGGAACACTATTACTTGACTTATTTCCACTTGGGGTTGGAAATTATTAATGGGAATAGTAATTATAGGAGCCATCTTTCTCACTTGCTGCTGCTGCATTCACTGTGCTCCTATGATATGTACAGCTTGTATAACCACTTGTAATCATATTAAACCTCCCCCGATTAATGTTCATAAATTGAATCGAGAAATGATGATGCACACTGAAATTTACGAACTTATGAACATTGATATACGAGATTAAATTATATGTACTTTTTTAGAATGGATTCAGCATAGCTGAAAAGGAAGGACTGTTAAAATTTAAAATTTGATTCTCTTGTTTTTTGATTAAGCTATGCCTCATCCATTTTTCACCCCTGCCCTGCTTTCAGCCTGGCTCTATCCTTGACACTGCATCTGTATAAACATGAGTAAAGAATCTAGATTAGGGCATTGTAGGCTGTGTACATATGCAGAGTCAGCGCAAAAGAACAGCTGGTGTCTGCTTGGGTTTTTTTTGTCAGACAACGGTAAAGCCTCAAGTAAAGTTTAACCAGATAGCATATCTTGTTGTGCAGCTTCAAGACGCGACAATTGCACAAGGCACCAAGGCTGCTGATTCTTACCGGTGCCTCATTTGTGTGTTCTTCCCAAAGCTCTATTTAACTCTGGGCGTCCCTTGTTTGTGATCTCTTGCTATAAAAACCCATGTAACCATCGTTCAGGGTGCTCCCTCTCCTTGAGTATCTCTATGGTGCTTGTCGGACAAGGCTCCCATTCATGAATGTTAATAAATGACCTATGGTTTGTACTTCACTCCAGTGTCGATTCCTCCTTACTTGATAAGAACCCGTGGACAAAGTGGTGTCCCTGCACCAGCAGGTTATTAAATAATCTGCTTCCACACTTGGAGTGCACTTCTTTGTCCTGGGTTACAAGAGGGAGCATGTCTAGTCATTTTGGGCTTCTCTCAAGTAACAGACGGCAGGGCCAGTCATCTTTTGCATGTCTAGGAAGTGTTCTGAAGTGGGTGACTGGAGGTGCAACATTTATTCCTGGTTCTAGCTATTGGGTGGGAATGTCTACTAAAGGTTCCTCGGGCCAAACCTACCTACCTTAGGCATTTTCAAGATGGTGAAAGTCTTTGGCCACACTTGAGCTCTGAAGGCTGGATGGGCATGTGGGGAATACACTATGGTAATCCTAGTGCCCTCCCACATCTAACACTAAAACCCAGCTTGAGGCAGCTACTGTACCCACAACAAACTCAGAGACAGACGTCCGGACGAACAAAAGCAGAGTCCCTCAGCAACCATACAGTGGATCTACAAAAATTGTCTTGCCATTCTGTTATCTCCCTTTCCAAGTGTACTTCAATGTGAATCCAGCAGGCTTGTCAAGCAGGATTTGACACCCAAGCAGGGCTGGACACAGTCTCAAAAAAGATTCCCACAGCCTCCACCCCCTTGCACATTCAAAGGAGTCACCTCTGCCCATTCAGGGAAGCTTATTGTTTGCTCCTTGGAGGCATTTCACACCTACTCAAGGCTATTTACTGGCTGTGAGAACCTAGACAGCCAATGCAAATTAGGCTCCAGGAACTTCAGGCAGGAAAAACGAAACTTTTTAGAAGTTATTTTTCCTTAATATTTATAACTAATCCAACTTCACCATAAATTATTTTTTTAACAACTATCAAAAATAGCCGTTTAATTCTTTTTCTAGCTGGTCCCATTCCGGATGTACAGTATTATTATTTTAATTTGTATTCTGGGTTTCTACATAAGACAGCTTGGCCTCCCACAAAATAGCTTTTTGGCGCTAGTTACTGAAATGGCATGTTAACATTACATTTCTGCATGTCCAACTTAGAATTACCATGGGCCCTGCCTTGTGGGCTACAAGGCCTACATAGGGGGACTTTTTAATATTTAAATGGGAGGTTTTTACTGTCAAAGATTTTTACACTGCTACAGTCAGGCCTCAAGCCGTGTTTGTACAGCCATTGTAGTGGCTGGCATAGTAGGTGCTGCAGTCAACTAATGGCAATTAACTTCCAGGCTCTGGGTCCATTTTGCACCGATATACCCAGGCCTAATTGACAAGTTAAATATACCAATTAGGATTATGCTAATTCAACCAAGTTAAAAGAGGGAGCCCAAGTACTTTACTACTGGTTAGCAGGGGTAAAGTGCACAGAGTTCTAAGACCAGCAAAAAACTAGGGTCCAGCAAAAGGCACAAAATCCAAGGTGATCACGTAGAAAAGGCGGGTTCCCTAAATATGTCAAGTTGAGATACAAGGCAAGCTGGTTAGAGCTTTTACAGAGACCAGGGTCTCAGTACACGTTAAGTGCCAACAGAAGCTTGCAGCCACAACCAGCTTTGGCGCCAACTCAAACTATAATTTTTGCCTATTGTAGCACATAACCACTGATGCTAGCAAGGACATTCACTCTAAAAGGTAGACATAAAGCAGAAATCTATGGTGCTAAATTTAGTTCATGTTGTCGCTAGCACATGAACTCTACTCAGCTGTTCCACTGCAGAAGAATTAAACAATCCATTTTGTTTTTGGCATGAAGTCAAGAGAAGTTGACTGAAATACTTTGGCAACCTCTTTAAAGGCCTAGGATGCTTCAACCTATCAGTAAAATTCCACATCGATGCCACAGTGTGACTCACTGCACTATGCCAACCACGGTGCCTTTCCATTTGCGACCTGCTGTAGAGGCAGCGCACCAAAGACTTGAAGACCTGGGCGTAACTGAGAAAGTCAAAGGACCCACAAGTGGTTGCCATTTCTGGTGGCGGCAAACAAACCTAAACAATTGGGTACAGACATTAGGCTCCCCATTAAGGCAATAACCAGAAAACAACATATAACACCTACCATCCATGACCTTATCGTGGATCTCAAAGAGGCAACATTGTATTCAAAACGAGACCTTATGAAGGGGCACCACCAACTCTAACCTAAAGACTGTTGGCACATCGCCACTTTACTGACACATGTAGGCTTCTGAAAATACTAGGGATTAAACTTTGGGATCTCCTCTGCTGCAAAGGTGTTCCAAAAATGCCATCAAAGAAGATCTGACGGAGTCCCCAACATCAGTGGTTACATCCTGGTGTATGCCTGCCACATCTGAGAGCATTATGAGAGGACATGGAGCTTGCCTTGCACAACAAAAAATGTCAGGTTTTGCAACGAGATGATGAATTCTATGCCCATGTTTCTTCAGGAGAGGAAGTGAAAGTAGACCCATCTAATGGATGTCAAGGGTGCTGCCCCACCTCGAACAATAACAGAAGTCAACAGTATCCTCGGAATAGTGACATACTGCAGGTGTTTAATCCCGAACCTCGGAGACACTATCAGAACCCTAATGAAAGTCATCAACCCAGTGGAAATGGGGTTGATGCAGAAAACCATGAATTTCACACTAGAAAAAGCCTCCTTTCTCCAGGACAAAGCAATGGTGTACTTTGACGCGTCAAAGGAATCACATCTGGTCATTGATGCTATTCCCGTTGAGAGCAGTCCTGGTACATCATCAAAGGAGAAATGAACGGAAACTAGTCGCCTTCACCAGCGAGGCACTCTCCGTCATAGAAAAGGCTTACTTCCCAAAAGAAAGATAGGATCTGGCCATAAAGTATAGCTGCACCCATTTACATCTGTAGCTTTATGGACATTCATTTAAAGTCATAACTGATCACAGGCCTGTACTACCACTATTCACAGAAACTGCCCCCGCATCCACCGCCCCCAGATTAAACAATGGACACTACTGCTATAAAAATACCAGTTTCTACTCCACTACAGGCCCGAGTGCAACAACTCAGCAGAATATCTTTCACAACATCCTTGGCATGAGGAGATAAGTCAGATGAACCCAAACACAGAATTGGATGAAAATGCAGAGTGGGGTAGCCTCCATAGTGTCCCTGAGAGCAGTGCTATTGGAGAACATTGCAAAGAAGCCACCTCTGGATGCCTTTGTGCAGAAGGCAAGACAAGAAGCAGAAAATAACAAATGGAAGACATTGTTATTGGATGTACATGGAGAACACAAAGAGAGTCAAGCAGATATGAGAACATTGTGGTCAGTCTGGAACACACAGCAGCACTGGAGGAAGCATCCTGCTCAAGGTGACAAGATGGTGAGAACCTCAGTCATTGTGCATGCATGTGGCATGCCTGTAACATCAAGATCACCAAGGGGCTGAAAATACAAAAGCCCATCTCTAGGAAAAAATAAGGGTTCCGGCAATAGACACACTGGTTGATTGCACAGTCAGTGGTGCCAAGCTGCAGCTACTCCAGATAGACTTGTTCCAGTCATTAGCAAACAGTAGAATGATGAACCCTGGCAGAAAAGAAGTGTCAACCTAGAGTCACTCACAAATGGATGACGTTTGCTTATTTCAGATGCTCACACAACACCTACAGGGGTAGACCTCAATAAGTTTTGAACATGTTCGACCGAATTTAGAAAAAAATGTTCTGCACCTTTGGGCTACCATAAACAATGAAAATTGACAAAGGACCACCAGTTCCAGGGCACCGAGTTTAGCCAGTACCTCAGCTAACAAAGAAGTCGAGTGAATCATAAGACTACTAAATAAAGAGATCTGCAACAGTCTACAACAGAGCAAGGACATCGAGCTGGCAATGCGGGACAACAAAGCTGCCAGTCAGGTGAGTGGTGTCAAGGAGAGCAACATTCAACAAGGTGACTTAATCCTTGTTCAAACCAGGCATGCGTAAGGGACATTCAAGATGCTGTTTGAGAAGAAACCATGACTTGGAAAGGCACAATGGTCACAGTCCACGCTCAATGTAGTCTTCAAGAAATGGAGATCTGAGACTCTGCGAGACATATTAGTACCAGACACTACCTTCATGATGGAAGATGACGTGTGGAAAGAGGCAGAGTCTGAGAGACCAGTTGAAGAACCAAAAAGTCCACATCCATGGCAACCTTCAGAGACTGTTTCCGGTCAGCCACACAGAGAGCTGGCTAGACAACCAGCCATGCCCGTGAAGTGTAAAACTAACTACTATTGCCTCAGGTCCCATCCTCAGCCATCAAGCGGCATGCAGGACCATGCTTGGCGACTATGGAGAGTGTTGTGTGTTACTAGTTTACCTTGCTATGAGACTACTTGTGACTGATGTTGGGGAGGAATGTACTATGCCACCTGGCAAACATGTCACACCGGGCAAGCAGCCACGCCTCCTTACCTAGAATCCAGTATCAGAAAAAGAAGAAGAGAAGCCCAGGTGCCTTCGAGCATCAGTTGGCAGTTAGCCCAAGAATGAGTACCCATTTATTCGGCCAGCGTGTGCACACCAGAGCTGCTTATCAAGTAGAGCATGCCTACCTGCCAATGTCTATGACCGAGGAAAATTGCCGAAAGCATCTTCAGTGCAAGAGCATCCCGGCATCATGTGATATGTTAAATTGCTGACACGATACAGGTGTAACTATCAGTTGAAGGTAAACACTACAACTAAAGAGACATAACATGTTCAGGTCATCTCTGTAACTTGATCCGCATTATTTCATGCTGGAGTCTGCTTCAGTCATGGAAAGTTCCAGCCGCTAATAGACCTGCACTTAATTAGAGATGATATAATCTCTGATCTCATTGCTCAGATCATAAGGTGAGATCATTGTAACTGGAGCTGAACCAATTGGAATTTTAGAGGGGCAGCCATCCATAGTTAGAGGGAGTGGACAAATGCCCCATATAAACCTCTGTTGTTACAGGTCCAGTTTCAGAAGACCTGGAGCTGAAAGGATAGCTTCTGGGCGGAAGTCAAAGAAGCCACACAGACACTTGCAGCCAGCCTGTGTGTCCAATCTTTGGCCAAGAAGCTTATCTGTATATCCAGGAGAACAATGCTTACTTTTTCATGGGACCTGTACAAGGCATATTTGCTATTGCTCCTTCAAATGCTTACAGGTATGTACATTTATGTCTAAATGTACCCTGCCTTGGCTTAGGAACTACTAATAATGGGTAGGATAACTGGAGTAGGGTCTGGTAGTTATATTATGTTTTTGAGTTCTGGAACAAAACTAATTATTGAAAGGTTTTGAACCTATTGATGACAAAATGATGTCCTCATTTCTAGGCGTTATATCATATTCTTGAATGCTTGCCAGTATTTTTTTTAATGTTTATTATTATATTAATTTGTCAAATGATGCTACATATGGTGCCTAATAGTCATATTAGACGTTGACAAACATTTGTTATTCCATTATTAGTGTGCCCACTTGATGCCTCCAGGGCGCCTCGCTCGTTGAGACTCCCCAGGAGGCTGCTTACGGATCCCATTGCAGTCAATAATATAAGGAAACCTCTTGCGTGAAATTTGTTGATAATTGGGGCACCACTGCCTCCTGCGGTAAGGAATGGGAAGCAATGAAAGCAATGGTCTGGGGGGAATGTGTAGGCTTACTTTGGAGGGTCCAAGGGAATCTACAGAAAGATTTAAAGGTTCAGGACAACCGATTAGCTGAGATACACTGCAGTTCATCCACCACTCCCAACTTTAATACAGCACTATTGGCAGCAAAGAGAGAGAGTTGCGGAACACATGAGATAGACTAGACAAATAAATGTTTCGCCGTCTGTGGCCCCACAGAGAAGGGGATAAATCAAGCAAACTGCTGGCCATTAGCCAACGAACGTTAGCACCCCGATCCTAGCACTAGGCACTCCTAAAGTCACATTGGCTACAACACTGGTCGCTATTAATGGAACATTATCAGAACACTTACAGCAGATATATAGCAGGGGGAACTGGATATCACCCGATCATCTGATGTGTTACCTTGACACTATTGTGTTCCCGAGTCCTGGGTCCCCTTCGAGGAGGAGCTAAAGAGAGACCTCACACTGGAAGAACTGCATAAGGAGCTGCAATCATTACCAAAATACAAAACTGAAGAGATGGATTCCCCGTGGAGCTCTATCAAACTTTAACACCCTCATTTACGGAAAAACTGTTGGAGACTCCTCGGGAGGCACTAGACTAGGGCCTCTACTGCCCCGTACTATGCAAGACGGGGCCATATGTATGCTAATAAAACCTGGAGGGGGGCCTAAGGAGCCTTCATCTTACAGTCCACTAACCATGTTTAACTCGAATATTAAAATCCTTTGTAAGGCTTTGGCTATTAGACTAAGCCGGGTTATTGGGCGTCTGGTACACGAGGACTAATGTGGTTTTGTCCAGGGCTGTAACACAGCCATGAACATACAGCGTTTGACACATATAATTCACTCAGTGGAGAACAGAAATGAGGAAATGGCCTTAGTGGCCGTAGACCTGAAAAAGGCTTTCGATACCCTTAATTGGGAATCTATGCGGGAGGTCCTTCGTTGTATGGGTTTCGGTACAGGCTTCTGTAAATGGTGGGTCCCCTATACGCAGAACCCACTGCCAGAGTGAGAATGGGTAAAACAGTCTCGAACAGTTGGCGGGTCCAGCGGGGAACACATCATTGGTGCCCCTCTTTCCAATATTGTTTGCCTTGGCTTTTGAGCCTCTGTCGATACAGCTTCGGTCGGAAATGTCAGAATGGGGAATTATAGTAGGGGACATCCCAATGTGAATTTCCTCTGCGCCAATGACACGCTATTTTATTTGTGGCTCATACGAGTGTCTGTTCCTCTACTGCCTGGAGAGATCTCTGGGCCACTCATCAGAAAAGCTGTAAAATTACAATATTGGGCGAGTGTTGTGAAGGCTTCAGACCTTGATCGGGTTCTGGAACTCTCTTCCTTTGTCTGTCGTGGGTCGGTGGTGATAGCACAAATGGTGATTCTACCGTGCTGTTTACATGTACTTCAAAATACCCTTGCCCTCTCACTTTGTCCTCATTCAGAAAACCAGTTCGTTTACTGGTTACTTTGATGTGGGCGGGGAGGAGATGTAGGGTGGCCCTCGCTCTTTTCAAACAGGATGTGGAGGAGGGAGGATTGTGGCTCCCTGACTTGGAAGCTTACTATTACACATCTTACATCCAAAATGCAGTCAGATGGGTCGCAGGGAACGATAACTGGGAATCTGATTGTTGAGGGGTATGCACAGAGATGACTTCCTTCTAGAATTGCTCATGAGGGGGTAGCCGCATCCTGTCAGAGCACCCATCTATTGTGAGACAGACTGGAAGTAGATCATAAAGTGTGCGCTCCAGAGACCGCCCTTTGCCAGGAAGCTCACCATATGGGCCCTACAGCCCTTTAAACACATAACTGAGGTAATGACGATGTCCTGGTGGTGAGAGGTGGGCTGCAACTCGTTATGGGACTTATACCAAGGGGGGAAGTTTCTCTGGTTTCAAGCAGCACTGGAGACATTTGATGTGGGTCCTGGACACTACCTACAATATGACAAATTGGCAGGAACAGAGAGAGGAATTTGGATAGGGAACCCATCTACACCAGCACCCACACGGACACTGGAGGCCATTTTACAATTGGGTACATCTCGGCACACCATTACATGCATGTACAGGGCACTGAAACTTGACAGCCCCAAAAGGGGATCAAAGGCAAATCTACATGGGAGGTAATTATTAGTTACCAGTTTAATGACATAGTGTGGGATACTCCCTGTACACAAGTGCAGAAAGTATCAGGTAACGCAAGATTTAAGTTGCTACAATTTAATTTCCTCCATCGAACCCACCTGACACTGGTGGCCTTAAGTAAGACATACCCTGGGAGGAATGACTCCTGCAGCCAGGTGACATGCAGAGAGAGCCTCCTTTCTCCATCTGGCATAGGAGTGTCCCCCGCTGATAGAGTTCTGGGAAACCGTGTTCTCTACATTGGAGGCAGTCAAATGGATACCCCTAGAACCAGGACCCTTGCAGAACATATTGGGTGTGATACCCAAGAGAAAAGGGAAGAAGATGCAACACAAATTCCTGAGACTGACACAGGGTTGGCACGCAGGCGAGTGGCGATGGGATGGATGAGCGCCAGAGCTCCTAAGCTTTCCCTGTGGTACAAGAATGTAATAGTGTGGACTAAAGCAGAAGAGAAGCATATAAAATTAGTCAGAAGAGACGACAAAGTGCAAGACGACCTGCAAACATATGGGGAGCTTTTGGATAGGTTCGCAAATGGTGAGGAACTGGAGGCGGGATGACATGTAGGGGAGTGACCTATGGAGGGCTTAGAATCACTGCGCCACCCTCCCCGGGTCACTATCATCTGCTACATGGCCTCATGATGGGCTAGATGATCAACTCATGTGTGGGAGACCAATCAGAGACGAAGACCGGCATTCTGATAAATTACCTGCGGATGGGATGGTGCAAATGGGAAGAGTCAGAGGGGGTATAAATGCATACATCACTCCAAACTGTATTCTTACAAATAATGCAGATATTTGTGGAAAACTGGATGTCTTACTGTTACTGATGTTATACAGTACCACAAAAACCTAATAAGGAAATGTTTAAAAAAATTATTAATGTGTTCACTTACTTCCAGAGTCTCCATATTTGAATTTTCTCGCTTAAACATCTGTAGTCTCTGACAAGTAATAGAATGTCTTGCTCAATGTGCTAGCCTTCATATAAGAGGAAGCAGGACAAGAAACACCCGTGAGTTTCATTTTTCATGTTGCTAGAGTGATTATCATATGTCAGTGCCCCTGCCTTCTACTGTCTTGGGCTAATGTAGCCATGGTGTGGCCCCCGCTCTTACACTGCTATTAGAATCTCAGGTCACGACATTTCTTGGTGCCCAACATAGGGTGCCAAGAAATATGGTCATCCCTCCCCCTAATAAGGCTATTCGGGGTGGGGGGGGGGGTTCACTGCACTAGGCACTCCATTCCAAGTTGGAGTAATCTAATATCGTGACTTGAAGACCTTTTGCCTATTCACTGACCATTAAACACTCACCTCTCAAGCCACACTGGCCAGCAGGACCTGTGTACATTTGGTGTGTAAGTTTCCACTTGTTTGCGGTGAATCTTGCATAGCCCCTCTTATGCCACTCTCCCAACTTTTCCACAAGCACAATTCTGGAAACTTCTCTTCTCCATGTATCAACATAGCGACATACAAGGTGCCAGAATTGACTGAACGATATGAAACTGCTTACTGACACTGCAGTAATATAGACCATATACCAGAATTCAAAGACCAAGTTGCAGAGTCAAACGTGCAGAAGAGATATGTGCAGGATAAGGCTTTAGTCAGGAGTAATCTAGGTTTAATGAAATAAAATAACGTAAAAAAATAAATAAAAAAAAAGGTTTTACATGTTTAGTGGGCTATGGCAGAAGTAATTTGCATAACATCTTTGCTGCACTAAGTTAAATCAGGTAAGTGAAAATCATCAATACGTCGAGGGCATAGGAGTGAAACTCAAGCAATTTTTATGTTTGAAATAAGGTACTATGGCACCAAGGGGCCTTTGGAGTTCTGACTGGATAAGTGACACGAAAATGGGCAAGGGTTGTCAGTAAACAGGAGGCTTTGGTGGTTTGAGGACACATAATTTACTTTAATAGGCCTATTTAACAAAATTGATCATGTAGCTTCCCTGCACCACATGAAAAAGTACAAGATTTTGGTATGCTTTTCACACAGTGAAATCCAGTCCTAATTGTTATTTGAAACACACGTGCTCAACAAAATGTCTTGCCTCTAAATGGGCCTTTGTGTATCAGTAATTCTTTTAGGAGCTAACTTAGGATGATTCAGCAAGTGCTAAAGGTTTTTAACAGGAAAGGAGGTTTTTAGGTTTCACCTGCACCGTGCTTGCGAAATCTCTTGTAAAGAAAAAAAATTGTCTCAAAAGCGGCTTAGAGCCCGCCCATTACTTACCTTTACTTACCATTGGTTGGCCACAATGTCACTCTTCTTTCCTTGCTTCTTATTGGTCGGTATATCCTCCACACCTTCGGCTCTCTCCTGCTGTGGTGCTTGGACCAAGTACAGAATGAAGTACTCCATCTCCCCGAAGAGGGGAATTTAATGTCATGTACAACTTGCACTATTGAATAACAGCTGAACATTAAGCCTGCAGCTTCCCAGCACCAATTTAACATCTAACACGTCATGAGCCGTCTATCTGCCCATTTCTATTCGTGTGTCCCTCTACATGTGAATGGTAGTAGCTGACTAATGCAAATGATATCGATTAACCAATCTATAGGCTTGTGTAGAGTTAAAACCACGAAATGGCATCTAAGCACTGATGCTGCCAGATAAGAACTATTTGGTACAGCATGGTTTTTAATGCCTTACTGAAAGGCAGGAGTTCTTCAAGCCTTCTGCGCGTGTCTGGAAGAGCACTCCAGTGTGCACAAGCAATTGCTGAAAAGCCTCTACTGCTGGTCCTATGCCTTATAAACCCTGGGGGGAACGCAAAGCCTATTATCTGCAGAGCTCAACGACCTGTCGGGATTATAAGGGAACAGGTGTTGCATCAGGCAGGTTGCCAATGCAGTAAAAACCATGGTTATAAATTTGATATGCAATCCCACAGGGAGGCAATGAACCTTTTTGGAATATGGGAGAAATGTGCATTGTTCTGGGCAAATTTGGCAGACGAATTTTGCAGGCCCTGCAGTTTTTCAACATTTGTGTTTGCTGTCTTGCCATAAGGGCATCTTCTTAATCGAGCTTAGCCCTCAATATGGGTCTTGTCACTATTTTACTGTCACCCTTACTTTTTTTTATTTTTTATTATATATTTAATCAACAACATACATTGGGAGAGATTTCCCAAAGAAGAGAAAACATAATCAAAATAAACATACAGGCTAACATACACATACATCCCAATTGGCGAGCTGTGAGTGGGGCACATTAATACAGTATAATGCTCCTTACATTTCTGACACAGGTACAATCCAGATTACAACATGGTAAACACCGAGGGGGAATTAATCAATCAGATGGGACTGTAGGTAGAGCGTTAACGGTTGCCAATAGTCTCTTTGTTTCGATCCTGATGGAAGCTCTTCTTCATAAGTTTTCAAAGTGTCCTTACAGTATATCATATCATGTATCCATTGTTTACATGTGGGGTATTTCTTGCCATTCCAGTACATAGACAGCCTCCGTTTAGCCAATAATAAGGCAATCACACAAAGTTTACGATTAGTGGACCTCAGGTTGGACACCAGACCTAGTAGGCATATACGGATCATGCAGTCGACTTTGATTCCCAACACAGCACTTAACGTTGTTGTTACAGATTCCCAATATTTACTAACATGTGGGCACTGCCATGCTAGGTGTATAAAATCTGCCTCGTCGGCACCGCATCGTTTGCAACACGCATCTGTGGGGAGACCGCATTTTTTTAATTTAGCCGGTGTATATGTTTGGTGTAAATATTTATAATGAATAATTCTTAAATTACCATTTGGTGTAAGTAGGTCAGTCAGGGCGCAACACTTGGACCATTCCTCTTCAAGGATAGGCGTGTCTAAAACTATCGACCATCTGTTACGCGCTTTGCATGCGTTTTCTGCTATGTCAGTTTGTAATAGCACATAGAGCTTGGTCACTAAGTGTATATTGTGCGGATTAGTGATGATCATTTGTAATGCTTGAAGAACAGGTGGTTCCGCTGGAAATGTGGGATATAAATCTTTGATTGCTCCCCGCAACCTGTAGTAGGTGAATCTAAAAAGGAGCGTTTGGTTGCTAATATATTGAAGGTCGTCAAGTTCTATAAATGTTCCGTTGTGATATAAATCTCCCATCTTGTCCATTCCAACCTGGTGTAGCAGTGTCATGCCCACCTTTTCCTGAGTCACCGATATGTCTGGATGGTGTGGCAAAGGTAACGCTGGTGCGTATAGCGGGAGTTTGTGCGCCAACTTCCCCATCCTCTGCCATGCTAGATTTGTCGTGCGGATGGTATTTATTTCTTGTTTCGATACATGTGCTTGAGGGTGCGGCAAAATATATTGAAGCGGTATCGGGTGGGCGTCCCCATCCTCGACCGCCGTGTGTGGGAGATAACTGACTGAATGGTACCAAAAATGCGCGTATTGCGCCTGAGCACAAAGATAATAGAGCAGAAAGTCAGGGACCTTGAAACCGCCTGCAGAGTACGGAAGTGTCAGCGCGCGCAGTTCAATGCGGGCCTGCTTACCAGCCCAAATGAGGCGAGTCACACTGGATGTTAGTCTTTGGAATACTGCTTTTGGTGGGGTTATTGGAATATTATTAAATAAATATAGAAATTGTGGTAGTTTGACCATTTTTACTACGGCTATTCTGTCTGCCAGAGATAGTGGGAGGTGTATCCATCTGTCTACTTTGTCCTCCAGCTTATCTATGGCGGTGCCATAGTTAGTGCGTATGACCACTGCTGGATCTCTGTGATACCAGATGCCAAGGTACCGGACAGGGTCTGTCTGCCCCTCCAGTGGAAAGTCTACTTGGTGCGGCATTGTAATGTCCGTCAGGGGGATGATGGTGGATTTACTCCAGTTGATTTGGAGTCCGGATTGCCTGCCAAATTTAACGTACTCCCGTAGTAAGGGAGATAAGTTATCTTGCGGTTCCCGGACATAGAGCAACATATCATCAGCATATAGGGAGATATTTATGGGTCGTTGGAAAAAGCGCAATGCTGTATGCTGGTGATGCTGCCTAATTTTGCAAGCCAGCGGTTCAAGCGCAATGGCAAAAAGGAGGGGTGACAAGGGGCACCCCTGTCTCGTTCCCCGCGTAATCGGCACCGCATCAGAAACATACCGATTTATTTTAATACGGGCGATGGGTTTCGCGTAAAGGATGCTAATCCATTGCAACAGGATTGGGGGTAGTACTGTGAATAAGTAGGTCCATTCTACCGAGTCAAATGCCTTAGTGGCATCCAACAGGACCGCCGCCGCCTTGAGTTCCGGGTTAAGTTGATGAGAAAGTGCGAAAAGGGTGCGAATATTGTGTGCCGTAGAACGGGTGGGTATAAATCCCGATTGATCTGGGAGTATAATGTTTGTCATGAGTGGTTGCAGACGTGTGGCTATAAGTTTGGCCAGTATCTTTGTATCTGTATTTATTAAAGAAAGTGGGCGATAAGACTCACAGTTCTCAGGATCCTTGTCCGGCTTCAGGAGGGCTATGATCATTGCCTCTCGAAGTGTGGGTGGGAGGATTTGTTTTTCGTGTGCATCACCATACATTGCAACAAGGAGAGGTGCCAGAAGGTCCACATATGTCTTATAAAATTTGCACGTGAACCCATCAGGACCAGGGGCTTTTCCATTAGGCAGAGTTTTTATTATTTCCGTGACCTCTTCAACTGTAATTGGTCATGCTAGATGTTCACGTTGATTGTCTGACAACCAAGCTATGGCAATGTCTTCAAGGTATGCTAAAATTTCAGGCTTCTGAGCTGTGTTGCGTGTGGCATATAGGTCCCCATATGTGGACATGAAGGCTTGCAATATACTTTGAGTATCATATGTTAGGTTACCTTGTGAATCCTTAACTTTCGTTACCGTTTGTGGTGTAAGTTCATGACAGATTTTATATCCTAGCACACGCCCTGATCTGCCACCCTCCCCGTATGTTCTTGCTATTGGTCTTTTCGTCACATATTTAAGTTCGCTATCTGCATAGTTCTGGTATTCTGATAGGGTTTCACGGATAGCGCCCAATAAAGCAGTGTTGTGAGTGTGCTCATATTCCCGCTCTAAGTGCTGAAGTTTGTTTTCGCATTTAGTGATTTGGGTACGAATGTCCTTTAAAATGCCCGCAGTGGTATTAATACATCCTCCTCGTATAGTGGCTTTGAATGCTTCCCACACTAAGCTAGCGTCGTCTACAGATTTTTGGTTGAATTGGAAATATTCCTCTATGGCGTGTTGAATGGCTGCTCTATACGGTTCATCCAATAGTGCTTTGGCATTAAACCGCCATATATACGGTGGCGGATTATAGTTGGGCAGGTCAATGGAAAGCAATACTGGGTTATGATCCGATAATGTCTTTGGCAAATGGCGTATATCACCTATCCAAGTGCTTGCTGCTGCGGTTGTGAGCCAATAATCTATACGCGACCAGCTATTATGTATTGTGGCACTATGTGTGGCTTGCATGGCGAAAGGATTTCTTAGTCTCCACACATCTACTAAATTTAGTTCTATCATTCCTTCATGTAGCATTCTTACTGCTCGAGTGTGCGGTTCTTTAGTGTTACCAGACCGATCAAGGTCATCATTTAATGCCAGGTTAAAGTCCCCTCCCCATAATGTTTCCATCTCAGGTAACTCTCGCAGCCGTTCCCGGATATGAGCGTAAAAGTCAGGATCATCTATATTGGGACCATAGACATTCACTAATCGCAAATGGTGCCCTCTAAGTTGACCAGATACAATGATATACCGGCCCATATCGTCTGTCTGTGTGTTAGTTACAGTAAAGTTGACTCCCTTTTTTACTAGAAGCATAACTCCCCTGGAGTAGGAGGAGTATGACGATGTGAAAATGGCTTCAGCCCATCTGCGTCCTGTGTGAGGATTGGTGGCTTTCGCTACGTGAGTTTCTTGCAGAAGGGCAATATCTATGCTGTGTCTGTCAAGATATGCAAATATATGGCGAATCTTTTTGGGGTTGCTCAACCCTCGGACATTCCAGGTAATCAACCGGAGTTGTGTCGGCAACACCTCGCTACTCATAATGATGAGTAAGAAATATCATATCGTGTGGGTGTGCTCCCCGGTTGTGTACATGCGCCAGAGCATCCAAGAGAGTACGGTGTATTGGTAACATACTTTTAGCGCCCCAGTGTGCTGCCTCGTGTTGTGTTGTGTGATTGCCTGATAAACAAACTAACAATACCCAAATCCCCCCACCCACTTTAGCATCCCAATTATGCCAAAGACATACCCAGAAGAACAGAATGAACATCATATCAACTGTCATGGGGAGCATCCAATGGGGGGCAGCTAAGTGCTCACAATAGCATCCGCATAGGCGGATGTGGTCGGGAAAGACTTATCTAACATGGCCTGTATAAGAACGGAGATTACAGACATGCGGTACAGTAAAATAAGTAACATTTAGAGATTTGCTGCTACAAATGCAGAGGCAGTGCTCTATAGAGTGTAAAACTTATAGCAGTCCGCTTCATAGAATAGCGCACCAAACAACCTGCAAATGTTAGGGGGAGAAGTAGCATAAATACACTCGACATTTGGGGACTTGCTAGCTGGAATTTGTCCTGAACATTATCAACTGTTGACTATGGGACCATTTCCAAGTATAACTACAACAGCCGTGCAACAGGACACTAAAAGCATCCCGCTGCACCAGATTTCTCCACGCCTGTTGCACGGGAAATAAAGCCAGAAGAATCACCCAATCAAACTCTATGTTGCAGGTAATACACTGTAAGATTGGAACTCGGTTGTTATATTACCAGGGAGTCATGCCACATCAGTCCGAGTCTGACGCCGCAGCGGATCTGCGTAGCGTTTTGCGGCGAGTGGTTTTATAAAGTCTTTTGCGGCTGTAGGCGTGGTCAGTATTTTAGATCGTCCGTCATGAGTCACACGTAGTCTTGCTGGATAGAGCATGGCGTATTCCACTCCCATGTCACGCAGTGTCCTCTTCATGGCGCAAATTCCTTGCGAGCTGATTGTACGGACAACGTAAAGTCAGGGTAGAATGCCACTTTATTGCCCTTTTGGTTGATTTGTTGCTTTTCTCGAGCCAACCGCAAGATCGTGTCCCTGTCCCTGTAATTAAGGATCCGGGCAATAATAGGTCTTGGTGGGGCTCCCGGAACTGGTTTGGGTATGAGAGTTCTGTGCGCCCGTTCAACGATAAACACAGGGGAGAATGCCTCCAGGTCAAAGACCTCGCGCATCATGTTTTCCACAAATGTCTCCATGCGGCCGGTGTTTGTACTTTCTGGAATTCCTGCGATGCGAACATTGTTGCGCCGCGATCGGGCCTCCAAATCTTCATTTTTGTTCCTGATAACCTCTAGTATTTTGTCCATCTCTGAACATTTTCGAGTAGTGGAGGTGGATTCATCCTCAATTGCTGAGATACGCAGTTCTGCGTCATCCAGACGTTCGCCATGTTTGTCAATTTTGGTTGCCATATTGTCTACTCGTAGTGTCAGGGTGTCAATCTTGTTAGCTATAACCTGCAAACTCTGTTGGATGGCCTGTAATGCATCTTCCATTTTGGAGTTTTTGGCATGGTCTGCATCTAGTTCCGTGTCAGAGTGGGTCGACGTCCCCCTGGGCGCGCGGCGGGCGTCAAAGGTCAGCTTAGACTGTTGTTTATCAGGTTTGCCCATAGTTAGCAGGGATGGGAGTAGTAGTTGTAGCAGGAAGTATTAGCCAGTAAAGAGATCCGCAGTGCCTGACGTGGGGGTAAGCGCTGGCGTCGGTCGCATATGTTTTACAACGTGCGGTCACGTACACTGGAGCGAGTATTATGCAGTATACAGACAGGCAGCAGGGAGGATCAGCGGTCTGCATGCGATCAGGATATCAATGGCAACTGGCGGATTGTTGATATTGCCCAGATTAGTGGCGTAAATAAGAAACTACTGGATATGGGCCAGGCCGAGTTGCAATATGTCCGGCAATGACAGACTCCCCGGGCTTGACACCAAGAATCCAACAGCAGCTCAGCCACAGACCCAGCTCAGTGGCACCTATAGTCCTAGCGCCAAACCATACAGACTGCAATCACAGCAGAATGGGAAAATGGGGGTCGGCAGTACAGGTGCACAGTCTATAGCAGGTGGTATAGGTGTGGGAGTCACTACAGGGTACAGGGGTCAAGTATCCTACACAGGCGTTGCAGTTGGCAAACAGCAGGCAAATATATTCAGGATATATTTGATGAGTATATCACAGGGTTTGCCTCGCCACTCCGTCCTCACAGTTCTCGACGTGAGGGCAGGCAGTCCCCCCACAGCCCACAGCACCACACAGTTCACAGCAGCCCTCACTGTTCACCGCCCGCTTGCCCCGAGGGAACCAATCTAGGCGGCGTGTAGCGCACATGCAGGCGGCATAGATTATTTAATGGATCCGCATGAGAGTTCGTCACTCCGCGCGAAGTACTCCACCGCCTCCCGCCAAGGCACTGCCAGACAGCACAGGAGCGTAAGCAAGTTATAGTCGGCACCGGATAGCAGCCTCCACAGCCCGTTGGCGATCGGGGCGGGAGATCGCGGGGTGATAGATTAGCAGGTACTTACTCGCCGAGGACAATCACAGCGGGCGCCAACCAGGCCGAGCATCAAAGCGGGTCTCCGCCATTTTATGCCGCACTGGTTCAACAGTGGGCTTTCGCCTCAGATTGCAGCAGGGTTGGCGAAGATGTGTGTTTGCAGGATAGCGTGCACTGAGGGATCCACTCTGATTGACATGCAGGGGGTGCACAGGCCGGGGCATATCACGGAACGATCTCACTGCGCTGCATGTAGCCTCTACCCCTCGCCCGGTTACAGTCAGTTTGCATAGAGGCGGTTGAGCGAGTCGAAGACGATGGGGGACAGCAGCCCACGCAGTATGCCAGCGATCCCGATGCAGTATCCTAGCGGCGCTGAATGGCGAGTCAGCAGATACTCACACGCCGGTGATATGTACAGTGCACTCCAGTCAGTCGGCAACAGAGCAGGTCGCCGCCATTTTACGCCGCTCCAGAGCTCCGGCAGTCTTCTACTTCTGCTTTCACCTCGGATTTCGGCAGGATCCTCTGGAGCTTGCGTTTGCAGGATAGCATCATCGTGTAGCTGCCGTATTCCGCTGCATTACGTGACGAACTACAGTCGTCAGACGTTGGCCAGACCGCTAGTTAAGTGAAGGATATTAGTCCCAACCAGCAGAGCAACACTACCGTGCAGCCATTCCGTTGTGCGCCCTCTAGCGCCCCCCCTACTGTCACCCTTACTTAAGAGGTAGCTTGTAGAGGTTGGCTTACTGAAGAGTTCAGATGCTACCTGCATTGGGAGGAACTGATTTTTCCTCCGAAGATGGGCTGGTAGCTGGAGTAAGAGAACTTGTCATCAGCACACAACACATCATACTGCTGGGCTATAAGATTGTACTGTCGGGGCTATTTGCATCATGTCAAAATGGGTCAAGATTAGGAATAGTGTGTTGGTTTGATACACATACCAAATCTGCTCTTCATTATCCAAGGATCCTAACGCGAGTCCATGTCGTACTGTGTTCCTTCTTCATATATGGGTTATGTTAAAGGTACAGGAAGCAGATCCTCAGTATAGCCTGTCTCTTGCCTTAGCGTTTTGAGGCTTCTATAGAGCCCGACCTCTCCTCAAATTACAGTTTTGCCTTTTTTTCAGTACCAAAACTCTGTGTAACTGATAAAACATATACTAGTTTCTGTGTAAGTTTTGCCCTTTTTGAATAGAGATTAAGGAACTCGTTTCAACGTTGGCTCTGAATGGGTTTGTGATAAAGGATTAATCGTGCTTTTTGGCCCACATCCATAGGCACTTTTTGTACGGGATGCTGTTCTTTCAGTGCTGAAGGACTGGTGGCAATGAGACAAAAAAGGTGCAATTTTCCTGGACTTTAAGTAGGTCAGTGTGGCATGATGGTCTTTAAGTGTTGGAGGTGGGTGTCAAGACTTTCTGTTCTCCCTCCAAATAATAATGAGAACAATTATTAGCCAGTCTAGCGTTAGAACTTCTGTAATATTTTTGAGCTGGCTCCTTCAACACCTCAAGTTTTAGGCTTTGGAGTCGCTGGTTGCATCCTCGTGTAGTTTCAGAAAAACAAATTTAACTTGTCTCCAATCCGATGCCATAACATAAAGCACCAACTGTTCTTCCCTCTGCTTTTTCAAGGCTTTATGATTGAACTAACACAACCCTAAAACAGCGTCTGGCATACTCATCAGTACTGACATTAAAGAGCCGGTTACTTACCTTAGGTAACACTCTTTTTGCTAGATAATCTAACTACAGATTCCTCACCTTAGACTACTTCCCATGTGCCTGACTGGACTCAGAAAACTTTCCTCTAGCAATGCTTCAGCGTGTCACTACGTGTAACAATTCTTTGAGGATATTTTGCTAGGTAAGGCAGTAAACAGGGTGGAAATTAGCCGGGTCTCCTGGATCTAGGCCTGGATGGGTCTTATTACTGTCTTTTTAAAGTTCAAAAGTAATTTGCCTAGTTCCAGTGATTTATTTATAATGTGAATTATAGGTGGAAACATTTTCAAATTTCTCACCGGACAAACATGTAGAGGAGATCCAGACGATTTGCTGGTCATTATCAGCTTACTACAATCCTCTTCTGTAAGTGCTTCAAACAGTAGAGAAGTGGTGCAGCATTTGATTTAATAGCTTCTTTATTTCGTTTGTAGCTATTCGGGTTGCTATTAAGAAGATTCTTTGTCTTCTTGATTTTATCAAGAAAGAAATCCGAAAGGGAATCTACCACTTCCTGAGAAGGGGTAGTGTTCGGGCTAATTACATTGGGATTTTGCAAGGAATCTATGGCTTTACACAGAGCCTGAGTGGAGTTTTTAGCATTTAAGATTCTTTGGACAAAAAGATCTTTTAGTCTTTCCTAATAATTGGTTGTATAGTCTCATTAGTTTTTTTTATTAGCTTTTCTGCATCTTTCAGTGTGGGGGTGAACCAAGGGCAGGCGAGGTAATGAGTTTATCAGTTTGTTTAATATAGAGGCAAAGTTGTTCAAGGTTTCTGTGATAGTCGCAGTGAAATCCTGTAACATATTATCAGTGACTATGAGATTAGGACCGGTTTAAAGGATGATTATTAAATTTGACAATGTGTGCTTTAAAGGTGTCAGGATTAGCTTGTTTCCAATTTCGGTGACTAACTATTTGTCTTGCAGGTTTTTTATGTTTTTAATAAGAGGTGATTAAGAAATTGTGATACCAGGGAAGTTTTAATGAGTTATCAAAATCTATTTTCTCAGAGTTTGTCAGCAGAAGGTCAAGTGTTTGGCCTGCTTTGTAGGTAGGTAATTTTTACTACCTGCTTATGATCTAACAATCTGAGGTTATTCAGCATTTTTGTGGTAGTGGTATTATATGTATAATCTGCCCACAGTTAAAACTCACCAAGTATTTAATACTTCAGCAAAGATCGAAAGATAGTGAATATTCAGCTCTTCCAGTCAGGTGAAATATTCTAGAGAAATTTGGGGAGTTGTACAGATTAGTTGCAGCACAAAGGGAGGCTAAGCATAGGACAGGGTTTCAGAACCTTTAATTTGTTTAGAAGGAGTCTTATTAATCCAAATAGATTCATGATGACCCCATAAAGCGTTCCTAAGCACAAAACTGGTAACAATTGCCCTTACAATCCAGGCTGTGCTATCCAAGCCTGCATGGATGACTTACTTCGCTGCGTCCTACCGGATTGCCTGACCCAAAGAGGTCCCAACATCCTTGGGTACCACCAGCGATACCTCGCTGGTCAAGTTCCAAGCAGCAGGAGTATATCGGCCTGTAAGAAACTGTATTATTATTTGGGGAGTGACTACCCACCCTCAAGGAATAGTCCCAACCCTTGTCAGGGTGAACCTTCAAAGTAACTAAATTAACCTGAGCTTAACCCCCTGGTAGCTATGGCACAGAGCAGACAGGTTAACTAAGGGCAATGTATAAAGTATTTATGCAGTACCAAACCAGTAATAAAGGCAAAATGCAACAGAATAAAAACCCCAAACTAGAAAACTGGAGAAATATTTAACCACAATGACAAAAATCTAATAAGGATAAGCGTAGAAACATTTTTCTTTTATATTTTAAGTAGGAATAGCACAAAGAAGTATAAAGTGCCAAAGATAGTCAATGGTCACAGTAGAGCGAAAGCTAGCAGCAATTAGACGCTGACTGCGATGGAGCAGGGGCCGGATACACCAACCAGGTTCATCCTGGTCAAAGATTTTACCTTCTGACTTTAGTCTTTTAAGTCCCAATCCTAAAAATAGGAGTACACTTCTAAAGCCCGCAGTACCTCAGGGGAAGCACTTAGAGACTCACAGGGTGTCAGGCAAAGACCAAACAGGGAGGCCCATTCCACGTCCAATTGTCACTGGTCAGCTGGGTAGTTGCAGGAAAAGGTCCTTGCAGCTTGTTGTGTCCCTGAAGCCTTAACAGGTCGTTAATCTTATCACCCTTGGACTCCCCTTCTTTGTCCTGCTACCAGAGAGAGCAGGTCCAGTCCTCCAAGGCTCTTCTGATGTTGCTAGTGGGTAGAAATGCCTCCTGGGCATGTCTTAACCAATGGGGAAAAGTCCCCAGGGCCAACCCTAAAGCCTTTGGGCATTTTCAAGATGGCGGATGTTTTTGGCCATGCTAAACTTGGGCTCTGAGGGCTGGCTGTGTATATGAGGAGTGCACTCTGGTAATCCTAGCGTCCTCCCACATTTAACACTAAAATATAATTTGAGGCAGTCATTCTAAAGCCAAACACCCCCAATAAACCCAGATACAGAAGTCTGTTAGAACAACGCATGGTTTTCCAGCAACCAGGCAGTGAATACACAAGAAGTGTTTGGTATCCTGTTTTCACCATTTGAAGCACGCCATTAGTGTTACATGTAAAACACCAGCAAACCTGTCAAGCAGGATTCAACAGTGAAGCAGAATTTCACTCTGTAATGTTAAAATAAGGCCCACGATACTGGAGTCTGTCTGGCTGGGAGGACAAAAGAAGGGCCCTGCCCAGGTGTCAGCTAACATTTGCCTGTGACAGGGGAAGCCTCTTTGAAGTACACCCCAAGTTTCACATGTAAACTCTAGCAGACCTCTCAAGCAGGTTTTGACACTGCAATGTCAAAAAGGATGCTCACAGCCCCACCCTGCATATTCAGTCACGTTTAGAGACGTCATCTCTGCCCATTCAGGTCAGCCTTTGGATTGGGCCTGGGAGGCCTTTCACTCTCAATCACACCTATTTAAATGTGGCAGAAGTGTGAGAACAAATGCAATTGGGTCTTCAATGGGTTTAGGCAGGGAAAAGGTCACATTCTGTAAGTACTTTTTCCTTAATTACCAAAAATCGGACTTCACCATTAAATTGGATTTTTGATACTCATTAAAAATAGTTGTTTAATAATTTTTCTACCCATTTTCTAATCGAAAGTAGCACTATTAAATGTAAAAATGTAAACCAATGTTTTCCTATGGAACACCCAGCCTTGCTACAGTAAAAATAGCTTTTTGGGGCTTTTTCACTGTAAGGACCTGTTTAACAGTAAGTTTCAACATGTCCTTCTTTTAAAAATCATGCACCTGGCATTCCAGGCAATAAGGGCTACATGGGGGTGGCTTAAAATGTTTTAAAAGGAAGGTTTTGTCCTGTCAAAAAGGGGTTACTTTGAGAGGTCAAATTTTCAGTTTAAAACTGCAACTATCAGGCTACAAATGGTAGGCCAGATGTCATGTTTGCATTGTCACTACACCGGATGGCACAATGACTGCATCAGTCCACTAGTGACATTTAACAAACGGGCCCTGGGTACCATATACTGGAGACTTACAGGTGAGTTAAATACGCTCATCAGAGTTGTACTGCCAGCAAAAATATAGGGTCCAGCAAAATGCAAAAAATCTGTGTTGACCCGACGAAAATGGCACATTTCAGACACAGCCCAACAAACGGTAAATAGGCTGAGCTTATGGCTCTCAAAGCCAGGCTGGCAGAGTAAAACATCTGCTTGCTGCAGGTCTAAATCCTTTTGGATTCTTCATCCGAGGATTGGCTGAGAAGGAGTTAGGATTCACCTTACTGGAAGAAGCCTGTACAATGAGACTTTGTGGCATAAGGCGCTCGTTGAGAAAACTGGGGTCACTTGGCACAGGCCTATATCGCCTAACCACTTGCTGATTACCAGGGGGGTAAGAACATGGTTTCGACTATCAAATCATCTGTGAGGGTGTTATTAAATGGAAGCAAGGCTATAATCCTGCTGGGGCAAGCAGCAAAGGTTCAGTGAAAACATTCACCCTTGTGTCAATGTAGGGCAACTGTAATTCTTGTACCACATATGCCCTTCGAACCACCACTGCAAATTAGGCACTTTCTTCTGTTGGTGGTCCATGTGGCGAGTACAACTCTGTTTTAGGGGAGCTATCAAGCCTACTGGTGTTTTGTAAATCAAGGTATAAGGCATCATCATTACTAATGAGGGGTTAGCAAGCCAACCTGCTCATCATCATCAGAATCCTGAGGAGCATCCTGTTCTAGCACAGGATCAGAGTCAGAACCAAAAAGAAATTGTTGCCTCTGCTGATAGCTGTCGCGCGATAGAGGCACTGAATTAAAATCAAGCTGTATGACAACTGTTTGCACTTTAATAATTTCATAGCCCAAAATCGTTTGAGCTTAGGCAGACGTCGGCTCAGGGTCCGACAAAGGAGTCACACCAGATCATCAACCTACATTGGTGGAGTCAGTATCTGCGTTGGGTCAAGAGGGATTGGCATGGGCTTCAGACCGGAGTGGTGCTGGGAGTTTGTCATTACGAACTTCACAGTACCATAATGGCTGCACTGAAAACTGAGAAGTTTGGTATCAAACTTCTCAGCACATTAAACCCACTCTGATGCCAGTGTGGGATGTAATGAAAAATGCATACAGAGGGCATCTTAGAGATGCCCCCTGAAAAACGACCTACCACTAGTGTCCAGGCTGAGTGGCTGCTTTCAGCTGCCACCACCAGACATGTTTCTGGACCTGTGGGTCGAGAGCCTGCTGCTCTCGGGGGCCTGAAACAATGCACATCCTGGGACGAGGTGCCAAGCCTCCTCCCCCAGGATGGGCAGGGTCCATGAATGGGGAAGCTTCAAAGACTTGCCGCCTTTGTGAGCTTCCCCAGGCCACTTGCTGCTTTCAGCAACTGGTCCCCACTGGTTCTGACCCCCACTTTGGGCAGGAGAACTGGCAGGAAAAACAAGTGAGGAAGAGAGGTGTGCCCACCTCTGCCAACTCCACCCCTCAGGTGGGGGAGGCGAGGTGAAGCACAACGCTCAGTCCCCGCCATCTTGCAGATGGGGGGACCCAGCCAACCAGAGTGAGGCATATGCCCCCCTCCCACTGGAGGGTGGCATAATAAGGGGTGTACCCACCCCAAGGAAGGAACCCATTGGTCCCAGCCTTTACTTACCTGTAACGCCCCTAAATCTAGTATTTAGGGGGCACCCCGAACCTTGCCTCCTCAGACAAGAAACCAGAAGAAGAAGGACCGAACAGCCGTGCCGAGGCTCACAAGAGGAGGACGCCCACTGACTTGGCCCCAGCCCTACCGGCCTGTCCCCACCTCGAACCTGCAGAAGCAAAACTCCGGTGTGTCCTGCAGCCAGCAGCCTCAAGAACCCTGAGGTCCTGCCCTGCCTTCAAAAGAAAAGACTCTGTCTCCCGTGAACACCGGATTTGTTCACCAACAGACTCCAGGTCCAGCAAAGTCCGCGAGTCTGCACCACTCTGCACCTGACGCCCACGGCCCGAGTTCAAGTGGCCCAACACCACAAGGAGGTCTCCCCGGCGATCCTGACCCAAGATCCGGTGGCCCTAGACCTGCCTCAAGCCTCCAGCGCCACCTGCAGCCTCAAACCGGAAGGTCCCCCCCAACCGCGACCAGGAGCTGGTAAGAAGATCCAACCCTACAAGGCATCCCTGCACCCGATGCCCCACGGCCTTGGGTGGCCCAACCGACGGTGCCTAACCAACCCCCAGCATCCCAACTTACCTCTCCAAGTGGTGGTCGCACCCAGAAGACCTTCGTCCCCAAGCCTGCAGTGTGTCTGCAAACCGGAGACTCCCCATTGAAAGCTACAGGGCGCCCGACGCCAAATCAGCACTCTGCACCCGGCCGCCCCACTGCCGCTGAGGGTGCACCTTTTGTGCTGGTTTGAACCCCCATTTGCCCTGAGCTTAAGTCCAGAAGCTTTGCTCCCACAACCCAGTGGCCTGCTTGTCCGCAGCCACCAACCAGAGGCCCCCTATCCCCCGTTGGATAACATTGGGCCTCAGCACTCTGCACCTGGCCGCCCTAGTGTCGCTGAGGGTGTAACAAGAGTGCATCCTTGACCCTGGGGGACCCCTGAGTCTACCCCCAGAATACCAACTCCCACAACCGAATACTTACCTTTGAACCGATAACCCTATTTTCCTCTATAGGATAACATTGACTGTTTTTCTGGGAAAAGTTTGGAGTTGGAGAATCTAAGAAACCCTTTAAAACTGTAACTAAATAACAAAAACGCTTTTACTTACCTGTTTACAGGAAATGTCCCAGTGCAGTATCCAGGTATACTGCACAGTGTAAGAAAAGTAATTTGTAAAGTAATCTACTTGACATTCAACTAAAAAAAGCCAATACAAAATATATGTACAGTATATCAAAAGCATTGCATTACTAGTAGCTCTACTGTAATCAAATCAAAGTGCATATACAATTGCAATTCAAACTGTTTACAAACTGCATTACTACTGTAAAGTATGTATTGCTTCCCTGTGCCAGGCTTGCTTGGTTCTAGAAAATAAAATAACTAAAAGAATATTTTTATACAAAACCAATTGGTCTGAAGTTCAGTCTTTGAGTGTGTGATATCATTTGCTGATTGAGTGTGTACAACAAATGCTTAACACTACCCTCTGATACAGCCTTACTGCTCGGCCACACTACCACAAATAGAGAGTAAGGTGCTATCTACTTTTACCTCTGCCTACCTTTGGGGTTCCACTGGACTCTGTGCTCACTATACCTCACTTTGGTATAGTATATACAGAGCCAGCTTCCTACAGAGTGGAATAGAGTGGAGTGGCACAGAATGGCATAAAGAAAAGTGGCATAAAGTGGGGTGGAGTGGCTTAGTGTAGAGTAGCGTAACGTGCAGTGCAGTGGCGTGAAGTAGAATAGAGTAGAGTGGTATGGAGTGACGTAGAGTGGAGTGGCACAGAGTGGAATGGAGGTGCGCAAAGCAGAGTGGTGTAGAGTCGAGTGCCATAGAGTGGCAATGTGTGGAGTGGCACAGAATGGAGTGGAGTGGTGTAGAGTGGAGTGGCGTGGCATACATTGGAATAGACTAGAGTGGCATAGAGTATAGTGGAGTAGAGTGGAGTGGCAAAGAATGTTGTAGAGTAGAGTGGCATACCTTGGGGTGGAGGGGTGTAGAGTAGCATAGTGTAGAGTGGCATGGAGTGGTATAGAGTAGCACGGAGTGGCGTAGAGTTGAGTGGCATAAAGTAGAGCGTCATACAGTAGAATGGAGAAGAATGTCAGGGAATGGCAATGTGTAGAGTGGAATAGAGTCACTAACTACTATAAGTAACCCACCCAAGGCATTAAGGGCTCAAGGCTATACTCTCGTGGCGTTACCCGCACAGTGCGGGGAAGGAAGTAATTCCTTTTTGTTTAGTGACCAAAATCAGATCATATGTTAGGGATACGAAACACCTCCTGAATATCCTAGCAGAGCTGGATTACGACCCACACAAGGAAACCATGGTTTGTCTGGACGTGGAGGCCCTTTACACCAGCATTCTACAGGAAGAAAGCCTACGAGTGATCGAGAGGATACTCCATACACAGGAATGGCTGTGGGAAGCCCCCGTGAAATGGATCATGGAACTCATGCACATTGCCCTCACTAAAAACTATTTTAGGTTTGAGGACCAGCTCTACCTACAAGTACATGGGACATCTATGGGCAGTACTTTTGCCCCAAGTATTGCCTGTCTGTATATGGGCCAGCTGGAGGATGACCATATCTGGGCCAACAACCCATTTGGGAGCAACATCCGCACCTGGCTTAGGTATATAGATGACATCATCATCATATGGCATGGTGACAAAGAGCGCACAGTGGCATTTGGAACATGGATCAATAACCTCAAACCTTTTCTAAAATTCACAATGACAACCAAAAATGAGATGGTGTCGTTTCTGGAAATCAACATCATAGCCAGAAATGGAAAATTGGAAAGTACACTATACACTAAGCCTACTGATCGTAACAGTTTGCTTCATTTTGATAGTGCGCACCCCAGATCTCTGAGAGAGAACCTGCCCATCGGGCAGTACCTGAGAATACGCAGAAACTGTTCTGACCTTGCAAGCTTCAACAAAGAAGCAGATAAACTCTCAGTCAAGCTAAGAGAAAAAGCATAACCCAAAAAGGTTATTGAGCAGGCGCGAAAAAGATCACGCAATAGAAGATCACGAAAAGCCCTGCTCGAAACTAACGCAAAAAGGAACACTGAATCGATTATTTGCGTTACCACATATAACTCGTCATCAAATGCCATAAAGAAAATTATCAACAACAAATGGCATATATTGACTTCAAATACATTAACCTTTGAAAAACCCATGTTTTCATTCAGGCGGAACAAAAGTATTAGAAATACCCTGATACACACAGATAGCTGGACACAAAAACAAAGCACTCAACTTACCCTATGGAGCCAACCGCAGGTAAAAGGTCATTACCCTTGCGGCTCCTGTGTGGTGTGTCGCTATACATCCCATACTACAAGTATCGATCTGGGTCAAACACGTCAATGGGCGCAGAGGGACCACACCAATTGTAATACCTCTAATGCAATATACCTGATCACATGCCCACGTAAGTCCAAATACAACGGGATGACTACTAGAAAGGTGAAAGTGCGAATCAGTGAGCACAGGAGCACAATCAGACGGGAGGTTACGGCTACCAAACTCACTGCCCACTACGTAGAAATGGGGCACACTGATAGTGACTTGAAATGGACAATCATTGAAAGGATAAAAGGTGGACCCAACATGAGTAAAAGACTGTTGGAGAAAGAACAACGTGGGTCTATAGATTGCGGACACATACTCAGGGGCTTAACGATTCCATCCCTTGGAACCAACTTAACCAATGAGGTTGCTTGTGCCACCCCACTCAGTGATCGTAATCATTAGCCTGATTAAGCCCTTTTGAGACATACATGTCTCCTAGTTACCCCGATAATGACATGAGCGAATGCAACTGCCTATATTATTTAACCGTGCACAAATGAAGAAATGTGGCACTGATATGAAATCAACATAGTATGACATGAACTCCCACTGGGTCCCTTCTGTTACAAAAAATACACAGACCTACACCACCCACGAATCGTGGGGGCTGGTATAATCTGAACTAGAATAAATATATTCCGTATCAGCGTATGTCAAACTCACGGCACATGTAGAATTATACGTAGCCGTGATACGAGTGCTTACAATACCATTTGTGTTATCCTATTGGAACCCGGCAAATGTGGCAAAGTACGATACAAGGTACTACGGGTCCTCACTGCCTAATAAGGTATGTAGTTCTATCATTAAGGTACCCCGGTAGTAATATGAGCATAATGCAATTGCTGTGATTATTTATCATGCGGACTAATGAAAATAATTGACATCTAGATGAACGTGACTTAGTATGGCACAAATTCCCATTGGTCCCTTTTGTCAATACATACACAGAACTACACCACCCATGATCCTTGGGGTCTGGTGTAGTCTGCACTGAAACAATTGAATCAGCGGATGTCGCAATGACTCAATATGTAAATATGAGTGAAGTATTGCTTTGACTCTTCACTTTGAAACCCGTTGTGAGGATTTCCTTTGGCAAGGTACGATATAAGGACCCACTGGTCCTTCTTGTCCAAATAGTTAACCAAAACTACACCTCCCATCATCCTTGGGGGTTGGTGTAGTCCGATCTACGACTTACGGAAATGACGAAATCCATGCGCGCCGCAGGAGAGGCTCTGCGCCCGCCCGGCACGTAGTCACTAAATGGCATTGACTTTAAAAGCTGCGCTCCCGACATTGACAACCGCGAAAGCCGGGAGACGCGGGACCAAAGTAGGTGGAACTGAGGGGCAGGACCTTTGAGAAAGTAAGTGGGGACCGGGGGATTCTCTGCCGGAAAGAAGGTTCCCGCTATAGCTAAATTGATGGAGCATTATTAACAAGACACTAAACTAGCGAGTACTGTTTTTTTCTTTCTCCCATGCAACTTTGCACTATCAAATGACGCAGAGTGTGACTAAAAGGCTACCCCTTCTACCGCTCCCCTTGAGATTCTTGCATTCCACCATAATAGGGTAAGCTGTGTGTGAGATGAATAAGTCAACTTAGGAAATGTGGATTTACAGCATATAAGGTGATATGCAAGTGTGTGGATCAGCGAAGTGTTATCATATGTTGGTTCATGTTTTTAATGTGGTGTTTTGAATGAGTTGATTTTCACAGACAAGTAATAACGGTGCGGTCACGTGTCGCACGCTGCAAAATGCGAGCAAATGGGACGACAAGGTCCACAATAGGCTCACCATGATTAACCACAGTTCATCACGTATATTTTGAGTGAGAGCACTAGATAACACCCAATGTATCACACGGTTAAATACACGAAATGCTATGTATAAAATTCTTGGTGTCCTCTCATTTTCTCTTACAGGCGGAAATAAGACATGAGAGAACCGGATGGGAGATAAGTATACCTTCCATACCAGTATTGAGAATGCAGCTTTCTGCATCCTCCAAATGAAATATTAGGTATAGCCTTCATTGCAACCAGGTCGGGAACTTCGAATTGCCCTGAAGAAAGCCCGGGACCCAAGAGGCCAATTTTTAAGGGCTGAAACATGTTGGCAAAATACTAGGCAAGACACTAGGGTCATAGGACCATTACCTCCTTAAGATCCCTTGTATATATATTTTTAATAACGCCTACGCCTCCACAATAAAGGGATACCTGGAGACGTAGGAGGACTGTTATCTTTAGACCCCCTGGCCTATCTCTCCAAAGTGCTCCCTGGAACATGGGTGAGCCCACCCTGACCTTTAGGAGTCAGGGTGCACCCGATGATGAAGCATGACACCACTAGGGTGTGTGAGAGTTACTAAAAAAAAAAAAGGAATTGCTTCCTTCCCCGCACTGTGCGGGTAACGCCACGAGAGTATAGCGCTGAGCCCTTAATACCTTGGGTGGGATACTTATAGTAGTTAGTGATTTGTCTCAGGAGGACGTAGCCACACCCGGCATACCTCTCTACCATTCCAGCCTCGGTGGAGGCCTCTCTACCCTGGCTTAAGTATAAGAGTGGAATAGAGTGCCATTGAGTGGCGTGGAGTGGAATGGCGTAGACCTTGGCAACGTCAATATCATAAAGCTTCTTTACAGCCGGTTTGCTCTGGTGCTTGTTAGCTTTGACATCAACAATGACATCCAATAGCGTGGTATAGACTAGAGTCGTAGAGTAGAGTGGAGTAGCGTAGAGTGGCTCAGAGAAGAGTGGCGTTCAGTGGCATGGCATTGTGTGGGGCAGTGTGGCATTGAGTGGTGTAGAGGGGAGTGGCGTAGAGTACAGTAGAGCTGAGTAGCGTGGAGTGGCATAGAGTGGAGTGGCATAGAGTGGAGTAGCGTAGAGTGGAGTAATGTAGAGTGGTGTAGAGTAGTACACCTGTTGGAGAAAAGAGATTGCGCATAGGGTGAAAGCAACATAAATAGGAAGCTGTAAAATAAGAACACATCTTTTGAAAGTATTCTTCAAAATATTCTTCAAAATAAAAGTGTATTTTTTTAAAGCATTCGTCACCCTTGTTTAGAAAGAACAAGGACAATGAAGAACATGTGTACCTGATCCATGCTCCACGTAGGAGCCAACACAAGAAAGGAAGGAAAGCCTATGGGAGCTAAGCAATCGAAAGACCGCAAATGGGAGTGACAACGAAAGCAACCAATGGTATGCTGTGAACGGGTTGTAAGCCCTCTGAATACTAAACAATACTTCTCGCAGCACAGGTTATGCGCTGTGTAGGCAAGCCCTAAAAAACGACAACAGTAACTTAATAATGATGACCATTGATGATTTCTATTCTGCTACTTTGCTTAGGTCCGGCAGAGGGCGTTAGCTCGCTTATTTAAAAATGTACTGTATTTTCAGCGGGGTGCTGAAATAACTTGTTACTGATGTTACGACTAAGTTTGAAAGGTACTAAATTTTATTATTTCTGGCTTGGGAAAAGAGGCCTGTGCGTCAGTTGTGGGGGTTGCTGATCGTTGAATCGTGCGACGCGTGGTCCTACCTGCCTGCACGTGCACCAGGTTTCTTCAGTGATGAAGGGCACGAGAACCCCAAGCACGACATGTCACGAGGCTTGTGGCAGCGTTCTTTATGTCCAACAGCAATCAAAGAGCATGTCAATCATGAGTGCGCTCGTCAAGTGACACTGTCCGCCATAGGGTGTCACTGTCTTTGTGACTGCACGCCCGAGTCTGAGAGGCTTATTATGGCACCGATGTGGGGCCTAGCGTGAGAGTACTTTCGTTCTCTCGCACGACACAGGAAGTTCGATGTATTAAATGATTTTACAAAGCTGCAGTCTTTGGCAAGCGTTTCTGATTTGTTTCCGGTTATGCTACATTTGAGTTAGTTTAAGGAGGAACTCGGGCTCCCTTGCCCCACGTACTGTTGCTGCAGCTGTAGTCTGCAGGTGCCCATGTAAAAGGACTGTGACTAATTCACATGGCTACAGGAAAACGACTATTGCCCGTTTTAGTAATTGAAGAGGAACTACGGGTACATTATAGTGTATTATTGGCTAATGGAAGAAGTTATTATTTAATTCTGATGCATACACGTTATTAATATTTCTACATTCATTTCTGTTACATGTTTATTATCCAGAAATAAGATATCTTCAAATCAGTCAGTTATTGGCACGCTAAAAAACACATTGGGTGGATTTGCATTTCAGAATGGACTTCGCTAGTGCTTGCAGTGTAAATGTTTTTCATCTGCATTGTGTTCCTGAGCACTGGAGAGAGCTGACCATGTCCTATTTTTGGTGCATTTTACTGCATTTGTCGTGTGTGGGTATGCGTTCCAACCGTGGAAGGGTACGGTTATTAGCCTGCTGGCCTGCATGTCTGCTTGACTGTTGAATGGTATTTGAAAATTCGAGGTTATTTTATGGGCTGTGATGCCATTTTTGGAGTTAAAGGTTTCGGGCATGGCAGTGTAACAGTGCACAGTGTGAACATATTTATCCAGTATGTTGGAGAATGCTGGTTAGATTTGAATCTTTGTGTCATGCATGTTGGCTAAATGCATGGACATACTGCTTCTGATTATATTGGATACCTTTGACATGCATGTTGGGGAGCTGAAAGTTCTCGCTGTTAGTCAGTCTAGGTCATGGGCTCGTTTCATGTGTATCTTCACGCCACATGTCCAGTTTTGGATCATGTGCTACATGTTTAGTTTAGGTCTTGAACAGGCTAGTTGTGTTTTTTTTCTTACGTCAAACTGTGAGCAACATGTAAACAGACTGTGTAGTTGCTTACGTCGTGCTATGTTGGTGTATAAGCCGTGGGCTTGCATGTGTCATGCCTTTACTGTATTTAAGTCATGGGCAAACTGTGGGTCGCATGCATTGCATTGCACCATGTTGTGGTTAAATCATGGGCAGTCTATGGATCACAAGCATGATTTGTTTGGACCAGTTGTAGTTAATAGACAGGCTGTGGGTGACGTGCAACATTTCAGGAGGTGTGCAAGTCATGAGCAGGCCACGTAGTCCCATGATGATTGTTTTGGCTACATTGTGTTTGTGGTGTATTTGTGTGTGTATTGTGTTTGTTTTCCATGTTAAGTATAAACCGTGGGCAGGCTGTCACATGCTTCTTACCATGGTTTGCTTTGTGAGTGTAGTAAATAAGGATGCCTACTTGTGCTTGTTGGAAAGAGGGAGGTGTGTTATGCCCTGTATGCTGTGTATCTAGTGTCTGCTGTCTGCTGTCTGTGTCTATAGTGTCTGTGAAGTAATGTGCAGTATATTCTACCAGTCAGCTGGAAGAGCTCAGAAGGGCTAGTGCTGAACTGCTGTCAACATGTTCCTGGTGGGGGTCTATTACCAGTGGACTTACTTACTTCGTACAACCCACTTCCTGCGCCACATCGAGATGCGCAGATGTGGCTTGGTACGTGCTGTGGCGAGTTCCTTTCAGCCGTCTGTTTGTCGGAACTGGACATCTTGCTCTATATTAAAATGAAGGCAGCTATGGACTGATAATTTCCTGCTTGTAACGTATCCCAATTTGTGTCGACTTATAATAATAAATCTCCTTTTGCGATACATTTTACCCGGATATATTGCTTACTGCGTCATTACATGGGCGGTGCCTGTGAACGCTCCATTCACTATTTAACAATGAAAGTAAAAGTACAAGACCTAGGAGATTCCTGTACGTTTACCCCCTTTTTAGGTCTGGCTTGATAGCACAGCTGCTGCGAGACTTTATGTGATCATCAGGAGTACTACACAGAGTTGCTCCAGTTACGCACACATGTTGTTTGCCAGGAGTACAGCATGTGATTGGATAACAGTTGTAGTAGTCTGCCTAAGATATTGTTTAATTGCAGTTATGGATGATGCACCGTTCATGATCTGCTTTATAGGTGCTTTATTTTTCCCCTATTGCCAAGGACCCCCACCATCCCTCAGCCATGACACCGCAAGCTTTAATAACCACAGAGCTAACATGGAAAACAAAGCAGCAGCGTGTCTTGTTGTTCGTGTCAGCAGTAGAAGGGCGTAGTATATTTCATATTCCAAAGATGGATGTTGCGTCAAAATGTAATGGCTCAGGGTTGTTTGAGTGGACTGGTTCCCATCTGTTTGACTTTATTTTTCAGTTTGTTTCAAGTCTGTGCACATCCGTTTGGTTCCTGAGTAGCCGCTGAAGTGGGCGGCTCCAGACACAGGTCTGCAGAGATGTGTACCGTAGCAGACTTCCAGAGAGGGGTCTCCTGGTGCACCGACCTGCCATCCGCAGCCTCACAGGCAGGTTCCGACTGGGCAGGCGGACAATCGGGCATTGGTCAATGGGCCAGTACCCCAGAGTCACCTGTGGGCCGGTTTTTTGGAGCATCTGTAAACTGGCCCAAGAGACTGACTTTCTTTCCCAGTCCCCGCCAGGACACTTTAATGTGGCGCCAGTATCTTGGTCACTACCCTGCTGTGCTGTAAATCGAGGCTGGGGGCCAGGTGTTGCTTTAGCCTTTGGGGCATTGTCGACTTGGCGCCCTGCCTCGCGTGCCCTTCCAGAAGCAGTGTTATCCCCCACCGGGCCAACACCGTTAGGACATGGCGGGCGCAGGGAGGGTGGGTTGTATGCAGGGGCCTAACAGGGGGGCAGGTATTATCGGGCCATTCTCACCTATACCCCCCTCCTCCCCCCCTGTGCTTTTTGACACCTCCCTTGCCAGGTAAATGCCCTGAGGCTATAATGGGCTGGGGAGGGGGTGAGTAAGAGAAGTGACCTCCATAGCAGCCAGGTGGTGTGACCTCATCCCCAGTGTCTATTAGGACTTGTTGGGGGAGAGGAGAAGGTTGCATAAAATTGCGCTATGGTCAGAGTTGAAGACGTTGAAACTAGGTTTGAGTCCCATCGTCAGTTCAACATCCTGTGAGTCTGGGCAAATCACTTAAAGTCTATACTGAAATGGAATCTGATCTTGTGTAATGTAACTGGTGCTCATGTACATTGCTCCAATGACTTTGGGCCGAGTCCACACTATACAAAACTATAACAAAAAATAACCTGCCAGATTCCAGTGAGACTAAACAGATGGTGATCCATGAAAGGGATGATTAGGGAATGAGGGCCACTTTTTTTGAGAGTGCCAGGGCCTAACTGTGATCCCAATCCGACCCTGCTCACAGGCACACAGAGGATGATGCTGTCTCAGCCATGCACATACAGTCTGCAGCTCAAGAGGAACCAACAGCTTTTTATGGAACTGTGCTAGAACAAGTGTGAGTCCTAACATAGCAAGGTGACAGAAGGGCACCAAGGTGGGATCAAGGCTCTCAGGGAGTGGGCGGGGGATGGGAGATTGCAAGTCTGGCAGACACTTCAATCACCCCTATCTATATATTGCTTGGGTGTGTGACTCATTGCTGAGCCTTTGAGGCTCAAGCAGTGATACAAAACATCTGATATCGTCCGCGCCTTTGTCTTGCAAATGCTGAGGTCCAAACACACTGAACAGCACATTGAATATGTTTCTGTCTTTCAATGTACATATATTTCTGTCTGCCTCTGCTTGTGTACCTATGCAATTTATGGTTCTGCTTAGTTCAGGGCATTGGTGTCTGTCCAACTCTGTTTTTTCTACCTGTTATGGATGCCCATTGTACACCCCCAGCAACTTGTAAATCAACACTAGTATATTCACAGATTACCACACCGAGTAAATCATACCAAACCAGAACTTGAAAATTCTACTCTCCTACTTGCTCTGGTGAGTCAGATTTTATCAGGACAAGCTATTTTTAGGGCCCGCTGGCCCATTCTGGCAGAGAGCTGGAGCCGCCAAAGAACAGGTGTTCTGTTCCTTCTGAAAGTGAATGACCAATAAAATCATCTTTAAATCTCGTTTGTTGTCTTGTTACATTTGCTGTTTGTTGAAACACAGAGGTCAAACGTTAGCTTATGTCTTTTTACAAAATGCTGCTTATTTTATCCTGGTGACTGTTTATTTTTCTTTCTCGGACTGTAAAGTTAGAGGATTTTGGGAAATGAACTACCTAACAATCCTTGTGGAAAGAAAGCCTTTAGGGTGTCAGATTTTTCCTAACACATAACATTTAAATAACTTGTAAATGAACAGTACAAATATTTCAAAATATATTAGCAATTAGGAATGTTCATTTTTTTTGCTATCCAGAGTGTGTTCGAAACAAAGATTTTAATAGGCTCAAAACAAATCCGAACACTTTACTTGGTAATGTGCAAAAGATAAATATCTGCAGAAACCTGATTTCCAAGCATTATTGTTTATACACTGTATAGTTTTAGCAGTGAAACTGCAAGTCAGTGGGAAATTGTGTGGCCATTTCCATGGAAAATGGGCTGACTGTAAATGACAGTGCACTATCACATCATGCTTTAGTAATATATATATTAAAAGTGAGAGGTTTTTAAACAGAAAATGAAAAAACATTCCTGCCCCTGACCTGATGACATTTCTGTTGGTGAACTAAGAGGGGAGCCAGGGGTCATGTGTACCCTGTAGGTGGGCTAGATACATATTTTACTTGGAACAAAATTGTAATCCATTAAATCAAACAAAAGAGTGCTTCGTATAGGAGAAATGCTGAAAGCACATATTTGAACGTGTTCTCATGTGCTAATGAAGAAAAAGGCGGCTCGGTAAAATAGGATATTTGCCCAGGATCACACAATTTGAGATCAGTTTATGGGCCAAGAGCATTACAGTTACGTTGAGTAGATTATTCATGTAATTAGACCTGCAGGTCTGGTAACGTTTTATGATTTTTCAAAGCCTGCTACTGCTGAATAACCTATTCTTCTGCCGTTTATGTATGCACAATGCACCATGCTCCTCTTGCATTTACATGAGAAATTGAAGGAGCCGTCTGTCATTCACACCAGCTACATTGCAACCCTCATTCGCCTGGGCGGTGGAAGAGGAATATTCTTGACACCCACCCAATAACATCTGAGGTTTGATGATTACACTGTCCTGTGCATGTGGGTCATTCGATCATTTTCACAAGTTTGGGTGGATGAACAAGGGATACCCTTTGCAATTGTGTGCCAGTTACTGTGGGTGCTTACTGACCTGGGACTTGACGTAGGTATCACCCAGAGAGAAGCAAACACATCAATGGCTACTTGCAACACTTATTGCAATAATAACTCAATACATGCCACAAAACTGCTCAGATGTCTGCAAGACCCATTGTTACTCATTCTTTCAAAATTACACAAAGTGAGTTTTGACTTCGCCCAGAGCAATAGTGGACTCACTTAAGTGTTTTAATTTCGACGGTCCTTGATTCAGACTGCAGGCTATCAGCCGCTTGGGCACTCACATTTCATCTCTTTACTTTTTATATATCTTTACATAATTGTATATCTGACCATAGATATGATCGATCGACCCTTACCACAAAAAGCCAGTAATGGATATATGAAAAGGTAATAAAGGGCTATCTGTTCTTAATGATGGCGGAGTAAGACAATTGTTTAACATGTATGTAGAGCATAGATTTTTATTAAAAGCGAGTTTGTTCAGAGCAATGTTCATAGTTTACGATTCCTAGTTTCTATTCTAAAACTTTGGCTTCAGCAGATGAATGAACAAGGAAAAGTCAAGGATTATCACGGGCCACAATTAAGTAAATAAATATGTAATTGCTCGTATCTGCTACTGACAGAGTTTACAAGGTGTGGGACTGGTAACTGCTTCAGCACGGAACATTCCCAGTAGATGAACCCACGTACCGAATTTAGTTTACCACCCAGCCCCACAGAGCTAGGCCACACTATCCCATAAGGAGACTGAAGAGAATTGTATTTGTATTGTTATGGTGCCCATTTACGCTAAACAGGGCAGTGACACTATTAGGTAGTGACAGCTGTAAAGAACATGAAATAGAAAGGAAATTGCTATTTAGCGCGTGCACATGGAGAGCTGCAGATGGTTAGAAGATAGATCCAAATTCGAAGCATGTTTCTGCCAAGCACAAAAGTACAAGTACCAATCATCTTTCTTGATTAACACACTGGCTGATGATAGACCTTAGAAAGCCCATTGATCATGTATCACTTTGCCCAGTCTGAAAATAATCTATTTCATGTTCTTTACTTTGCCCAGTCTGAAAATAATCTAAATTATTTTGTCACATGATTTTCACTTCACAGAGCGCCATCACTAAAACTTTTTTAAAGAGGATTGTAGACTTATAAATACACAGATCCATTACAGGCATGTTCCCATCCTCTAGCTGAACTCAACTGGAATGTCCAAATGGGGAAGGAATGGCTTCTTACCTGTAATCTCAGTTCTCTCTCATGGGGAATCTCCATTGAAGTCATAACCACTGAATAGTCACGCCCACGTGCCGGGATCCTGGAGCACTTGTCATAGTATTTCTTCTAAACTGTAGATGTTCGCCTTTCTTCAGGAAGGCCTTTAGGAACACTTAAGAACATTATGCAGCCTATAAGGAAGGCTACAATACCCAAATTCTACAGATTATACTTAAAAAAACATATATATATATATATATATATCCTCCTGGTTCTGGCGAGTTTCCCTCTTCGTCCATTTATCGCTGCTTGGAAAAATATATATATATATGTAGAGAGATGAGGGATAGAAGGACAATCTATAGGCTGCCACTGTGTGAGCGTAAAAACATCTGTGCCTTGAAGGACCCAGAGACCACCAGTATTCCATCATGCCCAGCAGGTGGCAGTTGCTTCAGTTCTTTTTGATGAGATGCGACAGTGATAGATAGGAGCAATAATCATCTCTGTCCTCGCCACCGGGGAGGCAGAAGGGTCGCTTATGACTTCAATGAAGATACCCCTGAGAGAGAACTGGTATTACAAGTAAGAAACCATTCTTTCTCTCTCAGGGGATCTCCATTGATAGTCATAAGCACTGAATAGGGTAGCAAGCCCATTCCCACCTGGGCGGTAGAAAGACAGAGGAACTATCAGCTTAAGCAAACAAATTTCACAGGGAGGCCTGTCCTACTTGAGCATCTGTTCTAGCATCTGAGTCCAAACAATATTGTTTGGTAAACGTGTGAACAGATCTCCATGTAGCCGTTTTGCAAATTTCGGCTATAGGGACATTTCTCATCAAAGCAGCAGTAGCCACTTTCCCCCTAGTAGAATGAGCTTTAGGTCTAGTGGACAAATTCTTATTAACTTTTTGGTCTCACAATAGAATGCAAGATACTATCCATCGGGAGATGGATTGTTTGGAAGTGGCTAGACCTGTACGGACAGGGCCATAGTTTACAAACAATTGGTCCGATCCAAGTATGTCTTGTGGTGTGTCCAAATAAAACTTTAAAACTAGTCTAACGTCTAGGGAAAGGACAGTTCTTTCAGAAGGTGTGGAAGGATGCTGAAAGAAAGTTGGTAAGGAAATTGCCTAACTGACGTGAAAATCCGAAATGACTTTAGAAAGTAATTTTGGGTGAGTCCTCAGCACTACCTTGTTGAAGTGAAGCACTGTGTATGCTTTGTAGAACCCAACACCTGCATTTCGCTAACCCTACATGCAAATGTGATAACTACAAGGAAAGTAGTTTTCCTTGAGAGATGTTGCAAGAACACTTTGTGAATGGGTTCAAAAGGGTCCTCCATGATGCATGAGAGAACTATATTGAGCTCGCAGGGAGGAGAAGGACACCTAATGGGAGGGAAAACCTTTTCCAACCCTTCTAAGAAATCCTTGATAATGGGAATTTTGAACAAAGAAGTTTGTGAAGGACATTTTCAGTAGGCAGTAAGAGACGCCAAATTAACTTTTATAGAAGAGAATTGTAAGCCAGATTTTGCCAAGTGCAGTAAGTACAGAACAATGACATCTTTTTTGGCACGTTGTTGGGTCTACGTTCTTGTTAGAACACCAAATGCAAAATCCCTTCCATTTAAAGGAATAGGCTGAACGAGTAGACGGTCGTTTAGCCTCCTTGAGAATGCTCATGCATTCTTGCGGAACGTTCCAAGTGCCATACTGCACTAGCTCAGGAGACACGCTGCCAAATTCAAGGAGAGATTGGGACATCTGGCCTCCGAATTTCGTGAGAAGATCCGGCCTGCACGGCAGCTTGAGATGTGGATGCTCTGACCGGTGAAGAAGGTCCGTGAACCACCATTAATGTGGCCTCTATCCGGAGCAATAAAGATCATTCTGGCTCTCAAGTAGAACAGTTGGATGATGACTGACTGGAACAGAGGGATCAAAGGAAAGGCGTAGAGAAATTTGCCAGACCAGTCGATCCATAGGGCATTCCCCAGTGTCCCTGGTTGGAAGAACCTCAAGGTGAAGCGTGGGTATTTTTTGTTTTCTGCGATGGCGAACAAGTCGATGTGCGGAGCGCCCCTCAGTCTGAAGAGGTTTTGCACGAAGTCGTTGTGAAGGATCTATTAGTGGTTTTCCTGCAGGACTCTGCTTCGTGAGTCTGCTTGAATATTTTTAACACCTCGGAGATGAGTGGCAGTGATTTGCAGGTCTCTGGCTATCAGCCACTTCCAAATTGTCTGGGCCTCGTGGGATAAACATCTGGACCTCGTTATCCCCTGCTTGTTGAGGTAGTACATGGCTGTCATGCTTTGTCTGAACAAACAGGGAGTGAGTCTTGAAGGCCAGGAGGAAAGCATTCAACGCCAGGTGAACTGCACGTAGCTCAAAGAGATTGATGTGGTAGGTTATCTCTCTTGGAGACTATGTTCCCTGGATTTGGAGATGATCCATGAGTGCTCATCATATTAGCAAAGAGGCATCTATTACTATGGCCTGGGAAGGAACGTCATGAAGAAATGGAATCCCTTGAAGCAGATTCGTCGGAGAGCACCACTATTTTAGAGACTGTGTTGCAAGGGGGGAGTATGATTCTGTCCTCCCAAATGCCAGTGAGTTGGTCCCACTGATCCTCGAGACATTCCTGAATAGGACGCTTGTGGAGACAGGTATTCAGAGTTAGAATGATGCATGAAGCCATCGAGCAGAGGAGAGATGACACTGTCCCATTGTGGGGTGAGAGGCTTTCATAGGAGATCAACACTTCAGACAGATTGATAACAGTCTATCCTCCGAAGGACACACTTTTGTTTGACTGGTGTTGATGGAGGCCCCCAAATAATGCAGAGTCTGAACAGGAGTAGAGGTTGACTTGCTGTGATTAATATGCAGTTCTAATCGTTGAAGGACATTGCTTGTCCACTGGTAATGCAGATGGGCTTACTGAGGAGTTGATGCCTTGATGAGCAAATCGTTTAGGTAGGGGTAGACAAAAACTCGATGCTACCTAAGGTGGGCAGCTACCACTACCATGCACTTCAAGAAAGTTCCGGGAGCTGATTTGAGGCCAAAGGGAAGCACTGTGTACTGATAATTCTTTTGACCCACAAGGAACCTCAAAAACTTGCAATGCTTCTTGGCTATTGGTATTTGGACTTACGCAACTTGGAGGTCTATTGAGCACGGCCAGTCTCCCTGGTGTGAATGGGGGTAGATCTGATGCAGTGCCAGCATTCAAAACCTTTCTTGTCGAATCCACTTGTTGGACAGTTTCAAGTTGAGAATGGGTCTGAACTCATTTCTGGGACCTTTTTTTTTTTTTTAACAGAAAGTTATTCGGGAATAAATGCCAACTCCTCGTTATTTGGGAGGAACAGTCTCCACGGCCTGCTTCTGCAGAAGGATGTTCACTTCCGAGTGCAGCATCCGTAGATGGTGATTGGATGGTTTTAGTGGTATATTTGGCGGAGGACTGGTGAACCTGAGACAATATCCTTTCCGAACAATATTTATTACCCAGGCGTCTTTTGTGACGGATTGCTACTTTGCCAGAAAATGTGAAATACTTCCCCCTATCGGAGTGGGTAACGGAAGAGGGGGAAGGAAAGATTCAAAGCTTGGAGCCTGCTGTAAGCTTTTCCCCATGAGCAGGCTATTTAACAGCTCTACTTCTAGGCTGCCGCTGCTGCTGTTGCTGGTAAGGCCTCTGATGTTGGGATTGCTGGTGACCTTGGTATCAGATAAGGATTTGAACACTCAGAGGAAAAAAGCCGTTGGACCGGCTTGAATGGCCTTCGCTGTTCTTTTTGTTTTTTTGGGGCCAACTGCCTTGAGGGTCTCCATTTCCAATTTAATCCGGGCCATCTCATCGTCCGTGTGTCTGCCTAAGACCGTGGATCCTGAATGGCAGATTAAGGATCCACTCCTGTGATTCATGCTTGAGGGCCGTGAAGAGGAGCCATGAATGTCTGCATAATGCAACCCCGTGACAGTACTTGGGTGCTGCTAGCAAGGTTGAATCGGCTGCAGCACTGATGATCTGGTTGGAGACCATCATCCCCTCATTGACAACCTCAGGGAAGTCCTCTCTTTTGTCTCTAGGTAGGTCATCTGCAAATTTCTGTAAGGAGTCCCATAAGGCCCTGTCGTACCTGCCCAGAAGAGCCGATGCACTCACTATCTTCATGGTGGTAGCAGCTGTACAGCATACCTTGTGGCCCACTGAATCCAGCTTTTTACTCTCCTTGTCTGGAGGCACAATAGGCGAGGGAGTTGTCGAATGGTGTTTCTTAGCCACTAAGATGACCACAGAATCCGGGGGTGGGTTGGAGCAGAGAAAGAGTGGATACTGCTCTGGAGGTCTGAATTTCTTCTGCAGCCTCAACGGAGAAGATTTAGCTGCAGCTGACATGAGAAACAAATCCATTGCTGGTTCCAACAGACTTGGAACTAAAGGAAGGAGAGGCCTTGACGCTGATCGGTGATGAAGCGTCTCAAACATGACCGATGTGGATGGTGTTGGAATCGACGTCAGGATATTCAACTTCGCAGAACCTCCTGGAATATAGTGACAGTATCCACTGGTGAAACCCGTGGTTGTGGGAGAGTGCGACAGCGTTGGAGAAAATCTTCCTGCGCTAGAAGAGGAGGTGGAGTAGTAGGAATGGTGTTTAGACCATCTTATGTGATCTAGATCTAGACGCATGATGATGGAGAGAGCGTCTTGAGGATGGATGAGACTAAGAGCACCGGAGCCTGTGACGATGTCTGGAATGGTGTGACTGATGGTGAGTTCTCGAACGCGATCGTCGTGGGGAAACTCTAGGCCTCGGAAGAGGGGCTTCCACCGGTGGAGGAGGAATTGGCGCCGGTGGAAATTGTGCCGGAGGAGGAGATGAAGGCGGAGGAGCAGGAGACTCTGGCAGCAGTATTGGAGAACAAGGCGAATACACTCTGGAGTAATAAGAGTCAGGAGAAGACGAAATGCGTTTCAGTATCCTTCTTTCTGCATGCCTAGATGGTTCTCGAAGTCGACAAACTCCTCTACGTCGACACACTCCTCGATGTCGATTTTCCTCTCTGTTTCGACGTCGACACACTCCTCGAAGTCTAACTTCTTTGGTGTCGGGCTGGTGTAGTCACCTTCAAAGTCGACATACCCTATCTAGACGTCAATCTTCACCTCCTCTGCGACGTCAACCCAGCCCTCGACAGAGAACAAGTTGGTGTGGTACCTTGCCTCGACGTCGATCCTCTCGATGTTGACCTGGAACGACATTATTTTTGGGCTATACTCTTCTTTTTGGACCTTCCATGCCTGGGGTTCTCAGAGGAAGGTGGAAGAAGCCTGGTAGAGGGCCGATCCTCTCCTCGCTCTCCTGATGCCCCACCTTCAGACTGCGCCTGTTGCCTGCGTTGCTTAACTGTACCATGGAGACAAATTTTCTCCCTTTCCCTCAGGGTACGCCTGGAAAGCTTGGAAAGTTTCCTGCAGTGCTGGCATTTGCTAGGAACATGGCTTTCAGGAAGGCAGATGATGCAGACGTCGTGTGGGTCTGACTTGGCCTTCTTTCTCCCACAGGTAGGACACTAGTCAAATAAAGATGCAATTTTATTTGACTAAATACCACAAATTCCTGTCAAAAAAAGACAGAAAATGAAAGGGACAGTTGAAAACCGTCGAGTGAAGTAGTTGTCACAAAATCCACTTGAGATTTTTGAACAGAAAAAGTTAAAAAGGCTGAGTTCAGTGCTCCAAGATCCTGTCACCAGGAACCAGAAACAAGCATTGGCATAGCCAATAGGTCTCGCTTTTGGGACCTTATAAGTTATTTGGTTATGCAGCACAATATCCTTGGTGCAACAACATCAACTGTTGCATGACTAAACACTTATAAGATTCCAAAGGCGAGACTTATTGGCTATGCCAATGCTTGTTTAATTTGTCGTTTCTTTACATTTAGCAAGAGCAATTGTAACATTTTGAAAGGAAACCTCACCGATATCACTCTAAAATGTCGCCCCCTGTTGAGTCATAGGCCATGTATAGTCACATCCTGTGATGTCATCCAGTCGGTTTCAAAGCACACAGGATATCACTCCTAATGAAACTAGCAATTTTGGTGCAGTAGTTATGGCAGTCTAGATTGAAACAGACAGATTGGACAGAAGTCTACTTTTGGGGAGGCTGTCTGAGGGAAGAGACTCTTGCGTAGAGCGAGGCTGCCATCTCCGAAGCATAAAGAAAAGACTGGCCAAGGTCTAAACTAGCAGTCTGGATGGAACTTGGGAGCGAAGCAATGGACAGCCTTTACGAAAGGCAGCTTAAAGTGAGACAGACAAACAAACCCTGAAGAGACAGAGGCTTTAAGTGCGACACAATGCGCAGAAGTAATTGCCGAGGAGGAGGGCGGCAGTCTAGCGGTCAGACAGTCTGTGGTTACGCTCACAGAGAGACGGGCAGTCTGAGGTGAGACACCAGGACTGCTCGCGCAGAATTAGGACATCAAAGCGCCCTTTGTGCTCGAAGTAAAAACCCAGATGTGCGCCTGCTCAGATACAAGCCGGAACAACAGTGTGTCAACCAGACTCGAGCAGTGTGTACCAGTGTACAGTGAGCAACCAACACCGTTGTGTGGGCCCCATTTGAGCCATACAACCGAAGAACAAAGTATGCGCAGAAAAGACAAAGGGTACCGACGTGAGAACTTTTAGGTGGGCATTCTATACTATTTTTATATGATGTCAGGGTCTAGGTTCCGACTGGCTGCACGTTGTGCCCAGAGACATTGCCGCCACTGCACAGATAGCTAGATACAAGCCGCTCTCACGTTCACATCAAAGGAAGTCCTCAAGCCCCAGGGGGACTCCAGTGTTCCTCTGCTCAATAAAACTGACCTCCTATACAGGAGTCAACACATCACGGGTGATCTCTGGCACTGGACTGATAGTAGTCAATGGTACTGGCTTTATCGGCCTCTCAAGGATAAAAGGCTGAATGAACCCCGACAAGATTCAGAGCTATGATCTGCATATTACTCAAAGATCTCTACAGAGCCGCTCAACCCACTGGGCTATTTAATATCTGGTAAGGCTCACCTCCTCTACTTTCTGACTACTAGTCGCCAAGTTCTGGAACTTACTACCAGCCAACATCTAGGACCATATACTCTTCAGAAAACAGTTGAAAACATGGTTATTCCCAAGATGCCTACATCATTCCAATATACCTACATCACTCCACAACCCAAGGTCAGATTCCAGAAAGATAATTGATCCTTCAAGTTCAATTTACAGCTTATAGACAACAAGCCCACTACTTTCTATATCCATGCAAGGTCACAATGGCTGCCCTATAGTTAGCCTGGATATTATATAGAAAAGTCAGTTCATATGTAATACCAATACTAATACCATAACACTCCGCAATCGGCAGCCAACTATAGCTTAATCCTCTTTCACTCGAAAAAAGCATATCTGCTACAGGTCCCATCACCAACTTAATGAACAGACATGGAATAACTGAAGAGATCCACCACATAAGGCTGGCCAATGTGGGGACTCTAATCTAGTCCACAACTGCAGGTCCCAACTAGCGACACATTATGACTGCTTCTTCACTTCTCGCAATGACATTCAGATATAGGAGGAAAGTACCAAAGCCCATCCCAGCATATCTCCCCACATTTTCTCTATCCAACCAATGTCTGCTCAGGATTATAAACTAAAAGTATAGGCTTGAACAACCCAGGGCAGTAACCAGCTAAGCAGTCTATGGTTATATGAAATACCATAAAAAGACCTGAAGAGCTGCCAGCCTACTGAAAACCATAATGCACTTCTCTCTCATGCCTCTTCATCCACCACACTGCGAAGCACTACTTCACATGGCATAAAAACCACACTTCTCTGGTCATCATGCACGATGTGGAAATACTTCTCACATAGGATTTTTTTTAAAAGACAACATCCTTCCAATCACACCCCGTACCCGACGTAGCTTGTTGTCCATGTAGGCAAGCAATTCAGTGCCCCAGATATGGCTAGAAAGCATTATATAAATGCTGCAATTCAATACAACGAAACATCTGCATTGCCATTAGAGCCCACCCTACAACCAGCCACAGAAAAAGTAAAGAAATGTATTATAGGACTAAAACCAGAATAATGTTCTGACCTAAAGTGCACTGTGTTAAATGTAGTGGGAGTCCTCATCCACTTACCAATTATTATGTGAAACGTGATAAGCAAAAACTAAGCCTATAAGAATAATCAAAAAATGTAATAAAATACTTCTTTGCATGATTTTTGGCTCCTACTTTTTGCGAACAATGTGAGCTGAAACAGCAGTGGAGATAGGCACAATAGCACTAAAAAACGCAAAACAAATGTACTGATGGTTTGGGGGGGCATTACCACCAAGAAAAATGATAAAATAATAAAAACTAACCTTTGATAATGCTAAATCAGGCATTCTATAAAAATAAATCATGCCAGCCTGTAACAACAATTACACAAAATCATAAAAATGCAATCAATTTCCTAACTACACCATTCGGCCACTGCCTGCAGCTTTCTTGTTGCAATGCAAACATGACTCTTTTACCAAGTTACTTTTCCAGGACCTGTGTGTTTCCCCACCCAAAGGCATGCAACGAAAGGAGAAGTAGCTATGATTAGTTGATGCAAGCACCATAAGTTGCCAGGAACTTCTCTCTCTGAATTACAAGAACTATGAGCGTGCAGTAAATATAAAAACACTCCCTTTAAACTGAGAATCTGTTGGGAGTGTGCCCAAGCAGTGATCAAGATAGGCAATGAAAGAGGCAGTGTTGACAGCCGCAGGCAAAATGAAGGATGCAAGCAGAGGGCAGTAAAATTCATCTGTTTCCAGGCTTTTATAGGCTCGCCAAACAAAAACGGCAAAAATTGAAGGCAGATAAGGAATATTTCCACTCAATGTTACAGCATCCTTGTGGCATCCAGCCAGGCTGACAGTGAGAAGGGGTGGCAAGATACATGTCTTTACCCAGGTAGAATTAAGTCACTAAAACATGTGTACGCACTACTACCTTAGGTTAAATGCAGTTAATCATTTATTTGTGCTTCGTGTGCTCCTGGGGTAACGTCTTCCATTCAAAACGTTGTGTACTATGTTTGGTGTCCGCACATCTTTACAATAGATGTGTCCCCTCATAGTATTATATCTATTACAGGATTGTTCCCTGATGAAGGGTTAACACCCGAAATGCATTGGATGTACATAATGATTCAGTCATCGTAGCACAAAATCAGCAAAAAAATGAGAATGTGAAGAATAAAGAAGAGTTATAATTACTCTATCCAAAAAAAACACAAATGTTGCAACTTTCATTCATCAATCTTTTCCATTGAATTTTCTATGTACTTTTTGAATTACACTTACTTAAAATCGGAGGAGCCTGTTCTACAGGACATCAGTAGTGCCCAGGGGGACACATCTATTGTAAAGATGTGCGGACACCAAACATTTACCCAGGTAGAGGCATTCGCATGGGGTGATGGCACGGCTGATCAAGGTTGACTGGCACATTTTTCGTTGCTGTTCATTGCTAGGCTGCTCCATTTCTGGCTAGAGATGCCTGTGACTTGATTTGGGATTCAGAGAGGTTCCCCCCTTCGCATAAGAAAATTGTTCTAGTATGCTATTTTAATTTTTTTCTATAGCACTTACTACCCATGATGAGGCGCTATATAAAGTGTTTACAGTGAGAAGCAGAATACTCTGCAACCGAAGGTTAGTGGTTAAATCCAAGGTTTAGTCTTGTACTCTCAGGAAATCATTCTAGGCATTTACATTCAATTTCTTCTATGGTATATTCGACTACTAGGGGCTTTCTGGAATAATGCAAGTTAATAGGTGGGATTAATATAGAGCTAGAACTAGTCAGATATTCTTGGGTTTAAGGAAATGAGAGGTTGATCTATGAACAGAGTCACGGAATTATGAGATTGTGCGGCCGCTGCGTTTTTCGCATAGTTATGGATTTGCCACATAATCCATCAAGTGCTGCATAAGCTGAAGATTTACCCAAAACATTGTTTCTAGCTCAAACGGTTCAAAAGTTACTAAATACGCAGCGACACATGTTACTGCGCAGTGGAAGGTTCTTTGCCCTTCTGTTGCTTATTGCTATATTTAGATGTTAATGTGGCACCAGTGAGGTGCAACCTATGCCCAGGCAGCGTTAATAAGTGTCAAAATGACAAAATAAGGAGAAAATACTATCACAAAATGTGCTGCATTATTTGCCTTTTCTTGCTGCATAATTTAGTCACACCTTGCCGGAAAATGTGGCCCTTCCCTGCCGCATAATTACAATGGCCCCGTCTATGAATATGGGATGGAGGCAGTTCGCAGAGATACACAACAGGAAGTTAAGGCAAATAGCTAGAAATCTCCCACTTCTTCCTCCTCTCTCTTCCCGTCCTAATTACGGGTAGTGGGACCCTTACTCTGCATAATACGTTTGAAATAGGAGGTTTTTCCCCCCTAAATAGGGCATTATATTACATGTATGTCCTATCGCGAGATAACAAGCGTTTAATTGTAGAACTGCATTTAATTCTTCTGTTTTCTTCCTTAAAATCTTAAATGAGACTTTACAATGGTGCCCTATAGCTATGTTGTTTTTGTAAACGGATACCACCCATAAGACGGATGAGCATACAGGCGTCAACCAAGACAACCCTATTCCCCACGCTAACAAACACAGAGATGGTAAAATCTAATAAACAAAATATTTTTAAATCTGAGAGAAAAATTAAGAGTATATCCGAATAATGAGTTCAGAGAAACACGGTCGCAAAAAACAGTTGCTTTGAATTGGTGGGAGTTGCATTATGTAAAAAAAATACAAGGGACAGGGCGCAACTCCACAATAAGGACTCCAAAGGGGTAAAGAAGGAAGGCGCAGATAATAGAAGCTAGGGGCAAGGAAAAGAAGTAAAGGCAAAGCACTGTTTACCAGTACTATCGCCGGTCACCTCAGACTCACCAGCTTGGTGGCACGGTAGGGTCCGGGTCCAATAATCTTATGCTCCATGGCTTCCCAGCGCTGTAAGCGCCCCTAACCCCCGTAGTTGCCCCTGCGGGCCTTTCCATGAAGCGAAGCGCACAGTCCCCGCTGCACCCCGGAGACGGTCACCAACACCAAAGGCACTTCCCTACAGTAGCAGCGGTGCCAGTTTGAATAAAGTGCCTGTAGAATGCAGAACGCTCATTGGTTGCCTTGGCGACCACGTGACCAATATACCTCCATTCATGGAGGTGTTTCTCCCCAGGGTGAATTAGTTCACTGAAGAGACGCGACACTCTAGTCTTTCTTCTATTTTTACTGCAGTATATGTGTGTTTTTTTCAGTGTGTGTGTTTTTTACGAGCTGGGCAGCGCAAGTGCGGTATGCTTTTAGTGCAGGTGCCTCACAAGCTGGACGTACGAATTACGATCCTGTTTCGCTTGTTTGAACTTTAATAATTTCTATTCTCTACAATACATCAGGGTTTTATTTCATAGAGCGTAGTAAGTGAAATATATATGTTGCCCCATATATACTTCTAAATATTTTAGGTGGCCTTTATTTTGAGGACTGTCACTATGGTGAACCGTAATTGTCCTATTCGGGAGGAGACAACATGGATTTATTTTCGAAGGGCAGCCTATATTTAGGCTGAGTGGAATACATCATGTCACCAATCCTTTTAACAAATACAATTTGAAATAATTGTATTTGCATTTCTATAGTGTTTCGTACATCCCTCATTCGTAGGCGTCGAAGTGCACTATCAGACAGGGTAGTGCTTCGCTGGAAGCGTTTGTAAACATGGCAGCTTCTTAAAACAAGAGAGGAGCGGGGGCGAGCGAGCGCGGCAGCCTGCAGAGCTGACCAGACGCTCGTGCGTCGTGGCCTTTGCCTGCGATTACGCGCGCGCAGACATGTGTTTCAATTAGCGCGCCCGCAACTGGGCACGATAATTGGAAACACATGTCTGCGGCAGCGCGTAACCGCAGGGAAAAGGCCACGACGCACGAGCGTGTGGTCAGCTTTCGAAACCCCCTAACATAAAGTCTTCGCCTAGCAGCGCTTGCGCGCTACTCGAGGCTCGACCTAAAAAGAACTGAATCAACTGCCACCTGCTGGGCACGATGGGATACTGGTGGTCTCTGGGTCCTCAAAGGCACACTCTCATAATGACAGCCTATAGGGCTATACTATCCTTCTATACTTCCCTCTCTCTACTTTTACAAAAAGGGATTGTGAAAGAGATTTAAGATGTCTACGAAAGTATTTAGCATATATATATATATTTATGGGTATCTTTATCCTTTTTTAAGTATAACCTGAAGAATTAGGCCATTCTAGCCGTCCTTATAGGCTGCATAATGTTCTTATCTTAAGTGTTTCTACAGGCCTTCCTGAAGAAAGGCGAACATCTACACTTAAGAAGACATACTTTGAAATGTGCTGCGGGATTCCCACACGTGGGCAGGACTATTCAATGCTTATGACTATTAATGGAGTTCCCCTGAGAGAGAAACAAAATTTACAACGTGGTCGTTATCACGCAATACCTTTACCACGCATCCATTACCAAGCATTTGCTTTACCACACATATGCCTTTGCAATGAAAAGTAAGTATATGCCAGGTAAGTGCATAAATAGCAATAGATAGATAGATAGATAGATAGATAGATAGATAGATAGATAGATAGAATAGATAAAGGTAAGGGCATTTTTAGGGTTGGGTGAGGGTATTGGGTGGTAAGGATATTTTTAGGGTTTAGGGTGGGTGAGGGTATTTGGGAGGCAAAGGTAGTTCTAGGGCTTAGGGTGGGTATGGGTATAAGGGGGTAAGGGTATTTTTAGGGTTTAGGGTGCGCAAGGGTTTTCGGGTTGCAAGGGTATTTTTAGTGTTTAGGTTGGGTAAGGGTATTTAAGTGGTAAGGGTGTTTTTAAGGTTTAGGATGGGTAAGGGTAATTGGGTGTGAAGGGTATTTTTAGGGTGGGAAGGTTATTTCGGTTGCAAGGGTAGGGGTATTGGGGTAAGGGTATATTTAGGGTATATTTAGGAGTTGTGGTCGATAAGGTAAATATATATATGAAGGGCAAATATTCGAGCATGAGATATATATATATATATATATATATACACACATATACACACACATACATACAAACATACTACTCGCCCACTCGCTATGGCGAGTCAGATGTTATCAGGATGAGTTATTTTTAGGGACATATGGCCCTGTCTGACGAGAGACTCCAGCTGACAAAGAACAGGTGTTCTTTTAATTCAGAGTGAGAGAGAGAACTATAGATGACGTTAAATCTTGTTCCATTTGCTGTGCTTTCTTCTTAAAGACTGTTTCTTATTTTATCCCGGAGATAAGTTTACAAAATCCTCTAACTTTGCAGTCACAGAAAGAAAAGTAAAGTGAACTATCTGACAACCGTGCTGCATAAAATGAAAGTATACACGATGTCAGTTGTTTTCTAACACTTTTAAATAGTTTGTAAATGAACTGTACAAAGATTTCAAACCATTTCAGTAGTTGGGAAACCAATTTTTTGAGTCTGATATGAGATGGAAACAAATATTTTAATAGGATTAAAACAAATCAAAACAACTTACTTGGTAATGTGCAAATGCAAAATATTTGCTGAAACCCAATTTCCACATTATCATTTGTACAGTAAAACTGCATGTCAGTGAGAGAGTTTGTCACCATTTCAATGGAAATGTGCGGTCTGTAAATGACAGTGCACTTTAGTAATATATCTGTTCAAAATGAGTTTTTAAACATGAACTTAGAAACATTTCTGCCCCCGCCCCAGTGACAATGCTATTGATGAACCAAGAGGCAAGTGAAGGGGCATGTGTACCATTTATGTGGGCTAGATTTTTATTATACATGAAGCAAAGGTTTAGTCTATTAAGTCAATCAAAATAGTTTTTGTACAGCAGGTATGCTGTACTCACAAATTTGAAGGTGCTCTCATATTTAATAATGAAGAAAAAGGTGGCTCGATGAAACAAAATATTTGCCTAGGTTCACACAATTTGAGACCAGATTATAGTTAGGACCTAGTTTCTATAGGAAAAGCTTTTTTTGATTTGCCTATATCGTTGGTGCCGTTTGACGAATCTTCACGAAATTTTCCCCAAAAGGTGTGCTGGTGATTCTAGTTGTGCATGGAAATGTTCGGGGTGAACCGTCAAGCAGGGGCCGATAAAAAGGGGGGGTGTCAAAAAAAGTGCGTTTCCCATATTAAGTCCCATAGAGATTCAGTAGTTTTGGAGATATCAAAAGAAATCCAAATTTGTATTTCTAGAGTTGCGACTAATTTGCGAATAAGGGCAAGCTTGTGCAGGGGAAACAGCCTTTACAATGAGGTTTTTACCACGTTGTGACTTTACCACGCATTTTTTAGCACGCATGTTTTTACCACATGTATTTTTTACAACGCATGTCTTTACCACACATTTAAGGTAAGTTTTAATGGTCAGTGGCATCACCTATGACATCACTTATGACATCACTGATGGCATCATCACACCCACTCATATCCCTGTACAGCCTGTCATACACCCACTCACACACACACCCACACTACCACTCGCATACCCATTCACAAATCCTTACAGGTACTCCCACAACCACTCACTCATCCATAGAGCCACTCAGACACCCACTCACTCATTCAGCCACTCACACAACCACTCACTCACCCATACAGCTACTCATACAGTCACTCCCCCATACAGACTCTCAACACAGCCACTCACTCACCCATACAAGAATTCACACACCCACACAACCACTTACATAGCCATTCACACATCCATACAAGCACTCACACATTCACTCCCTCGCCCATACAGCCACTCACACACCAACTCACTTAAACAAACACCCAAACAGCCACTCTCACTCACCCATACAGCCATTTACATACGCAGTCACTCACTCACACAGCCATTCAGACACCCACTCACCCATTCAACCCACTCACACACGGATACACACAGACACACAGCCACTCACCTAATATATGTTAGAAGTAGCATCACTCAATAGTAGTACACAGAGCACACTAATTTAACTTTTGTGATACCTTGGTTTAAATGTTTTAACATTCATAACCTTTTAAAAAGCACTCACAATCACTGGTTGATGTCATCAGTGATGTCATTTGAGATGTCATCAGTGATGTCATTTGAGATGTCATGAGTGATGTCACTGACCATGTCATGAGTGATGTAATATGTGAGGCCATAAGCAGTGCATTGCGGGGGCGTCAGTTAACTGGAAATGCTGAATTTCTATGGTTTTGTACAAGTGAAATCTGAGCCCAACTATAACGTCCCTGTAACCTTTATTTTTTACAGTGAAAATATATATATATATATATATATATATATATATATATATATATGTGTATAGAGATAGATAGATAGATAGATAGATAAAAGGGTTTTCACTTACCTGCGATATGCTTACATTTTCGTTGTGAAGGTATGAATGGTAAAGCCATATAAGTGGTATAGACTTGATTGGTAAAGGCATGCGTGGTAAAGGCTCATGTGTGGTAATGGACGCGTGGGTAAAGGAATTTGTGGTAAAGGCATGAGTGTTAATGGCATGCGTGGTTCCGTCATATATCCTCCACAAGGGTGCAAGGAAAACATGAAGAACGCCTTGTGAATCTATCCTAGTTTTCTTCTAAGAGGTCTTTCACAGAGTTAGGTGCCTGCTGGAACCAGTGGGCGAGGGGTAGAAGAGAAGTGAACATTTCAAAAAAGCCCTCACTTCTTTGGCGTCAACTCCAAGGCTTACCATCCGAACATTTCAAAAGTATTTTGCACTGAAAAGCTATGCAACTCAGCAACCAATATTCATTGCCTTACCTGAAATCCTTGGAGCTTCCAGGGGGCGGACAAGCAGAGAGGCTCCGAGACACGGAACGGACACCACTGGCGCTACCCTGGCTTAGAATATCATCACTATTGCATGCTGTGCAACAGAATGCCGGAGGTTCCTTGCTTCTCTCCATCGTGGAGGCAAAGAACCCCTCAAGGGATGTCACTTCACCTGGATATGGAAAGAAAGAAAAATGAAATTAGTCAGATTTCGAACTCCATGATTACAAGAAGATGTCAAACTTGCATTCGAAACAAAAAGCACTATCCTTGGAATTTAGGAAACATGTGATACCTGCAACTCTGTCTTTCTGATGACATGGGCTAAGTTGACTTCAATGCCCAACCAGTCCAAGGCAACAAAGCAGCAATTATAGCAAATGTCACCACTACTGTGGCAGCGGTACGCTAAAGTGTTAAGAGTTGGGCGGCCACTACGTGTCACTGGTGCATATGCCATACTTGACTGGCCAGTAAATGCCAATTCAGCATGACAGAAAAACTAAATGCGGAGGTAAGTCCATTACCCACCCGCATTCCTCCCGTTAAGCTGCTCATAAGGTAACATATCACTCCCCTTAACTTGACTTAAAGGTAGCATGCCTGTAGGGAATACCCGTAATTTCTTATCAACCGTGGTGCACTGGTGCCTTTCCCTATATAAAGCAGGAAAAAATGTGCAGACAATAAGTGGAAAACGTGCCTTTACCACAGCAGTCATTCTCAGCTTGAATGTGCAATAGAATTTGGAAGAAGAAAAGAGCTGGAACTGGAACGCTAGTTAAAAAATTATAAAAAGTATGAAAAATAAAATTGGGAACTACAATTACTAATGAAGACGACAAAAAAAGCCTGGTACAACAAGCAAAAGAATGAGAGGAGATAGATAACTGAGAGATTTCAAAGGCATCCATGGTCAACTATGCAATGGTGTGCTCAGTTACATAAAATATTGAATTAAGTGCCCAAGGGAGAAATTCCTTCGTACCAGAGATTTTTAAAGAATCAAAAACAGACTTTGGCAGCGGTCAGCCACTGAACTGCCAACTCAGTAGTGACTTAAGAGGCTGAAGGCTGGGAAAGCAGCTCTTTTAACAAAGAGATTAGCTGGTGCATGCTACAACTCAGGCCTACTTACTCCCAGTGCCTGCCACTAGACCGCACTGTTAAGTCCAAACGAGGACAAATAGGAGTGACACTTGAAATTCTGTGAGAAACGTTTATCATCTAATGACACAATCACATTAATAGTGATTAGGACATTCTGAGCAAGGCGTGGCATTCCTGAAACCAAAAAGAGGATGTAAGTCAGTAAAAAACAAATGATGTAACTTCCACGAGTACCTAGCCAAAACTCTTTGTGAAAAGGCTGACAGAGGCTACGATTTGGAAAGAGACTCCACAATAGAATTATAGTGGGTGTTCATTTCAATACTTTTTCCTTACAATAACGGAGACAATGCCAAATTTACTTGTAGAATGCAGAGTACAACATGTAACCGGTTTATATCGTTGTCAGACTATTACGTGATCACAGCTCCCTAATTTGAAGTCACACACCGGATTCAAAAAGACCATAAGAAAAAAAGTCTGAAATTTGCACACACACAATTACTCCTGTGTTCAGAGCAAATGTTACACTTTTATGGGATTCATAAATAATTCTAGGAATTGTCCTGGAAATCAGCACTAGTCATACATTTCTAGAGCACACATAGACTTAACATCTGCACATGCAGAATTTCCATCTGGTGGATATGTTGACGGGCAGAAATGCGCCATTAATGTGGATTCGTAGAGTCACATTTTTTAGGATGCTCCACATAGATCATTTTCCACATAGAACAGCCTCTTCTGCGCTCACGTTTAATATGGGGTTGTTGAACCCTCATTTCTAACCTGACAAAACAACACACCAAAGGACAGGACAAAACTCAGATGTACAAACACTTTCCCAAAAGACAGAGAATTAGTAAAACCCTCTGATTCATAAGAACCTAGTTTTCAAATGTTTTCCAAGATGGTAAACTACCTCCAGGCGGTTTGTGGATACTCACAAATTTACTAGATTGAGGGGGTTTCACACGTTTTCACAGCTAGGACCACCCTGAGACACCTGCAAAGCAAATCTTATCCTTAAATTTGTGATCGCAGAAATCTCACCCATACCTGTAGATTTGTGTTTGCAAACACTATCGCTTGGGTAAAATTCCTCCAACCCTGACTGTGTGAGCCAGAATTTGGACTACGCAGTTGCAATTAGAATTTTTTCCAAACCCACGTTGAATTTAGATGTGCAAAAAGCTTTGATGAATGTTTCCAATGTCTCTATATGATTTGTACTAAAAAATGTGGAATCAGCAGAAATTGCATCTTGCCAAAAATGTGGTCAATTTTGCAGAATGGTATTCCTGGAAATGTCAAGAACATTAAAAAGTGGCTAAAGCCTGGTTTTCAAAGCACCAGTCCCGACTTTTGGAAAAATAGAAATAAAATAGTATTTTGTGCTATAACCTTACCTACAAACTACCAAGCAGTGGCTAAAATGGTCATAAAGGCTGCTCACACAAAGCATACCAATATTGCCACAATCCTTATAGAATTGACGTGTGAAACAATTCAACTGGAAACAGATCAATAAGTTACAAAACTGCGCCTCAGAAGTCAACCAGAGAATCTAAAGCTTCATAGCCACAATCACCATTGCTGGAGGAAATCTATGAGTCAGACTGGAATATAAGCCTTAGAACATAATGAAAAGAAATAGACAAACTTCCAGGAAAAACACAGCCAACAAAGAGGACTAGCTATGATGTTAAACTATTGAGATATCACAGAGGGTTTATTATAGCCAAAAGACTCCAAACGATTGGTGTGTGGCTTTTGGTCTAAAAATCGCTATAACTCGATACTTCAGTTCCTTTTAAACCAACACTACAGTTCCGAGAAAACAATAAGTTTTAAACTTAGGCAGGACTTAGGCAGTGTCCTAGGCAAATGGATATAACTTGTAACACTAGGGTTAATGTATCTGCTAATTCAACAAATGTGTAACCTGTAGGCCAGATACCATCGATGGAGCCAACTCATCCTTTCCCTCTATATGCTGATAACATGAACGCCATGGAGTTCTGTAATGGTAGTACATGTGAATATGACTGCTTAAAAAAGGCAAGAAGAGAGGCAGAGACAGTGGCAGTTCGTCCTTATGAGAGTCAGACACAGCCCCTTTGTGTACCTTCCCTTTTTAACAAAAAAATGCCATCCACTGTTGTAGTCTGAGGCAGTAAATTTGTCTGATAGCTGGTTCAGACACAAAGGTAAAACCAAAGGGGATGATGGACGGAGTGTTGAACATTGCAAGCACTCACCCCCAGTCAACTGATCTGGGTTTAATCCATCATCATTCTTTAGCTCACTCCGCCACCCCAGTTCAGACATGGCCATATGCAAATCAGTCTGACCCTGTGCCTCATGGGAACAGTCCAGCCCGAACTGCCAAGCCATGTCTTCCCTGGACCGGAAACAAGCATCCTGGGACCGGTTTCTGGCTTACAGCCGTCATCAGCCAGGCTATCTTGAATGCAGTGGCAAAGTGAGCAAGGGATCAGTTGACTGGGGGTGAGTGTTTGATTTGCTCTAACGCTCCGTCCATCATCCCCTTTGGTATCGCTCAGACACAAAGGTGCCAGCACCAGCACTCAGAGAGACAGTCCAGGGCTAGCAAAGTCCCTGCCCTGGATTCAGGAGCCAGACATGCCTAGGTGCCTCCCCATTTGTGACACTCTGTAGCGTCATGTGTAAAAGACAGGCCTGGGTGATTTAGGTTTTAGCTCTGTATTGACAGAGACTACACTAAAAGCAGGCTGCCGCCTCACCGTCTCCCCTCTCGCTTTGACCCCACCCCACTCTGTGGCGAGATGAAGAGTGTAAGGCGAAAAAGCAAGAGGCTGGAGCCTGTTCTCACTTTCCTGGTTAAGTGTCTGTGGCATAAGGGAGCTGTGTGTCTGCTACAAGGGTCTATCCAGCACCAGCAGCTGAAGAGGACCAACATAGGCAGTGGAAAGTACATTGAAGAACAATCTCTCAAATGTTGTTTAGGTATGTGCGGGGTCAGTGTATGTAAAAAAAAAGTCTCTGTTTTTTTTAAGAGAGGGCGTCTGTATATGTGTGCATAAGTGAAAATGACCCCATGTGATGGGGAATTAAGTGAGAGTATGTGACAGTGAGAGTAATTGCGAGTGAGAAGGACTAAGCCACAGTGAGACTAACTGGGAGTGAATAGTGTTGCGAGGCTCAGAGCAAATGAATGTAAGAATGTTTGTGAGTGAGAATGAATGTGAGGGAGTAGGGAGTAAATGTTAGTAATATTCAGTGAGCGAACGCAAATGAACATAAGCAGCGTGTGTGTGTGTGAGTGAAAGTGAATGAGTGTTAGTGAAAATAAGTTAGAGTGAGTGACAGGAAGTGTGACTGAGTGAGAATGACTAAGAATAAGTAAAAATGTGAGTGAGATTGTGTGAATGCGACAGGGCAAGAGTGCAAAGGAGTATGAGTAAGTGGGAGTGAATGTTTGAGAGAATGTGAGAGAGTGAGAAAGCATGCGTGAGTGAGTGAATTTAAGTGAGAATGAGAGAGTGAGAGTGAGAGAGTGAGAGAGTGAGTGAGTGAGTGAGTGAGTGAGTGAGTGAGTGTGTGTGTGTGTGTGTGTGTGTGTGTGTGTGTGTGTGTGTGTGTGTGTGTGTGTGTGTGTGTGTGTGTGTTATGCTTGCAAGTCTGCAGCTGGTCCTGGCATACTGGAGGTAATTGATGGCTCACAGAAGCGCACTCGGTAAAATGCTGCTGTAGGGGAAATAATAATTGGCTTAGAGGTCACCTATGGAAAAAGAAGACACTGGCTCACTAGAAGTTAATTCTTGGCACACGGGACACCAACAGCACAATGCTGGTGTTGGCATACTGGATGTAATTTTTGGCATTTAAGGGCCTCATAGCAAAATACAAGCACTGGCAAACTGAAGGTAATTCTTGTCAAAATGGTCACAGTGAGAAAGAAGAGCAATGTCACTTTTCCTTTCCAGGTCCAGGTAGTTCTCAATAATTTAGATCTGAGCTCAACCCTGTGTAGATGTAGCGCAGAGAAGGCAGGCTTAACTCAGGAGAAATGTGTAAAGCATTTACCAAAACAGAAAACACAACACAATACAAATCAAACTCCAATTTATAAAACAGTAAAACCTTTAACGACTAAGTAGACACCAAAATGACAAATCTGATGTAGGGAACCAGAGGTATGATTTTTCAAACATTTAGATGTTCTGGTCACGCTGGACCAGGTCAAAGACAAAAATAAAGGCTGACTGCAATGGAGCACAGGTCGAATACAGGGGCTAGGTTAGTTTCGGTGGAAAGTTTATCTTTTCTGGAGAAAAATCCTCATCTACGAGGTTGCCATCAGGTTGGAGTGCCAGCCGGATTCAAAAAGGGGCTTGTCAACGGTAGACGGCTAAGGCGCAGGACCTCAGTGGAAGCCTAAGCTCCGGCAGGAAGTTTGAGGCTCTCGACGTCAGGAAAGTAGGCAAAGTCCGAAGTCCAGACCAGGAACGTGTTGTAGTTGGAATGGAGATACTCTGCGTTGGTACCAGTAAAATCCTACACGCTGGTACTCAGAAACGTTTCTGGAAGTCAGGATCCTTTCCGCAGGGCAAACCAACAGGTTGAGTCTGACTGGCAGTCCAAAAGTTCAGAAAAAGTTTCCAAGAGTCCAGTCTTGCAATTGTGAAGGAGGAAGGAGTACACTAACACCAGCCAAGGGTCCAGGACCTTTTCAGCACCACTTGAAGGTTAGGACTCAATCTCTGAGAAGCTACCAGCAGGTTCCAGATCAAATCCAGTTAGAACTGGGCAGCTGGACTCAGCAGAGATTTTGGTTTCTTGCAGCAATTGTGTTCCTGGAGCTGAACAGGAGGTTAGCCCACTAGCCCTTGGATTCCACTCTTCTATCCTGGGTACAAGTGGGATTTCTCTCTGCATGTTCAACAGCAGGTGCAGTTCTTCTTCTGTCTTCCTGTGGAAGAGGTGTACTGAAGTGGGTACTGAGCGTGTCACTGTTATGCCCAGTGCCAGCCTGTGGGTGGGTGTGGCCACTCTTCAACCAATGTGGTAAAAGTTCCCAGGGGTGCCCCTAGCCACGTTTACAGCACATCCTGTGTGGTTTCCTGTAAGCTATCCCACAGTGTCCCTTTCTGTCTAAAATCAATATGGCAGAAACGTTCTTCTCTTGTGCAGATCTCTGGGCACACCCCTGAGAATTTCCCCGCAAACCAGTTCGGAAACACGTTGACTCCGGCACCTCCACCCCCCCTTACTGGGACTGGTTACACTCTGGCTACTTGGACAATGGCAGTGGTAAGCCCAGGTGCGAGTTACATCTACCTGTGACAGGGGATGCCCCTTTGAACCTTGTACAGTTGGAAGGCACACCACACACCCTAGGCCATCCTGTCACAAGGTGGTCACACCTCTTCCCAGCCAAGGCCCTTTTGTTCCCTCTCCTGGGAGCCATTCACACTTCCTTGCTAGGAGGGGCGCAGAATGCCAGGTAACAGATGAGTTTTAACTCTGAGAAGGCTACTATAGGTTCTAGGCAGGACAATACCAACTATCTAAAAGTGACATTTTCAAAATAGTGAGGACTTGACCATTGAATTGAATTTTAAATGACCAAATTACCATTAATTTGAGACCTTGAATCACTGTTCTAGCTATTCCCAAACTGAAGTTATGCATTATAAAATGTTATAATGTAACCCAGTGCTTTCTATGAGAGAGCCTGCCTTGCCACAGGGAAAAATGACTTTGGAGGTTTTTCACTGCCAGGACATGAAAATGTTAAGTACACATATCCTACTTTTTAAATACAATGCACTCTGCCCTATGGGCATTTAGAGCCTAAGGTACGAGTGTCTTATCCATATTAAAAGAAAGGCTCATTTTGCCGAATTTGCATTTTTAAAACTGTACATTCAGGCAGCAAGGGCAGGCCTGAAGACATGCTTTGCCTTGTCACTAAATGGCACAATAGGTGTTACAGTCCACTAATGGCATCTAACTTGCTGGCCCTGGCTACACAGAGTACCATATACTAGCTAAGTTAAATATGCCAATCAGGGATTAGCCTATTCTACATGTTATTAGGGGTCAGAGCACATACACTGGGATCAGATGACAGCACTTAGTGTTCAGAGTCTATACACCAACAATAAAATCCAGCAAAAAGTGTGGGGTGACCACCCAAAAGATTATTTTCTTACAGTCACCTATAAAAAAATGCTGATGCTGGCACACTGTAGGTATTACTTTGCATATGGGACAAAATATTGGGGCTGGAACAGCAGAGGTAATTCTTGGCATTAGAGAAGAGAATCATAGTCTATTAGACAGGAGGGAGGGTGTCAGGAAACTATGAACAAATGCTGCCCTGCCATACTAGGGGTAATTTTTGACATGTGAGTAGCCCATGGTATGTGGATGCAATCAATGGAAAAATTCGGCTCTAGGGAGCGTGGCCTGGACACATGGCTGACAGGATGTGAGCTCCTGAGCTCCCGGCCAGCCAGCTCTAAGATCCTGATCAATCCTGCTTAGTTGCTCAGAATATCGACCCCCTGCATGACCATGCATCACTAATAGTTGCAGCTGCACATAATGCTGGCCGTAAACGGAGTCCCTCGCACTGAAACAAGACAAGCAGTGGAGACCGCGCCTGGGGCCTAGCCAGGGCCTGGGTCAAGCCGTGTGACAGCCTACAATGAAAAGCAGCTGCTAGCAGCTATGGTCTGATGCGTCTACAGCCAGAGGGCTGAGGGGGCTGAGGCGACCCAAACGTGAGTGTGCTCTGTGCCTGACAGTCAAAGCGCCTCATAACACGGCGTGAGCCCGTAGCACTGAGTATGAGACCAGCGAGGACCAATCTGACAACAGCGCCAGTGCGGCGTCCATGTCCATTTACCCTGAGCCTACGCGAATAGCATCCTGGGAGGGGGTCCCAAGAACTACTGTGGATCGTCATTGGAGGGATTGGTTGGTCCTGGCAACTCCCCTCCGGTCTGAGGAGTAAGCCCGCCTTGCCCGGCGGCACTCAGAGAGACAGCCCGCTGCTGGGCTGGCTTGCTCCTGCCGGCCCACCGACCGCACTTACCCACGGAGGCCATATCCAACACGGTGGAAGCTGGGGGGCCCCGGGAGCGAGCACGTCTCCCATTGGATACGTGTCTTCACCCGGGTGGCAGCAGAGGTCGGCAGCTCAATGCGGCTTGCACGCTGACTTCTCCCGGTGATGCGCTGCTGCAGCCTGTGTGCATCGGAATCCGGCGGCGCAGGGCGGACGACTGAGGAGAGGTGCATCTGTGTTTACTGCCCCTGAATGCCTGATGAAGGTACCAGGTGAGGGGGCTCCGAGGAGTAGGCGGTGCGACACTTGGGGAGAACACATAGACCCATGACAACCTCCCCAGCTGGGGCGCATAGAATACACAGCCTGCGGCGCCCTGTCAGTCTGCCGACGAACAGACCGGTGAACCGTTGTTGGCCCACTGCATTGAACATATTGGGCCTAGACCTCTGTGGCCCTGTGTGATGGTCCGGGCAGCCTTCAGGGCGGTGATTCTGGGCCCAATCTGTCCTGGCCCATTACAATGATCTTCTGGGGGCTTGTCTGCATTGGGTCAGCGGCGGAGTGGATGCCTGCTCGCCTAACGAAAAAACCCCAACAGCCCGGCTGCGGTGGGTAATAAGCCGAGGAGACTGCACTGGGGATCTCTACTCGGCCGGATCCCAATCACTCAACAAATCCCCTACAGAGAGCCCAGTAACGACAAGCGCTGGCGCAATGCAACTCTGACCAACCCAGATCAGCCACTCACCATACAGCATCAGCCACCACAGTATCAGTCGTGTATAGACAATTGGCGGGACCCTGAGACCCATCTCTCTGCTCCCCTTCCTAGCCAAAGTCATCGAGAAAGCCATCAACGCCCAACTTTCCGAGTTCATCAAAACGAACCACATCCTGGACCCCTCCCAATCGGGCTCCAGAAGCAACCACAGCACTGAGACCGCTCTCCTCGCTGCTACAGACGACATCCGCACCCTACTCGACTGAGGAGAGACTGCTGCCCTCATCCTCCTGGACCTCTCAGCAGCCTTCAACACCATATCCTACCACACCCTCTGCACAAGACTACACGACGCCGGCATCCACGACAAAGCCCTAGAATGGATCCGCTTCTTACTCACCGGCCAAACACAGTCAGACTTCCACTGTTCAACTCAGAACCCACAGAGATCAGCTGCGGAGTGCCTCAGGGATTCTCCCTGATCCCCACCCTCTTCAACATCTACATTGCCCCGCTTGCAGCCTTTGCCAGAAGCCACGGACTCAACATTGTCTCCTACGCCAACGACACTCAGCTGATTATCTCCCTCACAGACGAACCCACAGCAGCCAAGAGCATCTTCCACAACGGGATGAAGGAAGTCGCCACTTGGTTGAAGGACAGCTGCCTCGAGCTCAATTCAGACAAGACTGAAGTCCTCATCTTGGGTTTCACCTTCTCCACCTGGGAAGACTCCTGGTGGCCCGCAGTGCTCGGAACCCCCCACACCCACGGACCATCCACGAAACCTCGGCATCGTCCTGGACTCAGCGCTCTCAATGAACCGCCAAATCAACGCCTTCTTGTCCTCCTGCTTCCACACGCTCTGCCAGCTTCGTAAGATCTTCAAGTGGATCCCTACAGACTCCAGGAAAATGGTCACCCATGCGCTAGTCAGCAGCAGTCTTGACTATGGCAACGCACTCTACGCCAGCACCTCCCAAAAACTCCTAAAGAAACTGCAGAACATCCAGAACGCCTCCGCAAGACTGATCCTGAACATCCCACGCCACAGCTACATTACCGGCCACTTGAGAAACCTTCACTGGCTACCTATCAACAAAAGAATTCCCTTCAAGCTCCTCATGCACGCCTTCAAAGCCCTCCACAACACCGGACCTGCATACCTCAACCACCGCCTCTCCTTCTACACTCCCACCGGACATCTCCGCTCCGCCCAACTGGCCCTGGTCACCATCCCACAGGTCTGCAATACAACGGCTGGAGAAAAATCCTTCTCCTACCTCGTTATGAGCTGGAACTCCTGGACTCTACACCTCATGCAATACCTGTTGCTGCCACAATTCAGGAAGGACCTCAAGACCTGGCTCTTCGACTGAACAGCGGTTCTACCCATCCTCTCCCCACTCAGCGCCTTGAGACCCTAACGGGTGAGTAGTCACGCTTTACAAGAAACCTGATTGATTGACAAGAAACTTGATTGATTGCGATTGGGACATCTCGGAACAAGTATAGCTCAGCGTGGTACTGAGCTGCAGAACGCACCTCCCGACGGAGAAACCTCATGCCACTGGGACTGAGAATCATACCCCTCACGTGATTGACCTTGGCGGCTTGAGTGACTTCCGGTGGGCTAACACAGCTCAACAAGGAATCAGGGGCACCAGTGCCAACAGGTCGTGCTTGGAAACCCTGGAGGCCTTGGTGACACAAGCCATTGACGGACTGGGAGAGTGAACTACCGTCCTCTTGAGCGCAGCATGGGTAAGGAGCGATCAGCGTGGTCGCACACAGCGAATACCATCGCACAATATACCACCCCGCGTCAGCCAACCCAGAGAATAACTTGACGGGGGAGAGAGGGGGATATATGAAGCAGGGGACCTGCCAGAAGCGGACACGAACTGTTGGCAGCTATCCAGGGATCCCTGACGGTGCTCAAACACAAAATAGAGACAGTATCTATTGATGTTAATCTCCTACGAGAGGACTTGAGGAAAGTTGAGGATAAAGTCACGACCTCAGAAGGTAACATTGCTGAGCTGCAGTGTGAAGTTGCGGTCCTCAAGCGACAGATGGCCCAGATGACTTCAGTCACTGGGGATTTAGAATATTGCACTATGGATGCAGAGGGATGCTCCCGTCGTGACAATATCCGTGTCTTCGGGTTCCTTGAAAGGGCAGAGGGAGACTCTGAGGAAAAGTTCCTGGAGGACTGGGTAAAGACTGAGCTCAAACCACAGGGCCTGTCAGAGTTTTTCATAGTAAAGAGAGTGCATAGAGCGCTGGTGCCCCCCCCCCCTCGCTATCCAGGGTGCCCCTCCCCTAGGGCCATCACAGCAAAAATCCTTAACTACCGCGATAGGGACTGCATCCTCAGAGCACACCGACAGCATGCCGTCCCCCTCTTCAGCAACATCAAAACAGCCATCTACCAGGACTATACAAAACAAGTACTGGAGCAACGCAAATACTTTACCCGGTGAGACAGAGTAATTTTCCAAGGGAAGGCACACTTCTTTAATCATCCTGAAGAGGTGTGGGAAAGGCTGGAACTCTGGGTCAAGACAGCTGTGCCCCGACCGGGCAGCAGCCAACAACGGAACAGGGGATCCCACCCCCATGGGGACCCCCCCGCCATCACCACTCAGCGAGGGAGGTCCATAACTCCCTCCCACTGGGTCCTCGGAAAGTGACAATCAGTGAGGATGGAACCATGCAGATAAGCACCTCAAAAACACAAGATATGGAACCAGACACTCACATGCAACTGCTCGTGGATGGAACTAAGACTGGGGCCCCTAGCACCATATTGGATTTTGTACCAGATACCCTGGTCACCCCGGAGGTGGGGACTGGAGATGACTGCTATTTAGAATTTCGGGGGCTGGTTACATGAGTGCCTGGGAGGGAAGCAAAGATGATACTGGCGTATCTGCAGCATTATATTGGTATTCTGGTCTGCTGGACAACGCTAATATGGATAGGACTTGAACATGTGGTTAGAGATTACCAGATGGAGCACATGAACATGCTGAGCGAGACCAGTTGCGATTGGAATGAAGCAGGTATATTGTATGCAGGAGTGTGTTAGCCTGTCTCCGTTGGACTGGATGGGATGTAGTACATGTCCTTGTACAAGCACTGGGTGGGCACAGTGAGTCAAACGGTTGCACTATGTTTGTCCGTGGGTGGGTGGGGGCTGTTTGGTTGGTTCGGTCTGTTTTGTTTATTTGTGTTAATAGTTGAACAGCAGTTGGAAGGGGTGATGGAACAACAGGAGGGAGGGAGGCACACTCCGTAAGTCAAAGAGGATGATGGGGGGTGACATCAGAGTCCTAACCTGGAATGTCAGGGGATGAGGAACATATATTAAGAGGAATAGGGTGCTCACCTTCTTGAAACAGCATCAAAAAAACATGGCATGCCTGCAGGAAACTCACCTGGACAACGCAGTCGCCACACGACTAGCTAAGAAATGGCGGGGACAGATATTCCACTCCTCCTTTTTTTACATTTACCAGGGGCACTCTAATCTGGGCAACTTACATGGAGGCCGATGTGGGAGGGTGGTGTGTCCTGTTACAGGGGACCCTGGATGGGCAGGATTTGACCATGCTGAACACTTGCGCCCTGAATACTGACGATCCCACCTTCTTTCAGAACATGAAGGACCTGATAATGCAAGATGTTGGCTCGTCCCTGGTATGGCTGGGAGACTTCAATCGCGTCCTAGACCCCATATTATATAGAACACCCCCCCCCCAGAGCAGACACAAAACCGCTCATGACTGCAGCCTTCAGCTGGATAAAGAAGAGTTTGGGCCTGGAGAATGTCTGGCAGGTGGACCGTCCTACCCAAAGGGTATACACATGCCATTCTACGACACATAACACCACCAGCAGGTTAACTAGGATACTGGTGGCAGGATTCACATGAATAGATGACATTGAGGTGACACACCTAGCACGTTTCCTATCCGTTCACTTCCCAATCAGCTCCGCATTATACTGGGGTGGCTCTGCACGAGATGAGCGGTGCTGGAGGATGCTGGTGGACATCCTAGGGGATCCAGTTGGGCGGGAGGCGCTCTTGCAGTCACTGACATACTACATGGAGGCTAACTGGGGCTCCATGGCCTGTTGGGCCACAGAATGGGAAGCCTTCAAAACAGTGCTATGGGGAACCTGTGGGACTAACCTGCGGGATGCATCGACAGCTGCAGGCAGAGTGAAGTAGGGAGGAAAGGACACTGGCTTTGAGACAGGCAGGGGACATGGCCCATCCAGAGACACATAAGAGGCAACAAACAATGTGCCGGCACATAGAGGACATCTGGGACAGATTAGACAAGTACATGCTGAAACAATTTAGACAGAGGCTGCACAGAGAAGGCGACAAGTCAGGTAGGCTATTAGCCATGGATTCTGTGAAGTAAGCACATGCCACCACTCACGACATATCTGATAACACCCGAGGGTACCAGGGTCACCTCCAGAGCAGGTATAATGGACGCGTTCCAGGAGCACCTACAACGAGTTTACACCACAGACATAGACCTAAACCGATACACGCAATTCCTGGAGAGCCTAGACATCCCCAGGCTTGGTTTATCGACAGCCGATGCCCTGGACTACCCCACAGAACTCGAGGAGCTCATGTCAGCATTGAATATGCTCTCACAGGCTAAGGCACCAGGTGGAGATGGCTTCCCACCTGAATTTTATCAAGCGTTTTCAGCAACGATCAAGCAGCGACTCCTGGGTGGTTTCCTTGAGGAACGCGAAGTAGGGATACTACTACCAAGCATGAGGGAGGGAGAGATATGTATGTATAGACCACTCACAATGCTCGCGATGGAACCCCTGGCAGTATGGGTATGTTGGGAGCTGCACGATTAGGGTATGCGCTTGGGAGACGTCCAACATATTTTATTGCTATACGCGGATGACACTTTTATTTTAGCCCCCTCAACCCAGAGTCACATTAGCGATACTGCTGCGCTTATTAGATGAGTTTGGGGACCACTACGATCTCCGGCTCAACCGCTCCAAAACGCTGCTGTTTCCCCTCACATCCCTGGTTGGTACACTGGTGGACTGCCTCCCAGACATCGACTTGCGTTGGGAGCTGGCACAATTTAGATACCTGGGGATCAGGGTGGCACACACCAGAACACAGCAACTACACCTTAACAAAGACAGGGTGGTGCATACGTTAAAGAAGTTGGTGTCCTTCTAGAACACACTGCCCCTCTCCTTGATGGGTAGACTACCCATCTCCAAAATGGTGCTATTACCGTGATGCTTATATGGCCTGCAGGACTCGCTATGCCCCGTACCAATGAAGGTGTTCAGACAACTGGACTCAATCCTTGTCTCCCTGCTATGGGCAGGCAGGTACAGTAGGGTATCGTTCTCTTTACCGGTTAGAACGTACGTGTTGGGGTCGGAGTTACATTTCATTATCAGGACGGGTTTAGGACTTATCACTGTCCCACCCGTTTACTTGAATTTCCTCAACTTACTACTCATTGGGGATTTCATTTTAGGCGAATTTAACCACTGAGAACTGTGAGACAGCAGCACTGGTACACCAGAAGGTTTCAGTTCATTACCTTGGATTCTATACATCATTTTGTATACATATCTTTTTCTTTGGATTCGACTCCATGGGACAATAACTAGTACTCTCATACCACCACTAGCGATACTTCATGGTGAAATTTTTATCGACCCTAAGCTTCTGACAGTAGCAGTTTGTTTTTGGAACGAACGAAATACATTCATTACACTTTCAGTGTCTTGACTGTAACAGGACTAGCGACAAACTTGATCTCTTTAGCCTTGAGAAAGTCTCGGTACACATTTGTACAGACGAAACACGTGTTGGCTGCTTTGTTTGCTGGGAATTGGCATTAAGGAAAAAGAAAAATTCAATAAAAGAAACGTTTTCTATGAAAAGAATTGCTTTGGAAAATCTTTCACGTGCTGTACATAGGGCACAAGAAATCAAAGGACTGTATGGACTAAAGAATTACAGTACTGACTACTAGCTTTTTGTAATACAGTTTGATTTATTGGATCAATTACAACCTATGATTGGTGTGCTGTAATAGCTTTATTCTCTGGTTATTTATGTGAATGAAATGAAATGAAATGAAATTTGTACTTGTAAAGCGCACCCATACCCCCAAAGGGGTGTCCAGGCGCTGTACGCATACCGCTGTGGAACCCTTCCTGGCTTTTCCCTGTGAAATGTCCACTCCTGGGCACCCCCAGGGTGAAGCCAGGCATCCCAGCGCTGTTGGGGCCGTTGTGGAGATTAAGCAAGCTATTGCCCAGAGTTGCAGAGTGGGACCCATGATTAGAATAGGCACCGAGGCGGGAATTATCAGGTCCGAGGAAATTGAGCCCAAGACCCGCCGAGGCGGGAATTGAACCCTGGTCCCGGGCCAGATCTCTGCATCAGGGTCTGCCGCTCCAACCATTGAGCCACACTTCTCCACTTCTCTATGTGCATGTTTTACATGCGATTTACACCCTTGGGTAGTGGGTGACTTAAGCTAGATAAGCACCCTGCTGTACTTACAGTTGTCTTGTTTATTTTTTACGCCATTTATTGTTTTACTTTTTTTACATCTGTTGTTCATTGATGTGCGGTATCTCCCTTTCAGGGAACGCTACTACCCATTTCAAATAACCAGGTACAGTAGGGTAGTTCTGGCTACATTGTCCAGACTACACGAAGACGGGGGAATTGAGGTGCCGTGAGTGGAGCTGTATTACTATGCTTCACACCTACAACATTCGGCTCGTTGGCTGGATGCGGGAGGCAATTGGGAAAAGAGACTGCTGACAGGGATGGTGGAATCCGGTTGACTGCCGGAATTAATGATGGAGGGTGCAGGGATCTCGAAAGCTATCCCATACATAGTCCAACAGACAGCGATAATATGGCAACGTTTTGTCAAGACAGTACTGAAACGGGGTCCCATTCCACCGAGAACTCCCAGTTTGGATACTGAAGCCATTTAGAGAAATGATAGACAATTTGTCCTTCCAAGCATGACAATGCAGCGGGTGCACCCTACTTCCGGGATTTATAACCCGGAGAGACTTTCATAACCTTTGAAGAGACTTGCGAAGAATTCACGCTGTGCCAGGGCACTTCTTGCATCACGCGCAACTAGCAGAGATTGCCAAGTTGACCTGGCCCTCTTACCCTGCTGAACCCAAACCTACTCATACCCTAGGGATCCTACTGTCCTGCAACACAGGCAGGCATCTAATCACATTGTTATGTAAAGCTATGCGAGCTGACGTGGCGGGTCCCCCATTGCGGGCGCGAATGGCCTGGGATGCTAAAATAGAAACCCTGTTGGATGATGGGGACTGGACGCGTGTCTGTGACCTTACACGTACTGTCTCTTGTAACGCCCGCTTTAAGCTGGTACATCACAATTTCCAGCACAGGGCCTATTTAACTCCTAAAGACCTTCATCGCATGTTCCTCGACTGGACAGTTGCCCACGTTGTAGTGTTAGCGGTGCAAACTTTCTGCATTTGGCCTGGAACTACCAGGTGGTGCAGTGCTATTGGGCTCAAATGGTAGTGGACTTAAAGCGGACCACACACCTTAGATTAGACCACACTCCTCAGAGCTGCCTGCTGGACAACAGCAAAAGGTCGAAGGGCCTCAAAATGGCATATACATTTTTACAATTTGCATTGGTGTTGGCCAGACGTAGAATCGCTATCACGTGGATGGGTCAAAGGGCACCCAAGATAAAGCACTGGCAGAGGGACGTCCAGGAGTGGTCGCTAGCAGAGGAGACCCATATGAAACTTAGTAGAAGGGACCAAAGAGTAGATGAGGACATCACAGTCTGGCAAAATACATGTGAAAAACTTCTAGACCAAGATGATGACAGAGTCAACAGATAGCAATAGTACAGAGGAACATGTGGGAGATAGCACGGATTAGGTGGAGGGAGAGAACCATATTTAATGCCAGTAAAAAGAGAAGCATGCGATCAGTGGATTCTGAGTTGTACCCTGGGGGGATCCAGATGAAACGAATGAGTGATGGATGGCTGGAGAAACACCTTTTCAAGTTAAACCCACTGTGCTATGTACATCACACTCAAATAACTGCTGTACTGTGTTTGAAAAAAATTAAACTAAAGGTGTTTTTAAAAAAAACAGCTCTAGAATAGTCTAAGTAACGTTTAGCATAAGAAGGGCAACCAGAGTCTATGGAGGCACCCATAACAAGATGTTGGCCCCAACGTAATGGAGGTAATCACTGAAGTACAAGGGACACCGTCTGAAAAAAATAGTGTCAACACCTGCCTGATAAGCGCTGGGCTTCATTGGCTTGGTACACCATTAAAGTACTTAAATATGTAAGGAGTGCCCTGCAGTGCTTTAAATGGGCCTGTACTCACAGGTACGGAGTACCGTTACTTCTTACTTTTACCGATCAGAGTACCGGCACTTCTTCACTGTCAAGAAGAGTTCCGGTACTCATGAAAGGTAAGCTCATTGGTGCTAGTGCTGCTGAGCTCGAGGCAGAGAAAAAAAAAAAATCGAGACACTCAAGAGGTAGTTTCAAAGAAATGCGTGGAATGCTTTTGTGTGTGCATGTCTGCTTGTATCTGTGGGTATATAGAACTACTGTGCCAAATGCAACCAAGTAGGAACAATATGACAGTAAGAAGCTGCAAATATTGCAAAACAAGGAAACCTTAACATATCGTGTTAGGCCTTTATTTTGTGTAATGAGTTAACACGTTTTGTCTATATTGATACTTTTCTCACATGTTTTGGTATGTCCTGCAACTGGCATAGTACTCATTATTAATGCTCCTATTCCAAAGTCTCTTTTGTTCTGAGGCACACTGATTATTAGCTTGAATAGTGCTGTTGATGGCTTGGCTGCATTCATTTAAAAGATCCTTCCATTATGATTTAGGGCTTGCTCCCAGCAGGTCTTCACACCACTCACTCTTTATTATCATGTGCAGCTGTTAATCTGCACATATGGGAAGTTTGAAACTACTATCAAGGCAAAGGCAAAATAAATACTCAATAGGAATGTCTTTGTATCATCATGTCTCGCCCCGCCTCTAACCCCGCCCAATAGCCACGCCCCTAGCTCAATTTAATGAGTACCTACACTTATTTTTTCCCATCTAAAGCGCTGATGTCCTGGTAGAGCTTTTGAACACATTTAATTGAAAATGATGCTCTAAAATGTACAGTTTCACCCCATTTCATCAAAATGTTCGAGCCAGGGATGGATGGAGAGAACATCCCCTCTCCCACACAGCCGTCCTGATCCCTCCTTTGAAGAAGTCAGACATACTCCCTTCCTTCGCTAGATTCGTGACAAGTATTCCATCCCACTGCTTTCAAAGATGACCAAGCCGACGACCCATACACCGCATCACGGGTGAAGACGAAAGCTGACTCACCGTGTAAACTTTGTTCCCACATTCCTGGGAACTGGAGGCGATCGAGCGAGGCCGTCGGTGGTTAGCTGTCAGAAGCCAGGCTGGACACCTTCCCGTGCAACAGGCAAGCGAGAGCACAAGGCGAAATACAGCTAAGCATCCGGGATGTCGGGTCACGGCGTCACCCACCACCGTCAAGCGCTTTATCGGAAAACAGCTCCTTCGGAGCGCGGCAGGTTGTTACAGGTTACAGAGAGATAGACGGGGGACAAGGGGCGGGGGACAGTTCCTGAGTGATCTGCAGAAACATCCGTTCAATTGCAACACAACTGCGAAACAGCAAGAAAGATTCCTGCAAGGAAGTCCGGCTGCTCTACAAACACCGCCACCTAGAGAACAGCTAGGAGAACCAACCTGCTGCCAGCTGCGACAAACCCGGGATGTGAGCCTTCAACCGAACTTCCTTCAACTGAAAGCGTGCACACAGAACAGCTAGTTTTTGTCTCACTGAAATATTCTTTAAAGGGGGGAGGGTTAAAGAGGAAAGAAAGAACTGGAGAAGCAAAGATATGGAGGAGAAAGTGTGAGCGCGGGTACGATGCTCTCTGTAACAGAGGTCTTAAGTTTAAGCAAGCAAACGGAGGAGGTGGCGAAAAGTTCTCTCTCTCGTTAAGTAGCAAGTTACGTTTAACACTACCACAGTGGCGAGCCTCAAACAAGCCAGACGGTGATCGATGCGCGTTTTTCTGAGAGCACCAACTCAAAGTCACTTTACAGAGTGTCTGCTTTTCCATTCCCAGCTTTTGCTTACAATCTGAAGAGAAGCTGTTTCTTGATGGTGTCACACCACCCAAGTCTCCAGGGCAGAGGGTCACCGCTCCCGCGCGGTGTTGCACGAGCCCTCAATTACCCCATGTAAACCAGCGGCAGCACAAGGCTCAACTGTGTGGGGATCGTCAATATCAAGCATTGGCAACGCCAACAGCAGGGCACAAAGCCAAAAAAAGGAAGTGGGGGGAATAACCAAGTTAGGCTTATACAAGTGACATCATGGCACGTACATTGCAATTGGCATCACAGGAAGTGGCATCATGACCTCACAGGAAGTGACATTACAAGAAATGACATCAGATCTTAATACATCAGACATATGTTTAGCAGTTCTATCATGAGTATATTTTTAGTGCATTATGATATTTAACAAGTGAGAGTTTGCATCAGGGTTGTGTCAAGAAAGTGACGCAACCCCAACACTAAATCTGGGCCTCAACTTGTACATTTTTTTTTAATTTAAACTCTGCCACAAAGAAATTGGCAGCAAGGTGAACTGTGGAAGTAAATCTGTCCTGCTTAATTGGTTGCAGAGTCTGCACTTTAAAATACCTTATGAGGTTAAGGCACCTGCTGCAGAGATCTTTGTGTGCCCTGTAATTCTCAGAGAATAATAATAATAATGGAAAGATAACTCTGGAGGTTTGCTGGAGAGATCTGAGTTTTTGTCTATCCCAGTGTTGAATCAAGGTAGCATAGAGGGTTAATATGTCTCCTACAAAGCACATCATGTAACATGCAGATGACAGATTTATATTTTATGTAGCTAGGTAACTAGATTATTGCTTTTAAGACAAAGATCCTTTTGTTCCTTGCAGTTCTTAAACTGTAATCCTTCTAATATAGCATGTGGCTCCTAACCATATAACCCTCACTGTTTTATGTAACACATCTTGTACATTGATTTACACACATGTTTTACTATCAATGTATAATGTTTACGTGCGATGTAAAGTGCTCTGCAACCCTTCACTGGGATGAGTAGCGCTATAAAAGAAATAAAGCAAAATAGTGGTATTTACATTGTTATTTGTGTAAATACTGGGACAGACCAACACATCTGACATTCTTACAGTGTATGCACATCTCTTATATACAGGGTCTGAAAAAAGTAAAAAAGCATGCCTCTCTTAAGTACCTGTGAAGTGATAACAAGCTGTGAGCCATTGTTTCCCTCCATTGCACTTGGGTCTGAGGCTCCAGATAGCTCCCAGCCAGGACACTCGGACCAAAAGAGACCTAATGGCTCCCTAACTTCGGCCTTTGATTTGGGTCAGCTGGAAATTAAAATAAGAAAGCCTCCTCCCTGAGTGGCGGCTCCTCCGCTATGGCGGAGGAGAGTCGCCCCACTGCTTTCAAGCAGTGCTAGAAGCAAAAACATAAATTTATAATAACTTTCAGTTATTATCATTTTATGCTTCCTTTGCGGGCGGGCGGGTGGGCGGGGCTGCTCTGTTAATGAGCAGGACAGGGGAGGAGTGGTATGCCCACTCCTAAGTGCGCAGTGACTGTTTGGTCAGCCCTCTCCGGCCGCCCAAACCAGTCATGCACACTTTCCCAATTCTCCATGAAGGCTGCCTTACATCCTGCATGGAGAACATGCCCACCCCTCCAGCCCCTGGCTGAGCGCCGTGTAACGACGCTCAGACCAATCACAACGCTGCATTGCAGCGTTGTGATTGGCTTAGGGGAGGGAGCCTGGCTGCCTGCTTCCTTACGTCGGAGCAGGAGAGCAGGAGCAGAGACGCAGGACCTGCGGCGGCATGGTAAGTGATTTTTTTTTCTCCAATTTGTGCTCCCTCCCGCAATCATGACCCCCCGAGCGACCCCCCCTCCCGCCATCCCCCCCACCTGTGAGCCATGCCGGCAGCAACTGTCCTCCCTGCCAGCACATTGCTGCTAGGAACGAAAGTAGACAACGTGCAGGCCCCGCTGAATGCTTCCCAGTGTCTGAAACCTACATCAGGACGAATTCAGCATATTTTAGTGAGCCTCAACTTTTTGGCAGGGTGGACGGTGGGCACCCAGTGAAAATAGTGGGTGGACGCCATCTACCCCAGCTTGGGCCATGGCCAACTGTTTTGCTTCTTGCATTGTCAAAATATTTTTAACAAGCATCCTTAACCCACAAGTGCCCCTTGGCCAGCAGTGATACACATTTTCCATACATTCAGACAGCAGTAAGGGTATTAGCAGAAGTAGCACATGCATCCCTCACTCCCCCCGTAGCCACCAGACAAGGCCCACTTCCCCCCCCCAAAAACAACACAGGCGGTAGTATTGCTGCATGCTTCCCTTCGCTGGAGCATGTACAGCCTGCATAATATAGGACTGCACGCTTTCCTCACGTTCCAGCTTAGGCAGCAGCACACACACCCCTCAAGTGATGCTCGTATAGCCCCCCTCCAGCGAGCATGACGAGATGGGCAAGAGTGAGAATCTAGGCAGGAGTCTAAATGGTTGCCCACAGACCTGGGCACACAAGGGGTATTTAGTGGCGCAGAGTAAGGCTTGGGCGTGGAAGCAGCAGGTGAGAGCCCAAGTGGTCCTGATGACACTGGTACGGGCTGGGTGGCTCTCATCTGAGTGTGCCACTAAAGTTGCTGGGGAGTTAAACCTCGTCAAACCTAGCCCACCGTGAGGAAAACAGTAGTAACCTGCAATGATTCCATCAACACAGGTCACCAAGGACTTCCGCGTGCCTCAGGCAGAGGCATCAGCTTAATAAGACAGATATGGAGAAGCTGCGGCCATTTGTAACTCACTACTGTGTACAGGTGTTAACACCATGGACACGGTAAAGTCCTTCACCAAACTAACCACCATTCTATTTAAAAAATGCTGGATTTATGTAAAGCATAATAGATCTGTTTTGGTCGTAGAAACCTAGCAGAAAATGTTGTTCTCTTGTCGGATGGTAGTGTGCGTAATGTGAGAAAGGAATTAATCCCCTTCTCGGCAGTATGAATACCTCATACAATACAACTTCATAATATTGAAAAAAAGAGGGCACATGACCTGAGAACAGTCATAAATGTTGTATTTGAAATGATTTGCACATAAACATATATTACCACAATAGGCACACTAGAAGTTATTGACAGCTTGCTCCAAACATGAATAGGCGAAAGCAGCACAGTGCTCCTGGTGTATTACAAGTGCATGGTAGTGTAAGAGAAGTAAATCAGGTAAATATGCAACTGCATTACTTGTATCTTTGCACAGCTTACCTTCAGGGAACTACTTCTTTCCTTTGCTTTTAGTAATCCATGGGTGGCTGTTCAGCATTACTAATAACCATTTTTATCATTTTTGCCGATTCTGAACAGCATTGGAAAAAACCACTGGAAAAGACAGTAAGTAGGTCTGTATTAGCAAAGCCAAGCTTTGCCAATCCCCGTTAAAAATCGTCTATGGTGGCTGAATGGGGGGGTAGGTTGAAGGTGGGACATAGGAACACCCTTTACCAAGGTGCCTCCACCCATGTCATTTTACCACCTTCATATGCCACGTACCACCATCTAGCAGGGCTGCAAAGTAGGAAGCCTAAAAATGAATCACTTCGACCAAAGTATCAGTAGTTTTGTGAAGTCTACGAAAATGAAGATGTGAGAGGGAGTCCGATAAATCCTATCCCACATCCTTCACAGCAACTTACAAAAAACCCAATAATGTGACAAGTCTGTACCTGCTGTTTTTCTTCAGGCAATCTACAAGTTTGGCCTGGCTGACCTTTTAGTAGATTTTTTCATTAAAAGGACGCACAACCCTCACCTGCTATAGTGGCATGCTTCATAATCGGGTTGCAACTCTTTGCCTCGGACCGGAATGATGCCTGAGGCAGGCACTCTCACATCAGGCGTTTTTAGCATACTCGCCATGCACAGTAGGACAGTGGGTAGTAATAGATGTGGGTTTAGGTGGTACCAATAAGATTAAAAATGTCTTTTGGTAGACTAATACTTTCTTTATTGGTGTCTCACGTCGGCAAAGCCAGACACAAGGGGTTGTTTATGGCCCTTCATGCCTACTATGTCGACATGTTTCTTTTCACTGCTTGTTCGCTGTGCTTTGTGAATCAAGGACTACCTTAATGCCAAGGTCCATTTAGACAAAAGATGTCTGGGCCGGGTGCTGCTTGATGTGTCTGACCCTTAAGAACTTCAAGACAAAATCCTGCTTTCTGAGTAAGAATTGGACTAAGTTGCTTAAGATTGGTTTCCTTCTGTAACATCAGTTAAGCCAATCCAAAGGCGGCCTAGGGGTTCCCAAAGGTTTAAGCATTAGTTTAAGCACTCCCTTAATATTTCTGTTTTGGGTTGGCTGACAACCAGGAAGCCTAAAACAAGTCAGTTCTACAAGTAGGCAGAACCCCGTCTCCAACAGATCACTGGTTTTACAATGCAGCTTTATGTAGATCAAGAATGTTGTAGAAAGGCAGCGCAAATTGCAGAGTAATGGTCAATGTGGTTGTGACGGCCAATATACCCCATAAAATTATTGGTGTTTCAAACTGTATTCAACACTAACTTACTGGTGGAGAGAACCAAACAAGTCGAAAAGTGTTGATGATTGCTACACATATTCATAAGAGACCCAACTTACAAAGTTACTTTAAGGTGATGTTGCTCTTCTCAACTTGTACTTATAACCTGAAGGGACGCTGATCACCTGCACTATGGGACGCTGATCACCTGCACTATCACGCTTATCAAGTTTTCAGTGAAGAGAGGCACACTTTCAAGCTTCCGCATATGCCCTCAGTTCTACACTGGAGTAAGCTCGTTCACCAGCTGTGAGGTAAGAACCTATGAGCAGAGGGTACCCCTGAGTTTAGGGCGTTTGCATACAACAAGCAGATAATGATGGGCTGCAGCTGACAGGCACTCAGCTCTAACTCGTTGGATGCAGATAATACACTGATGCTGTTTATCAGTAGGAGGGCAGCGAGGCCCTGTTACAACAGCCAACACCAGAATAATAACAACAGCCATGCTTGGTCTAACATGCTGCACCTCAAAAGACAACTGGTGCTATGCTGCAGAATTAATGACGTAATTTCCTCCAGAAACACTCTTGGGACAGGAGGATTTCAAACCTTAAATGAGTTAGATTTAGAGATGGAGTCGACCTCCAGCCCCATCAAGTCTGTCCACTTCAGAGTGGGCACTTGGCACCTCCATGATGCCAAGTCTCAGCTTCCGTACATATCAAGCAGGCCTTACCAAACTTATACAATGAGCAAAAAGACCACAACAGGCTGACAAAGGAAACACGTGCTGTAGACAGAGCAGTACGGTTTTGTCAATTCGTGTATTTAATTTACGCGCATTCAGAGACAGAAGCAAACATAAAACGAAAAAAGTCTGAGGCCCCAGAACAATGAAATGCTGAGTAGAAGCTGATTCAGCACTATGCTCTCTACGATCTAACATTGAATGGGCTATCTAAGGTGTAAAATTACACCCACATTTTGAAAACCTCGGATTACCACGAAATCCCTCCATTAAAGTTCTCGCTTTTGGGACCTTATAAGTATTTAGTTATGCAGCACAATATCCTTGGTGCAACAACATTAACTGTTGCATGGTTAAACACTTATAAGGTCCCAAAGGCGAGACCTATTGGCTATGCCAATGCTTGTTTATGCCAGCTATCAGTACAAAGTGCGTGTTTACGGACCGCTTACAGGTTTTCAAAACACATAAATGAAAGGCATTTTCATTTACAATGACAATAGCTCAAACTCTCACAAAGGCGAGACCTATTGCATTGCAAATGCTTGTTATGCTAGCTGCCGTATTTGTCTGTTAAATTATTTTATTTATTGTTGTATTTTCATTTTGGAGTGTTGTGTTCTGTAGCGCTCCATAGGACATATCAAGGCCAGCGTTTTACCCCAAAAATGAAATAAACACATAAAAACTAGGTGCTATCTGTAACTACAGGACTTGTAATTACAGTATGGCCGTTACGTGTGAAAAGATATACAAACATGGTATTATTACTAGTAATAGAAGAGGCGGTAGCATCAGCTCGGTTTTCGTAACCAACATTAAAACGACCAGAGGAAGAACCAAGGGAAGTAAAAGTGTTTATAATCATTAGGAAGACTATTTTCTTACTTAGATTGACTTAACATTTAAACAAATGACCCGCTAGAAAACTGCTTGAAGAGAAACCCATCATATTTGACTCGAGGTTAAAGGAAATATTTCAATTTGTATTGTCTTTACTTTTGTAATTTTAGATTACTTTCCGAAAACATGTCACAGGAGGAAACCATTTTGTAAATTGGTGTCACCTGGTCAAAGGGAATGTACTCTTGAAAAAAGCTCACACACAAACAGAGACAGACATGTACTTCTTCAATCACCGGCACAGACACATAGACACATGCACACAAACGGAGACACACAAGCAGGCACACGTTTTCAAACATCAACACAAACACGCGCGCGCACACACGATAGACCAATTATACACCCACTGGCACACACAGACACACACGCAGAAATAAGTACACTTATACAAGCGCCGATACACACCGAACAAACAGACACACAAACAGAAATCGGTGCACTGATACAAACACCGGCACACACCGAACACACAGACACGCACACACAAAGAAATATATTACATTTATACAAACAGCGACACACTGCACACACACAAACAGACATAGAAATAATCACATTTATACAAACATCGGCACACACAGAACACACACGCACACACGAATAGACACACACACAGATACCTTTCAGTGCCAAACATGCATTTAAAGCAGGGTTACTGCAAGCCTTCCAGTTAACGCGCAATACATCCCTTATTCCCCACGACGGGCATGGGGGCCTTTTGGGAATGGGGGCTCATGGAGCGTGTAAGTGACCTACAAGGAGCGTGAAACAGTTAATTGGGGTCCCGAAAGTGGGTTTTTATTTTTAAAATACGGAACGGTATATTACAAGAGCAATGCGAGTGAAACTAGTCAGCAGTCAGGAAGGGATTAGTTATGCGCAATAACAGAAAATCCTCGCATGAGGATGGCGACTGCGTCCTCGCTTTATTACAATAAAATATGTCCGAGAGTGGTATATCTGTATATACATAGAGGGAGATACATTCTCACCATTTGCGCACTGTATAATGAGCTGTTCCGTAAGTGTATAATAATTTATGAACCCGTGTATTATATTTGTATTTACCATAGTGTCGGGAATTAAAAGCGCTACAAGCAATCCAGCACAGAAAAACACAGCCCCGCAGCCACACCTCCGACAGTAAAGCTCTACGACGGTTGGGAAAGCTCCTGGCAGCGCCCTGGTGTATTTTACAATATTTGCACTGTAAAGTCTTCACGATGCAGCATACTGCATTTCAAATTTTTACCGTCCTCTCCCTCCTGCAATCTACATGTAAACTCCTCTGCACTGAATGAAGAACATCATCTGCTTGAAAGTGTCAAGGCAGTAATCAAGGACAGATGAAACTACGCGTGAAGCCCGTCTAGACACCTAATGCCACAACAAATAAAGAACAGAGCTGCCGACTTTGGGACGAAGGAACCAGGTTCGAATCTCGGTGTCGGCTTTCCCAGGGTCTGTATAAAAAAAAACAGCAAAGCAGATATGCACGTTTTTTAACTGAAAGAAGAAAGTCTAGCAAGAGGCAGAAATAATGATTACAACAAGAGAGGAGCGGGGGCGAGCGAGCGCGGCAGCCTGGGCTTTGAAGCTGACCAGACGCTCGTGTGTCATGGCCTTTTCCTGCGATTACCCGCACGGCCGGCATGTGTTTCCAATTATCGCGCCCGCGTCTGGGCACGATAATTGGAAACAGATGTCTGCCGTGCGGGTAACCGCAGGGAAAAGGCCATGACGCACGAGCGTCTGGTCAGCTTTCAAAAGCCCCTAACTTAAAGTCTCGCAGAGCAACGCTTGCGCGCTACTCGAGGCTCGACCTAAAAATGAAAAGGAAACTTTTCATTTTTCTTTTATAAATGCAACCCGTTTTCCTTTAAGGAAACCAGCTGCATTAAAAAAATGGTCGGACATCTGGCCCAAAAATGCTTTGAAGGCTTAGGAGATTTAGGTGGAAGGCACTTTGAAAGAGGAAGTTTCCAGTTGTTTCTTAACATGGTACTTTGGAGAATTCTCCGAAATTCTTGTGTAGACTGCCCCATTCAAGCATCCCGTGTCTTCCAAGTATGTCTCAGCATTCTTTTATCTGAATTCAGGGTGAATTAGTCAAGGGTAGACGAGAGTGTGGATGACAAACTGTCACAGTCACTAAAGCGGGAACTTTGTCCCTCTGAGCTCCAGGGAAAGGTCGGAGCAGACAGTGCACCCTTGTGCTCTACCACGGCTGGAAGCAGTGGCGGCTCGTCACCCCACTGCTCTTAGAGCAGTGAAAGAGGGAAAAATAAAATGATAATAACTGAACGTTATTATCATTTTATTTTTGGTTGCTGCGGGGCTGGGTTAGGGTGGGGCGGGGCTGGTGGTTTAGGGAGGAGGAGTGAACTATGCACACTAAGTGCGCATGACTGCTTGGCCGGACGTTTTGGCCGGTCAAGCAGTCATGCGCACATTGCATATTCCCCACCAGGCTGTAATGGACAGCCTGGTTGGGAATATGCACAGGCTCCTTGTCCCGATCTGAGCACCAATCCACGGCACTCAGACCAATCACAAAGCCGCATTGCATTGCAGCGCTGAGATTGGCTCAGGGGAGCCTGCGTGCCCGGGTGCTTCTTGCAGCGTCTTCCGGACTGGAGTCAGGAAGAGGAGAGGAGGAGAGATGCGGCCGGCGGAAAAGGTAAGCGTGTTTTAAAAAAATATTTTCAACCTCCCCCTCCCTCTTCCCCCCAACGTCCCCCCCGCTCCACCACCCCCATTCCCTACTAGCCGCTACAGGCTGGAAGGATGCATAATCATTGTCTGCTCCACCATACACTGTCTAGTTGGCCTCACAGTGACCTTTAACCCTGCCCGCACCATTCTCTTGATCTCTGAGAAGGGTTATGGGGTTGGAAAGGATGAAAGAAGGGAATAGCGCGCAGTCCAAGGGCATATATCGGTGTGCTATTTACTCACTCTCAGATCCTCTATTCACTTGCTGTGCCATGATAGGAACACATCTCTAACCACCATGTACACAGCACTAACACATACAACCTGGCCTAGAACCAGCCTTTCAACAGTGGATATGTCAACCCCTTCATTCAGCAATGCATAGCGCTAGCTGTGATACTATTAGTATGGATTTCTTGCCATCACATGTTATCTACACGGACGTTGCCATAAACTACTGCCTCATGCACTACCAGCTACCACACTATTCAACGCTTTGTAAAGTCCCTGTAATTAGCATTTCTCTTAGACCCTAAAACATCTCAGGCAATTTTTCCAGGATAGAGCCGGAGACTATACGGAGCCAACAGGGACCAGGGAAAAGGTTAAGTTATATGGGCTGTGAAGTCCTCATCCACTTCCATAGCTCCAAATTGATATATATATATATATATTTTTTACTGGAAGTTTGATTCTTCTTTAAACCAGAGAGGAAAGAGGTGTGGTTGAAGAAAAAGAGGAAGGGTCAGGATCAATGCAGGACATTAAAACAGGATGGATCAAATGTTTTGGAAACGTTTTAGGGAACTGCTCACTCCCCTGTACTTCATCGATGTTAGGCTCGACCTGAGTATCAAGTTCTTGTTCATATAAAATGAGATGGAAGTGTCAATCCAATCATCCATGCACGAGTATCCACATGCCAAAACCACCTTTACATTTACACACATGATTTTGTGGTACATGGGAGGCCAATACATAAACAGTAATCAAGGTGAGTAAGGAGAGGTGTATTCAAGTAATGGACAGCTAACAACAATGGCAGAAAATGAAGATCAAGCACAAAATGCCGCATTGGGAGAATGCCAGAAAATGAGAGGCGGCACCATATACTTGGCGTCATACCTTAAGAAAAGTCGTAAAAGTGCAGAATGCAGCCAACCCCAAATTAACCTGGAACCTTGTGCCTTTTCCTTTCCAGAAGTTCCCCTTGTCTGAGAAGTGTCATATGAGAAATGAGAAAAATAATTTGAACCAAAATATAAAGCTCACAAAAGCGCTATATTTGTTAATAGGGAATAACTTGTCAGAAGTTAAGGTGACTGAAAAGCATTCTGTTTCCAACTTTAAAAGCCCATTCTAGCAATAAGAACGCCATTTTGTTTGCCTACCAGACTATTCCCTTTACAAGACACTGAGGACACTTTAATGTTACACTAAGAACAGGACTGCAAGCAACCATTGACACTTTTCAGTCTCCTGGAAAAGTTGTAGGTAGTGATTGGCACAATGAGTACTAGCTATTGAGAGCATAGGGGTCCTGTGATCAAGTTCTGACAAATGACCGGTCATTGGCAGTGGGCCCCAGTGCGGTTATATGTGGGAAACAAGACTCATTTGGGGTGTCCTGTGTTTTTTTTCCCAGTGAGTCTTGATTGAATTATAAATATAAAAACAGAAAAGAAAATGACAAACAGGTAATAAGCTGGTTAGGCTATACAGCAAGCTCAATGTATGCAACACATCTTGCACAAACCTGCCCATGTTACATTCCGGGGAGCATCTTGATTCTTCTACCACCGCTTGTTGCATGGCATGTCATTCGAAAGTTCAGCAAATGGGCTGTGTAAGTCCACCCCAGAGACTATACAAGAATATAGTATTTGAACTAGTAACTGGGTCCAACAGGGGTGTAACTAGCGTGCATGGTTTACCTGGTTTACCTGAAAATGATCCAGCTTCCTTCACTGAAATGACCTACCGACCTTGTGTGCTGTGTTGTTACGTTTTGGGGTTGTCAAGAGCAGCCCAAAGAAGGATTCAAATATTTCACTCTGAGGTAACACTGGAGGTGGGGGGAGAGCCGGGGGAATGTTCATGCAAACCCCTCCCAGGGCGATCCGACTCATACACAGTCAGCCCTAGACTAGGCAACTATCGCACCACCGAAATGAGAAAAGGGAATTAAGGCGGCCTCTCATCTGTCTTAGTCACTAGTTTGTCCGTGTGTGTGCCCAACTTGTCCCACTGGGGAGTGCCTTTACTCTGCACATGCACCGAACTCCAGGCCATGATCTCCTCTGCGGCCCACTTGGACAGGTCATACAGCCAAAGGTTTTATGGACGGGGTACCTGGAGATTTCCACGCCATTGCTATTAGTCTTTTGGCGTTGTGTGTAGGAAGCAATATGCCCAAAAGGCATGGTAGCGGGTCCACAGGCTGAGGTCTGCTGGTGATTTCTGCCACCAATGACACAGCCCCTTATCACAATCATCTAATCTCCGGGCAGGACCACACCATCTGGTAGAAATGTGCCTCTGAACCCGGACATTGTGGACATTTGGGTTTGACCCCAGAGAATATACGATGGAGTTGTATGGGAGTGACCCCTATCTGATGCAGTGCAGATGAATGCATTGGATATATTTCAAGCAAGAGTTTCTGGATACTTTCCGGACAAGCTCCAGTGTGGTGGACCATTGTATTCCCAATAGATTCTGGCCTGTACGAAGGGCCCATTTATCTCTGAGTGCCAACAGCTCTGGACCGCAAACCTTGATTAGCACTCCATAAACCACAGTGATTGTCCTTCTACCAGTGCTGTGACTAAGCAGCAACTGCACAACAACAGATGTCAGGGGTTCTGTGCTGTCGGGTCCCCAAAGAGTTCTGATCATGGTTGTCAGGGCATTATGTGTCAAAAATTGTCCCCAATCTATGTGATGGTGCTCCCTTAGCTCTGGAAAGATCATCAATGTTTTGTGCATGTACAAATCACCCAATACTAGGAGACCCGCCTCTGCCCAAGGTCATGTGTTGTGTTGGTCAGCAACCCTGTGGAGGGCCAGCAGCGTCCACAGTGGACGGTTTGGTGAGTATGGAGAGGGGTCTTGTTTGGGCTACACATCCATGTGCCATCATCACTTAGCTAGCCCCCCAGCTGGAGGGGGGCGAGGAGGGAGGGTGTCAAGCCAAGGATATATCAGCCACAATCTGAGGGTCCCCTGTTTCCCACAGAATGTCCCTTCACTCAATGTTGGATATATCCGAGAGCCACTGCTGCATAGTAGAGTTCATAATTGGGTGCCCCAGCCCCCACTATTCAAAGGGGCTGTACAACTTAAATAGTGTCACTCTCTTCCTACCCAGGCCCCAAACTAAGTCGGACAGCACAGTATTCAGATCTTTGAAGAAGTGCTTAGGTAAGAAAATGGGATGTGCCGAAAAATATAGCAATCTGGATAACACCGGCATTTTGGCTATTGCCACCCTGCCCATCGGAAAGAACGGCAGGAATTTCTATAAGGAAAGGGATTTGCGTGCCCCAACCATTGCAGCCCCCAAGTTTCCCTGCACAAAAGCCTCCTCGGTGTAAAAAATATTAACCCCCAAATATCTAAAATTATCAAATTTCCACTCTGGGCTTATATTGGGGAGGGCCCAATCCATGCTCAGTATCCGAGAGCCTTTTAAGTGGAAACAGGCAAGACTTGGCTCAATTTAGTTTCAGACCTGGGGACGCCCCAAACTCTGTTTGAGGTGTCCTGTTGCCAGCAGTCTAGATTAAAAAAAATAAAAAACATTTTGCGTGTCCTGGTGAACAGGATAATCCAGCCTAGGGCTGTTTAGGTTGCACACACTAGATGTCCCCGCAGACATCAGGCCCATTTCTGTGTGGCTAAGATCTACAAGGCTTCCAGGTAATTGAGCTTTAACTTGCCAATGTATTGAAGGCATGCTGTGTGCTAGTGGCCATGCACTGTGTGAGGTCCAGGCCTGCTGGAAAGAGATGGTGCTGTTCCTATACTGGAGTCACCTGCTGCACTGCCGAGAACTGGAGCTACTCTCAGGTACAGGACATAGGCCCTATGACTTCAGCAGAGCCACAGACATCGGCTTTGGGTACCCACCTCAAGGCAGGGAGCTGCAGCGCTCAGCTGAGGTAAGCTTTGTACCAGGGGCTCTGTCCTCCTTATTTCTACTCTGACTATGGAACGCAGCAGCATATAAACACAGGATTCATAAGAAAGAAAGCTATAAACATTTATTAAATCACATTCATAATAATATTTAGCAACCATTAATGTGCATCTTGCTTGGAAGCACAGGGACACCATTTTGTAAAACATATAGTAAATTAAACATCTTGCTGCGACATTCACTGAAAAAACAGACATCCTTACAGAACATTCACTGGCAGTGAAGAGCAGTCTGTGATCCCTCAGTACTCCCCTTCCAGGCTCAAACTAACACAGCCACAAAGAGATTCCTTTCAGTTTCTCACATGTGGCTGTAAAAGAACCCAAGCAAGAAGGACAAGACTGAAGTCCAATGGAGACCTATAAAGGAGTCTACACAAAACACTTCATGAGAAAGAGTGAGAGCTCCAGGAGCAGGTGGATCAAATAATGGTGATACAGACATCAGAGGAGATAAGGTCTGCATACCCAGTCTTCTCACTTAGCAGGAAATGAAGAGAGTCTACATCGTCTTTCTCTGCCTGATGTACAATGCTTAGCAGATCGATTCCACTAAAAATGAGGTGTCTCTGAGCCTCAGTGCAGCCTCAATAAGCAATCCTGCTGTAAAAATTCCCTCCCGAGAAGCACACTCGTTGAGTGAGAGGGCCCACCTACAGAAGGTCTAACGTCAGCAATAATTGATCCTTTTGAACAACCATCCTGAGGACTATACCGCAAGGAGGGAGCAAGTGGACCGGATCACCTCGGACGTAGAGACTACTCATTCATAATGACTTGTTGCCAGTACCGAAGCGATTAACTCTTGTCATCTGTTAATTGCCGGTTCACTCCTGCAAACCATGTAGAAAAAAGTAGAGTACAGGCACTATTTAATTGTATCTTAGAGCGTATTTATGGTTAACAGTTGATTTTAAATCTGTGAGAAATTTATTGGCGTGATATCCGACAGTTGAATGATTTTAAAATTTGCTTGACTCTTTTTACCATAGCTGCTACAAACAGTAAGGAAAATTGTTACGGTTTTAATTAACTAAACAATAAAAAAAAATACATTAAGAAAAAAAAAAAAGAGTGAGAGGGCCTAATGAAAGGGACACACTCACGCCTGATCTCAAAGTATGGAGGGACACACTAAACTTGAGAAGGTGCTAAAGAAGTCAGCATAAACCAAGTTGAGCTCCCTCCACCTAAGATTTGTTATTTAGTGCAACAAGGGTGCTACCTTGAACCTGAATTCAGTGGTTACACAGGGTTGTTTCAAAGAACAGCAAAATACCTGTTTCTAAAAGGTTACACAACTTGGGTTGACCTGTTACCACCTGCTCAATTATGCGCAGTGGAAGAGCACACCTCAAGTGTAAATACACTAAACGAATATGTCTGGATTTTTACTGGCGCTGGAATCTATGTGCAGTTTAGGAGAGTGAGTGCACTGCATGTGGGGTAACAGTGTGTCTGAAGTTGCCTGCTTTTGTCATGCTCCTGTGTAACCCCTCACTAATAGATTCTAAAAAATCAGACACAGAGGGAGAGACAAGAAAGACTAGGTATGAAAGGGAGAATGGAGAGAGAAAGCAGGAATGTAGGGAGGATAGACACGAAAAAAGAGCAAAGAAAGGGTAGAGAGAAAAGAACAAACCAAGGGTAGTGGCAAGAACGCTAAGGACTAGAACAGACACAGATAGAGCTAGGGTGGTGGTGAGTGAAAAAGAGAATGCTAACAGAAGGGGAGAGGAAAGAAAGCATGGCAGAAAGGAGAGGGTAAATCAGAAATTGAGGGACAGATATGACAGAACAGGGGTCACAAAGGAGAGAGCAAAATTGGTATGGTGGAGTGAGGATAGACAATAGTGCAAGGGAGCAGAAAATAAAGAGCAGAGGAAGGGTAGAGTATAGAGAGGGAGGTGGCACCATTGGTGGAAGTGAGTAGCACACTCAAAATAAGAGGACCATGCCAGTGGTGGCTGGGGCGTCCTATCAATTTTCACTGTAAGCAGTTTTTTTGTTGTATAATATAAGCACTAGTCTCAAATGCTAATGCACAATATAATAGTTGGACTAACTTTATAACTCTAGTAAAAGGTGTAAAGACGATATATATATATCTCCACACACTCGTTTCAAACAAGGATGACGACGCCTTGTGCAGTTATTCAAAGTTTTATTTGGCCACCATCGAACGCCTTCGGCTGCACAGCAGCCTTGCTCACCGATGCCGAGGCATACGAGCGGCCATTTTTTAAAGATTGATGGTGTGCAAAACGTGTCACATGCTAACTACAACTAAAGTGCTAGTGAAGACAGACTCGTAGTTTTGCAGTATAGGCTCATTACATGGTACATCGAAATCATATTATTTTCACAATCTTCTCTCGGTATTTACAATTCTTGCTGTTACTATTATTTTATCATGATTTTTCACCACAATTCATTACAGTTCAATGGAAAATCCATTTTACGGCATTGCATTTAATTCCGTTTTCTTGGTCACCCAAATTCCTTGTTTTATTTGGTTAAGACATCATTTACGCTTCTTAGCTGTATCACTACACATTCAAGCCCAAGTGGGCATATGTATATGCCTTTGCCAAGATATTTCCAATTTGACACATTATAAAATTATCACTTGATCAGATTACACCCCTGTGGGCACATTCTAGTACCATGTCAAACACCATATCATAGTTCTTCCAAGTTATTATGGTTATTTCCCAAAATTTATTAATTGTTATATATATTCTGACTTTATCCACTGCATATTTGTCTGTCTGATTCCATTAAAAAAATCTATATCTTACATTTAAAATCAAATAATTCATATCATCTTTGGGCGTTGTAAATGGGAATGTGTTTTACCTATGTGTTATGGAGTTGTATGTATGTGGTGTGTAGTGGAATTATGTGTGTTGTATTGGGTTAGTTGTGGAGCAGTATGAACCCTAAGTAAGGAGAGTGAGGAGAAGAGGATTCTCATTGTTGGCATCGGCACTAGTCCCATTGGTATCATCAGTGGTATTCTCATTGTTGTCCTGGGCACTAGTCCCATTGGTATCATCAGCGCTATTCTCATTGTTGTCATGGGCACTAGTCCCATGGTTATCAGTGCTATTCTCATTGTTGGCATCGGCACTAGTCCCATTGGTATCATCAGTGCTATTCTCATTGTTGGCATGGGCACTAGTCCCATTGGTATCAGCGCTATTCTCATTGTTGGCATGGGCACTAGTCCCATTGGTATCATCAGCGCTATTCTCATTGTTGGCATCGGCACTAGTCCCATTGGTATCATCAGTGCTATTCTCATTGTTGGCATCGGCACTAGTCCCATGGGTATCATCAGCGCTATTCTCATTGTTGTCATGGGCACTAGTCCCATGGTTATCAGTGCTATTCTCATTGTTGGCATCAGCACTAGTCCCATTGTTATCATCAGCGCTATTCTCATTGTAGGCATCAGCACTAGTCCCATTGTTATCATCAGTGCTATTCTCATTGTTGTCATGAGCACTAGTCCTATGGTTATCAGTGCTATTCTCATTGCTGTCATGAGCACTAGTCCCATTGTTATCATCAGTGCTATTCTCATTGTTGGCATCGGCACAAGTCCCATTGTTATCATCAGTGCTATTCTCATTGTTGGCATCGCCACTAGTCCCATTGTTATCATCAGTGCTATTCTCATTGTTATCGTCAGTGCTATTCTCATTGTTCGCATCGGCACTAGTTCCATTGTTATCATCAGTGCTATTCTCATTGTTCGCATCGGCACTAGTCCCATTGTTATCATCAGTGCTATTCTCATTGTTGGCATCAGCACTAGTCCCATTGTTATCATCAGTGCTATCCACATTGTCAGGAACACTAGTCCCATTGGTATCATCAGCGCTATTCTCATTGTTGTCATGGGCACTAGTCCCATGGTTATCAGTGCTATTCTCATTGTTGTCATGGGCACTAGTCCCATTGTTATCATCAGTGCTATTCTCATTGTTGGCATCGGCACTAGTCCCATTGTTATCATCAGTGCTATTCTCATTGTTGGCATCGGCACTAGTCCCATTGTTATCATCAGTGCTATTCTCATTGTTGTCATGGGCACTAGTTCCATTGTTATCATCAGTGCTATTCTCATTGTTTGCGTCGGCACTAGTCCCATTGTTATCATCAGTGCTATTCTCATTTTTGGCATCAGCACTAGTCCCATTGTTATCATCAGTGCTATTCTCATTGTTGGCATCGGCACTAGTCCCATTGGTATCATCATCGCTATTCTCATTGTTGTCATGGGCACTAGTCCCATTGGTATCATCAGCGCTATTCTCATTGTTGTCATGGGCACTAGTCCCATGGTTATCAGTGCTATTCTCATTGTTGGCATCGGCACTAGTCCCATTGGTATCATCAGCGCTATTCTCATTGTTGTCATGGGCACTAGTCCCATTGGTATCATCAGTGCTATTCTCATTGTTGGCATCGGCACTAGTCCCATTGGTATCATCAGTGCTATTCTCATTGTTGGCATCGGCACTAGTCCCATTGGTATCATCAGCGCTATTCTCATTGTTGTCATGGGCACTAGTCCCATGGTTATCAGTGCTATTCTCATTGTTGGCATCGGCACTAGTCCCATTGGTATCATCAGTGCTATTCTCATTGCTGTCATGAGCAATAGTCCCATTGTTATCATCAGTGCTATTCTCATTGTTGGCATCGGCACTAGTCCCATTGTTATCATCAGTGCTATTCTCATTGTTGGCATCGGCACTAGTCCCATTGGTATCATCAGCGCTATTCTCATTGTTGTCATGGGCACTAGTCCCATTGGTATCATCAATGCTATTCTCATTGTTGGCATCAGCACTAGTCCCATTGGTATCATCAGTGCTATTCTCATTGTTGGCATCGGCACTAGTCCCATTGGTATCATCAGCGCTATTCTCATTGTTGTCATGGGCACTAGTCCCATGGTTATCAGTGCTATTCTCATTGTTGGCATCAGCACTAGTCCCATTGTTATCATCAGCGCTATTCTCATTGTAGGCATCGGCACTAGTCCCATTGTTATCATCAGTGCTATTCTCATTGTTGTCATGAGCACTAGTCCTATGGTTAGCAGTGCTATTCTCATTGCTGTCATGAGCACTAGTCCCATTGTTATCATCAGTGCTATTCTCATTGTTGGCATCGGCACTAGTCCCATTGTTATCATCAGTGCTATTCTCATTGTTGGCATCGGCACTAGTCCCATTGTTATCACCAGTGCTATTCTCATTGTTATCATCAGTGCTATTCTCATTGTTCGCATCGGCACTAGTTCCATTGTTATCATCAGTGCTATTCTCATTGTTCGCATCGGCACTAGTCCCATTGTTATCATCAGTGCTATTCTCATTGTTAGCATCGGCACTAGTCCCATTGTTATCATCAGTGCTATCCTCATTGTTGTCAGGAGCACTAGTCCCATTGGTATCATCAGCGCTATTCTCATTGTTGTCATGGGCACTAGTCCCATGGTTATCAGTGCTATTCTCATTGTTGGCATCGGCACTAGTCCCATTGGGATCATCAGTGCTATTCTCATTGTTGGCATCAGCACTGTTCCTCAGTGAAAAATCTAAGAAAGTTTCAAAAGAGCAACCTGTGCCCGACAGGCACTTCAAACTTAGCAGTCTGTCAGGAAGCCTCTTAGCCCAATGGGTCTTGTAAGAGACATGCACTGTCTCAGGCGAGACCAAAAAGTGGGAGATGGTTCCATAACGCGAGAGGCGTTACTGAAATGTACAACCTAACTGTCGAGATTCTTTGAACGTAGAAGTGGACAGTAACATAAATGATTAATATTACTTTTGCCTTCTAAGAAGGTATTAATTAAGTAAGCCAGTTTGCTGATGAATGCAGGAGTGAGACGCATTTAGAATATTGTCAAAATCCACAGTTTATTCTTCTATATTTGTCTGGCTTCTTTTCTTTACAATTAAACAATTCGTATTCATTAAGGTTTATTGGCAGAATACTGTGTTATACAAATACAAAACACTAACTACTGCAAAGATGCTACGAACGCACGTTTATTTTTGTCAAAGATTACCTTCATTCTGGTGTATTATGTCAATTACCACATTTCAGTTCCAATACTTTTTTTTTTTTTTAATCAAAAAGTCTTTGAGGAAAGCCTGGATAGTGCGTATTGCATCCCTAAATCAGACGAGCAAAATAAGTTCGGCGGAAAAAATCACAATGTGAACTGTGGCAGGCACGGCAGTTTGATCATTTTGCATCATGCCACAACTGCATGAGTTTCAGCAGTAGCGGTGCTTGGGTGAGTTCCGCCACCCCACTTGTGTACACAGGCAGGAAACTTGCTCCAGTACAAGTCAAGAAGACGGTGGCAACAAAATATTTAACGTATAAAACGGACAAAATTGAATTTGCACTGAGGGTAGATCAATGATCCCCAAAAAAGATTAGCCAACGCCGTCCTTCACCTGGTCATTAATACACGGATTGTCAATTTCTTCATGTGCCCTAAGAACAGAGGACAGATCGCAGCAGCGAACATGAACAGAAAGTCTGATGTTTATATACAGGTAACACTAGTTTTGCTACTAAACATTATGAGGTCCGCGCCAAGGGAGAGCAGAGCTAAGTGAAAGACATGATGTGTTTCCTATTGGCTAGAAAAAAGGAGTAGCTAAAGACGTCACATAGATCATGGCCTACGGCTGCTATGGTAGGACAGGGCCCAAACATAATTAGGCAGACTTCTCTTGGTCTTTTTCAAAAGAACGGGCTTACGAGAAGAATGGGTGCAGTTTGTAAACTCTTGAACATTTATCAGAAGAGTATTCACAGCAGAGTCCTGGACATTCCCAGCAGCCGATACATTATTAATTGTTACACTGTGAAGGAATATGGACTACTGGCTTCACAGTTGTAAGCAGGCACAGAAGCGCTCTAGTTCTAAAACTTGTGACAGTGGCTTCAGTTATTAGCTTCCTTTGTAAGATTAGCACCAAGACAGAGTGCAGCGTAGAAAACTAGTGGTGCGCGCGCACCACAGAGGAGCGGGGGGAGGGGGCGCGGCAGCGAGACGAACGCGCGCTGCTGCGCGTGCTGGCCACCGACGGGAATGGGAGGAGCAAAGGCGGGAAGTGCCCGCCTTTGCCCAATCGGGTGCCGTTTTTGTAAAAAAAACGCACGCTCCAGCCAATGTGGGCTTCTGAAAGCAAAACCACACGCACGAGCGTGTGGGCAGCTTTCAGAAGCCCTTTCTAGAGGTCTCGCGCTGCGCGAGCAGTGCTGCGCACTGCAACGCTAGGCGCGAGACCTAAAAAAAGGGCTCTTTCTGAACCAAGGGCTACCTTTTTGCTAAATTTGGTGTAATTCCGTTCAGCAGTTCCGGCTGTAGCTTTGTCTAAAGTTTCCTATGGAAATTAACATGGGGAAAATGCGTTTTGGGACCCCCCTTTTTTCTCGGCCCCTACTTCACGAATCACCCCGAAACTTTCAAGACAGGAGCTGACCGGAGTGCCCCACTAGTTTTGAAAATTTCGCGAAGATTTGTCAAACGGCGTCAAAGATATTGGCAAAAGAAAAAACGCTATTTGAATAGAAATGAGGTCCTAACTATAACTACCTACTGGCGACTGCCAGTAGGTAATTATATATATATATATATATATATATATATATATATATATATATATATATTATCCTAGGGTAACAGTGCAGCAAACAACTGTTATAAAGACAATGGAGCGTCCCATGGCACAGCCGTGGCTAGGAAAGAGTTTAATGTACCAAGTGAAAATAAAGTTTATTCTTAGACAACAAAGCGCATTAAATAATAGAAAGTGTTTACACATATCGCCCATATTTCCCTGGATAACCTACATAAAATTGAGAAAATATAGCACAGCAAAACACTACCGTGTTTCCACATAATGCTCTCTTTGTAGGAACTGCTCCTCAAACAAGCATTGGAAATGCAATAGGTCTTGCATTTGTTGGAGCTGGAGCTATTGGCATTGTAAATGGCAATGTTTTGTACTTTGCAATAGGTCTTGTATTTGTTGGAGCTATTCACATTGTAATTGGCAATGTTTTTTATTTATCCTTGGGGTTTTATATAGCGCGAACTTAACAGCCTCAGTTGTGAATTTCGATTCATCAAAGTTTTGTGAGCCCTGAAATTTGCACAAGTAAAGTGCTAACAGTATAAATATGGGCACTGTTTAACAAACGAAGCCACTGCAATACAAGAGCAAAGGTGACCGAGTGACTGCTTCTGGGTTGACGGAGTTGCTTACAGTCACTGCCCGTTAAAGCTAGCTAGCATGCTACTATGAGTTTATCAAACTTAATGCTATGTGTTGTTATGTTATGCTATGCTATGCTATGCAATGCTATGTTTTGTTGTGTTTTGTTATGCTATGCTATGTTTTGTTCTGTTTTGTTATGCTATGCTGTTTTGTTATGCTATGTTTTGTTGTGTTTTGCTATGCTATGCTTTGTTTTGTTATGCTATGCTATGTTTTGTTATGCTGTTTTGTTGTGTTTTGTTATGCTATGCTATGCTTTGTTATGCTATGTTTTGTTATGCAATGCTATGCTTTGGTATGCTATGTTTTGTTTTCTTATGCTATGTTTTGTTATGCTATGCTATGTTTTGTTATGCTATGCAATGTTTTGTTTTGTTATGCTATGCTTTGTTATGCTATGTTTTGTTGTGTTTTGCTATGCTTTGTTTTGTTATGCTATGCTTTGTTATGCTGTTTTGTTTTGTTATGCTATGCTTTGTTATGCTATGCTTTATGCTATGCTATGTTTTGCTATGCTTTGTTATGCTATGCTTTGTTTTGTTATGCTATGCTGTTTTGTTATGCTATGTTTTGTTATGCTGTTTTGTTGTGTTTTGTTATGCTATGTTTTGTTTTGTTATGCTATGCTATGTTTTGTTGTGTTTTGTTATGCTATGCTAGGTTTTGTTGTGTTTTGCTATGCTTTGTTTTGTTATGCTATGCTATGTTTTGTGTTTTGTTATGCTATGCTTTGTTTTGTTAAGCTATGTTTTGTTTTATGCCATGCTATGTTTTGTTGTGTTTTGTTATGCTATGCTATGTTTTGCTATGCTATGCTTTGTTATGCTATAAGAATAATAATAATAATAATAATAACAAGCTTATAAAGCGCTTGGTTACACTTACTAGTGTGTCCTGCTGCTGCGGCACAATCAGGTTCCGGGCAGAGGAAAGAAGAAGAGTTTAAACAAGAGAGCTCAAAGAAGGAAAGAGCCAGGTTTTTAGCTTTTTCCGAAAGACTTGTGTTTTGTTGTGTTTTGTTATGCTATGCTATGCTTTGTTGTGTTTTGTTATGCTATGCTATGTTTTGTTGTGTTTTGTTATGCTATGCTATGCTTTGTTGTGTTTTGTTATGCTATGCTATGTTTTGTTGTGTTTTGCTATGCTATGTTTTGTTATGCTATGCTTTGTTATGCTATGTTTTGTTGTGGTTTGTTATGCTATGCTTTGTTATGCGGTTTTGTTTTGTTATGCTATGCTTTGTTTTGTTATGCTATGCTGTTTTGTTATGCTATGTTTTGTTATGCTATGCTAAGTTTTGTTGTGTTTTGTTATGCTATGCTGTTTTGTTGTGTTTTGTTATGTTATGCTATGCTATGTTTTGTTGTGTTTTGTTATGCTATGCTATGCTTTGTTGTGTTTTGTTATGCTATGCTATGTTTTGTTGTGTTTTGCTATGCTATGCTATGTTTTGTTATGCTATGCTTTGTTATGCTATGTTTTGTTGTGGTTTGTTATGCTATGCTTTGTTATGCGGTTTTGTTTTGTTATGCTATGCTTTGTTATGCTATGCTGTTTTGTTATGCTATGTTTTGTTATGCTATGCTAAGTTTTGTTGTGTTTTGTTATGCTATGCTGTTTTGTTGTGTGTTGTTATGTTATGCTATGCTATGCTTTGTTGTGTTTTGTTATGCTATGCTGTGTTTTGTTGTGTTTTGCTATGCTATGCTATGTTTTGTTATGCTATGTTTTGTTATGCTATGCTTTGTTATGCTATGTTTTGTTTTGCTATGCTATGTTTTGTTTTGTTATGCTATGCTATGTTTTGTTATGCTATGCTAAGTTTTGTTGTGTTTTGTTATGCTATACTATGTTTTGTTGTGTTTTGTTATGCTATGCTGTTTTGTTGTGTTTTGTTATGCTATGCTATGCTGTGTTTTGTTATGCTATGTTTTGTTATGCTATGTTTTGTTATGCTATGTTTTGTTGTGTTTTGTTATGCTATTCTATGCTTTGTTATGCTATGCTATGTTTTGTTATGCTGTTTTGCTTTGTTATGCTTTGTTGTGTTTTGTTATGCTGTGCTATGTTTTGTTATGCTATGTTTTGTTTTGCTATGCTATGCTTTGTTATGCTATGCTTTGTTGGGTTTTGCTATGCTATGCTTTGTTTTGTTATGCTATGCTATGTTTTGTTATGCTATGTTTTGTTTTGCTATGCTATGCTTTGTTATGCTATGCTTTGTTGTGTTTTGTTATGCTATGCTATGCTTTGTTGTGTTTTGTTATGCTATGTTTTGTTGTGTTTTGCTATGCTATGTTTTGTTATGCTATGCTATGTTTTGTTATGCTATGTTTTGTTATGCTATGCTATGATTTGTTATGTTATGTTGTGTTAGGCTAGGCTATGTTAGGCTAGGCTATGTTAGGCTAGGCTATGTTATGCTGTGTTAGGCTAGGCTATGTTATGTTGTGTTAGGCTAGGCTGTGTTATGTTGTGTTAGGCTAGGTTGTGTTGTGTTGTGTTATGTTATGTTTTGTTACATAATTATGTTTAAAAGAATACTTCAGGCAAATTAATTAAAAACTTCAAGCAGAACGTGCCTTGCACTAACATTTCTCGATGCAAAGCAATATATTTAGTGAGATTAAAACATTTTCATAGATTACTTTTTTTCGCTCTGGTTTTTAGGCCCCTCTAAGTACTACCCGCCTTTGGTTACAGTGTTATAAAAAAACGTGTTATGTGCGTTTTCAATTACTTGGGAAAACAAGCCAGTGTTTTCCGTCTTTGCCTGCAGAGCAGCTGGGTCTCACAAAGTGGGTCTCTCAGCACAGACCTGCAGCTCCACTCCACAGCGTTCTCTGCCCCGCCTTCTCAGAGCATCCTCCTTTGAGACACGTAGCCACTTCCTTGTGTGGGGCCCTCTGGCAGCTGGACACCGACAGACCAATGAGAGAGCTGACTGGCGCATGCTCCAGGCGTGAAGCCAGCGTGGTTGCAGGACGCCTGGTGCATGCTCCTTCACGACTCTCGTGAAGACATTTCTTATCAGCTTGTTAAATAAACAAGCTGATAAGAAATGTCTTCACGACAGACGCAAAGCAGGCAAGCCAGTCCAGCTCGGAGACAAAGGGCGTGTGACGCCGGCCAATGGAAATGAGGGGCGGGGCTTAACGCCCTTTTCTGAAAGTCCTCTCCTACAAAATCTCTCGCAGAGGCGGAGCAGCGCTTTGCGCTGCAACGCACGCAAGACCTAAAAAGTAGAAAAATAAACTTTGAATGCAGCCAAAGCCATATTGTCTTGAGCCAACTGCATGTTTTCAAGAGGAAATACCAACTTTCTGACATAATATGATTCCAAGATTGGTACACCATCCTGCAGTGAGTGAAAAAGTTGAGACTTATCACACTGATCTAAATCCTGTATATGAGATCACTTGTTTTTCACTATCTTAAAGAAAATATTTTTCAAAAAATAGGTGTACGAATAATTGTTAGATATGATACAAAGAGTCTATCAGATACCTGGGTTACATACGACCCACCCTAGGAAAGGGACAGCATCTAAAACCTTTTTAACGGTCAATTTAAAATTACAGGTTCGTGTTTTGGAAAGGATAACTCAGTAAATATTCCCTACTGTGACTTCCATTGGAAATATTAAGATAATAATACTTGCTGCTATGGGTGTTAAGAAAAGGCACATGGAATGTTTTAATGAAGCAGTGAATCAGAAAAGTGACCAAATTGGCCCCAGCCATAATGGCATTTTATAACCCAGAAAGTGTCTCAATTTATTAACTGGCCAATGAGCTATATTGTATCAGTGAGCATCTCAGTGTAGCTCTAATCTCTACGAATACGAAGATGTGTGTAGGGTCTGACATGGCAGCTGAAGTTATAAACGTATCTGGTGTTCCTAGTGGGACCTCAGTACTTCTTAAGTTGCTAAATAGAAAAGCCTGCTTGACAAGTGGACTTGCCCAATTCTTCTCAATGTATAATCGAGATATCATTTCAGAAGACCTCTCCCCAACTCACACCTTGGGGCGACAGTTCAGCACAGCCTGGCTAAGCCCTTTATCTCTGCACGTCGCTTAGCAGCCACCTTCCAGCTGACCACTGAAAAGTGTACCTCATCAACTATTTCAAGTCTGGAGTTAAAAATAGTACTCTACTCATTCCTAGAACATTATAAGGGAAAAGAGCAAGCACGCCTCTACAGTTCTCACTGTGCTATGGATCTGGACCCTTGTCAACCCTTTTGTCACATTAGTTCAACACTCAAGCAGTTTTCGTACCAGCCTTTGTCTCCTACTACAGCCTTCACTTCACCCCACATCAGTGATACATTAATGTAATGGACTAACTGTGGAGTGTGGAAATTTAAGTAGCCTAATGGAAACCATACAAAGAATTAATCGGAAAAGTATGCCTTACTCCAGGTTTCCGTACTTGGGTGGCACAGGCAAAGGAAAACTGAGGAGCCATATTACATTTTATTTTTGCGAAAAGGTTTACAAAATAGTATAGATATTTATGGCATACTTTCGAGATAAGAAAAAAAAATGAAAAAAGTCTCAGAGTTGTCAATCTTAGCTTGAAAACAAACTTCCCATGGTTACTGGCATTTGGCTAGGAGAGTTAGGGCTACAAAACGGATTGGAATGTGAGGCATTTAAGCTTCCATCAAACAAGTTAACCAGCAACTTAAGCAAACCTCAAGCAGAGAAGATAAACCAAAATGACGACTCAACTCTTTTACATTACGGTGTGAAGTTCTGAATGTGCAACATAGAAACTGGGAGGTTGTGACCCATATTCTTAAGCATCTGGGCCCTCATGTATCTTGCCATTTTGCGGTCGGTAAGGCTACGATCCGACCGCAAAACTTCATTTTTACATTCACCAAAGACAAATAGCAATTCGGTAAGACGTCACCGAATCGCTAACTGGCTTTGAGAATAAATAACTATTTGGTATTTGGAAGGGGCGTGTTAAGGAAGTCCCCTCCAGATATCGAATCTTTAAAGGTATGTATTAATGTTATGCGACCAAAAATCCGGTCGCAAAAGAAGTCGGTAAAACATTCCTTCCCCTCTGTGAATGTTCACAAAAAAGTATATTATGAGCAAACAAGGGTCCATGAGACCACTGCCTGCTGTTAAAAAAAGATTTTTTTTTTTTTTTAACGTATCCCGTTTTCCTTTAAGGAAAACAGGCTGTATTAAATTAAAATAAATAAAAAAATTGCTTTATTCAAAAGCAATCACAAATATGGTGGTCTGCTGACCTCAGCAGGCCATCATGCCTGTAAATGTAGGGCAATCGTAATTGGTCACAATGCAATGTATGACCTACCTCATGCATATTAATGAGGTAGGTCAAACTGCGACCCACTACAATTCTGTATTTTGAGAATTGACATAGTACATAGACATAGTACATAGGTCGGTTCGCAAAATACAATTCCATTAGGTAAAAGTTGGTGTGCCTTTACCAAATCCATTTTTGTACATTGCTGGAGAGGAATCGCAAATTGCGAATCGTTAAATGTCACAATTTACGATTCTTTAAAAGAAATCTTTGTACACGAGAGCCCTGGACATTTTGAGTAACATTGCATAGGATTCATTGAATTGGTCAACTGGGAGTCTTGGACTAAACTAAAGACAGCATGATGGACATGAGCAGATCTGCTAAGGCTTCAGTACATCCATGGTCTCTGTTCCACAAATGAGACATGTAAACACGTTGAGCAGCTTCAGGAGCGGGAGCCAGATAGGCATATTAAAATTATAATAGCACATTGTACGCCAATTACTCAGCCTCTTGGCACTTAGTTTCAGTCCTAGGGCTACTTAAAGAAGTTTTACTAACGATTGGGCTATTTGAGCAGAGGTTATTTCACCGTTGCTTATCCCTACTAAGTGTGAGCTGTGTGGCACTGAGGAGCATTATTTTCTTAGAGGAGATCTGGAGTGGGGTCTTCGATCGCAGGCTTAAAACATGTCAATTTGGAGTACAAGTTGGGTTTTCGCTGCATGATGATTTGCAGTAGACATTCAAGTCGTATGCCTCAACTTAACCAGCCTACAACAGAGTAAGTGGTCGATTTTTAGGGTCCTGGTAGACCACTGTATAAATCACAAGATTAATGTTGTGACATATGTTCATAGTGGGTGCACATTAGAACAGTTGGTGAGCAGTGTTTGAGGCAGATTGGATTCTTCTCTGGAGTATTTGTCCTTGGATCTGGTGAACAGGGTTATGCAAGTGGCTTGTGTCTATCTACTTGCAAATGAGAAGCTTAGTCCTTACCAGTCCCGTTCTCACTCACATCATACTGTTTCTGGGACAAGCTCCCCCTCCGACTGGGTTGATGCTAATTTGGCTACCCTGTACGCTGGGATAAAAGGGCTTCTCTTACCCAAGTCTCCCTTTACACTAAACTATGAGTGGGCAGGCCTCACCCTAGTTCCTTTCAGCTTAATAAAGTTCTTCCCCAACAGCCCTTCCCGAGAGAGGAAAAGTTACTTATCTCACACCCAAGTCTTCCTGTCAAAAGGCCAAAGCCACTGAATCTGCACCGGGAGTATTTTTCACATCTCATTAAGGGGAAAGCGCCGACAGTGGACAGATGCTGGAAGGCTAATACTAATTAGCCTATTAAAGCTTCAGGGAGGCAAAGTCTAACTTTTAAAAATGTCAACTAACTTCATCATTGAATTGGATTTTTGTAATAAATATTAAAAATAATGTTTGAATGGATTTTGTAGCTTATTCCAAACCAAAGTTACAATATTGCAGTTTAACTGTACTTTAGCTTTTACTTATGGAACATGCCACAACCCTATACAGTGAAAATAGCTTTTGGGGGCTAGCCACTGTAGGAATATTCCAACCTTAATTTCTTACCTGCTCCACTGTTAAATGCTAGGCATTCTGCCTTGTGGGCTACAAGGTCTACGTAGGTCTGTCTGACCTAATATATAAACGTAGGGATCCTTCCTGTCAAAAAGGCTTATTTTAGAGTTAATGAGAGAAGCTCGGCCCCATTTCCAATACAACGAGGCACGTGGCAGGGCTACCCCATGTCACCCTTACTATTTGTGCTCTATATGGAGCCCTTCGCCCAGAGGGTGAGGGATAACCCAAACATCACGGGGGCACGCTTTGGGGGTGAGGCACACATCTGTACATTATAAACCAATGACATTATTGTGCCCCTTGATATTCCTCGAGAGGCCCTGCCCATCTTCCTGGACGAGGTGAGACAATTCGGGGAGGCGTCGGGATTCCATATGAATCGTGCTAAATCACAGGCCTTGGATCGCACAGTCTCGCCAAACGTCAAAGCATATTTGACGCAGAACCACTCGATACAGTGGGCATTGGGATCTATCCTTTACCTGGGCATTCAGCTGGCTCCGACTATCGGTGGGGTCACGAATCTTAACTACCAAGATCTGACTAGGGGGATGAAGGCTGATCTTGATGGTGGCAGCTATATCCCCCCTCTCTCTGCTGGGACGTATCACTGCCCTAAAAATTACGATTCTTCCCAAGATTCTTTACATCTTCCAAATTCTCCCCATACAGGCCCCGGCACGGTCGCTACAAACTCTGCAAAACGCGCTTCACCGTTTCGTGTGGGCGGGCAAACGGCCACGGATGAAATGCAATCATAGCTGGCATCCCCAATTGAGTGAGGCTTGGGAGTCCCAAGCTTACTACAATACTTACAGGCAACTCAGCTTTATCTGGTTGAGTGGTCTCGCCCAGAATCGGAGAAGCCATGGCTGTTTATGGACCGGGCGCTGGCAGAAACGGTGCTATTGAAGGTTCCATTCCTATCTCATACCCATCGCTTTGCGAATCTGTATTTATCCCTTATTACCGTGCCTACTTTGAGGGTATGGGATAGTCAGGCTACCCGGAAAGGACTTACATCGTTTCCCTACCCCTTGACCCCGATGGTGGGAAATGAGGATTTCACGCTGGGTCTAGATGGCTTTTTGTTTCACACATGGCAACAGGCTGAATGTCGGTCTATATGCCACATTTTCGATGCGGAAGGCCCCATTTCATTTGATTCCTTACAAGCTGATGTTGCTATCCCTGAAAGAAAATGGTTTCGATACACACAGATTAGACATTGGCTGATGCATCTGGTAATCAGGGACACTGTGCAGCGGCACCTGATGAAATTCAAACGCTGGCTCCTTAGCAAAGATCCTAATAAGCACCTTATTACCGAATTATCTGAGATAATGCTGCACGAGGAGACCAGGCCAAAATCCCCAGCGCAGGTCAGGTGGGAACCCAAATTCAGCAGACAGTTCTCCCCCAAGGAATGGCAGGATGTTTATTACCGGGCGCGACACACAGCCACCATCACCTCAAGCATAGTGTCAGCAAAGAAAATCGCCACTTATTGGTATCTGACCCCTGTTCGATTGCATAGAGGAAATCCGGCATGCAGTGATAGGTGCTGGAGGCATTGTGACTCTCCTGAAACCTTGCTACACGTCCTATGGGAGTGCCCTAGACTAACACAATTCGGGAACGATATCTTGACCGACAGACACACATTTTGATACACAGTTACCCATATTCCCCACATTTACTATGCTGGGACTCCCTAACCCGCTTACATATCCACTTAAATCTCAAAGGGGTCGGCATATAGCCCTTGCACTGAGAGCGGCGCACCTGTCTATACTAGCTCTCTATACTAACTAGGGTACCAACCCCGCAGAATTGGTTACACCGTATTTGGCATGTGCTGGGGATGGAGAGGCTCTCTTCGACACTTACACAGCAAGGGGACTCATTTGGGGATATGTGGCAACCATATCGCACACTCCTTTCTCAGGAGTTTACGGACCTGACCTGCCCCAGAACCTGAGGTTCCTTCAGTTGACTGGAACCACAGAATGAGCAACTCTGGTAACCCGCCTACATTGACTCTTGCTAGAATGTGAACACTTTCACAGTCTTAGGTTCGATGAGCACCCTCGGGGGGAGGGAAGGGGAGGGAGGTGTGTTGGGTGGGGGACTAAGGGGAGTTTTTTGAAAAGTTGTGACTTGTTCTGGTAAAGCTTAACTATTGAGATATCATAGCTCTTCTGATTGTCATTGCTTGTTTACATGCAACAATAAAGACAAATTTAAGCATAAAAAGGCTCATTGTGATAGGTTTGCCTTCTGGTTTTAAAACTGCTGCAGCCAGACTACATAGGTAGGCCTGAAACCAGAATTTACTTGTCAGGGGATGGCACATGTTCTGCAGTCCACAGCTGGCAATTAACTTTCCACACCATTGGTATACTTTCCTGCACAACTTATTATGCCCTGTCTGGGAAGTTAAATATGGCAATTAGGAGTTATCCAATTCTGTCATGTTTTTGGGGTCAGATCACATACACTGGGCATTGGACAGCAGTGCCCCAGAGTGTAAAGTTAAAAAACAAGCAGCATCAGTCCACAAAAAATATGCGTGACCACACAAAAAGAGGGACTTCCTCACCAGGAGTTATTTGTTTCAACCCTTCTGCTTCATTCAGTAAATTCTTGTCAATGTACAGTTGTTAGATGTATGGATATTTCTGTTCACAAGTCTTTTCACCATTTCAACTTTTTTCAATAAATCCTAGGCGTTCAGATGTTTCTATCTTACGCCTTTGGTGAGCACCACCGTGTACACTTTGTGCGTAGATGCACTTACCCACTCCACAGCCGCGGGGCACATCAAAGTGGAGAATTGGTTCTGTTGTGTTACCTTGGTGCAATCCTGTGTAGGGACGGGTAAAGGCAGTCTCATAATGTATGGTTTGATGTGCCAACTTGTAGTAGTGCTGTCTGGAGTGATGTGCAAAGCGATAAGCTGTTATGTTGCAGCTCAGTGGGTAACTGTTGAGGTTCAGAATAATGTTCATGGCGGGCAAGTAATGCTGACGGTTGACATAGCAGTAGGTAAGAAGGGGATGCAGGGCTGGAGCCTTGGTCCTTCCAGGTCGACTGGAGTCGTCAAGGCCTCCTGCTCTTATTTAGCCACGTGCTTTGGAGGCCCCCTGGGAAGATATCCTGGTAATGCAAATTCTTGCTGACATTTCAATCAATCAATCAATCAATGGCCATTTATAAAGCTCACGGCTACCTCCAACGAAGATGGTATATATGTACGTTGTGGACTTATGAGTATTACATCACACCAAAAGTACATGACCACCAGACACATAGGTAAAAGGCGTGTTATGCTGGATGAGTGTGAGAAAAGCTGTATTATGTTGTATTGTTCTATGAGAACAATGCAAACCTTTATCATGTAGACGTTTAAGTTATTCAATTAATCACTATTTTAAAGTACAATGCATCACAGTACTGTGGATGACACTTGGCCATCACATTACACTATTGTTGGGTGACCAATTGGCTCAGTGCTTTTCAAGGAGTTTGTTTAGGTTTTGGTATGACACAAAACATGCCAGGATCGGACTCGACTGAAGTAGAGCACAACAGAAGTCCACATAGAGCCACAGAATGGTGGCAGAGTAGTGTATCACAAGTAGAGGCACATACATTATACATTATATGGTCAAGTCCTGTTAGGCATCAATTTGGAAGGCAGATTAGAGGGAACCAGCCTGTTTAAAACTGCCATCGTTTTATTTTCTTTTGGTGGAGTGATCAGGCATGCAACTGGACGGTTCTTGGAATTTGAAACTGCAATTTATCAGCAGTGATTTTCAGATTCTGACACACTGTCACACATACACACAGACACACACACATACAGACACTTGCTCAAGAATTGCATTGCCTGTGAGTTTTTGGGAGAATCGTGGTTGATTTTTCCAGGATTTCAAAATGTGTTGTTGAAAGAGAAGTTGTAATGATCTTGTCATATAATTCTATGTTTCAGTACTTTAGACCTGCCCAATTCTTATATAAAACCCTCATGATCGCACAATCTAGGATTATGTTTTTGATCCAAAATAGTGTTTCCACATCTGCCTTTAACTAAGCTCAACATTCATTATCAAATAAGCTTTGTTCAGTTTTTCATAGTCAAATTTCTTTATTCGGTTTCATATTACATAAAACCATAAAAGCACAATATTAAAACCGGGATAACAATGATATGGTACAATGTGTACAATCACGAAGGCAGGTCTGTGCAAGTTCATAATTCGAGTTATATGTACAAGTTGCAACTAATCCCAGGCTCCAATTATGTTAAAATAAAACGGCTAAAAACAGTACATAAAAGCCAATAACTGGATCCGCGACCTGTTAGCAATACATATACATGATACCAAGGTGATGATAAAGGACGAGCCAACTAATCACAACTCGCCCTAAGCTTGATAGCAGATTTGAAAAAACTTAAAAGATTAAATACAGTATTGCCCATCAACATCTGGAGAAATATAAAGGCGGGGCGAACTTGTTTAAAATTGGCCTGTTTCAAAATGGGAATTAAATATGTTTTTCTAGGGGTGTCGTAAAATGGACAAAACATAGTAAAATGTAACATTTCCTGCGGAGATATTCCATCGCAGCCGCAGGGCGGAAAGGATTGCCCTCTATTAGAGCCTCTTGGGTAAGTAAGGAGTAGATAAAACAGATCAAACCGGAACCTGGTCAGAAGGAATCTATTATAAGAGTTCACAAAACCAAGTATATACGGCTCAGCCTTCTCAGTGGACCTTAGTATAACAAAGTGGCGAACACTTGGCTTCATGAGCTCCCTCTCCTCCCTTAATATGGTCTGACGCGTATTGAACGCCGTCTTAAGAAGGGGTATATCTGCCTTTCGAGTTCCCTCAGGATTAGAAAAAAGGTCACCTCTTCCCAGGTTCGATAGACTCCTATTGATGTATTTCAGCCATGGAATCCTTGATGCTTGATCCAGGGCCAGGCAGTCTTTCAAGATTGCCTTATTTAGTGAATCCCCCGCCTTGACCCATATTTTTAACCAAAGTAACAGCGGGCGAATGGCTATCTGGTCTGTAATATAGGGCATTCCTAACTCTTCGTGGGCAATAAAAGAGGGGATACCCTGGGGGACTGACAGCAGACGTCTCATGAATTTGGTTTCCGCTATTTGGACATCATTTACTTCAGCATATCTCCAGATTTCGCTGCTGTACAGTACTTTTGACAGACACTTCGCCCTGTAGAGCTCCAATAGGGCCCCCACAGGTCTTTTACCCAGTCTACCAGCAAAATTAACAAGCATTGGCATAGCCAATAGGTCTCGCCTTTGGGACCTTATAAGTGTTTAGCCATGCAACAGTTGCATAACTAAATACTTATAAGGTCCCAAAAGCGAGACCTATTGGCTACACCATTTTTTTAATTTTTTTTTTTTTTTTTTTTTTGTAATCCAGACCGTCTTTAATAGGGCTTCATGAAGCCAAAAACAATTGGCTACACCATTATAATCGCGGCACCCGCGCTTTACTTTTAACATTAAAAGTAAAGCGCTTTAACATTAAAAGTAAAGCGCGGGTGCCGCGATTATAGCAAAAGTAAAGAAATAGATTCTTTTTCTATTTCTTTACTTTTGCTATAATCATGGCACCGACGCTTTACTTTAACATTAAAAGTAAAGCGCGGGTGCCGCGATATAGCAAAGTAAAGAAATAGATTATTTTTCTATTTCTTTACTTTTGCTATATCGTGACACCCGCGCTTTACTTTTAACATTAAAAGTAAAGCGCTTTAACATTAAAAGTAAAGCGGGTGCCGCGATTATAGCAAAAGTAAAGAAATAGAAAAATAATCTATTTCTTTACTTCAAAGCCGCGAAAGTGAAAGTGATCGCAATCGCGATGCACTTAATGACCTGTGACGCGCGTGCACGCTCACGTGAACGCAAGCTGGTCGCCAGCAAAAGCCACTGCTGTTTGCACTTCCAAAACCCGCTTACTAAAACTCTCGCCCAGAGCAGCGCTAAGCGCTGGCTCAGGCGAGACCTAAAAATTGCGGCCATTTCCCTATTGAGGTTGTTTCTCTTACGTGTAAGTTGTGGGCCCCAGTTCAGTTTATCATAAACCATTAAAGTATACAGTAAAAGAATACAACAATTGCAATCATTAAAAAGAGAAGAAAATAAAATGCAATTCATACAATATACAGTACAATGTTCTTAAATTTTTCAAGCATATATATGAGAAATCAGGTTAAAAATCTCAATTAATAAAAACAAATACTACATCTCTGATCGTTTTAAGCTACAGCAGTGCAAATTTTATAAAATGCCAGTCCTCGAGTTAACAGTACATATTAGAGTCGATACAATAGGGAGGGTACTAAAATCAAGTGAAAAGGAGACATAAAGGCATAGTATCAATGCCAAAGAAAACGAATAAGTCTCGTTGGCTTGCCAGCTGAGGCTGTATTCTAGGAAGTTTCTTATTGTTGCCATGCAACAAAGAGCAAAACACGTTTCCACATCTGCCTTTAACTAAGCTCAGCATTCATTAAGGCGACATGCTAAATATAATGTTCATGCGTACTTTTCCCACTTGAGCATGCCTGCACTGTTTCTTTGGATTTCCGTGATTATTGGACACTGTAAAAATGAGCACTATATAAACAAGCATTTGCAATGCAATAGGTCTCGCATTCGCAAAAGTTTGAGCCATTGGCATTGTAAATGACAAACCCTTCATCCATGTGTTGGTTTTGAAAACAGATAAATAAATGGCATTGTCATTTACAATGCCAATAGCTTAAACTCTGGCATTGTAAATGACAATGCCTTTTATCCATGTTTTTAAAAAAGAAACATAAATAAAACGCATTGGCATTTACAATACCAATAGCTCAAACTCGTGTAAATACCAAAAATACTCGATCTCTGATCAGCAATTGATGCTTCTGCTTTTCAAACTTAAAAACATATGTTGTATTAGAAACACCTTAAACAAATGTAATGCAAAAATGTCCCTTTTGAAAATATGTCGTCCATACATAAATAGTATTTTATAGGATAAGCAATTAATGCACACATATATGCACGGTCTGTGAAGCACTAGATATAAAGGGGCAGAGAAAAACACATAGTCCTGTTTCCCCAGTCCGCAACCTCTAACAACCACCAACAACAGACATAGTAGAATTATTTTGTGATGTCTGCTGCGGCTTTGAACTGCTCAGTGAAATATCTCACTGGATTAGGTAGGTCACTAAACCTACAACAAGTGCTCCTTTAAATGTCTTGTAATTTATATGCGTGGATACAGCTGAAGTACACTGTCCCGTCCTACACAACCACTGCCTCTACAGCTGTGGCAAGTAGAATTTGTGCATTTTTATACAGCACCAACTTTAAATGGGCATGCATAAAAGATTATGAGTGACACTATCTTACAAGCAAAATCAAGCAATATAGACAAGGGAAACATATATAAATCATAGAAATTACACCTATTTGAGCAACAAGAAACTCTAAGATATTAAAACTGCTGTAGGCAAGCAGCATTTTAGTAACTTTTGAACAGTTTGAGCTGGAAACAAAAACATTTTTGTCAAAATCTGCAGTTGCAGCAGATGATGGATTATGTGGCGAATGCGGCAAATCTATAATTATGCGAAAATTGCTGCAGCCACATAATTGCATAATTCCATTGGCCCTGGTTATAGGAGAGAAAGATAAGCAGTGACAGGAGGAAATGGAATGACAATAGAAAGGCGATTATATACTGTAGTGAGGCAGTGACAGAAGAGGGTGGACAGTGTATGATTACAGAATTTAGGGCAATGCCAACGGCAGGATGGGCAGTGGCAGAGACATGTTGTATAACGGAGAGATGAGCAGTAATTGGAGAGGGGACATGGGAAGTGGAAGGAGAGAGGACAGTAACATGAGGCAGAGTTAGAGGAGGGTAGTGACAGGAGGGAGAAATAATATGTGAAAACATAACTACGCCCAGTGTGAAGCTCTCTGAGGAAGGAGAGGGAAACAGCAAAACGCGGGACAACACGCAAGAGCTATAGAAGGAGAGCTCGCAGTTTGAGTGACCTCAGTGTGAACAGATTTTTAAATGCTGGAGTTCCTTTCTGTTACATAGGGTGTAAACACAAAAAATTAAATCTGAACTTTCCTATTTGGAGCACAGTTTCAAAATCAAACAAGGAGTGCACTTACTAGAAACAGCTGGCAAATAGGGTGCCTGAGCCCTCCAGTTGCTGGTAGTGCGCCTCCACCAATCGCTCGTTGCCCCATACGGCTATAAGCGCGTTAGTTTCTGCTGGGGTCCAGGACATGCCGCGACAAGCGGCCGACGTGGAAAAGGAGACTGAGGGCGACGAGGCAAGGCCCGGACCACCAGCGCATCCCTCTAGAGGCGACGAATGGCTTGGGGTAGAAGGCGCCGACAACGATGGGCGTCCATCGCTCAGCCCAGGTGAAGTAGGGGACATAGCCTCGCGCTTTGGAATCTTCAGTGGCGGCGGAGCGGGATCGGATTGCAGATCCGACTCACAGGGCGCAGCCATGTTGACTCCTCGGAACCAGCGGGAAGTTAAGCTGAAGACACGCCGTGAGCGTGCGCCTCGGCTGCCTGGACAGGAGATGTGCACGCGTATGGTGCGAGCAGGCGTTGTGATAACGCCGCGAGCCGTACGCGTGCATATCTCCTGTCTGTTTAAGTTTCGGCACAGACAGTTGATGTGCACGCGTACGGCTTGCGGCGCTATTACAATTCCTGCTCGCACCAAGCGCGTGCACATCTCGTGTCCCGCATCGGAGCAAAAGTCGGCAACAATAGATCTCGCATAGCGAGCAGCGCTTTGCGCTGCATCGCTAGGCGAGACCTAAAAATAAGTCTATATATGGTACAAAGTGCATTTATTTAACACCAACACTTCAAGCCTAGAGTGAAGTCCTACACTTCCACTACAAAAAAAAACAAGAAATGAAAAATAAGGCCTGGCTTTGGGCTTACATGATGTTAATAATGAAATTTGTGATCCTCCCTGCAACATAATGCATGAGGTCAGGAGCAGAGCTCTGGGGAAGAGTGGGTATGGATGGACATAACTGGTGAATTACAGCGGCATATAAAGATTTTTTTGAAACTGCAGAGTCCTATCAACTGCTGCTACGTAGTACATATTTTCAATTAACATAAATGTGTTAGGTCTCGCATTTGTTTGAGTTAGAGCTATTGGTGTTGTAAATGGCAATGCTTTTCCCCTATGTGTAATGGAGTGTATGTATGTAGTGTGAAGTGGACTTATGTGGGATGTATTGTATTAGTTGTGGTATTATGTGGTGTGGATTTGTGCTGTGGAATTATGTGGATAGTAATTATGTGGTATTGAGTGTAGTGGAATTATGTGGAGTGGGATTGTGTGTTATGGAGTGTAATAATGTGGAATCGTATTTTGTTTTGTGGAATGGTATGCAGTGTAGGTTAATTATTTGGTGTGCTGTTGAATTTTGTGGCATGATGTGGAATTTTGTGGTCTGGAATGGATGTATGTGGTGTGTAGTGTAATTGTTTTGTTGAGTTTATTTATATGGTTTGGTGTTGAATTAAGTGGTGTCGATTGGAAATACGTGGATTTGAATATTGTGGCTTGGAACTGTGTGGATAGCTTTGCATTTTTGGTGATGAAAAAACAAGTAGGTAGGAGCTTTGCTTTGGATCTGTCTCTTTGCGTGTTATAAAAAATGAAAAACTGATGTCTGGACACTTAAATGGAGCCCTTGTGGGGCTCCTTGTCATGATGCTCATGGGCAGGATGGAGTAGTGACAGAGGCAAAAGGTGCCACCTACCAGAGGAGAGAAGGTATTCCAAGAGTTGTCACAGAAAGAAAGAGGCAGATGGTTCCACCTACCAGAGGAGAGAAGCTATTGCAAGAAGGCTGCCACAGAAAGGCTAGACTGCGTAAAGCCAGGATCAGGAACAAGCATTGACAAAGCCAATAGGTCCGGCATTGCTCGCCAGCCTTTTGGCTTTGGCAATGCCTATTTTGTTTTAATATGATTTTTGCAAAACTTTATTGTTGGGGATACTGCTAGGTCCTCATTAATCTAAACAGAAACATGGCAAAAATATTGTTTTGTTCTCAAAAAGCACACACTGCCATAAAAGCCCCTGGCACTTAAGAGAACTACATTGTGTGTCGATGTATTCTTTGTGAAGTGAATGTAGCGTATGTTTTTTTCTTTTCAGAGTTTTATATAGCGCAAACTTGACCCGAAGGTATCAGAGCGCTTTACATGAGCACCAGTTGCGTTACACAAGGACAAATTCATTTTTGTTAGTCACGGGGAGATTACGTGATTTGCCCAGAATCACAGGATGTTGAGCGTCGTTGCCGAGTCTCGAACCCGGTTCCCCAGATTTGAGGTCGACCGCCTTAGCCGTTAGGCCACATCCTCTCCCCATGGTTGAAGTGGACAGGTGCCCTGCTCTATATTGTGAGCTGCAGTGGGTAGAATTAAAATGCGAATGACACAATAACAGATCAATCGATAAAAAGGGTTGGCTAAAAGCCCCTAAAAGAATACTATGCATATAACTTTGCTAAAATAAAAAAAATGGATACTCCAGACCTAAAGAGGCATCCTGGCTGGTCAGGCTTTAAGGAAGCTCATCAAAGTCCCACAGGGGCACTCAGCAGCGGCCTGTGCAGGTAAGAGCGGTGGGGCCAGGTGTGTGGGGGGATTTCGACAGATGACGACGAGGGAAAAATAATTATTTATTTAATTTTTCCTCGTGGTCGTCTGTCGAATCCCCCCAACCCGGCCTCACCGCTCTTACCTCCACAAGCCGCTCCTGGGGGCACTATTACTACAGATTGATATTGCATGTGGCTGGCAAAAAGATGCAGTGAAGTCACCACAAACTAAGCAGACATCACCACCATGGATCACTTGAGCCTGGGACCTTTGCAAAGCAAAACTTTTAAAACACAAAAAAATGTTTCTCAGCTTTCTCGCAATTATAGCAAATGTGGAATGTTACAGTTTACAAGAGATAAAAAAAATGCAACTTTCCTACTACGTTACAACATAATCTTTCTCCATAGCAGGCACCCAGATGGAAATTACAGTAACTTGTTAAAAGCTTCACAGAACACAACTGTCAATCAATCAATCAATCACAGAATTTGTAGAGCGCACTACTTACCCGCGAGGGTCTCAAGGCGCTGGGGAGAGGGAAGGGGGGGGGGGGGGTGCTGCTACTGGTCGAACAGCCAGGTCTTGAGTAGCCTCCTGAAGGTCAGCAGGTCTTGGGTCTGTCGTAGGCTTAGTGGAAGGGTGTTCCAGGTCTTGGCGGCGAGGTGTGAGAAGGATCTGCCGCCGGTGGTTGTTCTTCGAATGCGAGGGACGGTGGCGAGGGAGAGGTCGGCGGAGCGGAGCTGGCGGTTGGGGACGTAGAAGAAGAGTCGTCTGTTGAGGTAGGCTGGGCCAGTTTTGTGGAGTGCCTTGTGTGCGTGGATGAGGAGTTTGAAGGTGATCCTCCTGTCGACGGGGAGCCAGTGCAGGTTCCTCAGGTGGGGGTGATGTGGCTGTGGCGTGGTACGTCGAGGATCAGGCGTGCGGAGGCGTTTTGTATGCGTTGCAGTCGCTTGATGAGCTTGGCCGGGCTCCCGCGTAGAGGGCGTTCCCATAGTCAAGTCTGCTACTGACGAGGGCCTGGGTGACTGTTCTTCTTGTGTCTGTCGGGATCCACCTGTAGATCTTGCGAAGCATGCAGAGGGTGTTGAAGCAGGAGGAGGAGACTGCGTTGACTTGCTTGGCCATGGAGAGCGTTGAGTCGAGGATGACTCCCAGGTTGCGTGCGTGGTCGGTGGGTGTCGGGGCTGCTCCCAGCGTTGTTGGCCACCAGGAGTCGTCCCAGGCTGAGGGGTTGGAGCCGAGGATGAGGACCTCCGTCTTGTCCGTGTTCAGCTTTAGTCGGCTGATCTTCATCCAATCGGCGACGGCCTTCATTCCTTCATGGAGATTGGCTTTGGCGGTGAGGGGGTCCTTGGTGAGGGAGAGGATCAGTTGAGTGTCGTCGGCGTAGGAGATAATGTTGAGGTCGTGCTGTCTGGCGATGCGTGCGAGCGGGGCCATGTAGATGTTGAACAGTGTTGGGCTGAGGGAAGATCCCTGGGGTACGCCGCAGATGATCTCGGAGGCTTCGGATCAGAAAGGTGGGAGGCGGACTCTCTGGGTTCAGCCGTCGAGGAAGGAGGTGGTCCATTCCAGGGCCTTGTCTCGGATCCCTGCGTCGTGGAGGCGTGCGCGTAGAGTGCGGTGGCAGACAGTGTCGAAGGCGGCGGAGAGGTCCAGCAGGATGAGGGCTGCGGTCTCACCGTTGTCCAGCAGGGTCCTGATGTCGTCGGTGGCGGCGATGAGGGCAGTCTCAGTGCTGTGGTTGCTGCGGAACCCCGATTGGGATGGGTCCAGCATGCTGTTTTCTTCTAGGTATCGGGTTAGCTGTTTGTTGACGATCTTCTCGATGACCTTGGCTGGGAACGGAAGCAGGGAGATAGGCCGGAAGTTCTTGAGGTCTCTTGGGTCCGCCTTGGGTTTTTTGAGTAGGGCGTTGATCTCTGCGTGTTTCCAGCTCTCTGGGAAGGTTGCAGTCTCGAAGGAGAGATTGATAACGTTGCACAGGTGGGGTGCGATGGAGCTGCTGGCTTTGTTGAAGATGTGGTGCGGTAAAGGGTCTGACGGGGAGCCGGAGTGTATTGTGCCCATGGTCTTGATGGTGTCATCGATGTTCACGCTGGCCCAGGCTGGCAAGGGGTCATGGTCGATGGTGTGCGGCGGGTCTGGAGTATCTATCTTGGTGGGGGCTGTCTGGGTGTTGAAGCTGTCGTGGATGTCGGCGATCTTGCGGTGGAAGAAGGTGGCGAGGGAATCGCACAGGGCTTGCGACGGCGGGATGTCGTTGGTGTTGGAGCTGGGGTAGGAACAGACTCATTTTATTCGTCTAAATGTAGCTGATGAAGCAGAGGGCGCGTTAGATAAACACATAAAAAAGCAAACAGGTCTCACTATTTGTTGTAATTGCAGTATTACGATTGTAGTGAAGATCAGTGGTGTGTGTGTGTGCCAGTACAGATTCTGAGGCGCAGGATCCCTTTGCGCCTTACCAGGCCTTTATCTTGTGACCTTTCACAGCAAGTGTCAGGATTTAACTCACTGAGCCGTATCGCCGTTGAAAGCATGAGTATGCTACTGGTGGTAATCATTGGAGAAAGGGGGTGTTAGAGAGTAGTTTTAGCGACGAGAGGCGGACGTCAGAGTCGTGTCAGAGGATAAACACACACATGCTCTGGTGGAGCGCCGAGGGGACCAGTTACAGCTCAAACGTTGCCAATGCAAGCTCTCATTTATATCAGTAATGCTGGAACACACAAATGTTTTACATAAAGAGGAATGCAAAGCACAAGGCTCGGGTGTCTTCTGCTTTTCTTTCTCCCTCAGTGTGTTAACAGACTAGGTGCTTTTTTGACCGGCAGCATGTTGGCATGCTAATTCCATTTTATATCACTTATTATGAAGTACTCAGTACGTGCTGGTCCTTGTGCTGTGCAACCTTTCGCTCGAATATTTTGGGTCTTACGGCTCAGTTAAATGATTCTAACATTTCAATGATGAGGGTGGTGGTTGTGATGGAGTTGGTGGTGGTGGTGGTGGTAGATAGGGTGGCGATTGGGGAAGTGGTGGTGGCTAGGGTGTGGTGGCTGTGCTACTTAGTGTAGGGTGGTAGTTGTGATTAGTGTGGTAGAGGTTGTGGTTAGGGTGGTGATAGTGGTTTGAGTGGGTGATGGTGGTTAGGGTGGTGGTAAGGCAGTAGTGGTAGGCTTATTAAAGTGATGTACTTAGGGTGGTGGTTATGGTTAAGGTGGTAGTTAGTGTGGTGGTAGAGCGGTAGTCTTGGAGCTGGTGGTGGTTAGCATGGTTGTTAGGGAGGCTGTAAGGTGGTGATGGTGGTGGTAATATGGCGGTAATGGTGGTGGTTTGGGTGGGGGTGGTTAGGGTGATGGCGGTCAGGATAGAAAGGGGTGGTGGTTAGGGTGGTGATGGTTACAGGAGGGTGGTGCCGGTGGGTAGGGTGGTGGTGGTGATGGTGGTAGGGTGATAGTGGTTAGGGTGGAGGTGTAAGTAGGGTGTTGGTATAGTGGTGGTTAGGGTGGCGATGGTAGGGTGTTGGGTTTGATGGTGGTGCTAGGGTAGTGATGGTGGTGGGGTGGTGGTGGTGGTAAGAGTTAATGTTAGGGTGGTGGGTAGAGTCGTAGTAGGGTGCTAGTGGTAGGGTGGTACTGACGAAGAAGGGAGCTGGGGGAATAAGCAAGAAGAAGAACGACGGGGAAGAAGAAAACAAAAAGTACCTAATTTCAGCACGAGCAGAGGAAGGACACTAATCAAAAAGAAGCTATCAGTACTTAGTCCATGCTCCGTGGAAGGGAGAAATGAATGAAGAGAAAGTGAAACCTTCACACACTGACCAATCAGGAGCCAACAAATAAGAGTGACAAAGAAGGCAACGATGGTACGAAATGGGAGGGCTCCAAGCCATTTTTAGTTAACAAAATGTCCCGCAAGCATACGCACATGCACTGTCTCAGGGCAGACCTCAAAAGGATCCTTTATCCGATTATTTACAATATTATTTGATTTACTTACGCTCCAATGGAAAACCACAGATTATTCAACACTAATTCATCATACATATAAAACAATACTTCTTTCACATTGGAACTTTTTTTGAAACACTCATTTTACAAAAGGTACTGCAAAATGGACCTATTTTAAGTTAAAGTCATGGCAAGTGTGATGTAATTCCATTTTGCAGTTTTAGCTGTAGTAGAGAACAAAAATTTAATGTGGCTTAAAATACGAATTATAACTTTGAAAACACCCAAAATAACTTTGTTCCCCAACTGATCGATCTCTATTACACATGATTCAAAGCAACTGTAAATTTTGTGCAAATTCGAACGGCACCAAAGTTATTAGCAAACCAATAGAAGGCATTTATTCTGGAAACCTCAACTTAGCGTACAATAGCCTCTATATTGCAAATGTGTATTCCCTAGTAAAACTCCCTAGCAAAACTAAAGTTGAAGGTGAATTAAGGGTGATGAAGGCATCAAAAGTGACTACAACAAAAAACGTAACAAGCACTGGTAAAGCCACTAGGTCTTACATTTAGGACTTCATGGCTTTGCCAATTCTATTTGCCAATGATGTGCAGCATCAACAAAAAGCCTTTTTTGCTGATGGTGTGTTGTATCAGACAAAAATAAATTAGAAAAAAAAAAGAATAAAAAGCTGCAAAGATGTGGTGGCGTCATTTAATAAGGTGTGTGTACACGTATTCACACATGCGCCACCACTCAAGCACACGCCTACAAAGCGATGTGGGGTGTTTTTTTTCTTTCTTTACTTATCTGAGATTGATTGGTAAATTTAAAAAAATGAAAATGCAACACGCTTGAAATCGCTTTTTTATGGCGGATGTGTGGCAGTAAATTATTGCCTAGTCCTGCAAAAAATGAAAATGTAAATATAAAAAAAAGGACCCCAGGGATCTAGGAGGTGTACAAAAAAAAAGGTGGGTGGGGCTAAGGGAGGAAAGCCGCACACAAGAGAGAGTCTGGAAACAAAGGGAGAAGTAGAAAAAGGAGAGAGAAACACAGAGTGAAGAGCCAGATATTTGACAGGGGATAAATACACAAGGGAGAGTGCTTGAAAACACAAATTCTCATAGAAGACTCAACCGAAAGAAAACATGCATTTTCAATGCAACAGGTCTCGCATTTGCGAGAGTTTAAGCCAATGGGATTGTAAATGACAATGCCTTTTATTAAAGTGTTTTTAAAAGCAACACATTTATAAAAGGCATTTTCATTTCTGATGCCGATAGCTCAAACTCTAGCAAATGCGAGACCACTTTAAGCTGCTCGCCGTATTCAGGTTACAGTGAGCGGCATCTAAAGAAAGGGGTGAGGCCAACATTTAAGTGAAAGCGCGGTATGGGGCGCTTTCACCCCAAAAGAAAAAATAAAGAAAGAAAGAAAAGGTTCTGCAGCACAGCCGCTAAAGTGAAAGAGGACCGCGCTGTAAATTTAATAAATAAATAAGCGCGGCCGCTAAAGTGAAAGCGGACCATGCCGTAAATTAAATAAATACATTTCTAATAATATAAAAGCGGGCGGCGTGCTGCGACGTCGTGAGTGAAATAGAGGAAGATCATTAAAGAAAATAGTGCTCACCGACTACATACAGCAGACCATGTAAAATCACAGTAAAAAGTCTAGTCCTTATGGGAGGTTACAAATGAATATAACACAGCGAAAGGAGCAGGAAAGTGTCTAAAGAAAGTGGCACGTGCTCAGTGGGAAAAAACTGCCGTCACTCACAAAATTGTGACATGCTTCATCAATGGGCTTGCTTACTAACACCCCAGCGCAGACCAATGCCTGGGGTGGAGCAAAGGGGAAGGGAAGACAATACAAACAATAAGATTTGGGATCACCGAAGAAAAGTGCAGCCAGTGAAGGTTAAAACTAGCTCGGATGTGTCCCCTCTTGAAATTTTATTCCTGGGCCGTCCGGCTAGGATTAAAAACGTGAAGGATCGTGGTGATAGAAGTAAATTAGGATTTCCACACCCCTCCTTACTGCCAATGTGTCGACATGTTTCTGCCGTTTCTATTGTGCCCACAGTGTCGGGTCACTTCGGCATTCATCAGGACCCTCCGGATCCCAAAATGTACCACCCTTTGATCCTGGTTCAGGTATCTATGGAATATATTCTTTCCATATCGGGTATACCTACTTCACACTCTTTCCATAATCTGTGGGAAAAACACACATAGGGGAGAGTAATATTACTATTACATTGCTTTCTTCTCCTCTGAAAAGTGCATAATCCAGAGTGCATTTACCCTTCCTTGTTCAATATCCAAGCATCACCACACTGCATACAGTACCCAGTTAGCTGAAATGTAAGCACCTGGTCCAACTTGAACCATGCATTCAATATGAAATAATCTCCACTCTCTATAACACGCAGGAAACTGCTTTTCCCCACCCAAAACTCCACAAAAAGCACCCACTCTTATTGAGCACAAGGGTTTCACTCAGCGAGTTTCACCAAGCGAATTGTTCAAATTAGCGAGGTGTTGGGATTGACCCAATGTAGTCAAACTCTATAGGAAGATAAAATTTGTACATATTGACGTTATAAAACGGCATGATTACTAATGATCTCTCAATGGGTAGGAAATAAATCAGGTAGCATTTGATCGTGTCCCCCACGCAATCACCAAAAACATTACTGAAGAGACATCGTGACAGTCATTATCAGGATGAAAACTGAATCTATTGATGTTATCGGTATGTGTGGATCTATCACCATCTCGAGTCAAAATCATTCTGGTATCAAATGCATGCTATGGATGGTCTCGTGGCAATGTATCGGCCCACGGGACCCCCACCCCTCGCTCCTTACTTCATCAAGGTAGGTACACCTCCTAAAAAATGGGCTCCTCAGTGGTTCCAAGTTCAACGGCCACTAAGATCCAATACTTCTTCACAATTTTCTTGATCTCATTGCTTCTATGGTTGAAGGTGGTAACGCAGACGATGTTCTTTCCTGTTTCTTTGGGTTTAACCTCAAGCAAGGAGTCACGAGGACAGTACCAGGCACGTTTCCTGGCCCGTTTGAGTAAACCAATGGGATATCCTCTCTCCTTAAGTCGTTGTGTGAGCGTCTGTTTCTTTGAAGAAATCACCTCTACGGGTACAGTTTCTTCTCAGCCTTAGAAATTGCCCGTAAGGCAATTACCACCTTCAACCATAGAAGCAATGAGATCAAGAAAATTGTGAAGAAGTATTGGAACTTAGTGGCCGTTGAACTTGGAACCACTGAGGAGCCCATTTTTGCGTTCAAGAGGGGCAAGAATGTGAAGGACTTCGTAGTAAAAGCCTATCTTGAGTCACCAAGACCACCGGACATCCGGAGGCAGTTGAACTTACCACCTCTACTAGGGCACTACAAATGTGGCCATTGTAGGGCTTGTACTCTAACCATTGAGGGTACCTCGTTCACACACCAAAACAGGACATATAACTTCTCACAGCACACAAACTGCAACAGTGCCAATTTGATATATGCCATCAAGTGTCCGTGTAGTAAGCTATATGTGGGTCAGACTACTCAGAAGGTGAAGGCTAGAATCCAGCAACACCTCAGTAGACTTAAATACAAAGTACAGGGAGCTCCCCTAGTTGAACACTTTACCAACGAAGGACATTTACCTGATAGCTTGAGATGGTGGGTTTTGGAGAAAATACGCCCTCACTCTAGAGGTGGCAACATTGGTGTAACACTGAACCTCAACAAGTGTAGGTGGATACACTTTCTAGACACGGTCATGAATGGACTAAACGAAATGGAGGAGACCTTCAGGCAGATAGGTCAGCTACAGCCCGTCTGACACGTTTTTACCCCTCTGTCTCTGTTCACCACCAGAACATGGCTGTCATATGAGCTACACGAACATGATTGTTATGACTCTTTCACTTTGGTCTGATGTGCTACCACTGTAAGTTAATTTCCAACATTCATGTCGACCATACTGTAATGTTCTTAATCCTTGCAAAGCAATCAACTCATTATGAAATTCTCACCATTACTGAATACCACAAAACTGTCGATTTGATTTTTCTAATTACATGTCGACCACACTGTAATGTTTCTAATATTTTTCCTGAAAAGCATTGAATATGTGGTCTCTTCGCAATGTAACTTAAACATGACTGTCCCCTCCGTGTGGCAACCAAATCATTTTGTAAAATTCGTGGCTACCATATAATTAATCGTGCATGTATGTCACGTCTTTTCCACTTTACTACATGTCAATCACTGTAAAGCATTGAATATATTGCTGTGTTCTACTTTAACAATATATATTATTGCCCCTTCCTTTTGACAAGTAATCCACTACACTAGCGATCTTGTAGGACGCACAAGTTCCCCTTTTTGGTTTTAAACATTCTCCCCCATGAGTCTTCCAAATAGCCTTTTATGCATTGTTCCCACACACGCATGGTTGACGTCTAGCTAACCGACAATATCAACACAGCGTGACTCGCCTTGCGACTTTGAGCGCAGGATAGGCTGAGCATCATTGAAGCGCCGCAGACAGCATCCAGCTGCTGCAGTCCACCGTGCACGTTCTGTGACGTCACACTGACATCGGGTCGTCCTCTTTTACGGGCACTCGCACAGTCTTTCCCGTGCATGCTGGAATTGACACAGGAGCACCGCGACATTAGGTAAGCGGCAGCGTTAGCGATATGGCTTGTCCCTAACCTTCAAAGCCCCATGCGGCAACCACTTAAGCCTTGTGTCCTTTTATTACACAGCCTTTACCCGGAATTACTATCGGACGCAGAGGATAACAAATTATGTTCCCTAGCTGAGCGCGCTGATTTCTACAGCGGCCTCGTGACCTGGATATTAATACATTTATATAACACACAGGTAAGACTGGGCTCCTCAACAGCCCCGCTATACCGTATTTCTATTTGTCAGGCTATGTGGTCTCTGATCCAATACCCATTATTCATTTTTAGATCCACACGCCTAATTCATTCATTCAGCTCTGAGAATTCCCCTTTGGAGTCTTCCTGATTCCTTCAGATCTACACGACCAATCTTTCATTAAATCGTTGAAGACTTATCCTGAATTCTTCAGATTACCAGTGATTTGGCAACATCCTTTAAGACATCAATAGGACGAGTTTGTGAGTATCATGTTAGAGGTACCACCTCCTCAGCCTCTTAGCCAATTGTTTGCGTAGTTGAAACCTACCTGACACACATGAATTTATTTCATTCTAGGCTGTCTTCCCCCCACACCTTTCCCCGTCCTGAAGAAGACCCGCCATGACGCTTTCTTAACTAAGGCTCACACCAGGGTCGAAACGTCGACGTTACATCTGGTTCAGTCTTTTCGGGTCATCTGGTCTTTAATTAGCGAGTAAATCTACCAGAGACACTGATACCCTCCTACACTGACCAATTTTAAGCTCCTTCTTCCCTTGCATAATTTGTACATATAATTGTCTCACCGATGTATATACTACACTCACTTCACTCATGTCACAGAGCACCGTCGTCCTTTCACGACATTTAATGTCACTCTTTTTCTTGAATTGTTGACAGCTTCTTCATAAAAATGCATAGTGCTGCCCCAAGTAAATACGTTTGACGCAGTGCATAATTGTCTGTCTTTTGTGTTCCAACCTACTCAATATAAAGCATTGTGACTATAAATTAAAATGTATGTTTTTGGATCAATTTCTTAGAACTCTAAGCAATTGTCTCTACCCGACAGAACCAATTGTAGCCTTTATATAGATACCCAGGTTCTGAGGGACACAGGGTCACCCCATTGTAACTATACTCCTTGCTCTCCCGCCAGTAACTCTCTGGAGACATAACTGTAAACCATTCATGCTCCTGCTCGGAGTGCGGGCTGGACGGCATATCGAAAATGTGCAGACTGCTATAGTACCTCACGTTGCGGCGGGCTATGGTTCGTGGTGACCAGAAACAGCGCCAGATAACCTTCGACAAAACCAAGACTCCTGGGGCTGGCACAGGCTGGACAATATAGAAAGGGGGTACCACCTCGAACACCCCTGCTGTGGCACCTCCGGGCACGGATACCTTTATGACGGAGCTGCGAGCAGGCTTCAGAGCACTAGATGGGCTCTTTGACACCCTAGATAAAAGACTGGATGCGATGGGCGTGCGCCTGGAGCAACATGAACGCAGACTTGACACTGTGGAGGTAGAGTCTCCGACTTGGAGGATGGGGCCGCCCAGTCGGCCAAGTAGCTAGACCGCATGGTAAGACTTGTGAAGGCGGTAGCAATGAAGAACGAAGACTTGGAGGTCAGGAGCAGACGCATCAACAGTCGTATTTTGGGGATACGGGAATCCACGAACACTGGCCGCCTGGACCAGGTCGTAGAACAACTCCTGTCAGAACTGTTCAGCAAAGACTCTCTCACTCCAACGTTCGTGGTCGAGAGAGCCCACTGCTCACTTGGGCCGTGCCCAAACCCTGGTTGCCCATCACGCTCGCTCATCGCTCGCCTCCTAAACTTCTGCGACAGGGACACGGCCCTACGTATGGCAACAGAGAGGGGGCCGCTCAACTGGCAGGGCTCCTCTATTTTGCTATTCCCGGATTTCACTGCCATGGTCCAGGAAGTCTGCCGCAAATATACAGGAGTAAAAGCCACGTTACGCACTCTGGGACTTTGATATGGGATAAACTATCCCGCCCGTCTCCGAGTGGCGGTAAATGGCAAGTTGCGTCTGTTCGCCACCCCAACAGACGTGCAGGACTTCTGTCAGAGATACTCAGAGGAGCGCGCAGCACAACGAGGTGAATCACCGGAGAGGTCACCGCCGATCACATACTCTGGCGCCAGTCCAGATCTTTTTTCTCCAGGCTGATTTCACCGAACCAAAAATTACATTAACCATGCTATTATGATGCAGAAGATCCGTGCACACAGCATTTTGTTGCCTGCCTCTCAAATGCCTGAGTTAGTACAATTTTAGTAAATGGCAATTACATTGTTTGTTGGTAATTTTTCTTCCTACAGGAGGTAGGGACCTGGCATGGTGTTGCCACCCCCCAAGTGTAGTTCACACACAGCTGATTTGATTTCACTCTATGTTGAAAGAGTTGATGTTTGTGGCAATTCTGTTACGGCTGGGTCTTTCCCAGAGGGACGGAACCAGGGATGGGTGGGGGAGGGGGAGTTTGTTGAGCACCGGCTATGTTTCCAGATGTTGCATTTTCAGGTCACTGACGGTACTGCACTATCTATCTTAGAAATATTAATTACTCTCTTGCTTAATAAGCAATAACAGCATGTAATAAAATTCTCCCCTTCACGGATATTACGCTAGCGACTTTGAACATACAGGGACTGAACAACCGACGTAAAGGCAAGCAGGTCCTACATTACCTGCAGCAACACCAGTTTGACATTGCTTTCTTACAAGAGACACACCTACCCAAGCACCCCCTCCCACTTTCGCCTCTACATGGGGAGCGCACTGTTTTTTCTCCTGCTACAGAACACTACAGTACATACACTAGAGGGGTCTCGATCCTTATCCATAAGTGAGTAACATTCCAGGTGAACGCACTTTGTACTGACACAGAGGAGCGTTATCTATTGATAGCGGGTCAGTTACTAGACCACACTATCCTGTTAGTCAACATATATGCGCCAAACACAGACAGCCTGGAATTTTACCAACATTTACAAACACAGATTGACTTGGTTGGGGTGGACTGCATTTGTTTGGGAGGAGATTTCAACTTACTACTAGAGCCCACACGCGACAGCACAGCAAGCACCCCAAGCACTAAACTGCGCTTCAGGCGTGCTTTACAGGAGTTATGCGAGGCGCATACTCTAGTTGACGCCTGGCGTCAGCAGCACCCTCTTCAACCCGCCTACACGTATTACACCGCACAACATAATACCTGGTCCTGCCTCGACTTATGTCTTGCGCCCACCCTGACTCCCTGAATCGATTCCATAGCACACCTTCCATGCACTCTCTCAGACCACTCCCCGGTAATCCTGAAATTGCATGAGCCCAGGGCGGGTGGGGTTAAACGACAGTGGAGATTCCCCGTGATGGCACTCCAGGATGAATTATTTCGGTCAGAACTCTGTACTGCTACAGTAGAATACATTGAAATAAACAATGGATAAGTTGACTCCTGGGTCACCCTGAGGGAGGCCTTCAAGGCATATATGAGGGGGGATGTGTATCTCCAAATGCTTGGGAATTATGAAAAACTTACGAAACACCCTGTTTCAAATAGAGAAGAAGCTATCCGAGACTGACCAAGCCCAGACATTGCAAGGGTCACCGACACACATCGCCATTTGTCCCTGATGGCCGAATTCCGTGAGGCGGCTGAGCGAGAAATCCATTACTTGGGTAAATACGCGAGGGCTAGGAAGTATGGGGAGGGGGAAAGACCGGGTGACACACTGGCTAGGCTGCTGCAACCCCCCAGAGCCAATCTTACATAACTACTCTTCGACGATCGGATGGCACATATGTTACAGATGCAATGGGTATCCAGGGCGAAATACTTACCTATTACACCAATTTATACACCTCACATGTTACAGAGGAAGCCACTGATAGAACTAGATATCTGGAGAAGATAGCCATGGTGTGGCTCAGCTCTCCGTACCCAAAAGTTCCTCGGGGAGCCATTCAGGGTGGAAGAAATAATGCAAGCAATAAAGGCTATGGATGGATCGAAGGTGCCGGGCCTCAACGGGTTTTCTGGAATCTTCTACAAAACGTATAAACATCTGCTAGCCCCAAATCTCCTGGAGCTCTATCGGGAGGCAGTGGAAAATGGCATTCTTCAGCCTATTCTTTGGGAAGCAGTGATAATACTACTTCCTAAACCAAGGAAAGACCTGCATCAATGAGGTTCTTATAGGCCGCTTTCGTTTTTAAACTTCAACAACAAATTATTAGCAAAAATTATAGCAACCAGACTCTCCCTCTTAATAGATCAAATAATATCCCTGGCTCAATCGGGGTTTGTCCCGCACAGATCCACGGCTCTGAATCTGCGCACCCTCTTCGCCATACTCCACAGAATATCCCCCACCATGCCAGCTGCTGCGGCACTATTAGACACTGAAAAAGCATTCGACTCACTAGAATGGCCTTTCCTGCATGCTACGCTGTGCAAGATGGGTCTTCCCCTGGGTTTCACTGCCCTTATTATACTACTATACACACAGCCGACAGCCTGCATTCGCCTTAATGGGACACTGACCGCCCCTTTCCCCCTTTCAGGGGGAACAAGACAAGATTGCCCCGTCACCCCTATTATTCATTATAGCTTAGACTCTCTGATGCGTCACTTGTAGGAGCGCCACCTCCACAGAGGACTACAGTTTAAACCTGGGCTACTCCTAATTACACTTTATGCTGACAATGTCATTCTTTACGTGCGTCTCCCGAGCGAAAACATGACACCCATCCTGTGGGAAATAATCCGATATGGAATCTCTCAGGACTACATATAAACTGGGGAAAGTAGAGGCATTCCCCCTAACAGTGCAAGCAGGAGAGACAGCGTATTTCCTCAGGTATGGTGTGAAACCTCAACCAAATACCTGGGTATACATATCCATAGAGACAAGGAACAGGTAATACGCCACAATTATGGTCCAGCAATGGACAAGTTGTCCACTTGAGTAGAAGACTGGCTTAAACTCCCTCTTTCCATGGTGGGCCGAATAGCCATTATCAAAATGGTGATCTTGCCTCAGTTTTTGTACCTATTTCACAGCATCTCTATCCCGCTGACTAACATTTCTTTCTACACTCCGTGCCACTCTTACACGCCTTATCTGGGAAGGGGCAAACAGCCGAGAATTGATTGGGACACAATGGTCCTTCTGTACGAATGCGTGGCTATGGAATCCCTAACTTTCACCTTTACTATCTAGTGGCACAATGTAGTTTTGCCCATCACTGGTATCACCGTGATGCTACACTAAGCCTGAGGTTGATCTGTCCGCCTTGATACCGTTGGCAGCATTGCTATCAGCTGGACGGCTGTGTGACCTGCATGATATTCAAACGGGAGGCCTTCTACTGTATTCCTCAGCCATTCCACTAGCCGCCAACCCCTGGTTGTCCATCACACAAAAGACAGCTGCAGGGAGCACTCAAAGCCCAGGCCCCCAGCTACCCCATAGAACCAGATGACTTTCCACCTCTGACATTGATTATTAAGGACTCGGGGGTGGGGAATCATTTCATTTCTAAACTATACCTCACTAGCCTGGCCCTGCTCCCTACTCAGGACGCCACGATACGTGACGCCTGGGAACAGGATCTAGGACACTCACTAACAGACTCACAAAGGTATAAATGCTGCACACAAACGCAATTGATATCCCTCAATCACAGCCATAAATTATTACATTTTAAATATATCTAGCGGGCATATGTTATGCAAGCTAAAATGCACCGACTGGACCCAACTCGACCACACGACTGTCCCAAATGCCACATTTCTTTTGCGGACTTTGCCCACATGACATGGACTTGCGGTAAGATAGCACCGTATTGGCGATAAATATTTACCAAGTTAGCACATATGACCCAAACCACCATTGTACCCTCTCCACTACTGGCACTCTTGGGATACGTCCATGATATCTCAAGAGCCTTGCACCGTTTTACTGCTCTTGCCTTGCTGCTCGCCAAAAGAGAAATTGCAATACAATGGGGCAGTAGGTATACACCCACCAGAAATGAGTGGATTAACAGTCTTCTACATTGCAACACTAATAGTGAGCTTTTTGCCAACCTAGAGCCGCCCACCGCCCGCGACATATGGAAACTGCTTCAAACCTATCTCCTCACATTAGGTCCCTCTGTCAGCTCCCAAATCCAGTAACCAAACCTGCTATCTGTGCCTGTGTTATACCCATGGAGAGGATACGGGCAGCACAAGCACATATCAACCTTTCTACAACTGTCTGTAAAAGAAAATTCCTATTCTTACCCATCTACTGTCTATGTATGATGAAGAGTGGAACGTATTACTTATCGCAATATTGTAAATTGCTATGTACCTTACTAAAATAAAAAAATAAAAATAAAATCTTTGACTATACACTCCCAGTTGTGATCATCAACACTGCTCAGCCCAGGAAGATGATTAAAGTGGGGACTGGTAATTTAGATGGAGAACTTGCACAAAAGGAACGTATTGAGACGGGCAAGTGCTTCCTAGAGAGTAGCAGAATCAGTAGAGAGGGGCTACAATTACACAACGCGATCCTTTTGAACATACCGGCTCACAACTATGTGGGAGGTAATCCTCCTAGGTCCCAAAGCCGCCAAGAACTTATCATATCAGAAGAACTGAATGCATTACCTAGAGTTTTGACGTATATACTTTTACTAATGGAGAAATCACATGGGGGGGGTCAGACCATATAGCATCTTTGCTGACCTCAATAGTTCAAACTTTAGTAGTGACAAGGCAAAACACTGATGCAGCTTCTCAGCTTCTCGTGCCAGAAATCAATAAGCCTAACATCATTAAATCACTTGAATCAAGCATAGTAATGATGCCAAAGAATCACCAGCTAGAAAGCCAAACCAAATGGAGCATGATGAAAGTGCACAAGCAGCAGTCGAAAGCAAAACTGAACCGAGTAGGGCTGCAAAAGTAGAGGTGAATGACGATTCCATTTATTACAGGAAGAGTCATGTGAATCAGGGAGATATTTTGTAAGCGGAGATGGAGAGAAAGGAAATAACGGGAAAAGGAGGAAAAAGGAAAAAAAGATGAGAAAGTAGATAAACCACCCTATATACTTGCTAAAATGGCTATTCTGTGAACCTAACAAAGATAAAGCTAGGCCTAAACCTAAAAGTTATATGGGAACTGAAGCTACCAAGGGTGGAGATGATCAGATATCCGTAACCAACTACCCAATCTTTCAGCCAAAGGTGATGCAGGGAACTGGGGACGAAGTAAATTTAGAGCAAGGAGGTGTAGTGGGTAAAGATAAGTATAAGGAATAAACAAAAAAAGTTTTTATAAAAGGTCTAGGGAAAAAGTACAGGAAAAGAAGCGTCTGCTTAAAAGAGAACCGAGATACCAACAGTAGAAACTAACCTAGAAACAAGTGGTATGACACTGGTCACGGAGACTGCCAAAGCTGCAAAGAATGAATACCTTGTCACAAGGCATCTAGATATGACTGGGGTAATACAAGGACTAAACCAATTAGGTCCCCCCTTTTTCTGTCATAAAAAAAGAAGCCAAGATCAAAATTCTGCCAGTGATGCTTGCATGGGAAAGGTACATGCAAGCAAACGAGGTGCAATTACATGTCACCTGGAATTTATTGATCTCTTTCCTGATGCGGGCTTCAAGAATCCCTTGACTAGATCTAGGTTATTAGCTCTCTTCTATGCAGTCCCAGAACTAAGGGTAGTGACAACAAAAGGACACAAAAAGAGTAACACTGATCAATCGACAAGCCTCGTCTCTGTAGTGCTAGAGGCACTCTTGTGGTCTGACACCACGTGATGACCTTTGACTACCATCATTTTAATTGACTTTGGTGTGTTATTTTATCCTAGCCTGAATGTACGACGTCCTGCATATGCCTTGTTTCCCTTCTCGTAGTTTTGAAGCGGGAGCTGTCACAGTAGAACAGCTTGCCAAGAACAGAACGTGTGGGATGGGCACTGTGTTGTACATTGAGAGATGAAGTATGTGATGCTATATGCAGTGATGCACAAATGTGCATTGTGTTGTACATTGGGAAGAATTGTGAAATTCTTACTATTGGCTTTGACATGGCCTCATGTCATTCTGAATTCTGACTCTGCCTTGCTTGAGCTTTTCTGCACGCACCGACAGGCTTGCAAGTTGTTTGGGTTAATCACGTTCAAGGGGTGTTTTGTGATTGATTGTTTAATGTACCCTGGAAGGCTTTCGTAAGCTTCGTCAAGATAAAGGCTGGAACATGTGAGAATGTAGGGTAACGTGGGAACTCCTTCCTGCCGTGGAATGCTTGCCTGGAAGCTGGCCAGCTCCAGTAAGTTTCCTTGGCACAGAGGAGAAGACTCTCGAACCTTCTAGTGTGTGTTTTGAGACAATAAAGCTGAGGGTTGTTGACAGCCAGGGTGGGAGCTCACTTACGGAGTAGACGTACTGCCGTAAGATGAAGAGAACCTGAGTCCCGTCAAAAGTCCAAGCCCAGCTGTGAACGGGCCCCCCAGCTTGAGTTGGCAAGGATGTCGAGTGAACATTCGGGTGAGGTGATTTGTTTCTGGCTAGTGCCATTGTGATGCGTGGTTCCAGTGGCTGTGGTCATTTGAGGTGTTTTCTTTGTGATGTGTGAATGAGTCAGAGTGCACATCTAAAGTAATCATTTGATGTATTTAGTGTATATATCTTTCTGATTATTTCTTGCAGGACGTCCAGTACTATTTGCTGCTTGTTTCTTCATGTTATTATCCATGCATTTAACAGTTGCATTTACCAAGTGTGTTATTATTGCTTGCATATAAATATTTATCTCTATATACATTTGAATGTGGTTCATTTGACATCTGGGAAAGCCTTTGTTAGAGAGCATTGCATAAATAAAACCCCAAGCCTTATTCTAAAAAGAGAGTCTTTGCATTTTGTAAAGTAAACCCCTTTTCTAGGTGTTGTTGTGCTTTATGTTTTGCTTCGCCGTGTTTCAGCCACCGTGTGGGAGATTCTGTATTATCTGAAAGGCGGAGCAATACAGTCTTAGGTGAGCAAAATTCAAATAACGAAAGTGGAATTTGCAGTGTTAAGTATAAGCAGGTCAGTCCTAACCCACCAGGATGACTTCCACGTAATGTGAGAAGATGTCCTTCCATGCCACCAGCAAACAGCCAGGGCCAAAAATCCACCATGCAACAAATGGCCATTAAGGGAGAATGCCGGGATGCTAAGCTCAGAAGAGCGCTGCTCTCTGCGGAGCACTGAAAAAAACCCAATTGTTTGGGGCCTAAAGAGGCTAGCTTTGAGAATCTTTGCATCACTGCAAGCGACTACACAAGGACAACCAAATTTCCATGCACTAAAAAACGGCAGATGAGCCAGAATGCCCAGATTGGATATGGCTAGCCACAGCCTTGGTACGCAGTAGTAGAAGTACAAATAAAATAAAATAAATAAATAAAGAGCAGCCTGGCTGATTAACAAGGAGCCAATTGCTACTAGCCAGTGCTAAGTGTTTATATGGGGCTCCCGAGGATAAAGAGATGAGTTATGTCAATGAGGGCTGCTTAGACGATTTATCATGAAACAATGTTGGGTTAGCCAATAAACTGGAGGATGGGGATTGGCTAAAGTATATTAATATTCATGCAATATGTTGTTTCCAGGAAACTTGGCCTCTGTATGTAAGCAATGTCAATGGATTCACGGACATCAATGTACCTGCCAAACACTCCAAAAGGGGCGCCCGGCAGGGGGTCTTTCAGTATGGGTGTCCCGTAAGTTGAACTGCAAGATGGAGCAGCTGGATGAGACACATCTCTCTTCCAACGTGCTGCACCAGATGCTCACCAATGTTAGTCACGAAGTTGGTGTCTTTGGATATTTTGAATGTATATATTCCACCCGAGTGGTCACCTGAGGTTCAGGTGTTTTGGGGGAAATTTTGTTGATTATGATGAACGCTTTAGAGAGGAGCATGATAGCTGTACCAGAATAGGGAGAGGCAAAGGGGACAAGCGTCTGATATTGATATGTGGAGATTTCAAAGCGCAACAGTCAGACATTATTGTTATCAAAGAGGTACTGGCGGAAAATCATTGTCTAAGTATCCCCAAACCAGCTACGAGTCTATTTGAAGCAACCAAGGAGGGTGGGCGTTTCTCATCATTTCCAATAAGCCAACAGCTATCGTTTAATAATGGTCGTACACCTTCTGACTGTCCTCCAAAAATGGTTTACTATAATGGCAGAAGGGCATCACTAATAGACTATTTCATAGTCAATCCAGAACGTTGGAAAAAGGTTCTTTTCTTGATATGGGAGTTACCAAAAGAGTCGAAAGTGAGCATGACCCTGTTGTAGGAAGCATTAGTTTATTAGTCAATTAAAACCATAAACATTACAAAAACCCATACAATGTAAAAATATTTACCTAAATAGGTTAAAAAACATTTCAACCATCAGCAGCAAACCATTTCATTTCTTGATTGACAAACAATTTCATTATTTGCGTCCTCTCATAATCATAAATCAAAATATGCACCAATATGCACAGTTTGGGATGGTTCAAAAGTCAAGTAATTCACCACACCTACCTACAATCTAAAAGAATTTATCGATCATAGACCAACTTTTTCATATCTTACTTAAGGAGCACGTATATAAAATGCCTATAAAACAGTAAAATGCAGTTAAAGTGCCAATGTGCAAGTTGGAATCAAGAGCATAGGATAATTAAATTGTCATACAGATAATATAGCAGGTTGTCGATTTAGAAATAAAGTACCAATGTGCAAGATATAATGCCATAGGAACACCAGTATGCAAATTGGGGGGGTGCCAAGAGTAACTATGTGTTAGGCAAATGTTTATGTAGTTTGACGGGATAAGGAAAGCTTATGACTTATTCCTCTAGCAGCCCGTCCCATAGATATCAATGGCCCCGGTAAAACTGTTATCTGGTCACTCTACCAAATCCCCCCCCCACCCCCCCACCCCTCCGGCACCTCCCATAACCAAACTCTGGTAATGCATAGCAGGGCAGAGTGTGGGCCTGAGATCTTCCCAACCAATAATAAGAGAAGCATAAGATGGAATAAAAAGAAATACAAAAATTAAACCGCGTTATTCGACGCTATTATGACAAAATATTGTATTACTATCTTGAATGCATCAAGTGATAGCAATTATGAAATCCTGGCCGCATATGATTCCATGATAAAAGAATTGGAAATGTTGTTGTTAAAGCCGATTAAGCCCAAAAATGTTAAGCACACCAGTAGTAAATATTGCAGTTGGTATGACACGGAATGTTACAACATGAAATGTAAAGTCTTGCAAGCCTTCAAGCAGCATTATCGCAATATTCAGTGCGATCTGTTCTTTCAGACCTGTAGGCAAGAGTACAAATACTTGCTAAAAACAAAGAAACTGGCAGAACAGAACGTACTGTGGGCAGAGCTGAGGGAGAGTATATATACAAAAAAACAACAGAATGTTTTGGGAAGTGGCCACCTGCGTAGAGAGAGGGTCAGTAAATAAGCAAGAGTGTCATATTGGCCTTAAGGTATGGGTGAAATACTTTGGTGATTTATATAAGAACAAGACTAATGGTGCATGCGATCTCCAGTTGCCCAGCGAGGATCAGGGTGAAGTGCACACGGCACTGACTGTTTTAGTACAGTAAGTAGAAAGGGCACTCACTGGCTAGCATGAAAAAACACAAATCACCAAGTCCAGATCTATTGCTGATTGACCTCAACCAGAAAACCCACCGTTGTGGGCCAGAGTTCTCACAAATGTCTTCAACTTATCCCTAACCAATAATAGCTTCTCTCCCTCTTGGCATTCAGCTACTCTAGTAACCCTATATAAGAAAGGTGACCGTGGCTGTCCTTCCAACTACTGGTCAATCTCTCTCTTGTATGGGGGCCAGGAAAACGTTTGGTAAAGTTGTACTAAGTCGACTGCAAGGTTGGGTGGACAAGGAGAACATTTTAAGCTGGTTTTAGATCATGGGTTGGAACTATAGCTCAATCAGTCCCGCTATATATGATTGGTTACAAGAACGTAATAAAAAGGAAGTCACTGCTGTACGTAACCCTTTGTTGATTTGAAATCAGCATTTGACCTTGTGGATCGAACAATGCTATGGAGATCACTGGTACAGAAAGGGGCAGAGACCTCTATTGTGTAAGCAACAATAGCACTTCATACCAATAACACAGGTCAGGTATGGCCTGGGAGGTAAATGTAGTGATGCATTCCCCATCGAAAAGTGTTTGCAGCAGGGCTGTGTGCTAGTCCCCTCATTTTTCAGCCTGTTATTAAACGAAGTTGTTGCTTACTTTGTGGAACAACCCATCGATGCCCCTATTATTGCTGGACAAACAGGCCCGATTCGGCTGTTCGCTGATGATGCAGTTCTGCTGGTCCAAACAGAAAATGCAATGCATAGACTGCTAACAAGATTTGGAGACTACTGTCATAGGAAGGCCTTGACCATTAATTATAATAAGAAAAAGAGTACAGTGTTACAACCGTCCCCCTGATTCAAGAGAAGGTTAATGATAAATGACAAGTATATCGAGTGTGTCAAACAATAGGGCTACTTGGGGAATATGGTTTACAGAACAACTAAGTTAGAAGGAACCGATACTGAAGGCAAGCACAGCTTTAACACAGACCTCGGAGCGGTATTAAAATTCAGACGCAAGGCAGGGGCAGAAAGCATTAGCACCATCCTTTAAATTTACAAACAGAAAGCAGTAGTGGCTGCACTTTACAAGGTCGAGCTTCGGTGGTATGGAAACTTACGCCCATTGCAAGTAGCCGAAAATAACTTCCGAACGACTTTGCTATGGCCTGTCACTCCCCAACGAACACTCAATGCAAAGCTCGGCCTTACACTAATTGCTAAAAGACCAATCTTAAAACAAGTGTTGTACTGGATTAGATTGTTAAGGAATCCGAAGTCAACAATTGATCTAAAATCCCTGGAAGATGTTGCTAGTTCCGGCGGCTTAAGCCGGAGGGGGTTGGCTGGCCCACGTAAAAAGTATACTGAATGGGCTACAACTGGGGTTTCTATGGACTGACCCATGCAGGGTAGGACGTGATATCGCAGACTTCGTGAAGGAGTGTTATTATGTGCTAAAGTAGGAGACAAAGCTTTCTTCAATAAAATCAGGCAGCATACTAGAGGACTACTTCAAAGGCAGGCAATGCCCAGGTAGCAAGTTGTACCTGCCTTTGATCTACCCGAACAGAAACTTACGTTGCACGTCATGTTCAAATTGGGAACATTGCCTACTAAGGAATATCTTGTTAGGTGTGCTAGGCTCCCTTTGGGAAGGAAATGTTGTGATTGCATGTTTGGAGGGAGGATAATATATTGCACTTTCTGCTTTTTGCACAAAATATGCTCTAACACGCAAAAGATGGCTTCTGCCTTACTCAGATTGTATGACATTAGGTCTAGAAGGTCTGTATTACCGTTGTGTTTTAGGACACATGATGAACTTATTTTCAATTCCAGCCTTTATTTATTATTTATTTATGGGCAGTTTGGCCACCTATTAAAGAGATGCTAGTCACTGCCAAAAACTGGCTGTGGGAATGCGGCGAATACTGAACTGTATACTAGATTCTAAGATGGTACTAACAAACCAGCGCCCAGGTGGCAGGGGTTTGACTCGTGCATGGTACCGCATTTGCCACCTAGTTGCATAACGGATTTGTGGGGGAAGTACTTCTTAAATTGTGCACATTTTAATCAAGCTACGCTGCTGTTACTTTTGTGCCAAAGTGACATAACCTATCTAATGATGTGCCAGAGGCAAACACATTTATGGCGGAAATATGTAGCAAATGAAAGGATGGGGGAACTACGTTTTTCTTTATCATTTTAAAGGTTAAATTCTATTGGAACCATTTTATATGTAAATTAAATTGTGATTTTTTTTCCTGGATTTGTTAAGCACCTGCACTTCACTAGGGTGGTGGTAGTTAGGTGCATGCTGACTAGGCGCCGGTTTAGATTTTATTAGGCAATATGTGTTAGGTGTGGAACTGCTGTTTTATAGGTTTTTAATTGCATTTATTTTAAGTGAAAATTTTTATGCATCGGTTGTAGGGCTAGCAGCTGAAACAATAAAGATCTTGTGTACTTGTACCTGCACAATTAAACCGGATATAAGCACGTATCAAAAAAACTCTACCGACTTCTAACTCAAGCTGAATGCACTTTCAGGGCTATCATGATTATGACAGAAAGTTACGAAGTAGAGTTCAAATAGAGGTTTTAAACTGTACCCAAAAAATCGGGAACAGTTTGTTTTACAAGGCCTATTTAAACATTGTATCTCTAATGCAACACAGTTCTCAAAACGTGCAGTCTGTACAGGATTCAACCTTTGTTTATGTATGATTACTATCTGGTTATACAATGAATCACAGAATTTGTGAGCTCATCGAGAACAAAGCGTCCTTGCAATTCTGTTAAAGGACTTTTTTCTCCATGGTCCAACTATTTGCCATGTAAGATAGAGAGATTCCTGGAGTCCGGGAATTTATCCTAGAATTGATCATGATGCAAAAAACAAACACTAATCCCAGACAGAGTTGGTTTCAGGCACGAAAATACTTGGTGGTGAAAACAGCACGAAGCCTGTCCCTGACCACATCCACACTCCGCCCTTTATGATGTAATTAAATAAGGCCTTCGCCAGCCGAGCATAACAATAACATTGTGGCTGATCTTGGGCTCTCGTTCTACCAGGAAATGTATATGCAAAGCACAGCCCGGTAATTGAATTAGAATTTTTTTTAACAAGTGAGGCTGAGGTCAAACAATATACTTCCATTTTGTGACTCATCACAGACAGAAGAGAACTTCAAAAGAGCAAAGGAAGACTTGCAAGCACGTTAGAAGCTAAAAAACGTTCTAAACAAGGTAATATTAAGGCTTTTCCTGACCCTGGTATATACAGCTGCACTTCTTCTCTCAAGGTTTAAAGCACTCTAGCAATTAGCTTTAATCATTAAAGTACTTCTGCCATGTTCTACCTTTTAAATGCTGGTAAATTGGCATGGGGAATGCATTTCAAGATAGAGCTCTGAGCGGTGCAAGATAGAGCTCTGAGCTGTGGTGACATTAAATTCTCGACTGCAGGCATTTGGGACCGGATTTACAGTATCTTCGTTGCGCCTGGCAGAGGACTTTGAAGTTTATCCTTGCGGATAGACTACTAGCCATAGTGAGCTAAACTTTTCGTTGAAGGAGAATGACAAAACACTCAATCAAAGCTAAGGACTGAAAGGCCACTCTCGCCTGTCAGCAGAATTCAACAGTCCTCCTTCTTTTGCATCTCCAAGCAAAGGATAGCACTAGCCAATTCTAAGCTAAACTGACCGATTCCTAAAACCACACACTGAACCTTTATGATAAACCTGATTTACTGAGAATCCACTAACAAGTGGATTCCTACTAGACTGCCTCGCTATCGCCCATTCACCGCAAAGCAAACTATTTAGCTTAGATATGAAGATGAGTGTTTAGGAAAATGGATTATCAGGTCTGAGTGGAAAAGTGGATGGTTGAGTCAGACCCAGATGTGTCGGGGAAAGAGATGGCTGAACAAGCTGGTGTAAAATGAATGCTACCATTTGGGCAGTCAGTAAAATTCACATTAAAGCTACTTTTTGTCTGTGGCAATGAAAATTATTTAAAAAAGACATTCAGTAGTGAAAATGGTCAGCCCACGTTTACTATGCCCTGGTGAACATTTATTATCAGATTGGGCAGCATACTTATAGAAGAAATATTTCTTATGTTGTTAGTGTTGGCGGTCTATGAACTCTAGTTCAGGAGGGAGAGGCAGAGTAGCTAGAAAACAAGCAGATGAGTTGTGTGTGGCATTTAGTTAGTTTCCTTGAACTCTGGAAGCATTGGAAATAGGATGGAAGTCCAAAGAATTTAGACTGGACACTTCACACATGCCATTTATACAAGTACCCCGAATGGATTGGTACATTTTCAATTTGAAAGATCTTTTTCACTCATCCAAGGACAATGACATTAGTTCTACAATTTGCATACACTTCAGCAATCCTTTAATCTCAGATTCCTTAAAGTGGCTTTGCTGAAAGATGCTCCCTACTGAAGAGCTCCTCAAAAGGCACACAAACTTCCATCAGCAAAATAAAACCACTCTTCAAGCTCCCACACTAGGACTCTTTCCACGGAACACTGACATAATGACAGACATGGAATCTCTAAGAGCCCTCTTAGACCCAAGCCTCACGACAGCAAACTAGTCATAGGCGGATTCTTCACCTGCTAAAACAGTCAAACACACTTAAACATCTCCTTTCCAACAACAACCTCAGCCGCTCGAGCAGTTTTACGTCAATGCTCAGACTAATCTAATTCACTACACATCAAGAGTCAAGATGCAAAGAATTACAGTTTACAGATCGTACTGAAGCAGCTGCTTGGATGAGTGTGTGAGGCAGGCAAAGTGAATACGTCTCTTCTATCCTGCTACAACCTGACTGGCTGCCTTTTACATCAGTTGTCTGACAAAACACACGCTTAAGAACGTGGTTCGGATTAATTTTTCTTGTTAAACATTTTTTGACAACTTTTTCTTTATTAATGGTTTTCTCCACTCTGATAAAACCAAGCTGGAGAAAACCATTTTAGAAGAAATATTTGTTTGTTCGTTCACCTCCCCATAAACGCTCCCCCACCCCCCTTTTTAAGGGGGTGCCCTTCTTAACACCCCTTCACCTCCCCCTTTCCTTTCTATAATACACATACGCCTTATACCTTCGTGTTGTACTGCTTTTTTACTTCTACTAATACCCACGAACCCATTAATGTTTCACACAGTCAACACCATCCCCTTTTACCTTTCCATTGTTACTCCCTTCTATTGCTTAACCTCCTCTTCCCTTTCTTTAATACCAATACGTCTCCTACCATTCTGCTCTACTCCTGTATTACATTTTACTTTTACTACTTCCCCCTTCCATTTCTATGTTTCCCCTTCCGATACCTTCTCCTGCTGCTACCTCCCCCCATTATTTCCCTTCCTTTTATTTAATGCACGTCTTGTACCTCACACTTCACTTCCTTCTTTTTGTTTTACTTTTACTTCTTTCCCCTAAATCATTTACGTTTGCCTCATCCTGTACGCCCCCATCATCTTTTTTTCTGCTTTTACTCCCTTCTATTCTTTTACCTCCCCTTACCTTTCTTTAATAGCATACGTCTTCTACCGTCCAACTTTACTCCTTTCTTTTTATTTTACTTCCATTACTTACCCCTACCCAAACTACGTTTTCCCACATCCTATACACCTTCCCTCTACCTTTCTCTTGATGACATATGCCTTTTTCAAAAAAATATACTGTTTTTGTGGAAAAGGTATTTCATCATTTTGGCATTTTTCTAACATGCAGTTTCATCAGCCTGATTTCATCAGGCTGGCTTTCTTCCAGTTGGAAAACCGTCAAAATGGCGGCATACCTTTTACATTAATATCAAATCTTTTGTATTGAAGCGTAATTCACAAACCACTTAAAAAAAAAAAAAAGGTTACTTTGTAGGCAAACGTACTGTCAGAACTCCTTTCAGAGGGCCACAGGCACACATGGGCTAGTGGGCCCAACCGTGGTGGTCGAGTCCTTTTACTCCTGATGATCTGGGGCACGACTTACTATGGATCCTGTCTAACTGAGCCAAATACGCCTTCTGTCCTTGACGCGTGGTCCGAGCAGTCCAAGGCTCCCTCAGGAAGGGAGGTGTGGTTGCAGATTAGTGAACACAGGCTCACAACTTAAAATGCATGCAGCAGCAATAAATCACTGTCCAGTCAAAACTCACTTTTATGAAAAAAAAGAGAAGTATTTTATCTCTAAAGCTACCCACACAAAGGAAGAATACGACATTCACAAACAAATTACACAGTTCGCCCCTGAGGTCGGGGCTCTAGTGTCTGTCTGGCGATTCCCTGTCCCACTAACTCCACGTGTTAGCGACCATGGTTATTCCCCATTTACTACTGGTAACATCCAGGGTATGTCCCACTTACAGTCCAAGTCTCAAAAGTCCACTACGACTCTGATTTAAAGTCAACGGTGTTCCAGCGCACACGCGCTCAAATTAGCAGCAGGTTTCCCCGGGGCCGTTAGGTCCGAAACTAGTCCTACCCGAACAGGCAGGACGGAAGCGTCCCGAGTCCTGGAGTGTACTCCTTCCATGGGCGCTAGCAGTGGCTCCAGTCCAAGTCAGGTGAGTTGGCCACATACAGACTTAGCGGCTGCTCTCGGCGGGTGCAGGCTCTCTCCCTCGCGGTCACGCTTCTGCAGTGATCGGAGGTTTCCTGCGGCTTCAAATGTGGGATAAGTGTTCACTCGCTGCTCTTGATGGGGGTGTGGCTACGATGATCCTGTTCTGGGTCCCCATTTGGGTGACGGTGCTCCCACTGCGTCCTGACTTCTCCAACGGGGTAGAACAAGTCACTGTCCTTGGTGCCTCCGGCGACCTCCTCCAACACACAGGGTCACTACTGTTCACTGTCCACGGACTCCCGCCCAGCCAACATGGCAGACTTATCCACGGCGGCCCCTCCTGGCATACAGGGTCACCACACCGCTACTGCACAAGGTTTTGCCTCTTACCGCACAGCAGTCTTTCACCAAGGAGGCCTCTCCTGGTATACGGAGTTGCGGCACCGGTACCGCACAAGGCTTCGGGCATTACTGCACTGCAGTCTTTGCCATGGCAGCCCCTCCTGGCAAACAGAGTCGCCACACTGATATCACAGAAGGCGTCATGCAATACTGCACAGTAGTCTTTCACACAGCTATCTTCACGGCGGCCCTCTCCTGGCTTAAGGGGGTTGCCGACTCAGTCCTGCACATGGGCAACAACTCGATCGGTGCAACAGTTGTTTCCTCGCACCGAGAGTCCACTTGACAAGGCTCCCTACTAGACCCTGCTTCCTCTAAAGCTCTCCTCTTCCTCACAGGGCAAATTGATCTTGGCAAGCAGGCAGGCGCTGGCGCTCCTGGATCCAGGGCAGGTGGTCTTGGATTCCTTGGGTGATGTCCCCTCACCAAGCAGTCTCAGGCAGAAGTCTTGCAGAGCTTCCCCTCATCAGACAGCCCGTCTGACTGCTTGGCAGATGACAATTTTGGAGGTCTCAACCTCCCCTTCTTATAGTCCATTTCCAGACACCAAATGTGATTTAGGGTCTGAGTCTTTTAAATTTTATGTTGGGGTTCTGATTCTTTTGAAGTGCATACTCCTCTGCTCCTCTTCCTCTTGAAAAGCAGCCAGTCATAGCGGGGATATCTCCAAAAGTGATAGTCCAACTACTCAGGCCATGGGAGTGACTAAAGTTCACACCTGGATGCCAGCCACAGTGATATGGATATCAAAATGTTAGCCCAGGGCCCCCAGTCCTACTCTTTATGATTCTCTTATCAGCCCTATCTCTTTCCTGAGATGTGCCCAGGCCCTCTTCTTTGTTACCTCTGAAGTGTACTGGGAGGACTGGTCCTCCCCTCCCCAGTGTGTGTCAAACCCAGCTTACAGGAATGCAGCAATCTACAAATCTGTCTGGGGGGATCTCTCTACCTCCACTCCATGTTTTACCATGCAGGCCTGGGTCTCCCAAATGAACCCCAGGGTCTCAATGTATTGTACCATCCACAGGTACATATACATCCAGTGCATGTATACATCATACGTGCATTGCATAGTACTGTATCCTCCATATACTGTACAATTCAGAGGTACGCATACATCCAGAACTTGCATTCAACATGCAAGCACTGCATTCGTCATGTATTGACCACTCACAGGTACACATACACCCAGCACATGCACTTTTCCTGCACGCACTGCTCAGTACTACATCCTTAAGGTATTGTACCACTGTCAGCACATGCACCTCCAGCACATGCATACCACATTCATGCACTACTCTGTACTGCATTATCCCTGTATGACACCCTCCCCAGGCACACATAAACCCATTGCATATACACCACTTCTGCACTACAAAGCAACTCACACCATTCTGATGTAGCCAAGAGTAAGTTAAGCACACAGTAGTGGAACGTTTAAAAATAAGTGATCCTGTAGGCCTCACTCCACTGATACAGGTTAAAATGTACATGTTCACTCCTGATTATTACATGGTATGCTGCCACCACAATGCTTGTGCAGCTTAACTCCTGGCGAAGACGGAAGTCTTCTACCACTATGAGGGTAGAGCTTTGGGCGCCCCTCCTGGCATATGTCATCAAGAGAAAGGTAGAGGGGAGGTGTATAGGATGGGGGAAAGTATTTTGGGTAGGGGAAGTAATGGAAGCAAAATCCATGAGACAAATCTATGTCATAGCACACACGCATGATCAGTGTTCGTCTATGACAACAAAAATCAGCATTAGGGAACCAGACATTAGTACAGTTGAGCACTCAGGGCAGAGGTGCATGTCCATTACCATGTAGAGGATATTTCCGTCCCAACACTCACCTTATGAGAAATATCTTGCAATGCTGCAAACGCCACCAAATTCTAGATTGTGCCATAACTATGTGAGCTGCGCAAATTGACAAGCCCAGTCACTGAACTGCTTTACCTTCATAGACCCAAGCAACCAAAGAGAAAATGCAAAACCCGCCTGTTTTAAACACAACATTTTGAAAACCTGACACTTTGAGGCATGGCATGCCAATATCCTCTGTTAAAAGCAGTATGATATACTTTGATTCTTTCCATAACGCATAGCTAATTGGATAAGTCTTTACTGAAAACCGGTTACATTAGATATATAAAACATGCATACACAGAAAATAAAATGTAATTTAATAAAACTTTTTAAATACTGCTTTTATATCTTGTGTAGATTGCATTTGCTCTGCAAAGTCGGTTGTATCTGTATGCTAGGTAATACCATAATATGTGATAAATGAATGAATAGCGTTTAGTGAGGCAAGAGATAGACAGGTGTTAGGGGACACAGTTGGACATGAAAAGATCGCTTGCCTTTAACCTTCATTGCGTAATGGGATAACTAATAAACAAAATGTAATGACGACCAGTGTCAGGCTATTATTTATTAAAGATGTGTACCACGAATGCTATATTTTGGGAACATGTTGAGTGGAAGGACCTCTATAGACTAGACATGCACAGGGTATTTGGAGGATATGAGAGCATGGTTACTGCCAAGAGATAAGGCACCTAGAAAGAAAGAACATGTGCTCCCTAAATACAAGTCTAGTTTTCTGCAAAATCACACCAAGATCAGCTGATGAGGAGCATTAGCATTCGCTGAAGGGCAGGAGGAGCTCCGTGAAATTCGGTGCACAGGGCTATGGATCAGGGGAATACTGCCTCCAAATCCTGATCACCTTTGGACATATTTACACAGGCCCCAATGTTATGCAGCCCTAGATGGCAAGGTACTAAAGGGAAGAGGAAGAACCTTCTAACCTGATAGGAAGAGAGGGCCAGATATAATCTGGACTTTGCTCCTCTAAGCAGATAGCCAAATGAGTCACTAGAGAGGTAGGATATGTCTAATTTCTTTTAGAACTCTCTCTCGAGTTCATACCCCATAGAGGATGAGAATGGGCAGAGATCATAGCTATGGTCCAGAGAGACTCGTCCGCCTCTTGTGGCCCATCCCGACAGAAGAGATCTTGTAAATAGAAGCACAGACGCCATCATGCTACACATGTCTAGTCCAGCCATCCTGCTACATATGTCTGGTCCAACAGAGAGATTCGCTACCTGAAGCTCCACTTTCTTTAGCCCAGTAAACCACAAAAGGTGACTACCCCTGTATAACGGCGGTCATCAGGGGACCAAGAAAGAACACATTTCCTACAAGTATTTCAGAAACACTTAAAAATATACCTGATTGCATCATCCAGGCTCTCCTGTTCACATAATGCTTACAAACACCTACTGTCATGCACAGAATTCTGTATAGATAACCCTCGCCCAGAAAAGATGATCACGTGTGTTTGAAAAGATAAATGGATCATTATTTTAAAGCACAGAGCTGTACAGAACTGGTTTTCAAGTATCTCCTGGAAAGATGGACCAAATAAAGGAAGCACTCGCAAAGCCATTATGTATGCCTTTTTGAAAGGGTTAATGTTTGGTTGTAGTTCGGTACATTTATGCGTTGCCCCAGCTGTCCTAAAAAGAAAATCACTCACTGAGCTAGCATCTTGCGCTACAACAATATGCAAGTTGGGAGTAGGTGAACTTAAAAGGCATCTGCTGCAAAATACTGCCTAGTAGATTGTTTTGATAAAAAGGTCCAGTTGTTACTTTGCAACTTTATGAAATTGTATTTGCTTGTATGTCTTTATAATGTGAGCAAAAAACATATAAATGGAACAATGTGTCCTCACAATAACAAAGTGAAAAAATTCATAAACAGGGGCGATTACTTGACAGTGCCGTTTCTTCATGACAAGCCAGGGCATTAAAACAGCAGGCACATGCCAAATGCTATAAACGAGCAAAAATAAATGCCAACTTGTCAGAAAAGTAAACAGGTCAAACAAAACAGAGTGGGTCCCAGATAGGTGCTACATATGAGATCTTCAGTCTATGAAAAGGACAACTTAATGCCCCATCACCACAACCGAATAGGATCACAAATTGGACAATGTAATCATCTTCAAAATGCCATAATCTGGCCTTGATGGAGAGCCCGTCTATGCACTTGCAAACCATAAAAAACATAAAATTCGATGGCCGATGGGAGCCTACCCAAAAACCTCCCCTTTACTTTTTATTGTATGTTTTTAGGAACTGATAGCATGAAGTATTCCAACAATACGGTGGGTTGTAATCAGACCGAAAAATGGGGGTTGGTGATACTGTCCTTCATAAAATACAGTGCAGAATACATAAAAACAAAAAACATACCAGGATTTCTCATCAGCCATTCCCTCACTCTGGGAATCAGAAGAATTAACTTGTTTATGGGAAGGCTGAATTTCAGCAAATTCTGGTTCACGAACGCCCTGATGTTCTTTCTCAAACAGGTTACATTGTACTAAGTGTTCCTTGTTTTTTTTTTTTTACAAGTGATACTGCACTAAAATGTCATGAGTTGCACGTTTCACAATGGAATGTGACAAACACAGAGCACTGTTTTAAATGTAAATATGTCTTTATTCTAGTTTTGAACTTCTGCTTACAAGTGCTAACAAAGCTTTGTTTTAAAGAGAGAATCAAGTGGGTCCATCTGCTTCTGAAACTATGTGTAGCAGGTCTTTCAATCACCCTCAGCCAAGGTAAGAATCTTCTAGTGAGACAGCTTGGTAGGTATGCCTTTACTTTGAATAACACTTTAATATATGTTGACATAGTTACAAAACATAATAATTAAAACATGCTTCATTCTCATCAAGAAAGGAGCATGAAGTCCAAACACAGTAGTTCGACTCAGTTCATGGGGGTTAAACAACAATGTTATCAAAAGTAAGAGCCCTTCAAAAACAAAATATTTGGTCCAAAACCCAAGTATATTTCCAAAATAGGGCACGGTGCAGGAGCAAGCAACAACAGAAGCACAATGTCCAAAACATTCTACATGTGGGAAGGTAACCAAACCTTCGTGATGTAAACCCCCACCACTCAGTGCCTGGACAATCCTACCCCCATTACCTCCTTCGCAAGAGCACTTCAGACCCAGCTTGAATGTCCTTAAAGGAGACTCAGCCTGCTCCAAGGGCCATAACAAATATTGTTTGTCGCACATGACTCTCAATGTGATAGGAAAGAATAGTCATGCCTGAGTGCTTAAATCTACATAACCTTTTCTTATGGCTACAGCTCCTCGAGTGCCAGAGTACAACAGATATAAATCAATGAAACTTAGGACAGTGAGGCTTACATGCACTCAAAGCCCAAAAGAAAGAGACATTGTTTAATATTAAAATGAAGTCAGTTAATACATGATTGTTTAACCATTAGTAAATTCTAAGTTTACGAGGAAGACATCACTTTTCATTACATGACTGCTCATGTGGGTCATAAAGCTAGATCACATGAAGTTATAACAGTAAGAGGCATTTAACTGCCATTGTCTCAGACAAAAGCTTTTACACCACCACGTCCAATGTATTCTTGAAAACAAAGTAGCCCTCAAAAAGGGCCAAATGTGCAACTTCAATAACCAATTATGGTCTTTCAGCCTCAGCAGGACGTGATACCTCTTTCATGATTTCTTCTCTTTAAGTTTCTCTAGCAGGAAATATGAGTATATTACCTCTCTATGTGTTGTACTTAATAAAACAGAATGTGGTTGATATCAACTGATAGGAATACCTTTATTGTCCGCGTTAGTGATTACTTTGCTGTTATGGAGCGGATGTGGATTGGATTGGTGACAGCTAACCGCTGAATGTAGCAGAGCTCCCCTGAGGAGCCAGAGAGAACTGTAGACGCCATTTTAGACTGAGTCACATGTGGATTCAGGAGTGGGTGTGCTCATTGCCATCTCCAATTTTTCTACTCCTCTCGCCCAACCTCTACCCTTGGTCTATCCCTACCATTGCCTTTTTCTTGAGTCGAGGAAAGGTCGGGTTTCCTGCAAGGGGCAAAGATCTGGTGCAGGTGCAGCTTCAAATCGTGCAGGAAGTCAGGCAGTCAATAAAACTTTGTTCGACCAAAAATGGCCATAAAAGAATACAAGTTAAACAATCAATTAAAACAAGGTAAAATACAATCATTATTTCGGCAAATTATTTAAAATCAGGTAAAAACATGTCTAAAAAAGGTGTACGTATCAAAGTGTGGCTATTATTATCACAGAATAACAACAAAACACGTGCAAAGAACGCAATTTAAGAGACGGCAATTCAAGGTTCGCTAATTGCCAGAACCCTGAGCTTTTCCAAATCCTTAAGGAATGGCAAACAAAGCCAATAATAGCATGACAGGAGGATTCAGATGTCAGATTGTACCTGTTTAAGGCTCTGTTGGGCTGATCTACAATTAGTAGAGCATAAAATAGGACATAGGGATTGGACTCTGTGGATTGTAAAAACTGCAGAAAAACATAAAATGCAATGTGGATTGTAAGCTGATGTTATCACAGGGACATTGGGGCAAGAGTGGAAAAACAACCAAAAAATGAACAGAACACAACCTGAGGTGAGTTAAATAAAATCTATGTTGCTGAATGAGAATCCATACTAAATAGGGTTCAATAGGCTCTGCTCTGGTGATGTCCACATGATAACGACCAGTGCCCATAGCCTGAGACTTGTTGTACCTTTTCAGATTGCTGTGTGACATGAAAAGAGAGCGGATATAGGACTTTGAATTCCCACTGATTTTGTTAGGAGAATAAAAAAGCTGGGGGCTCCCAGATTAAAAAATGATTTCCTGACATATGCTACCGATGTTATTGCTATGATCAAGATTGATGCAATCTGCCAATACACAGCGGGAGAAGTTGGTAAATGGGAAGCTCCAAATTTTAGCCCATAATAGTAGTTATGCTAGTTTGATCATATCTTCAATAAACGTGAGGCCAACCTCAGTATGTGTAATGACAGAGGCGGTGCTATTAGGAACCGCCAACAATCTGGAAAGAAATTTGTTCTCAGCTACTTGTATTCGGTCACAGTTGTTGTACCCCCCACCCTGGCCCTGTAAGTACCCAGTGAAATACATTTTGATTTATAAAGGGTGACAAGATCTTTCACCGGTTTTTGCCTAAGTATCCAAACGAAACTAAAAATGGCCTCAGCTGCACTGTTCATTTTATGTCCTCTCTGTTCCAGAAGTTCATCCCATTTAAAATTTGCATCCAGCAAGATTCCTACACAGTTCAAATTTGGCACTTTCGTGATGTCCATACCATACATTGTGAATCTACATAAGCATGTGTTTCTGGGCCCAAGAGTCATAATAAAAGATTTTTTGTGGTTGACCCTTAATTTCAAGTTTAACATGAAATCATTAAATGTGTTTACTTTAAAGGTGGGCGTACACTCCACTTCATGACAGAAACGTACATGTGCTATGGTGTTCCAGTGTAAGCGCTTAAGGAGTTAAATCAGACTCGCATCCATCCCAGCCCGGCTCATATGGTCCCACAACCGACACCTGTCCACGAGGTTAAAAACACTAGACAAGTGCATGAAAGCTGGGTGCAATGAGCCTTCCTTGGCCTTGGCGTATTTCCCCGCAATCAGGAGCAGGTTAAGGCACTGTTCGACAGTGCCTGCACCTGGTTGAAAACTGCACTGCACTTCAGAGAGAAAGTTCCTATCCTCCGCCCATGCCTCCAACTTCTCAAGGATTATCCTGCCTAGTATTTTGACAGAGGAGTCCAACAACGAGATGGGCAGATAACATAAAGGATCTCCTCTGTCATCTTTTTTAAAGATTGGAACGATAGTCGATTTTTTCCATGAGCTAGGAATTTCAGAGAAAAATAGGACGCGGAATACATTTGTCAACAATGGGGCCCAAAAGAGTATGTTATGGTGAAAAATATCAATTGGGACCCCATCGGGGCCAGAGCCTTACAGGGGGTGCTCTTTTGGATTGCAGAAACTACGTCACTCACATCTATAGGGAACTGCGGTGAGTTATGAGCTAAAGCAGAAGAGGCAGGGTGATTCAAGTTGTGTGGGGATGTAACTAAAGGGCGAGAATCAGATGGCATAATAGTCGAACCCTCGAAAATGCGAGAAAAATGGGTTTACCAATTATCTGGGGAAACATGACAAGTGATTTTCGGGGGAATATCGTCTATATCGTCTGAAAAAAAGGGTTGATTAATCACAACCCCGAAAATCTGAGTGTCCCTGAAGGTTGAGGCTTTAAATAAATCTTCCCATGCCTTCTCTCTAATTTCAGCCCTCCTAGTATCCAAGGTTGTCCTATATGCCCTTCTGGTGAGTCTGATGTCCTCAATATTTCTGGTTGGGGGAGTTGGTATCCATTTTCAGCTTTTTTAAAGCAATTGTACAAGCGTGGATAAACCACCAATGTGGAGGCGGCGCAGTAACAGGGTTTGTGGTCAAAAGGTCGGGCATAGTCAAGCACAGAGTATTAAAAATGCCCAGTATCATATGGGGCTCTGCTGTATCAGAGAGACAACAAAACACATCCTCACGTTTTCCATTAACCAAATTGGCAGGGAAGTTCTCTGGGTTCACGTTATTCCATTTCGAACTAATTCCTTACTTTTACTGTGAGGTACTTCTGTAAAACTCACCGGAACGGGCAAGTGGGTATCCACGTATGGCAGAGAGACACAAATTGAGACAGGATCATGATTGCTCAAACTGGAGGACAAGAATTAAAGGATCTGATACCAAAGGGGATAGGAATGTAAAGAACAGGATGAAATCGACTGTTGAGCCTCCAACTCTGCCTATAAAAGTTGGGGGAGGTACTATACGAAATCTACATTAAAAAATAAATTGTATTTTAGTATAAGCTGGTTCAGAACGTCCCCGTAGCAGTTGTGATAGAAGTGGGCTAGGTCGTCCCCCTTCCAGTTTGTAAAGACACATACACTGTCCCCTGGTAGGGGACATTTTGAGATGTTAAAGTCTCCTAACCAAAAGATGGATACCCTTTCCATACAGCTCTCCAAAATTTTTGAAATAACACCATCCAGTTCCCATATGAATTCGATAGGGTGGCTTGTGAAAAGATTTAAATACAAATTTATCACATGCATGATTAGGAGACCAGGAAGACTTAAGACCAGGATCTGATACCAGGGAGTGGACTTTAGAGTGGCTATTTTGGTGGTTCTTAGCTTCAGGAAGATAATCACTCCTAACCCACCCTTAGGGAAACCTGACGTAGATGGTATAGCAGGGACACAGAAGACAGATAACCATTTACATAAAAATTATTTAGGATCCAGGTTTCTTGACAACACACCACATCAAACTGATTAATGATTTCCACCCAGTCCTCATTGTCCAATTTTTTGGTAATATCCACAACATCCACGATAAAATACGTAGCCCACAAGACCTAGACACAGTTTAAGAAGTAGGGGTGATGTGGTCATGCAGAACAGACTTAGTTGAAAGAGCTTGGTCGGACGAGGGGGTCATATGGGCTTACGGAGATCTCGAAGGGAAAAGTCAATCATTGCACGAAAGACTGGATAACGGGGCAAACTGGTTTGCATGTGTGAAGGAAACTGTGGCATTACTAAGCGGGACAGCCACATGCCCTATCATCATTCTGGATTGCTCGTGTGGAGGGAGTGGGTGAGAAAAATAACCAAGAGGGAGTGCACACATTTTGCGTAATCCGGAGGAACAGAGTTCAAGCGTTGCAATAAGTCGCCCACCACCCACAGGTGCCCGAAATGAACAACTAAACAGTCTCCTTGAAATGTCTTTGCGGCATAGCCAACCCGTCCGACCCTGCGGACTGTAATGATATCATCCATTAAATCAAAGCCCCATCCAGATTTAGACATAAACCAGTGGGCGGCTCTCCATTTGAGGGAAAACCAATCTTTCAAGTAGTTGCTGCTTGCTGGAGGTACGTCTGTTAAAACAATGACATAGGGGGTATATTCGGGGGGCAATTGGAGGCGATCAGGATGGCAAAGATTATCATCTGTTGGGTCCCTAAGTTTTACTTGCTGCGTTATTTCATTAAGCTGGGGGCCCTGTGGATTTTTTGGATGAGTTGGATGAACAATCGAAGATGTTGGCTGCGCCACCATGGGAGGAATGAGGGAACAAACTTTCGTGGACGTGCTCGCGACCAGATCAGGAAATGAATGACTGGTTCCAGATTGTGCTGGCTGGTAAATGTGAGACCGTTGAAGTTTTCATGATGGTCAAACAAGACTTGCACTTTATCATTTTAGGAGCTTCAAATGTGTAAAGACGGAAAGATCTTTTAGCAATGATTCCATCTTGTCAAAGTAAAGCATGCACACACTGTGAATGAACGAATTGAGATCATGATCAAGGGTATGGTTTGGGTGCAACACAGTAGGTGGCGGAGTTAATTTTGAGTTTGGCTTGTTTATCCTGGCCTCTACCTTTCTAGTCTTACCATCGTAGTGTTTACGTTTTGGGGACGGGGGGTGATTTAGAGGCATTTAAGGAGGTACTTCTGGGACAGGCTAAAATTGTATCATCCCCTGCAGCATGCAAAACACAAGGGTTTACATTTGGGAAAGATGTAGACTGTTGCAAGGCTAACGTGGTGGAGCCTGGGAGATCGCTTCCCTCCACTGGAGAACAGGAGATGGAGCTTGGAGGGATGTCAATCAGCTTTTGTACAGCGTCAATTCGGGATTCAACCAGTTTGAGTCCGTTGGAAATGGCAACCATGGCACTTGATAAATAAGAGGTAATAAGAGGGGACGAGACAACTCCCTTAGAGCCAGATGTAGTAGAATGGGGTGGTCTTTTCTTCCTCATGTTCGACAAGATGGTAGAGAAAACGTAGAACTGTTAGAAATATAAAAATAGCAAAGAATGCAAAGTTGGAGCCTACCTTAAATAGACAACAAACGGGACTGAAGGCTAAGATGGGACACCCAGCCCAGCCTCATCTGGCCGTGGACGGGCACACACGGGCCCGCCCCTGGCCTGGACACAGCCCACACACATCCCGCACCGCAGGACTGCGGCACGCTTTAGTATCGCTTGATGGATTGCAGACACAGCTCCAGGTGCAGCTCTAAGCAGGGATTCTGGGACTCATAGTCCCCAGCGGCTGCCAGTAGCAGCAACTCTGCCCGCTGAAGATCCCACAATGTCAGCGTGGCATAGAGAGTTAACATCCTCTTCAGTTCATGTTCGGGGGTGGTCAAAAAAGCATGCCTGCCAACGAGTAGACAACACAGAAGCCCATGAACCACGGGACTGCGGCGTGCTTTAGTAACGATTGATGGATTGCAGGTGCAGCTCCAAGCGGGGATTCTGGGACTCGTAGTCCCCAGCGCCTGCCAGTAGCAGCGGCTCTTCCCGCTGAAGGTCCCACAGAGAGTTGACAGCCCCCTCAGTTCAAGTTCTGGCGTGGTCAAAAAAGCATGCCCCTGCAACGAGTAAACAACACAGCAACCTCCGAACCACTGGACTGCGGCGTGCTTTAGTAGAGCTTAATGGATTGCAGGTGCAGCTCCAGATGCGACTCCAAGCGGGGATTCTGGGACCCGTAGTCCCCAGCAGCTGCCAGTAGCAGCAGATCTTCCCAATGAAGGTACTGCAATGCCAGCGTGGCCTAGAGAGTTGGAAGCCCCCTCAGTTCAAGTTCTGGCGTGGTCAAAACAGCATGCCCTGGCAACGAGTAGACAACACTCAAGTTTAAAGGTTTTGAATCAGTCCGTAGCTGCACATGAGAAAAGGCACATTACTGAATTTCAAAAGTATAAACAAACAAAACAGCTGCTCTATTAACCTGTAACGCCCTCTAATCATAAGCCCCATTAGATAACACTGTATTTGTTCAGACTCTCCTGTAACTACCAACATTGTATTCTCACTCTGCATTTCAAATTATATCCGTGCTGAGGGAAGAATATATCTTTCAGTAAGCTGTAGTAGCAAGTGTCTCACCTCTTGATCCAGTAAACTCAGTTCGCTTTGCAAATAGGGCTGTTATCTAATGGGGCTTATGATCAAAGAGCAGCATAGGTTAATGGAGCAGCTTTTTTGTTTGTTTATACATTTGAAATTCAGTAACTTGCTTTTTTGACCCATTTAGGGTTTGTGCACTTAATATATGCGATTCTATGATGTACAGATTGTCAATGCACACATGGGGAGAGTTAAATGAGAAAAATGGGAAAGTATAAAGTATTGTGTTCATGTTTATCATGCAGTATACATAGTGGCCCAAAATGGCGCCTTTTTAGATTGATAGTGGCCCAAAATGGCGCCTTTTTAGATTGATAAAGGCTGTTGTACAGCTGAAACGCGTCGTTTCTACGTCCGGAGTTGTCTGATCGAATAAACAGGAACCTTCTCCCATCTTCGAGTGCAATCTCTCTCTTATTGGGGAAGTCTTCTTTGGAATTTTAATGGCACTAGCTGTAGCACCCTTCCATGCACCACCCGCGGTTAGTTTGCCAAACCAATGGATTCATCAACCAAGGTCCACCACTTCAATTTTTGCTTGTGCCAACAGCCGGAACTGCTGAACGGATTTAGGATTTACACCAAACTTGCCATGCAAGTAGAGCTTGGTGTAAATTTGTTCAGTTATTTTTTGAGATATTAAGAATTTAAAAAACTTGCCGAATGGGTTTTAAAGGGTTAACACTTATTCATATCTCTGGGATTTTTACTTGAGAGCGAATCAAATTTTTAATTTTTTTAGGAATTCACTCTGCGAATTCTTTTTACGGCCATCTTGAAATTCTTTTAAGAGTTTTACATCTGGGGAAAAAATTCTGCCCAACATGGGAATTCACTCTCAGGGGTACCTTAACACTGGACAGTACTTAAAGGTATTCTGTGACATGGAATATCAAGTCCTGCACTAGGAAAAAAAAACTCAGTGAGTGATTTTCAAGTCACAAGTCATTCAGGAGTCATGCGTGCAGCTATTTTCAGTTTCAGAATCGTTTGCCATTTTGATGTTTTATATTTATTTATTTAAAAGTTTTGTAGAGCGCCTGAATCACCCCCGAAGGGGTATCTCTGCGCTAAGCGGACCAGCGAGCGAGCAAAGACAGACTAAAATAGGGAGGCTTTAAGCAGTTTCCTGAAACGTAAATAGTCCGGGCATTGTCTAAGTTGTAAGGGGAGCTCATTCCAGTAAGATGGGGCGAGGAGGGAAAAAGATTTCCCACCAAGTCTAGCTTTCCTTACCCTTGGAACCTGTAAAAGAGATTTACAGCTGGATCTCAGTGTCCTGTGCGGAGAATATGGCTTCAGTTTGCATGAGATGTAAGACTCTCAAATCACTTTTGACTCAAGAGTTTCATGATTCTCAAATTACTTGTGACTCAAGAGTTTCATGCTGATCAAAAAAAGAAGACTAATGCAAGGGCAAACTCAAGCAAGGACCAATCCGCTACACCCATCCCCTCTTGAGCATATCCGAAGGCTATACACTGTGGGGGTAGGTTACAGGAAGGGGTAATGGTGCAGGGGCTGCCCACAAGCAAGGCCCTGCACACAACAACCACAGCACATGGCTTTAGCCTGTGTGGAGCTGGGCTAGGCTAACAGCTGTAACAGGACACAGATCTTGGCTGCATGCCAGGCTGTGCGCCCAGCCTCAACTGCTCAAAGCCAAAGGCTGTTCATAGGGAGGTTTAAGTGATGGGAGGAGCAAGGCACAGGGCATGGCTGCAGGCCAGGCTCTGTGCCAAACCCTTATTGTGCATGGCTGCAGACCTGTGCAGCAGGGTTGGCTGTCAGCTGGGGGTAAAGTGCAAGACCTGGCGACCAGCAGGGGCTGGAAATTAAGCATTTCAGAAAACCAATTAAATTAACTGATAAAACTACAGTTAAAAACTTAGTTAAGATTTCGGCTCAAACAGGAAAATCCACTGAAATTCGTCAGTTATGGTTACCAAAGCACACGACACACGCCATAACCTTGCACTGACTTAGAACTGCCGACACAGGAAGGCATCATTCTATCAGCAGTAGACAAGCTACAAGCATTGGCATTGAATGATCAGCGTTAATAAAAAAACACAAAGGCCTAGGAAATGCTACACACTTTAAACAAGCCACAATGGACACTACTGGTTAGTTTTCTTTCAAACAAAGTTAATAATGAAATTTCTGCACCCAGATTAGAACTCAAAAAATAAAGTCTTCCTGCATACGTTCGCATGACACTCTTTTGATAACATTTGTTGACCCTGCACATTTTACCGGAGTTTGAGTACAGGTAGACATTTTACTGCTTAGATCCTATCTAACTACTACACTCACCTTTCGATCCGTGATGCAGGTCAATGTTCGCTGTGCTGAGCGCACACTCTTTTTCAAAGAAGGGATCGTAGGGCAGCACGCAGGCGACGTTCACAAGCTCCACCTCTATGACCAAAAGAGAATTCAATGGTTATCTGATGTCAAATAAGATAACTTGAAATCACCTGGAATCATCAACAACTGGATAGAAGATCTGTTTCACAAAAGGCATAATCGGCTTATACAAACTAAAGATCACCAAATATCTTTCTCATCAATGGCATTTAAAAATACTTTAAATATTGGAAAACAGTGCTCACTTAAATCTTTTCCTTTTATTCATTATAAGCTTCATTGATCTATGAGTTGTTCTCCAGTAGAAGCAGCTATTCTAGTTTTACCATTGTTCACATAATGTAGTTTTACCACCTTTTAAATTTGACAGGACTACCGGGGCAATGGACAGGAAAACTGTGTGAGATGCAAGTTGTTAAAGTGACAGTTTTTAACTTGTTAAAAATGTGCAAATTATATTTAATAGCATGTGCTCTCCCGACAATGCTGTGGGCAATACCCCATATAAAACCTTCACAAGGCTAAATGGTTTGCTGATATAAAGAGAAAATGCTGAAGTTTTGAAATTTGGAGGAGTCAATGTTTATACGTATCCCCATCTTTAGCTCTCTATGTATCAGCCACTTGACACATTTCTCGACTGAAAATGAATTCACAAGGGGGCGTGGCCAACAACATGGCCGACTAGCCGCTTCTGCCGGAGCTCCGGCCGCCCGACCTCAATCCTGACTCTAATCCTACCTCTAGAGCCGCCATCTACGACGTTTCTTACTGCCACAGGCCTCCTGTGACTCGGGTGTCCGCTTAGAGCCGTCGAACATCCTGGGCAGTGAGGCGCGTGAAAATCAAGGAAGATCGGGAACGCCAAAGACCACCCAAGATGGCGCCCTGATTGCGGATCCTGAGCGAGTCCCATAGAGCGGAAGACTTGTGGCCGGTTCCCCGTATGTTATCCATGGGGACTACTGAGTGCTGAAAGTGTGCGAAGACAAGACGACAGAGATTACCTGGTGGCTGGATCCGGTGCTGGCGGAGACACGAGTGATCAGGCTCGGCAGGAGGGCGGAACGACGCATCCAGGAAGCGCCGGGAGTCGACCGGGCTGTGAACCTGCGCCGCATGGTTGGCAGCCGCTGCGGAGGGGAGGCGGTGGAGAAGCCCGCTTGTGAGCCCAGAAAGCGGAGGGGCCCCGGTGAGAAGATAACAGCTAGGGGGCCCCAGGCGCGGGAAGTCGGGACGTGTGCCGACGACAGGGCCGTCAACACCCCGATCTAGTCCGGGGGCAGGCCACAGAGATTGCGGCTGGGCAGACAAGAGCGGCCGGATTAGAGCACCGCCACCGAATTCCTCGTGTGGCAGGCAGACGATACGAGACACGCTATCGGTTGGGGGACTGGGAGAACACCTGGGCTTGGGGCCCGAAGATAACTGAGCTGACGGCGGTGGAGACCCGCGACCGCCTGGGGTGGGCTCCCTCATCCTAGCAACTGCATCACTGGCCCTTACAAACACCCGCAAGAACTAACGCTAAGACGGACTGGAAATCCCGGTGCCAGGATAACGGGAAATGAACCAGAGGTGAGGCCACACAACAGCGAATCTGGCCCAGAGACAGGTGCGAGCGTCTGCGGGAGGGGGAGCAAGGTGCAACGGGCTGGCTTCCCACTGTGGAGCTACTGCTGCGACCCGCAGACACCTTGAGGCATACCACCGACCCCTTCCCAGAATAGGTACCGGGGTCTGAACGCCTGGAATTTGAGAGAGAAACGGCGGAGGGGACCCTGCATGTGAGGAGGGCTTGAGCCCGGGCGGCTGGCAGACCAGGGAGCTCGGGTCCACAAGCAGACACGAGAGACCCCGACAGACCTGTGCCCCGCTGTCGAGCTATTGCGAGCGCTTGAGGCCAGCGAGAGAGACTCACCGGAGCCACAGCTGAGGCCCCAGAGCTGAGGAATGACGGAGGCAGTCAAAGTGGTGACATACGCCACATGCCAATCGAAGGATAGATCACCAGTAGATCAGTAATACCCAGCCTGAGCGCAAGAGTGAAGGACTGCGCGCGCCGTAGCGCGAGTGGACTGCGCCCTCACCCCATCACCAGCCGCCAGTGGGCCCTGAAAATCTCAAAGGGACACAAGCCTAGGCCTAGGGCCTGGAAACACAAAGTGATAAATGAGATTGGGACCGATACAGAGAGAAGACCCGTGCCCAGACGGCAGATAACTTGAAGATACGTAAAGTGACACTGCTCTGAAACGTAGAGGACGACCCATCACCGCCAAGTTCAATAATGGCAAGGGACAAAGAACCCAAAGCCCCAAAACAAGGAAAAATGGACAAATATACAAAAGTGCTTGTGCAGCAAACGCCACCAGAGGGAGGGTCCTCAGGGCCGCCGGATAACGCAGCTATCCTTCACGCAATTCAAGCCTCCAGAGAGGCCATAGAAGGCAAGATGGCAGAGATAAGATCTGAGGTGTCTCTCCTACGACAAGATGTGCGCAACATCGCAGACCGGGTAACCCAAACGGAAAACCGTATCTCCGAGGTGGAAGATACAACACATATGCTCCAATCCGATGTCAAAGAACTAAAGGCGAACATGAGGGAGGTGATGTGGAAGGTTGACGATGCGGAAAATAGAGCCCGAAGGAATAATATCCGCTTTATTGGGGTGCCGGAGGGACAGGAAGGCCCCGACCCCATATCATTCCTGACGAAATGGCTGCGAGACATTCTACCGTCAGCGACATTCTCGCCATGCTTTATTATTGAACGGGCCCAAAGGATGCTGAATGTAAGACCGCCACCGGAGGTCCCCCGCGTCCATTGATTGCAAAGTTCCTAAACTACCAGGATCGTGACACAATACTTAGGGAATCGAGGCGAGTAGGCGAACTCAAAATGGCCAACACCAAGATAATGATCTTCCCCGACTACTCAAGGGAGGTACAGAAACAGAGGAAAACATTTGACTCAGTGAAAGCGAAGTTAAGAAATATGCAGATCCAATATATGCTCCTTTTTCCGGCCAAACTTAAAGTCATTTGTCAGGGCTCGACCCAATTCTTCCAAACACCAGAAGATGCCTGGGCCTGGCTAAAAGAACGCCCCAGGTTGAAACAAGGGGAGAGACCTAACGATCGCAGCACAAAGACACTACACCAAGATGGGAACCCAGGCCACAAAGATTAAAAAGGAGAAGACTACCACCACGAGGACGGAAAACACAGTCGGAGATCATGCTCTCGGGTACCCCATACAGGTGACGGAGGGTGGCTTCGGATGAAGAATCGACAAATGCTCCTGCCGAAAACAGGGACTCTAACCGGGGGGACAGTACCCACACAGACCACTCAGACAAAGAATCCCTGGCAGAGACGGATAGTGACCACCCACTTCTTAAAGACATTAATCATATTGAGGAGCTGGGCGCGGAGACACAGGAGGCAGGAAACAACCTACAACAACAAAAAGACAAAAGCGGCACAGAGGACTGAAACATGGGCAGGGTCCAGGGACAGAGGTGCCGCAGGACGGCCGCTAGACCCCCCCCAGACTTATCGAAGCTCAGGGGTGACTGAGCGGAACCTTTTTTCTCAGCAATGTAAATATCCTTCATTAATTGTAATAATATCTAGGGGTTAGGGGAAGGGAGGGGTGGGGTCTACAGACTTCTCAAACGACACTTACGCCAAGTTGTACTATTGACGGTTCAGAGGACAGGCGTGGGGAGTGGGAGAAAGTGTGGCGGGGAGTGGGGTAGGGGTTGGGGTCATCAACAATTTAACTGTTCAACATGTTTTTCATCCATAAAGATCACAAATTCACATCCATGCCCTCCTTAAGTCTCCCCACAGTAGATAACATGGTCATTAAGCTTGATTCTAGCTCTGGGCCACTCATCTGCGTCCTGATATACAGGCCTCCGCAGCACATGCCACTATTTCCCCTCTCACTTAGCGAACAATTGGCTAATCTTGCCACGGATTATGCCAAAATATTGCTAGTAGGTGACTTAAACTACTGGTGCAACGACGAACACGGTGGGCCCCACTCTACTGAACTGACTGAATTACTAACTAACCTCAATTTCACCCACCACATTTCCTCAGCTACACACATCAAAGGACACATACTGGACCAGGTCTGGACCATCAACCTCACGATTTCCACGCCCACAATCCTACCATGTATTTGGTCTGACCATCATCTAATAAAATTCACGGCAACAATTCCCATCAGCAGTAAGACCCCCACGGTCAAGGGGGGCATGATTAGGAAATGGAGTGCCCTCAATAAACAGGAATTTCAGGACAACCTGGCCGGCTCTACCCCTGCCTTTGATCCCGATGTGGATCTCTTTGAAGCTAACATCTCAGCCTGGCTACTAGCGGCCAGCAATAAACACGCCCCGCTTAAAAAACTCAAACGAGCTCGCCGTTTCGATGCTCAGAAATGGTTTTCTACTGAGCTAAGAGCTCACAAATTGGCTCTCCGCCAAAAAGAAAGGAAATGGAGACTCACCTACACCCCTGAAGGGAAATATCACTACCTGAATGCCCGCAAAGAATACAAAAAAGCCATTATGTCAGCCAAGGCCGCCCACTTCTCTGCAAGAATCGTAAACTCCAACAATAGATCGAAGGACATCTTCGCTATAGTTAGCGAATTCTCCAATGCCGAGAGAATTCTGCCTAAACCCACACCTACTCAAGATCTGTGTGACTCCCTAAATAACTACTTCTTGGAAAAAATCTCTAACATTAAAGCCAGTATTCCTATCTCCAGCCCCATGGAGACCCCCCCCCCGCCACGATAACAAATCCTCTCACCTTAGATAGCTTCCCCCTCATCGAAGTACATTCCTTCCAGGACTTGCTGTCCAGGGTCAAATCTGGCTCCCCCATGGACTGCTGTCCACCTCATATCCTAAAAGATACCTTTTCTGCCCTACCTCACTCAACCATGACCCTCTTGAATGAATCACTCTCGCAGGGCAGGGTCCACAAAGCATTCAAGGACGCAGTTGTGGTCCCTCTCCTTAAGAAACCGGGAGCTGACCCCCAGAATTTATCCAACTATAGGCCCATCTCCCTGCTCCCCTACTTGGCCAAGGTTCTTGAAGCCCATGTGGCAAAGTGCCTGTCCAATTTTATCGAACAGTCTGAATACTTAGACCCTCACCAGGCTGGATTTCGCCCTGCTCACTCTACGGAGACAGTGATCCTAGCTGTACTGGATGCCCTATAAGAAAAAGCCGATAAAGGCACCCCTCAGGCCTTGGTACTTTTAGATCTCTCGGCCGCATTTGACACGGTCGACCACGTCATCTTAATGGACCGTGTCAAACAGGCCGGCATCCAGGGCTCAGCCCTCAGCTGGATTGGGTCCTTTCTCAAGGGCCGCACCCAAGCGGTACGCCTAGCCCCATTCACCGCACTTAAGTTAACCACCACGTGCGGGGTCCCACAGGGATCTTCACTTTCCCCCCCATCTGTTTAATCTGTATCTGCTACCCCTGATTCAGTCCTTGAAGGAACGGAAGGCCATCACTTTCAATTATGCGGATGACCTACAGCTAATCTTTACTATAGATAACTCCCCTGAATCAGTCCTGGAATTCCAGGCTACCATGCTCCACATACGACATTGGATGGACCAAAACCATTTAAAACTGAATCCAGGCAAGACTGAACTAGTCCTGACTGGGAACAGTCAGACCTTCTGGGGCCCACACTACTGGCCGGCGGAACTTGGCTCCCCCCCCAAACCATCCACCTCGGTCAAGAGCCTAGGGGTAACCATTAACAACGACTTATCACTAAAAACACAAGTGGGCACAGTGGTCTCTACCTGCTTCTTCCAGCTACGTAAGATCAGGAAGATCAGCCGTCTGCTCACTCACTCAGCACTGATTCAGGTCGTGATAGCCTTGGTACTATCACACCTAGATTATGCCAACTCAATATACCTTGGCTTGCCGCTTTTCTTAATTAAACGGCTTTAGCTGGTCCAGAACCAAGCAGCAAGACTGATCCATCAGCAACCCAGATGGCAATCCGCCAGACCCCTTTTAAAAAAACTTCACTGGCTCCCCATTCCCCAACGTACGGCCTTCAAGACGGGCTGCATCATCTTCAAGTCTCTTCACAGCCGAAGCCCCAAATTTATTAAACGTCTCTTACCTAGGTACACTCCTTCCCGCAACCTCCGATCCGCCCACCTCCAACTTCTGACCACTCCAGCCTTCAAGCTAAAACGTCAGGGAGGCTGCAGGTTCGCTGCCTTGGCCCCCAGACTATGGAACTCCTTTCCACTAGAGATTCGATCATGTACCAACCTGCTGAGCTTTAGGAAAATGCTCAAGACATGGTTGTTTATGCAGGCCCATGCTTAACTCCTCCCAATGGTACCGGCACACTCTAGAGCCAGCGTCATGAAACCTCTGGTGTACGTGCGCTATATAAGAAATTGCTAACATAACATAACAATCAGCTAGCAGCAGGAACTCCGAGATCCACTGTCAGGAATGGAAGATAGGGAATATCAGGTAGGAACACCAATGCAGGCACTGCCATCACAAACCACACACGGCATGGACGAGGAAACATACACGCTATTGACATGGAACGTCAATGGGCTAGGCAATAAGATTAAGAGGGGGCTGGTCAATAGATATATCAAGAGACTCAAACCCGATATTGTGTTACTACAAGAAACCCACCTCAGAGGAACACACTGCGCCTTCTTGGGGAGGGGTACCTACACCACCTTGGCACACGCCGGGTTCTCCCCCGGGGCGCGAGGAGTAGCCATATTAATTAGGAAAACAGGCCCCTTTCAGGTAACCAAACCTTGGATAGACCCTAACGGAACCTACGTTGCCGTTCAGGGCGCATGAAGACGGCGAGAGGCTACTTTAATTAGTGTATATGCCCCGCCGCGACTACAACCCCAAACGCTGGGAGCTGTCGCAAAGATACTTCTGGAATCAGGTGCATCCACGCACGTGGTTGGAGGTGACTTCAATGATGTCGTGGATCCAAACCTAGATCGATCACAGATTGCCACTGGAACTCGTATTCCCACCCCACTGGCCGACTTTGTGAAGTCGCTGGGATTGACCGATATCTGGCGGCAACACCACCCAATAGAGTACAGTTACTCGTTGTAGGAAGGTGGAATCTGACTATATGGTTGCCCCCACTTTTTTCCTGGTGTTTTGCTGGTTTATGACTTAGTTGGACTGGGACCCTGCTATTCAGGGCCCCAGTCTATCTGCTCTCTCTAAACGACATGGAGTGCACTCTAGGTGCACTAGTGATTGGATACTGTGGTGCCTTATGAGTCCCTAGTATATGGTACCTTAGGTGCCAAGGGCATAGGTACTTCACAGGCCTACCAGGGGCTGCAGCATGTGTTATGCCACCCCTGGGAAGCAGTCTAAATCTGACACCACAGGCCTGCTACTGCAGCCTGGGTGAGGTGGTGCTAGCACCCCTCACTGAGATATAGGTTTCCTATATCTCTCCTGCACACACATATAAACCTATCAGTCACCCCTAAGGCAGGCCCTATCAATCCGGAGGGCAGGGTGCTTGGCTTCTATGTGAGGGGGTGCCTCTGCCTGAGCAGGGCCCCTCTGCAGCTCTCAGAGTCTATTCTCTGGTGCTGTTTGTGGATGCTTGGTTAAACCATATACTATTAAGTGCATTATATCCTCGCGGTAAATGCTAACTTTGGAATGGCTGCATCAAAACATGTCGTGTTTGGTGTCAAACATCTTGAAATACTACCCCCGCCAATCTTGGCGGCGGGGATAGCATTCCACCCTTCTAGAGGGATAAGACATGTACCTGCTGTGGAAACGCGGTAGAATCCTAAAGAGCCCTGGCATCACAAAATGGATGCCACCAGTCACAGACACTGGGCTGCCCTCCTGCTGATGACCGAAACTCGCAGTGGAGGAAGCCCAACAATAGGCATCCTGTCACAGGGAGGTGTAACCACCTCCCAGACAGGGTTTAGTGTATTGGGGCTGGGTGGGTGCACTCTTAGAGTGCTTTGAAGTCCTGCACTGGGGAGCAGAAGGCTCCTCTGTGCATATGCCAGTTCAAACCAGCTCCAGGGGCTACCTGCCCCTGCTCTGGCGCGAAACTGGACAAAGGGAAGTGGGTGTAGCCACCCCTCCCTTGACCCTCCCATAGGTGGGGTCATAGAGCTAGTCCATCCCCTCTTTTCAGTATAAGAGGGGGAACCTTGCCATTGCAAGGCAGATAACCCCTGGACGACGCTCTACAGAAGAATCCTGGCCCTTCGACGTTCCACTACCTTTGGAAGACAGAAGAATCTCCCTTGGAGTCAAGGGTGACTCCCCTGCTTAGCAGGCACCAAAAACGACAACGACGGTCGCAAACTACGCCGCTCCCGCCGGAGTCCGAAGTCCCTGCAGCCCAAGAAGTGGATTTCCTGACTTCTCCAAGGCCATCGTGAGTCCCCAGCGAAGCTGAGGCAAGTGGACCCCACGAGTGATGAGGAACCGCGACCCCTGGGTACCGTGCACTATTGTCGAGTGCAACCCCTTCACAACGTTCCACGAACTTGTGCTTTGGACCACGTGTGGTCCCGACCTCTAGCAGGAATCCTTTCGAAGATCAGAGGCCTACACCGTCCCGAGTGACCGTGGGCCCCTGTTGAGTGATTCCGCCCGAGGTGTCTTCGCGATCCCTTGCCAGCCGGCTCGTGGGTCCCCAGAAGACTTCTTAAAGAAACCAAAGGGCTCCCTGGTTGCTCCAGGCCTGCCCTGACTTACCCTCGCTGGGTGAGTCCCTCAGACCTTGCTGGTCTGTGCCATCGACTTTTCTTCATCTCCCCGAGACTTGCTGTTGCCAAGGCTTGTTGGCTCCAATCGAGTTGCCGATACCGCAGTAAGCTGCAGACTTCGTGGGATACACAGAATCCAGCTCCTGGTCGTCGTCGACGCCTCCTGGACCTCGTGGCTGAAGAGTCAAGGCACCCGCAACCGACCTGAATCAACCGACGACGGTGGGCATCCATCTTCCTTGCCCGAGTCACTGCCAAGTGACTTTGAACACTGTCCCCTCTGCTTTCAGGTCATCCTTCTTCAGAATCCAGGCTTGGATTCCACCGGACACTTCTTCAGCTCCCGCAAGCAGCAAGTCTTCTTTGTTCGCCATTGAAAACGACGCCGCGACCCGACACCAAAGGACACCTATGCACCCGGCTTCCCTGGGTGAGGTAACTCCAGCACTACGGTGCTCCTGTGGGTGTGGGCCCTAGAACTACTTACCCTGTAAGTGACTTGCTTGTAGGTTCTCCCGAAGTCTCCTAGAACTCTTAATTTCCAACCGCGACTTGCCCCATTGAAGTTAACGGCGATCCGCGCCTGTGTATCCACACTGCACGCGTCCCCGTGGGTCCTTTACTTACCTGCCTTGAGTGGTTTCGTGAGGCCCCAGCACTTCTGAAGGCCCTAGGCCTTGTCTCCCTGCAAGTCGTTGTTGCTAAGTCCCTTTTTTAGTATATGGTCTGGTACGCCCCTAGGGCCCCAGCCATATTTTGTGCTTAACTTATTGTGAAACGTTGATTTGTGCATATGTTTGTCTTCTAATCTCATAAAGAGATTAGTAGAGAGTTATTTAGAAATAAATACATATATATTTGATATATATACCTGTGTGGTGTCTTTTCATTTGGTGATTCAAGAGATTATATGGTAAAACAAGCTGCTTTACATTCCTTCAAGACTTAGCCTGAAGGCTGCTCTCCACAGCTACCACTAGGATAGCTTTCTTTAAAAGGTTGTCTTAAACCTATCTACCATAAGAGTCGATTTGCCCTGGTGCAAGGTGTCCACTTTAATTAGTGAACAGCATATACCAGGCCAACTTCTCACACTCGTACTTCTCAGGAGCACATAGAGTCTTCTCCAGGCTCGAATACCTATTTGCCCCGCCAGGCGAGATTCAGACAGTAAACAAAGTGGCATACCTTGCAAGGGGCATTTCAGACCATTCTCCACTATGGTTAGCAGTGGGGTGGGGTGGGCGCAGACAGCGCACAGACTGGAGACTAAATGCATGGGAGCTTCAAGACAAAGCAGTGACGGGTGTAATAACAACAGAGACTAGGCTGTTCTTCCAAGAAAATGAGGGTTCGGTGTCCTCAGACACAACCCTATGGGAGGCTTATAAGGCAGTACTCCGGGGCAGGTTACAAGACATAATTATGCAAAAAAGAAGGGAGGAAACGCGCCAAATAGAAACCCTAGAAGATAAGCTCCTGGAATTGGAGGGAAATATCCCCCCAGATACTGAGTTGGTCCTGCTGAGACAGCTTGAGGTTACACGAAGAGAACTCCGGGCTCTGTCAGAGGGGGAAGTTAAGACTCAAATTCAAGCTACACAACATAGACTCTATGAGACGGGAGATACAGCGGGCGACTCTTAGCCTGGCGGAACCGGAAAGAAAGAGAGGCGAATTGGGTAAGCCAGATAGTGGAAGCTGACAATAGGTACACAACAGCACATAACATAGCGGGAGCTTTCGCGCGTTATTATGGGGACTTATACGAGGCTAGGACATCAGTGGATGAGGCTCAGATACAGACATATCTGAGTGGCATACAGATGCCCTCTCTGCGGCAGGAGGACAGCGAGGCCCTAGAGGCAGACCTAACTCTAGTGGAAGTGCAAGAGGCCATTACTAAACAAAAATCTGGGAAAACACCTGGACCAAATGGTCTACCGGCGGAATTTTTTAAGCAAATTTGCGGCCTACTGGCCCCCCGTTTGCTAAACATGTTCTCGGCGGCAAGAGAAGAGGGGACGCTGCAACCAGATCTTTGCCAAGCCACAGTGGTGGTTATACCAAAACCAGGCAAACCCCAGGAGAGTTGCGGATCTTACCGTCACATTTCTCTACTAAATATTGAAACAAAGATCTTAGCCTCCATTCTGGCGAAGCGACTCCTAACAGTTATTACATCCCTGGTTCACAGGCTTTATGCCTAAAAGGGCCACGCGCCTTAACCTCCGCAGACTTGCGAATTGGCTCGACACCGTGAAAGACAGACCTACTCCGCTGATGCTGCTGTCGTTAGACGCAGAGAAGGCCTTCGACACAGTCCACTGGCCATTTATGAGGCTAGTACTCCTAAAACTTGGTTTTGGGAGGAACTTCCGGACCTGGGTTGACCTGCTATACACCAATCCCAGGGCAAAAGTCATAGTTAATGGAGTAAAGTCCACAGAATGTCCCATCCAAAGAGGCACTAGACAGGGTTGCCCATTGTCCCCCTCCTCTTTGCGCTGGTTCTAGAACCACTGGCGTGCCTGATCAGAACCAACTCAGAAATAAAGGGTTTTCAGGACGCCAAAGGACAGATGATAGATGAACGGATCTCCCTTTATGCTGACGATATTCTACTGTACATCTCCAGCCCTGACATGATGCTACCCCTTATCCTCCACCTGGTTAAGGAGTTTGGCACGCACGCAGGGTACAATATCAACTCGGGGAAGTCAAGTCTATACCCTATTGGAAGTACCACAGCCACATATTCTATACTGGAACACCTACACATTACCAAAGACTGTTTAAAATACTTAGGATTGTATATCTTCACGAACGAAGCTGACTGCCACACACATAATATCAAGCGAGTCTTAGCGGAATTCCGAGAAAACGTAGCCAGATGGAGACTTCTCCCCCTGACACTGCTAGGGAGGGCATCCAGGTACAAAATGATTACGCTCCCCAAACTGCTTTACATCCTTCAAAACACATATTACATAATCCCAGACATGGTCTTTAAGGCAATTCTAGATGAGGTGCACACATTATTATGGGACGGAGGCCACCCACAAGTAGCACTCCAAACACTGCAACGCAGTCAGTACAACGGGGGAATTGCTCTCCCAGACATACTGGCCTACTATAGGGCAGCGCACCTAATGGTTATCAATGAATGGGGACATGCACCCGGAGACCACCCTACGTATGCCCTGGAAAGGCTCCAATTTCAGAAACATTCTTATCTACACTATATGTAGTGGGGCTCTGGAACACGAAGCCTATTACCTGCAACACAGAGGGCGATTGAAGCCTGGAAAGGGGCAGAGAGACAGATGAAATGGGAAAAGAGATTAACTAGGTCCACACCGTTATAGGAGGGTAAGCGACTGCCGGAGCTCGCGAAATTACAGGGCTTCAAGGGCTGGAACATAATTGGGATTACAACATTAGGGGACATACTACGGAAAGGAGAACTCATAACCTTTGCAGAGCTTCAAACCGAATACAGCTAGTCCAACAATCAATACTATAGATACATACAACTCCAACATGCCTGGGGAGCGCAAAAACCTGAGATAACAGATATCCCCGAATATGCACAGTTAGAAGGACGACTGCTTCAGGAAGAGATACCGGAAAAAGCAGTGTCCTGGACATACAAAACGATAATTAACAATATTCCTGACACACTATCCGCACTCAGGAGCAAATGGGAGGAAACCATTGGTGCAATGGAAGACATTGTTTGGGAAATGGCGCTAATGCATCCCAGAGAAGTAGCGATTAAGCTTAGGTTACGCCTAATACAGTTTAAAGTCCTACATAGAGAATACTACGACCGAGCGAGACTCCATGCTATGGGCAGAGCAGAGACTCCAGAGTGTCTGCATTGTAAAACGGATAGGGGCTCTTATATCCATACTCTGTGGGAGTGCCAACTAATACATAGGTATTGGTCACGAATAGTAACAGAATTAAACAACATATTAGAAACACAGATCCCAATGGATCCAAAATACATTCTCCTAGGCTTACACACAGATGTTGACATTCCAGATATAAACTCCTACTGAGCAATCTAGGACTTATAGTCGCTAAGCGAGATATTGCCAAGAACTGGGGAAGAGCAGACCTGCCCACCATGACAGAATGGCGAGCTAACATGGACCTGTATATGGGGGCGGAAAAAACGGTATATGTAGCAAGAGGGTGCCCTAGGACGTTCAGGAAGATCTGGCAGCCGTGGCCGAGTTATTATGGCTTAGAGATGATGGAGGAGGGAGCGAACAGGACACAGCCTTGTACTCAGGGGCCTACATAAGTTGAGTAAAACACCCTGGGATCGCCGAGCAGGCGAGTTACACGAGACAGGTCTAATGCACAGGAAGGGAGGGTGGGGGGGAAATGTCAAGAAGAATTGTCTTATTGTTATGCCTGCATTTCTACCAATAATGTTTAATGACTATGATGCTAACTTTGTAATATCTGAGATATACCTGCTGATGTTTTGGCTGATTCTTGGGAAAATAAATAAAAACTGTTTAAAAGAAAATGAATTCACAAATTCCAGTGTTCTAAGGATAAAAGCTCCTCTCTGTGTCGGAGCATTCTGGAAGTAGTTGTATATCTATACACACACTTTAAAAATATAGGGAGAGACATAGAATTACTCACAAATATATGAGGACCGGTAAATTTACATTTTATTTAAGGACAGTGTATTTTCGTGTGCCTTGCTGTAGCCCAGTGGCATTACGGAAAATGATGGGGTCCTCATGCAGAATGTGATGAGGGGCCCCACCGTCACTCTGATCGCTCAGACATTCATTAGGCCTTGGGCTCAATGGGGGCCTGAACGGATGGGCCCTCCCTACGCTGCAGGGGCCAGCTTGGGAAAAGCACAGTGGCATTATCGAGTGTTAAACTATTTCTTATTCCATGCCACTGCACACATTCTACAAGGCATGCAATGGCATGGCATAGAGGGTTAGGGGAGGCCCCCTCCAAACAAGAACCCCTGTATCCCACCTGCACCCCGGGGGATGCGGGGACCTCCATTACGCCCCTGCTGTAGCCTTGACAAGCGGGGAAAGTGTATCACTGTGCATGTCTGTAATGGCGTTGCATGTTCAGTTGGATCATGGCCACTGTTGAACAAAGTAATAAAACAAGAAGATACAGCTTTTTCTCTTGTTAAAAGCTTGTGCACTCGCAGACAGATAGAAAATGGTACACAGCAGCGTTTCCCAAACTCTGGGTCACGAGCAGATTTTAGATGGGTAGGGAAAGTCCGAGCAATAAATAAAGATGCCTTTAAATTCTGTGTTTAACTTGTCACATTTGCCAAGCTTCAAAGACAGAGGTCAAATGTCAGGCTATCTTTTCTGACTAATTACTGCGGGATTGGTGTTTACTTTTCTTTCTCTGACTGTAAAGTGAGAGATTTTTTCCAAAGTAAATTATGTGATGATCTACAGGGAATGTGAAAGGAAAGGCAGTTGTGTTTTTTGCAACACACAACAAAATGTAAATACCTGTAATTAAACTGTATACATTCAGCAGTTAGGAACGCAAAAATCAAGCAAATTCTTTTTTTTGTAATTCTGAAGTGTGCTGGAAACATATTTTAAGACGATCAAAACAGATCAAGACACTTTAATTGATGATATAGAAACGTTAAAATATTCACAGAAACCCTATTTCCGCACATTATCGTTTGTGTATTACATAGTTTTAGCAGTAAAATTGTATGTCTGTGTAAAGTTAGTGGCCATTTCAACGGAAAATGTGCGGTCTGTAAATGTTAATGAGCTACCACACGATGCTTTAGTTGGATAAAAAAAATAAAAAAATCGATCCTCCTTATGTCCATTATAGGTAGGTAGGTGGCAAATGTTTGCCAATCTAAAAAGTCGGTCATGGTTCTAAAAAGTCTGGGGACCTCTGGTACATAGGACTGAAACCATGCTTCTTCCTCACCCTTTCCCCGCACCCGAACTCCCATAAGAACAAAACAATCGCCCACCCCAAAGCCCTTTTTTGCTACAAGATTTTTCCAAGTTAGATGACAAGAAATTTGGAATCTTCACAAACACCTTTTTGGTTAATTGTACAATTTGAAACAGTGTCTAAAATACATAGAAAGCAAATAGACCTACAACGTATTTCTAAAGTGCCTCTTCACTCCCCCTTGTGTTTCTGTTACGGCTACTTTCATGTATAGTAACAAAATGGAACATAACTGGGTTCTCTTGTCAGCCCACCACCCCAAAAAATAAAAATAAATAAAAAAAATCACACAGCAAAGTAAATTAAAATAGAAAAAACGACAGTTTATGGGGTCGATTCACAAAAGGGGCATATGACTACTTCATGAATATTTGACTGAACAGCTAATTTACAAAACTTTTAGAAACCGGCTTAGAGATTTTTGATTTCCACGACATTCCTAGTGTTCTTTAATCGTTTGTGAGTAGTCTCTGCAAAGCGTAGGGAATGGAAGCTATGTATATATTTTTATATAAAACTACTTTCTTTCCAAGGAAACATTTTCATGTAAACTTTTCCCCTCCTACATCCACTCTCGAAATGTGGGGGGGCAGCATGCAATTATGCAATCTCCAAGCTTTCTGCACCCCTTGGAAAGAAGCACCAAATCTGTGAACATCTACAAAGTAGCAAATTTATTCCATTAGTGTCCGCCTCATTTGTATTCACCCCTCTGACTCTTCCGAGGTTAAATCTACTTCATTTTATCAAGGTTCCACTTACAAATTCAGAAAATGTCTCATAGTTTGTAAATCAACATTAACTAGTACCTCCTACATGTGCATAAAGGATTTGTGGCGAGAGCAGATCTATGCTAAATCCCTCCAAATCCGAAAGCTGTACATCACAGATGAATGACATTAAGAGATCAATTATGCCCCAGTTATGTTAAATCTTCTTTGGACAACATGGCTAGGAATTGGTTGTCTGAAATGCCTAACTGCTTTTATATTTATGGAAGCTGCAATGTCTGCGCTTTGAATAGGAATAAAATGAAGGAATTCTGTTATACTACCAAAAGGAAAAATACCACCGACAATTTTATCAATTACAATACAACATTTACAGTATATCTGGTAGGCTCTGAATGCAATAAGATTTATGTTGGTACTATTATACACCCATTGAAACTATGGATCTAGCAACATGTCAGAGCAATTGGAAACCATAATGAGAATTAACCCATAGCAGCACATTTAGCATGTAGCCATCTGCATAAAACAACAGTCTGGTTTCCAGCTCTGGAGCATGGAGGGAGGAGTGAGAGAGGAGTTGATAGGGAATTATTCTTAAGGCAAACAGAAGCTAAGTGGAGAAGTAGATTGAGAACTGTTGAGACAGTCCTTCATACTAATAATGAATGTCGTCATTTTTTATAATGGCATTGATTGATATTAATGTGAGAGTATAAAATATCATTGTATATAGGAACTTAATTCTTACTCCCTTTTATTACAATCCGGAATATGACACGTAGCTCTCCTTAGTTACTTACCCTTTTCGAGTATTTTACTATGATCGGTATCTGTGAGTAATGTCACTCAGGCTTGTTCTCAGCTCTTAAAACAGTTTTTGTCTAATGAAGCTAAGCCCTCTCATGTAATGTCTTATTAAGGTAAGGCTTATCTGGAACACAGCTTTTTACTAACTGCCTTTTTTTGCTTTTTAAATATGGCACTTACGTGCTATAGTGCAGTCCTCTTTGCATGCTTGTTGCATGAGAATGGGTTGTCCAGGCACCTGAATATGAACAAGCATATCAACTCACGTGTGCACTGAGGCTTACTGGCTGTACGGTAAGGTAATTTATTTGTACATGATTAATTAAAACCTTTACAAAAAAGTAAAATATTGCTAGAAATTGCTAAGAATTCATTTTGTGCGGCTTTCTAAAATTTAAAAATTTGCTTAATTCCAGTTTATAGTCATCAATAAAATTGAAATTTTTAAAAGTTTGCATCATGCAAGTTCATCATCGTCAGTTAAAATTCAAATGCCTTGAGACCCAGAGACAGTTCGGAATTACTCTAGATTAGATAGATTACTGAATGCTTATGTTCTAAAGTTCCAGAGGGAAAGATAGTACTAACTTGTTGGTCTTAGGGAAGGTATACTTCCCCACGTTGTACCATTATTCCGTTGTTACCTCGACTTCAAGTGTCCGTGGTGCGTCTTCAGATGTGTCAAGCTGCCATCAAGGAGCAAATCGCGCTGCCTCTTATTAAGACGCGCTCAACTTGCTCTTGTGCCTTTTTTGTAATTTATTGGTCTTAGGGAAGCTATACTTCCCCACGATGTGCCGTTGCTCAGTTGTTACCTCGACATCAGGTGCCCGTGGTACGTCTTCAGATATATCAAGCTACCATCAAGGAACTGTTCGGTCTGTCTTTTGTTGATCCGCACTCAGCATGCTCTTGTGCCTTTTTGTTACTAGGTCAAAAAACTTTGTGACCCGACAGTTTAATTTTGTTTTAGTTGGATTAAAACACAATTTGACTGCCTGCCTGCATGTTTGAACACCGTGTAGATTGAAGGATGGACGTAACAGACTGCCTAATATCCTTTAATTTAGGACAGATGCAAAAAACATGAATAATGTCTTCCTAGCCAGCTCCACACAAGCGACACTGCTGCGGGCAGTTTTTTCTTTCCCAAGGCGGCAAGTGAGGGGCAACTGGGATTACTCCGAGGCGTAATTTTAAGAACTTTTCTTTCGTCTTTAAGTTAACTCCAATTTTAAGGTACACTTGAGGTTGCAATGTTCCGTAATCGCTAAGCGTGATCCAGCCATGCGCTCTTTTAGTTAATTCCTCCTTGTCCTCAATGGAGGATATAATTCGTGGTGATTTTTTCGCGATTTTTTTAAAAGACAAAAGATCAGTGGAAGTGCCCCAAAGGTCTGACAATCCCAAAACTTGGAGCGAGTCAAATAAATAATCTCTGGCTGAGGATTTTGGGTGTCGGAGTAGCTCTTCCCATAGATTGGAACTTAAAAAACCAACCTCGGCACTGCGAATCTTATGCCAACTAATGACATACGCGCCCCTTCTTTCCAGTGTTTGTTTTAGAAGGCCGAATTCTAGCCGAATTTGCGCTGGAGAAACATATCTTGGCAAGTTAAAGATTGCTCTGTATGAATTAGCTAGCACTGTATCCAATAGTGCAGCATCCTTTCCTTGAAGGGGTTCACTCCCATATGTGAGGGTCGGCTGTAGCTTTGCACGCAAAACCAGGAGCAAGGGGTCAAGCGTTAAGTCGGGAAGTTTGACCTTTAAAGATTTTATCGCCAGATAAGTCACAGTTCCCTTCCCCCGCAAGGACTCCAATTGGGGTTTGAACGAGTTCTTATGGTCCAAAATTACTTCCAGGTATTTGTAAGTAGTTACCAAGTCCAACCCTTGTCCATTTAGGTGCCAATTAATCTTCCTCTTTTTCCGATAGTTCACTGCCATGATCTTGGACTTTGTAAAATGTATTTGCAAGCAATTCCTTTCTGAAAAGGTATGAGTTACACTCAAAAGATGTTGGAGGCCGATGGGAGTCCGGCTTATCAATACCAAGTCATCCGCGTACAGCAGATTGGACAGCGGAAGTTTCCCCAGTTTTGGTGCATGACAGGGCATTTATCGAGTTCTCCTGGCAGATCTGTAAGGAAAAGGTTAAATAAAAGCAGAGCTAGAACGCAACCCTGTTTTAGCTCTGTTGTTGTCGGGATGGGTTTAGAGAGGTGCGTTCCTGCTCCTAGTTTAACCTTAATCCAGGTGTTTGTATGCAGTAGTTTTAACTGGTCTAAAAGCCGCTTAGGTATTCCCCAATTTTCCAATTTCCGCCAGAGCTTGTTACGATCGACGTGATCAAAAGCGGCAGTGTAATAAATAAATCAAAGAAATAGGGGAGATTTGGCCTCTTTTGCTGCGTCCATCAGTAGGGTCAGTGCCATGATGTTTGTTGTGGTCCCTTGACCACGGCAGAAGCCTGTTTGATTAATTGGGATGATGGAATTTTCAGATACCCATGATGTTAACTCCTCCAGTATGGTTCCTGCAAAATACTTAGCCTCCACATCTATAAGGGCAATGAGCCGATAATGATTTGGGAGTTTCCTGTCGCCCTGTTTGAAAATTGGGCTTATTATTGATCCTGACCAGGACTCCGGTAATGTCAAGGTATCCTTTATGTCTTTAAAAACCGGTGTTAATGCTACACTCCAAAATTCCGCGTCTGTTTTATATAGCATTGGTGGAATGCCATTTGGACCGGGGGCACCTGTTGGTCTGCCCCTAGCTATTTGCCTCTTAATATCAGCTGATGTGGAGTCGTAATGTTCAGTTTTGGCAGAGGGAGAAGAATTTAAGCCTAGCATTAATTTACCCATACAAGAGGGTAACATGATTCCTTTTGGGTCTGATTCTTGGGTAGTGGCCGTTATGTGGCCATTGCCTGTTTTTTCCCTGTTGATTTCATCGCTGGGCCCCTTTTTTCCTATTTCTTCAAGGTTCTCCTCATTATCAGCGGCTGTACTGTTAAAATGCTTGAAGAGGTATCCTGTCCATGCTTCCTCCATTATATTAGAGTTTAAACCAAGATGGTTTGGATTCTTAATTCTTTTGATTATTTGCCAAAACCTTGAGCTGGTTTTTTGTTTAACTTCGTGGAGGAGCTTGGCCCATAATTCATAGTTTTTTTGTTTCTTTTTTTCCCATTTCTTCTTTTTTAACAGTTTTTTCGCTTTCCGAAGAGCAACTTGCAGGTCCTGATTTGTTGGATTTTTTCGCATCTGTCTCAGTGTTAGATTTATAATTTGCTTTTGGATTTTCATTTCTGGGCTAAGTTGTGATTTTGTTGATGCTCCCTTTTGTTGGCTCACGCTGTTCAATGGCCCTTTCAATAGTTTCTCACCAACGGTTATGATGAAACTTTGCCATATTTCTACTGGTTTTATCGTGAGACTTGCCACTTGAGCATATAGTGTTTTTGCCATGAGAGATATTGTGCTAATATTGCTAGGAGATTGCACACACTCGCTTAAGATTTGCGGCCACTTCGATGTTAATGCCTGTAAATGGCTCGATCTTAAGAGGTGATTTAACTAGTATTGTTGCTTCTTGAGGCAGGTGGTCGCTGTATTCCCTAGTCCCTATCCTAAAGGCTGTTACTTTACCAAACATATTTAATGATGTGAATGTATAATCCAAATGGGAAGATTGCTTTATTGAATGAAACGTTACGACCGGTGGGTCGTCTTCCGGAAAGCGCCTGTTCAAGGCTCTTAAATTAAGATGTTCTAGTTGCCATAATAAGCGGTTTGAGCAACTTGTAGGTTTCTTAATTTTTGGGGAGCCCTGTCTTGGCACTTCCCATGCGGCGCTAAGTTCTTGGTCAATGGCATCACCTACTCCAGAGCTAATAAGATACGTATTAAAATCGCCTGCCAGGATAATATAGTCGGTATCCTCCTCATCCATTATCCTTTTTGTGGCTTCTATCAATTCCTTGGCAGCTTTCAATTTCCGTTTGGGATGGATGTAGGCGTTAATTACTATGACTGCTTGGCGTACGCTGTTAAGCCCGAGTACTATCTTTACCGCCTGCATGGCACTTGGGGGTGCTATTTGAGATTCTATTGTTGTGATCTCTCCTATTGTTACTATGGATGCCATGATCATTAAACCCCCCGATCGACGACCAAAATCAGAGCATTTTATTGCTGGGATACAACAGGATGTGTATCCTTGGAGTTCAAAGCCCTTTTCCTCGCAGGTCTCTTGAAGCAGCAACAAGTCAAATGATTTTAAATATTGCAAAAACTCCGGATCCTCACTTTTACTAGCTAAACCGTTGATGTTCCAGGTACATATGCTAATTTGTCTGGACTTGACCAAGGCAGAATCAAGACTACTCTCCCTTTGTCAATTTGTGTGGTCTGTTGTGATAGTACGCTGAATTTGCCTCCAATTTTGTATTGTGGCCGGCAAGACATGACGTGAGTCCCTTAGATCTTGTGCTGAGGGAAAAGTCTTTGTGTCTAAGGCATGCGCTCTTGGGGAGGTACTCCTAGCTCCCTTTAATACTGAGTTGGTGCTTTTCCGTGGAGGTGTCCTAGTGGGGGGTAAGCAAGGTGTCGGATAGGGAGGTTGCTTTTCAATTTCCAACTTTATCTCCCATTGCTTGAACGTAATCTCTTCTTCCTGGATTTTTTTTAACTACCTCTCTGGAGTTCCAGGTTGCTTTAGTTATTTCCGGACATTGTGGATTATTAGTTGGCTGAAACTCTATTTGGAGAAGGTCAGAGGAACTGATGCTTTCTAGGCTTGTGATAGAATGTAAGAGCCGTAGTATGTTTCCTCTGTTCAATATATCATCTCTACCTCGAGACGTGTATTCTGGAGTAAAAAGAATGATGGTCGTACTATCCCCGTGTTGCACTGCAGTTTGCTTTATTAGTACTGGCTGTACGGTATTTGTGTCTAGTGGCTGGGAACGGAATGTTATTCTTAAACAATAACTGTAAGCTTACACTTATAGCTCACTGATTTTTTTTAGATAATATTGTTATACAGAATGCTGTAATGAGTGTTGACCTGCCATTGAAAATACTTCTTTGAAGAAAAAAAATCAATACAAAAAAAAGAAATCGATTAACTTACTTTATAACATGCCGCCTAAGGTCACATGCAAACTCCTCTTTTCATTTCCCTTGTATGGGAGTGGCTTGTCAAGGCAACCATATATAAACAAGGCCATCAGAGCAGGAAGGTAGAATGTCAAGAGCACGCTGTGCATGGATACTGCCACAGGAACGGATGCAGTCTTAACTGAGGGTAAGGTTCCCAACCGAAAGCGTTATGTATGCCAGACACGTGTTTGAGCTTCCTCTCACATTTCATTTACCTTCTTTTTCTTCTCAATTCAATGTAAGTTGATGTTTCTTTAACGCTGCAGTTTTGGAATCTGCAACGATGATTAGCATTTATGGACATGTCTAATGACTATATTATTTATTTTTCCCCACTTAGTGTTAGTTCTGTGCTTGTTGAATGAATGAATAAAATCTTTGTTCCGTTATAGGATATAATCATAAAAGATATCCGCATACAATATAAAAAACACTGTAAAAAAGAAAAACCAACAAAAGATCATATAAATAGAAATGAGGAAAAAACTTTGCAGCCCCATGGTTAGAGTAAATAAAAACCTTTATACATCATAGAAAACAAATCAACCCTCGATTAAAAGATACTGACACACATTAGGAATTCATGACTTTGTCCCAGTACGGGGCCCTTTTAAAAGGAGGAAACAGCAAATAACACAATATGATCGGTTAGCAGCTGCAAATACAGAAAAGCCAGCCTATACTGATAAAAGCCCCTGGACTTTTAAATAGGTATAAAGTATTTATGACGTGGGGGTTCATTGTACTTGCAAAATAAAACTGCTCCATTGTCTGGGGTGAGCAACCATCACAGGGGCATGTTGTTATTGACTTCAGGTCAAACTGGCCTGGAGGAATGCAAATAAGAGACCGTATAGAGCCCAGGCGGAACTTCGGGCCGGATTACGATGGCAGTGAGACCGCCACCGGTACCACCGCCATCGGTGGCTAAATTTCCGCCCGCCACATTACTGATGGCAGGCAGTGTGTTGGCGGTCAGAAAGACCGACCGACACGCATCCGTCGGGCTCCATGAGCCCGCCGGTGCGGCGGAGGGGCTCGTAGTCCTTACAATGGTGGCGGTGCCTACCAGGCACCGCCGTAGGGATGTCCCTTTGCGCCTGCCTGTTCATGGCGGTTAACCCGCCATGAACAGGCAGGTGGAAAGGGACTTTGGGGACCCATAGCGGGCCCCCCTTCCCCCTGGCCATTAGCTGTGGGCACTGGGGGGCACCTATGGTGCCCCCCTACATATCGGTGCACCATGTGCCACATAGTGCAGGGATATGTACAGTGTCCCATTTTTGCATTGCGGTGGGTGCTGCAGCCAGCAGCACCCTCCACAATGCAAAATAGGGGCATTGTGACCGCCGTGGTGGCGGTCGCTTCGTAATGCATAGTGCGGGACCGCCGACAGCCTGTCGGGCGGTCCCGTCTACGATAGGGTGGCGGGCGGACAAACGTCCGCCCGCCATCCTAATCAGGCCCTTAGTAAGGAGTGATCTCTCCCAAGGGTGCCTGACAAAAGAAAGGCAAGGTTCCAGGCCAACATTAGTTTTCAGGAGCAAAAGGGATCTCAAGGCTGGTTCCACCAAAGCCATGTTCTCTCTGCTCTCCTTGGCATGGCTAAGAAACAGGTCCCTGATTACCTCCCGTCACCTTTTTTTAACGACTGAGAACTAGAGAACGATTCTGGGCGAGCCAAGGACGATGCAGTAGACATGATATAATTTAAGCCACTGAATCGGTGGTCAAAAGTGCACCCAAGGCAATCTTCGATCACATCCCTATTAAAAGTAGTATGCTCCCATAACCACACAGCAATCCACAGAAGCAACGGAGCAGGTTTTGCATGGTCTTCCACATAATCAAGACTCAAATCATCATGGACAAAAAGGGTAGAACTATCAAGGCCCAAACCCAACAATTTCCTACAAAATCGATTTTCATCTTCCTGGATACTCGCACAATTATGGCACCTCCACAGAGCAACTCCATAAAGCAGTACAGGGAAGCATTTCAATCCATAGACTTGCAGCAGGGGTAGAATTGGCTTACCACCCACTGTGGAAGCGGACCTAAAGAGGGTTCCACATGCTTGGCTAAAACGCGTACAGCCATTAGCGAGGCAAGGGATCCAATTATTCTGTTGGTCAAAGGTAAGGCCCAAATATGGGAAGGCATCCACCCTAGAGATTACCTTCCCTTTGATGGTAATGGGTCTGGATTTCAAGGGCTGCTTACCACATGCCATCTAGTGTGTTTCTGAGATGTTAGTATCCAGTTCTAATTCATCCATGAACTTAACAAAAATGTAGACAAGTCCCATAAGATCATTAGCCGTGCGAGATAGCAATAATGCGTCATCAGCATATAGCAGAGTGGATACAAGAACGGATTTCACTTTGGGCAGATCACTACCATTTGCTGTTAGAAAGCAATTCAGGCGTTAATGTAAAGCAGAAACAAAATGGGCGCTAAAACACAGCCTTGACTGACCCCCCCCCCCACGCACGAGGGAGGTTAAAGGAATACGTGCGTTCCCCTCCTATACCGTACCTGACAAAGCATACCCATCATTATGAAGGGTTCTGAGAAAATGAATGAGTGGCTGAAGCAACCCTAAAACCACTAAGTTTCTCCATAGCCTTGATCTATTCACCCAGTCGAAGACACTGCTCAGGTCCATGAATGCTAGAAAAATGGCCCCCACTTAGCAACAATATATTTCCCAAATAGCAGATTTATGTTGAGACACTGCTCCATAGTACCCCTACCTTCCCTAAAACCATACAGGAACAGACATAGGATATTATTAATTTGGGCCCAATGTTCGATATGTTGTAAAATTATACGGCCACCGCCTTGACAACTGAATCTAATAAGGAGATGAGTCTATAGCATCTGCGGTCTTGCTTGTCCCACTTCTTAAAAACCGGCACTATGACCGCAGATTTCCAGGGAAAAATAACCTGAATAGCAGTATTAAGGGCATTAGTTAAGAGGGGGGCACAGAGGGAGATCTCCATCTTATAAAGGTCTATGGGGATCCCATGCGGACCGGGCGTTTGGAGGGGCTGGCTAAAATTGCTGATTTTATTTCATCAATGTTGAAACTGACCCCCAGTGGAAATAGTGTGAACTCCGCTGACTCTCCTGAAGATTCAGCACTTCCAAGTACATAGATCGTTTTATAGTGCGACACCCATTGGTCAGGGGTAACGGTCAGACCTATGTCATTGGGCGCAGCTGGACAAAGCTGCTTCCCATTGACGATTGCCCAGAAACCCCTGGCCTCCCCAGCTTTACAGGTAGATACTAGGCATTCCCACATTGCCTCCTTTATGGTTAGTTTCCTTTCCCGGTTAGCTTTCTTATAGACCGCTCTAGGCATCGTGATCTTTTACTGGTTGCAGGGCTTAGCATTGAGTGCCTCACAGAGCTGTTTGTTAGCCACCCTACATGCTTTGTCGAGCCAACCAGACTGGATGGCCCTGCATGGCCTAGACAATTCCAACATAATGGATCTAAAGGAGGCATTCAGGCGATCAAAGGCATCTAGAAGAGAGATAGGGGGCGCCTCAATATTTAACAAAGGCCCGTATTGAGATCCAGATTTGAGCCAACTAGGGCTTTTAGGAGGGTGGGAATTGGCACATTACCCCACTTAACCCTAAGGGCCTTGTCCTTTGTGGATAGACCAATAAGCCCGGGGGCGACAGCATTGGTATAACTAACAGGTAATACCACCCCAACCTGAATTGGGTTTTTGACCCAGACTATGTACTCCCATGTCCATAACATTGCACAAACCTGCATGCCCCAGGGCATTATTTAAATTCCTCCCCCTAAAATAGGATGATGTGTGGCAAAAGAAAGATTCATCGGCCAAAAAAAGGATTAAAAACAGTGGGATTCAAATCCAGCTTAGCAGTAAAATCTCCGCCCAGTATCAGGTTAAAACACCTGAGACTGGAAAGCGACCTGGCCTCAAGATCAGAGAGCACTAAAAAACAGGGCCTTGATCCGACACCCTAGGTCACAGACTGAATTATAAAAGTTGACTAAAATGAAATGAAACACCTAGGAGGCGCCTACCCATAATATCTGGATCCCAGAATGACTGGAGGGGACTGGAAAGACCTAAGGTGTTTAGGGATGCGAACCATGATTACTAGTCCACTTCGGGCTTTTGGCCTGGGGGTGGAGAAGCTGCGATGGAAAAGCATTCATTGCAGTCCCAGGTCACCCTCTCTAAGGCCCAAGTTTCCTGTAACATTATTACATCGAATTGGGAGATGAACATAAGCCACTCAGGATCTAAGAGCTTAGTTTTAATACCTGCGATGTTCCAGCAAAGAAGCCTCATTGCTGACTCGTGATTGGGGGGTTGGTGGAGTAGCAACATGATGTGATGGCAGTAGTGGTCTACTGGCTCTAGGGCTAGGTGGTAATGACAGGGTGCCCCGCGAGTCAGTCATCAGACTCCAGATCTGACAAAGGGAGAACTCTGTTTGCTATGGGCACTAGTGTGTTCTCCAGGGTCTGTGGGCACCGGGTGGCCCTGGTGCGCGAGTATGGAGCACATGTTGATAAAAAAAAAAAAACATGCAGTAAAATAGTGATGCCTTTATCCTGCGAGTGCTGCCTGTCAGTGCTGTGGATCAAACGCCTAGCCAAACTTGGTGACTTGCAATGGATAACCAGCAATCACCCTTCAGGCTTTTGGCCGCACCAACCCACCTTCCTCACAAAAAGGATGGCACAGTATTCTTTTATATTGAAGTCAGCGTTTCAACACAACCAGTGACACACTTTATTTTTCAGCTGGGACATAGATTCCATGGCATTAGGGTCAAGTTGAGGGACCCCGGACATAATTGCCACATAGGGGCAGCAAGCCGGTGGCAAATTGGGACTATGTGGGCCTTTATAAGGCTACGGCTCTCTCCTGGATCTCTACAAGGCTCACCACCCAGATAACCAGCCAAAGAGCTGTTGGGCTGCTCCCAGCTAGGTGGAAGGGCTGTAGCCGTCTACATAGATGGTAAATGGGGTTGTCGAATAATCGCGCCAGGAGGAGGGAGACTTGGGGCAGAGAGAGAAGAATAGGGACCCAGGGGCCTACACATGCCACCTTGGGAACAAGGAACGCCAGTAGGGGCTGAGTTGGCAGGACCTAAGAGGGAAAGAGAATTGATGTTAGCATTAATAAAGGTGCAAGATTTGGTCAAGTCAGAAACAGCAGTCTCTAGTTTATAAAGTCTATCCACTGGTGAGACACACTGTTTGATAACATCTTTGAGTCTGTCCAAAATACCATCCCAGCCTGGATCAAGAAATGCCAAGCCATCCTGATAATCCCCAGGGTCCTGGTAACGCAAGGAAATTAAGCTGTTGCTTAGGGTCCCAGATCGTTTTACTTGACGCTTTCCATTGGCCAAACGTGCACAGACACTGTTATTTAAAATTTCAGGCGATTCATTCAGTCAGGTTCTACTGAACCACATGGGATGTGCTGGGAGGATTAGGCGGGTCCGTGGAAGAATCAACAGGGTCTCAATGGGAGTGGAGGGCTGGTTGGACTACTAGGAACGATGGCAAAGTGCTAGGGCCATCCCCCGCATCCAAAGATAGTCGCGTTCTGCCAGGTCAATTTCTTTTGTAATGACCCCTGCCACACGAGCCAAGAAAGAGTCAAGAGTGGTGCTACGAGTTTGCTTAGGGCCAATGTCCTTGTCCCCCTGCAGTTTCCGCTTCCCCATATTAGGCCCACAATCGCCCCAAAATTAGTTAGTTCAAAAGGTTAGCGGCCTGGTGGAAGGTGTACCAAAATAGCGGTAAGACGAAGCTCACCTGACAAAAGGGCTTACGAACACGCAGGGCCAAAGAGTGGGGGCCCAGCCTTTTCTGGGCAAAGACGGGTCCGCCCTTGCCCCAGGCTTTGCTCGGGCATGGCCCACGCAGCGGGTCTTGGAAATGCACTTTATGTTATGTTAGCATGTTTTGTATAGCGCGCAGCTGCCTCAGCAAAGAGGCGTCCCAGCGCTGAAGCAGAACATAGAGGCTGGAGATCAGAAGAAGGCACTAGGCTGTGGGGAAGAGATGAGTTTTAATAGCTCTGCGAAAGACTATGTAGTTCGCCATAGCACGAATGGAGAATGGAAGATCATTCCAAAGCTTGGCAGCCAAGAAACGGAAAGATCGCCCGCCCGACCGTGCCCTCCTCACACGGGGCACAGTCGCCAGATGTTGTCCCGTTGAGCGAAGTTGGCGCGTAGGGGAGTAAGGTGACAGCAGATTGGACAAGATGGCCGGAGAGGAAAATTTCAAGATTTTGAAAGCCGTGCAGAGGACCTTAAATTTCACTCGGTTGACAACAGGAAGCCAGTGCAGCCGACGGATTGCCCTAGAGGTGGGGCAGGTTCTGGGGAGACCCAGCAGGGTTCTAGCCGCCGCATTTTGAACTCGCTGTAATCTCAGGGTTTCGGTCTTGTTGACCCCTAGGTACAGTGCATTGGCATAGTCCAGTCTTGATAAAATGGAGGCCTGGATGATCATTTGCCTGACGGATGGGTCAAAAAACCTAAGCAACGGATAAGCCCCCGAAGTATGCCAAAGCAGGTCCCTGCAACTTTCTTGGTTTCGAAACTGAAAGCTGAGGACCGAATCAACCCAGACTCCAAGATCTTTCACCACCTGCTTAGGAGTAGGTGCACAGCCCAATATGGCCGGCCACCACCAGTCCCCCCACAGCTCTTGATGATTTCCCAACAGCAGGACCTCTGACTTGCTGGAGTTTAGTTGGAGACAGTTGTCAGTCATCCACTCGGCGACAGCCGTGAGATCTTCCTGAAACTTCGATGCTATACCCCCAGTGTTATCCGAGAGAGCCACCACCAGCTGTGTATCATCAGCGTATGATACAATGGTAAGCCCTCTGCTCCTCGCCAGGACCGCCAGAGGTTGGACATAAAGATTAAAAAGCGTGGGGCTCAACGCGGAGCCCTGCGGGACCCCTTGTTTGTTGGCATGGAACGTGGAGGCAAAAGGAGGGGCAACGACCTGGAAGGTCCTGTTAGAGAGAAAGGAAGCAAACCAGGCCAAAGCCGGGCCCACAACACCTGCTTCCTTCAGCCTACATAACAGGATCCGATGAGAGACCGTATCAAATGCGGCGCTGAGGTCTAAAAGAATCAGAGCCGACGTACGTCCCTCATCTAGAGCGAGCCTAAGATGCTCGATGACAGCCAGGAGAGCAGACTCCGTACTGTGACCTGAGCGGAAGCCGTTCTGAGAGATGTCCAGGCAGTTGTTTTCTTCCAAAAATCTGGTAAGAGTGGAATTGACGCAAGTCTCAGTGATCTTAGCGATCCACGGGAGAAGAGAGATCGGGCGATAGTTTTCCAATTTGGCAGCGTCCAGGGTAGGTTTCTTGAGCAGAGGAACCACCCTCGCTTGCTTCCAAGTGTTAGGAACAGTCGCACTAGACAAAGATTTATTGATCACCTGGCTCAGAGGTGACAAAAGCGAAGGTAGCGATCTCATGAACTGGTCGGGTTTGAGGGGGTCAGAAGGGGAGCCGGATTTGATCTTGGTGCAAACTAGCCGTAGCTCCTCCAAGGAGACCAGCGGAAATGCATCCAGTGTATGAGTTGGGGGCGGACCCGGCACAGGGTTGGAACTCATACCGGTGTGAGTAAAGGACAGGTAAATGTTCTCCACTTTTTCAACAAAAAAGGTGGCAAGAGCCTCACACTGCTCGTTGGAGGATATAGGAGGCACTACTGGGACCCCAGACTGTTTTAAACTTTTCAGTATGGAAAAGATAGTTTTGGAAGGGTGACCACTGCTCCTAATTTCCCCAGTGAAATAGGCTGCACGCGCAGTGTGAATGGCCCTGTGGTAGCTTTTCATTGCTGCTTGATAATGCTTCTTCTGCGAAGGGTCGTACTCCCGTCTCCATGACCGTTCCAGCCTTTTGCAGGTTTTACACAAAATGGCGAGATCATCGTTATACCATGGGCTGGATTTGGAGTTACGGCTAACTGACCACTTCGCTGGAATGAGTGCATCAAGGGGACTGCGAATCCAGTCTGAGAGTGCTTTGTCAGCAGCATCAGGGTCGTCTGGCATGCTGAAGGCAATTCTAGAGAGAAGGTCGTGAAATTGGACGAGATCAAGTTTGTGCCAGGGGCGTTTAAAAACAACCTTCTGACGTTGCTTTCGCGGAGGGAAAACCCCTGAGAGAGACATAGAGATCAAATAGTGATCTGACCAGCAGACCGGAATAGGAGAGTGGACAAATAAAGAAAGGAGATTTGAGAACACCGGGTCCAGCAGATGACCTGCAGAGTGAGTAGGACCCTGAACCAATTGCGTCAGCTGAAAGGCACCCAAATCAGCCAGAAAGTTGCCCAACTCCATTTCCTGGGAATTTTCTAAGTGCAGGTTCAAATCCCCGATGATACTAAAATTAGCTGTGATTGTGGCCAAGATATTAACAGTTTCCACAAGCAAGGACCTAAACTCTTTGGAGGGTCCGGGCGGGCGATATACAAGTAACCCAGACATTGTATAGCAGGCGTTCAGAGAGAGCCCGAAGCGAGCGCACTCGCAGCCAACTAGATTCTCTTTAGTGAAAGAGCAGGTGTAGCAAGATTTAAAAATCAGGGCAATGCCCCCACCTCTGGACTCTCTATTAAGGGTCACAATGTTAAAACCATGTGGGAGGGCCAGTCCTAGCACTGACTGAGTCGGCAGATAGCCAGGACTCGGTTAGAAAAAGGGCGTCCGGGGATTCCTCAGATAGCAAGTCATAAATGTCAGAATGGTGTTTAACTAGTGAGCGACAATTGAGGCTGAGTAGTTTAATGAAATTATCGGGACGTGAGGTAAGAGAAGACAATGGGGGGGTAAGTGACCAGGAGTTGAATCCACATTGCAGAGAGCAGAATGGGCCCTCTGGAAGGAGGCCTGAGGAATGGTTACAAGTACCGACAGCTTTCCTAATATCCAGGAGATTGGCCGGGGCATAAGTGAGCCTGTTTTTAGCGAAACCGGCAGCATGCCTGGCATCAGGCGACGTCCAGGCGCGGACGGGCGCAGACGGGCTTGCCTTAGGCGCGCCTTTGGTGCGCCCGCTGCACGGTCACGATCTCCTCATCTAAAATAGAGGAGATCGCAAGGCTAGTCCCGCCCTCCGGAGCCCAACCGGAAGTGCGTCGCTGTTGGTGCGTTGGCCTGCAGAGAAGGAAAGAGCCCGCCCTCCACACAAACGGCTAAGCCGCGGTGGACCGGAGCGAGGCTCAAGGTAAGGGGGTGTGGAGAAATGCGAGCAAGCACTGGGGTCAAGAGAGGAATTAAAAATATTAAAAGTATAAAAAGCAGTCGTAAAACACACAGTGGAATAAGTAAGCAGCAGGATATTTAAAACATAAGTAAGCAAATAAAGTGCCAGGTGCAAAGGAGAGACGCGCAGCTTCGTCAGTGTCCGCTGCGCGGGCGCGATCTCCTCATCTAAAATAGAGGCGATCGCAAGGCTAGTCCCGCCCTCCGGAGCCCAACCGGAAGTGCGTCGCTATTGGTGCGTTCGCCTGCAGAGAAGGAAAGAGCCCGCCCTCCACACAAACAGCTAAGCCGCGGTGGACCGGAGCGAGGCTCAAGGTAAGGGGATGTGGAGAAATGCGAGCAAGCACTGGGGTCAAGAGAGGAATTTAAAATATTAAAAGTATAAAAAGCAGTCCTAAAACACACAGTGGAATAAGTAAGCAGCAGGATATTTAAAACATAAGTAAGCAAATAAAGTGCCAGGTGCAAAGGAGAGACACACAGCCTCGTCAGTGTCCGCTGCGCGGTCCCTAACTGTAACATGCAAGTCAGGGGCCGCCTCCAATGTCCTAGAGGGTGCTAGGACTCAGAGTCCCCAAGCAGCAGTCTTCCCCGCACAGCGGGTCTTGGAAATGCACTTTATAGCACTGTGTGACAGCAACAGGCGAGTCAGTGGCCGCCTCCAATGCCTGAGAGGATCCTGGGACTCGAAGTCCCCACGCAGCAGTCTCCTACCTGCTTGTTAATTATTGCCCTTATGGGATCTGTTAGTGATTGCGCACATTTCTGTTGCATATCTTCTCCTCTGGAAGAACACAGGAGTAATGTGATTTTAAGCAATGCCTGTTTTTTATTTCAGTCTAGTTTTTGTGTCCTGTGTACTAAAGACACACCGCACAGAGGAGTTCTTGTGCAGATTCATTTCTTTATGGTCTCGCTCTGCTTTGGAGAGCCATTTTCCTTAAGTGTTATGGGGTGTACTTGACACCCTTTCACACATTTGGCCTAATTAATGTATCCTTTACCAAACGTTATGAATCTTCCAATGGTTTCATTATAGAGAATTACAAATACTATACCATTCTTTACTTGTGGCTTTAAAAAGAGATGTTCATGTTTAGATGGAGAAACATAATATTCATATATTTATTGATTTTTAGTATTGCCTTGATGGCCGTCTACTATATTTTGATGTCTGTTCTCATATGTTTATTATTGACGGCATAAATCTATAAGTATTGTTGTCCTTTTTAGGTCGAGCCTCGAGTAGCGCGCAAGCGCTGCTTAGAGGCGAAGACTTATTGTAAGTGAGTTTTCAAAGCAGTCCAAGAAACGCTCGTGCGTCGTGGCTGGCCTTTTGAGATGGTGCACGCGCGGCAAACATGTGTTTCCAATTATCGTGCCCAGACGCGGGCGCGATAAGTGGAAACACATGTCTGCCGCGCGTACTCATCCAAAGGCCAGCCACGACGCACGAGCGTTTTTGGGACTGCTTTGCAGGCTGCCGCGCTCGCTCGCCCCCGCTCCTCCGTGCTTGTTACACCAGACCTTCGCTGGCTTGTTTTTATCTTATGCATCTAACAGCCATTGACAAAGACAATAGTCCTGGCTTGTTGTAACATAATCAGCACAGCGCCCTTTTACGAGCGCCGCGCTGTTAATGGTTTCTCTCTGCTCTCACACACCCCTCCCTTCTCCCACTCCCTCCCCCATGCCCAGTGTACGTAGTTTAATCCTACTCAGGAGGTGGCCCCTCCTTCAGTGACACGCGGCAGCCCCCTCTCTTTGCTGTCACGTTAGTGTTAGAAGGGGCCTCCGCTCTCTCTTCCACGAGTCTACGTCACGCTTTCTCCGCCTCTCTGCTCCGTTACTGAAGTTACTTTCCAGGCCTCAGTGCCATGCCGGTCACTGTCTCAGAACCGTCTAGCTCGGGGGCACACTCTGCTCTGCTTGTGTTCTTCAGCACACACCGCTCTGCTCTCCGTCTCCTCGGCGCTGCTCTCACATTCCATTCCATGGGCCTCCCTTTCTTGAACCTTAGCTGTCTGATCAGCCCCTCTCTGTGACTGGGACCCCGCGGGGAGCTTTGCTGCTGATACCGCCGTCTCCAGGGCCTGTAATCTCGCCAGTCAGCTCCGAGTTCACCTCCTTATCACTACTTTTGTACAGCGGACTTAAGTCGAGCCGTGTGATCCTTGACACAATGGCCGGCCCAGGATCCAATCCCGCTAAGACTCTTAAAAGATGTACCTCGGGCCTGAGCCGCCCCCCGCTGAAGTTTAAATTACTGCAAAAAGACTCTGTTAGGCAAAATAAAAACGAACACACACATAAACATGACCAGCACAAATATTCTCTCAAACAATTAAAACAAGCATTGGCATAGCCAATAGGTCTCGCCTTTGGAACCTTATAAGTTTTTAGCCATGCAACAGTTGATGTTATTGCACCAAGGATATTGTGCTGCATAACTAAATACTTATAAGGTCCCAAAAGCGAGACCTATTGGCTATGCCAATGCTTGTTTAGGTCGAGCCTCGAGTAGCGCGCAAGCGCTGCTTAGAGGCGAAGACTTATTGTAAGTGAGTTTTCAAAGCAGTCCAAGAAACGCTCGTGCGTCGTGGCTGGCCTTTTTGAGATGGGTACGCGCGGCAAACATGTGTTTCCAATTATCGTGCCCAGACGCGGGCGCGATAAGTGGAAACACATGTCTGCCGCGCGTACTCATCCAAAGGCCAGCCACGGCGCACGAGCGCTTTGGGACTGCTTTGCAGGCTGCCGCGCTCGCTCGCCCCGCTCCTCCGTGCTTGTTACACCAGACCTTCGCTGGCTTGTTTTTATCTTATGCATCCAACAGCCATTGACAAAGACAATAGTCCTGGCTTGTTGTAACATAATCAGCACAGCGCCCTTTTACGAGCGCCGCGCTGTTAATGGTTTCTCTCTGCTCTCACACACCCCTCCCTTCTCCCACTCCCTCCCCCATGCCCAGTGTACGTAGTTTAATCCTACTCAGGAGGTGGCCCCTCCTTCAGTGACACGCGGCAGCCCCCTCTCTTTGCTGTCACGTTAGTGTTAGAAGGGGCCTCCGCTCTCTCTTCCACGAGTCTACGTCACGCTTTCTCCGCCTCTCTGCTCCGTTACTGAAGTTACTTTCCAGGCCTCAGTGCCATGCCGGTCACTGTCTCAGAACCGTCTAGCTCGGGGGCACACTCTGCTCTGCTTGTGTTCTTCAGCACACACCGCTCTGCTCTCAGTCTCCTCGGCGCTGCTCTCACATTCCATTCCATGGGCCTCCCTTTCTTGAACCTTAGCTGTCTGATCAGCCCCTCTCTGTGACTGGGACCCCGCGGGGAGCTTTGCTGCTGATACCACCGTCTCCAGGGCCTGTAATCTCGCCAGTCAGCTCCGAGTTCACCTCCTTATCACTACTTTTGTACGGCGGACTTAAGTCGAGCCGTGTGATCCTTGACACAATGGCCGGCCCAGGATCCAATCCCGCTAAGACTCTTAAAAGATGTACCTCGGGCCTGAGCCGCCCCCCGCTGAAGTTTAAATTACTGCAAAAAGACTCTGTTAGGCAAAATAAAAAACGAACACACACATAAACATGACCAGCACAAATATTCTCTCAAACAATTAAAACAAGCATTGGCATAGCCAATAGGTCTCGCCTTTGGAACCTTATAAGTTTTTAGCCATGCAACAGTTGATGTTATTGCACCAAGGATATTGTGCTGCATAACTAAATACTTATAAGGTCCCAAAAGCGAGACCTATTGGCTATGCCAATGCTTGTTTATATTTGAAGAAGGATGGCTAGGGGTTTGTTTATTTATCCCATTATGGGATTCAATTACCTGGTATTTTTAAGATAAGAAATATGTAACTAACATAGAGAGATTTTTTATCTTACACCTTATGGATTCTAATTACTAATTATGCCTAACATAATGTGGATTTGATTAATACAGAGAGGGTCTACTTGGCATTGTTATTTTGAGTTTTATACAGCGCTAGCTAGACCCGACGGTATCAGAGTGCTTTACATGTTATGTGATAATGTTTACAAGAGGTACACAAATTGATTCATAAGAGTCATAGTTGAACAATACAGCATTAAGTGGTTATAAAGTCACACAAGTATAACCCAAGGACGCATTGAGGAATGGCATCGGGGACAGAATAGTAGATGACAGAGATGGTGAAGTTGCGAGGGAATGGAGGTGTGAAAGAATTCAGCACGGTAAGAGGTGGGGGAATTAAGAAATGAAACAAACAGGAAAAGGGAGATAGAGGTTTAATGATTTTAACAGAATTGTATAGACTATTCCTAAACAATAAGAGCAACTATTTATAGGTGCTATAAAAAGTTGCATTGAGTATGTGATCGAAGGAGTGAACAGAGACAGCGCTGCTCTACAGAGTAAAGCCTAGGCTATGAGATTCATTCACATAGTGTGTACTCATCTTGTGACCGTGTGCTTCTTTCCTTACACAAATCTGCACCCAATTCACAAAGCTTTTTCTCTAAGTACCTATGTATTCCCATCTTCCATGTGAATTACACTTCAATATCCAGGACTGAGTCACATATCATTTATGTCAATAGTTATTATTATTTTGAGTATTATAGAACGCTAGCTAGACCCGAAGATATCAGAGCGCTTTACATGTTATGTGATAACGTTTACAAGAGGTGCATGAGGGGATTCATAAGAGTCATAGTTGAACAATACAGCATTAAGTGGTTATAAAGTCACACAAGTATAACACGAGGATGCATTGAGAAATGAGTTGTAATTACTCTAAGCTTAGTTGTGACTTAGTCGTGCATCTGTAGGAATAAGGCATGCTTACTTATGGGGAAAAAGCTTTATGTATCACAAACATTTTTTCCGCGTGTAAGCAAGTTTTACTCCTGTAAATACATGAGCAAATCCCAGCAAAGCTTAGTCATACAAAATTACTCACAAAAACATTTTTGAGGATCAGGGACTGATTGTTAGGTGTGATTTACTTACATGACAGGTGTACAACACAACCTCTTGTAGAAAAACACTGAATCTGCCCCCCTTCTCTCTTCAACCTTATGAACTATGGTTGAAGATAGAAACCTTTATAGAGTAGGATTGTTGATATCTATGTATTGCATTTTCAGTTACAGAATTTGGCAGATGCTTCCTATTGGAATTCTGACACAATATAATGTACAACATTCTAGTGTCAAAATAACCACGATATGTTTAGCTTGTGTAATCTAACCGTTCTGGGCCCATATGAGCAAATATCATACAAATGACTGTATTTATTTTTCTAACTGTATTTGCGTTGGGTTTTCCTTATTAGATTAGTCTGATTTAGGAAGCGATTGCATATCAAGGTGTTTAGATTGTAATTACATTTCACGCTTCAGAACTATTATGCATAGATATATGAAGTAAAAGACAGACAGATGATGGACGGAATGCAGAGCAAATGAAATATTCACCCCCAGTCAAGAGATCTGGGTTAAATCCATCGTTCTTTTGCTCACAATGCCACCCCAGTTTAGACCCAGCCATATGCAAATCAGTCTTGACCCTGTGCCTCATGGGAACAGTCCAGCCCGAACTGCCAAGCCAGGTCCTTCCTGGACCGGAAACAGGCATCCTGGGACCGATTTCAGGGCATCACCCCTCAGCAGCCAGGCTAGCTTGAATCCAGTGGCACAGTGAGCCCGGGATCCCCGCCTGGGCATACATGGCGCACTTAGGGCGAGAAAGCAAAAGACACACAGATGATGGACGGAATGCAGAGTAAATCAAATATTCACCCCCAGTCAAGATATCTGGGTTAAATCCATTGTTCTTTTGCTCACAATGCCACCTCAGTTTAGACCCAGCCATATGCAAATCAGTCTTGACCCTGTGCCTCATGGGAACAGTCCAGCCCGAACTGCCAAGCCAGGTCCTCCCTGGACCGGAAACAGGCATCCTGGGACCGATTTCAGGGCATCACCCCTCATCAGCCAGGCTAGCTTGAATCCAGTGGCACAGTGAGCCCGGGATCCCCGTCTGGGCATACACGGCGCACTTAGGGCAAGAAAGCAAAAGACACACAGATAATGTACAGAATGCAGAGTAAATCAAATATTCACCCCCAGTCAAGAGATCTGGGTTAAATCCATCTTTCTTTTGCTCACAATGCCACCCCCGTTTAGACCCAGCTATATGCATATCAGTCTTGACCCTGTGCCTCACGCGAACAGTGCAGCCCGAACTGTCAGGCCAGGTCCTCCCTGGACCGGAAACAAGCATCCTGGGACCGATTTCAGGGCATCACCCCTCATCAGTCAGGCTAGCTTGAATCCACTGGCACAGTGAGCCCAGGACCCACGTCTGGGCATATCCGGCACACTTAGGGCGAGAAAGCAAAAGACACACAGATGATGGATTGAATGCATAGCAAATCAAATATTCACCCCCAGTCAAGAGATCTGGGCTAAATCCAATCGTTCTTTTGCTCACAATGCCAGCCCAGTCTAGACCCAGCTATATGCAAATCAGTCTTGACCCAAGCCTGGCTGATGAGGGGTGTTACTCCGAAACCGGTCCCAGGATGCTTGTTTCCAGTGCAGGGAGGACCTGGCCTGGCAGTTCGGGTTGGACTGTTCCCATAGGGAGCAGGGTCAAGACTGATTTGCATATGGCTGGGTTCAAACTGGGATGGCATGGGGAGCAAAAAAACAATGGATTTATGCCCTGATATCTGTACTGGGGTGAATGTATGACATTGTTCTGCATTCTGTCAATCAATTGTTTTTTTTGCATTTGTCACCACGAGTGGGACGTGTATGCCCAGACGTGGGTCACGTGTTCTCCGTGCCACTGGAGTCAAGCTAGCCTGGCTGATGAGGGGTGTTACTCCGAAACCGGTCGCAGGATGCTTGTTTCCAGTCCAGGGAGGACCTGGCCTTGCTGTTCGGGCTGGACTGTTCCTATAGGGAGCAGGGTCAAGCCTGATTTGCATATGGCTCTGTTCAAACTGAAATGGCATGGTGAGCAAAAAAACTGTCACGTTTAGGCATAGATAGCGTGGGAAACACATTATTAAACACCAGAGTGAGTGAAAAAGGAAGTATGGAGTGTGCAAGTCGTAGAACTACATCTCCCATAATTCTAAGGGAGTAATTCACGGTCCTACCTCTCTCACTACTTAAGCACCGCCTGCTGACAACCCGGTGCTTGTCAAACGTGATTAGTCATTCACCTGGAAAGTTCGTTTCCATACTCGTCTCGCTACAAGCTGGGGGTCAGGAGACTTCAAGCCAGCGTCTCCTCTCTGCCAGGTTTACCCTGCAATTCGGACTGTATCGTGCAAGTTCCTTCAGTCGCGCTGGAGCGCAAAACAGTTTCCCTGAGTTCCGAGGCCACTTCCTTTTTGCTCGCGCTGGAGCGCGGTTACGAGCCGCGGTAGGCTCGGAACATTTCTTTCTCTCGTGACCTACGGGGTCGTGTGTTCTACCCTTCAAGAGCCGTTGTGTGGCTCGGATTATTTTGCATACCTTTTCTTTTTTGTTAATTTGCCAAGAACACGCTGGAACCGCGTGTTCTCTCAAGAAGCCTTTTCCCTTCGGCATATGTGGAAATCTTCACAGATACTTGAGGATTGTATCGTCCAAGCTAAGTACATTAACAGTTTCTCCTTTCATGATGTTATGAGTGCAGTGCCTATCTTGGAAACCGTTATTGAAGTGCTGCTTTATTTCTTTTCTTTATTTTTGAAGTTTGTGCCTTTTTCATATAAGGATAAGTGCGGCATTATTAACTGTAAGTGCATCCACATATTATATAGTTATGTGTTATAGTTACTTATGGTGGTGATTACATGTGCGTTGTGTTGTGTCTCACTTACAGGGAACACAGGGATACAGCAGGAGTGAAGTTTACAACTCCAGATCAATTCCCCATTGAGTGTTTTCGCAGCCGCACCTTTATTGTTTCGTTTATCCCTTTTTTCCCTTTCCCCTACTGTGGTGTTGCCTATGGAGTGGATATACAATACTCGCAGGTGATTCCATATAGGGGATAGGGTTATCTGGCATCTTTCATTGCTCCCGCTGTATCCGGCTTCTAAGGTTAGTGGTTACCCATTCTGTGTCTTGACAGATTGACAAGCCCACGGTTACCTACGGCCTGAGCGATTGATACTAGCACTGTCCTCACATCAGTGTTAGAAACGTTAACCGCATTGCGGATGGAAGTGGATGCCTTCCGAGTGGAAAACTTGGAATTAAAAAATGAAATGGGCACCATGAGGCCAGAAGTAGCAGGTCTGTCTCGCACCAACCCTACGGGTACAAGGGGGGCCTCTTACATCAGGGACTGGACCTTACCACCACCCTTCACATCTCAAGGTGCAGACATGGGGCATATGGCCCAATCCCAGGGAGGGGGAACTGGTCCTTTCACAAACCCTTATCCTACTCCCTCTCAGGCAGGTCCTTCCTCCATACAAGTGATACAGCCTGTGCAGTTGCCTCTTGCCCCTCCTGAGAGATTCTTTGGGGATCCCAAGAAATTTGGGATCTTTTTGGGTCAATGTAGACCGCACTTTATGTGCAAACCTGCTGTGTTTCCTAACGACCAGTCAAAGACGGCTTTCGTTATGTCCTACCTTGGAGGTAATGCTACCAGTTGGTCCTTCCCCCTAATAGAGAGAGACGATCCCGTTTTGCACAACTTTGCTACCTTTTGCGAAGAGATGCGCAAATTATTCGATAGAAAGGCACACCAGCTTTCTTTAGATAGGGAACTCATTACGCTTAAGCAGGGCACACAAGACCTACTCACATACATCACCACCTTCAACAGGCTCATAGTGGAAACCGATTGGCCAATGGAAAAAATAACTTCCTTATTTTATCAGGGGCTGAGAGGGGAATTGAAGGACGTATTGGCTCAAGTCGTACATATGCCCGCTACCTGTGAAGAACTCATTGATCTCACTGTTCAACTGGATCATCGGCTCCAGGAAAGAAAAGGTGATAAGCAGCGAACCGACACAAAGTTCCTGCTTCCCCGACCTTGGCCCTTAATGGAAGAGCGCCCGCAGGCCACCGATGGGACAGAACCAATGCAGATTAGTGGAATACGAGGGCCAATAAGCCAAGATGAGAGGGAAAAAAGACGAAGACAGAGATTATGTATGTACTGTGGGAAGCCCGGACATTTCATTAAAGACTGCAAGACCAAAACCAAGTTGGTAAATAAAGGAAGCCAAGGAACCAGGAACGGGCCTGTGGTGGAGTACAACTCTGAGAATCCGGGAAACTAATGCACTCAAACAAGCTAGAGACCCCTTGTTTGAGGCCTGTAGAAGAAGAGGTCTTTTCGTCTGTGGCCAACACGGCTCAAACTTCAGTGGCCCATATGAACGTATGTGTTACGCTGGAATTACCTGGTGTGGAGCCCGTAGTAGTGCATGCACTACTGGATTCTGGAGCCACTGCTAATTTTATCGACCAGCAGTACGCACAAGAACTTGGTGTACCCTGCATAAGAAAAAAGATACCGGAACCAGTGAAGGCAGTGGATGGTACGGCATTGACGTCGGGCCCTGTGCGTTTTCACACCCAGTGGATTCTAATGCAGGTTGGGGCGAACCATTTCGAACACATTCAATTCGATCTAATAGATGCCCCCCACTTCAAACTCATTTTGGGCATGCCTTGGCTTACACAGCATGATCCCTTAGTTCAATGGGCGGCACGCACAGTCACCATGAACTCCTCATTCTGTGCAGAACATTGCACAAGAGAAAAATTCCAAACACCTTACCAGGTGGGGAATCCTGCAGAACTGCTTGCTAGCGGTTGTAATACACGGAGTGTATGCTGTATCTCCACGCTACGGGAAGAATACAAGCAGTTCCATGCCGTATTCAGCGAACAAGAAGCATCCAAGCTGCCCCCGCACAGGGATTATGATTGTGTGATTGACTTGGAGCCCGGAGCCAGCATACCATGCAGTCGTATATACGCCCTTACGGAGGCTGAAAAAACCTATCTGCAGCAATATCTGGATAAATTGCTGTCTTCTGGCTTCATCCGTCCTTCATCCTCCCCTGCTTCCTCGCCGTTATTCTTCATTCCGAAGCGAGAAGGGGGCTTACGGGCTTGCATTGATTAAAGGGCAATCAACAGAGTGACCAAAAAGAATAGGTATCCTCTGCCCTTAATACCGTTCTGTTGGACCAGTTGAAAGGAGCCAAAGTGTTTACCAAACTGGACCTCCGGGGAGCCTACCATCTAGTACGGGTGCGGCGAGGAGACGAATGGAAAACGGCCTTTCGAACTAAATTCGGGCTATACGAATATCAGGTAATGCCCTTCGGCCTCTGTAACGCTCCCGCCGCATTCCAGTTTTTTATGGACGAAGTACTAAGGGGCTTGTTGGATGTATTGTGTATATCGATGACATCCTGATATACTCGGCTTCCCTAGAAGAACACATCCCTCATGTGTCAGCGGTACTGGAACGGTTGCAGCAGTTCGCTCTCTACGCCAAGCTGGAGAAATGTCTTTTCCACGCCACCGAAGTGGAGTTCTTGGGGTACGTCATCGGACCAAATGGTCTCTGTATGGATAAAAAAAAAAATACAAGCCATTATCCAATGGGAATCACCCTCCAGTGTGAAGGCCTTGCAAAGTTTCCTGGGCTTTGCGAATTTTTACAGGAGTTTTATCAAAGAATTTTCCAGAATCATTCAACCGTTGACACACCTTCTACGTAAGGGAGCTGCTTTTCTCTGGACTAAATCTGCAGAAAAAGCTTTCCAAACGCTAAAAAAACTGCTTTACCTGTGCTCCTGTGTTAAGACATCCTGATGCCAATCGGCCATTTGTGGTTGAGACAGATGCATCCTATTATGCTATTGGAGGGATCCTCTCTCAACGGCATCCCGACACCGGCCAACTCCATCCAGTTGCCTTCTTCTCCAAGAAACTGTCTACTTGTGAGGTGAACTACAGTATCACAGATAAGGAGCTTCTGGCAATAAAGAGAGCGTGCGGAGAATGGAGACACCATCTAATGGGGGCAAAACAAACGATGGAAATATACACCGATCATCGGAATCTGCTCTTTTTGAAGAGTGCCAGAGCCTTAACCCCTCGGCAGCTCCGATGGTCACTGTTTTTCTCCGACTTTGACATCAGATACCGACCAGGATCACAAAATGGTAAGGCAGATGCACTATCAAGGCCCGCTCTTACTCCTGAACTCAGCCTAGCACCAGCAGAAGAACACCCTGTCATACTTCAGAAAGCTTCCTTTCCTACGGAGATAATGGCCTTGACGACAACACCTGACTTCCTGGAAGGCTTGAAGAAACAAACCGAGAGACTAGATGAACATGCATGGGTTACCGAAGAGCCACAGCACCGTTCCTCCCTGAACAATTTGCTGTATTATGACAAACGGCTATACATACCGGAAGGTCCTTTGAAACGGCAAGCCTAACAATGGATCCATGACTCCACATTGGGTGGACATTTGGGAACGCAGAAAACCATACAGGCAGTGACTAGATACTTTTGGTGGGTAACGCTACGGAAGGACACTGCGAAATATGTCTCTGAATGTTCCATCTGTGCACAGGCAAAGGCACAGCACCAACGGCCTAGCGGATTACTCAGACCCATACCCATACCTCCAGCCCCCTGGCACACATGGTCAATGGACTTTATTGTGGAGATGCCTTCCAGCTCAGGCCATAATACCATACTGGTCGTCATCAATCACTTGACCAAGATGGGTCATTTCATTGCAATGACTAAATTGCCTACATCGGGGGAACTGGCTAAAACATTTTTGCAGCACATAGTGCGCTTGCACGGAATACCATCTGTCATCATTACTGACAGAGGAACCCAATTCACTTCAAGGTTTTGGAAGGCGCTATGTGCTGTCATGAAAGTAGATGCCCGTCTATCCACGAGTTACCATCCGCAGACAGACGGCAAAACCGAGACTAAACCAAACCTTAGAACAGTACCGAAGATGCTTTACGCTACAACACGAGGAAGAATGGAGCACGCTTCTGTGGACGGCAGAGTTCGCATACAGTAATGCGGACCATTCCTCTCTGGGATGTTCCCCCTTCTTTTGCCTCAATGGATACCATCCTAATATGTTACCCTTTGAACAGCCTGTAGTATCTAGACATCCCACAATCCAAGAACATCATGCACACCTCAAGAAGGTATTACAGAATGCCAAAACACACTTAGAAGTAGCACAAGCCTGTGATAAACAATATGCAGACAGGAAGAGATCCCCAGAGCTTCCATATAAGGTAGGGGATAAGGTGTGGCTCAACACAAAACATCTGAAATTCAAGGGTAACACTTGGTTACAACCTAAGTTTGTGGGTCCCTATCCAATTACCAGAATAGTCAACCCTGTAGCCATGAGATTAACTCTCCCTTCCTCTTGGCACATCCACCCTGTGTTTCATGTTTCTCTCTTACGGCCCTGTCTCCCTCAAACCAGACTACCTGTGAGACCACAGCCACTGGAGATCGAGGGGGAGGAGGAGTATGAGCTCAAGGGTATTCTTGATTCCAAACTTGTCAGAGGACGGGTGCACTACCTCATTGAGTGGAAGGGATATGGTCCTGAGGATCGCTCATGGGAGCCTGGTACCAACCTTCGCTGCCCTGGGATTCTTAGACATTTTCACTCCCGGTTTCCCACTAAGCTAGGTGGACCGCCGAGACGTCGGTCGTTGAGAGGGGGTTCTGTCACGTTTAGGCGTAGATAGCGTGGGAAACACATTATTAAACACCAGAGTGAGTGAAAGAGGAAGTATGGAGTGTGCAAGTCGTAGAACTACATCTCCCATAATTCTAAGGGAGTAATTCACGGTCCTACCTCTCTCACTACTTAAGCACCGCCTACTGACAACCCAGTGCTTGTCAAACGTGATTAGTCATTCACCTGGAAAGTTTGTTTCCATACTCGTCTCGCTACAAGCTGGGGTCAGGAGACTTCAAGCCTGCGTCTCCTCTCTGCCGGGTTTACCCTGCAATTCGGACTGCATCGTGCAAGTTCCTTCAGTCGCGCTGGAGCGCAAAACAGTTTCCCTGAGTTCCGAGGCCACTTCCTTTTTGCTCGCGCTGGAGCGCGGTTACAAGCCGCGGTAGGCTCGGAACATTTCTTTCTCTCGTGACCTACGGGGTTGTGTGTTCTGCCCTTCAAGAGCCGTTGTGTGGCTCGGATTATTTTGCATACCTTTTCTTTTTTGTTAATTTGCCAAGAACACGCTGGAACCGCGTGTTATCTCAAGAAGCTTTTTCCCTTCGGCATATGTGGAAATCTTCACAGATACTTGAGGATTGTATCGTCCAAGCTAAGTACATTAACAGTTTCTCCTTTCATGATGTTATGAGTGCAGTGCCTTTGCCGCGTATTGTTCAAACATCTTGGAAACCGTTATTGAAGTGCTGCTTTATTTCTTTTCTTTATTTTAGAATTTTGTGCCTTTTTCATATAAGGATAAGTGCGGCATTATTAACTGTAAGTGCATCCACATATTATATAGTTATATGTTATAGTTACTTATGGTGGTGATTACATGTGCGTTGTGTCTCACTTACAGGGAACAAGGGGCTACGGCAGGAGTGAAGTTTACAACTCCAGATCAATTCCCCATTGAGTGTTTTCGCAGCCGCACCTTTATTGTTTCGTTTATCCCATTTTTCCCTTTCCCCTACTGTGGTGTTGCCTATGGAGTGGATATACAATACTCGCAGGTGATTCCATATAGGGGATAGGGTTATCTGGCATCTTTCATCGCTCCCGCTGTATCCGGCTTCTAAGGTTAGTGGTTACCCATTCTGTGTCTTGACAAAAATGATGGATTTAGGCCCAGATCTCTGTACTGGGGTGAATGTATGACATTGTTCTGCATTCTGTCCATGTACTGGGGTGAATGTATGACATTGTTCTGCATTCTGTCCATCAATTGTTCATTTTGTAGATATATGAAGTGACATGGCAGTCTTACAAGTATATTCATCTCGTGATCATATAACGTGATTATGACTTTTGCACACAAAAAGTTGGTTATAGTGCTCAATGACGCTTTAGTTATATGTTCACCATGCGCTATATATTGGTGAAATGTCGGTACTAATATTTTAAGTCGTAAATATTAGTTTTATCTGAATTTATATACTAAATAATTGTTTATTTACGTTTTTTACCCCTGAAGAAGTTCCAGGAGAGTGAAACACTTTGGCTTTTGTGACATTTGTTATCTTTGCCTACAAGCAAATAAATTTTATTTGAAGAATAAATAAATAAAGGACTTACTACTAATCTACATCTTGGACCACTGCTTGTCTCATTTACTGAATATGCGTGTTGGATCCTGAATCACATAATGGGACTATTGATTTACTTAAATGATATACACACAGTGTGCTAAGAAATATTTTGTTTAAATTAGGGGATTTTTGCCTTGACTGAGGGAGTGTGGTGGTTGTTCCCTCATACTCATTTGTTTCATACCAAGTTTTGTTTCGACACACATGAGAGGGGTAAAACCTGTTCTTACTTAAAATCCTTAAAATGTATGCAGTATGTATGATTTAGGAAGCGTTGAGACCATTTGTGTCACTCTGGCCTTGTAAGATGTCTTCTATTGATGCACACTTGCAGAAATTCTGCACTATTAACTACCTGACAACAATCTCCTGGAAGGACATTTTGCATATTTTGCTCATCACTTCATTTTGAAAGTCTGAGCATCACTGCAAAAATCTTTGTAGTAGCTTATAACAAAATGTGCAATGAGTGAGAAAACCCATGCCATTGTGATATGGTTGCTGATACAGCCATTACAGTTCCAGTCCATCTCAAGTGTCCAGGTATCATACAGTCTTTTTCTACAGCCTATTCCTATCACTATTTATGTTGGTATTATCTGTCAGTTTAATGTTCTAATCAGTATGTACAATCTTTATAAGGTTGGGTCTCAGCTTAAACATCCGTAACATTTCATTTTGTGTTGTGCTATTGTTAGGGTTTTTTCACACGTCATATATTGTTGTTCAGTTTCATTGCCTCCTAGATACAGAAGTTAGGTTTACCGTTCCTGATCCTCAAGTTTTCCTGTTCAACTAAGAGGAGTCCTGAATTTCCTAGCCTGCTTTCTGTATCCAGGAGCAAGGCTGCCGCACCAATTTTGCTTTTAGTGAATAATTTATCTTTTCCAGGACTTTAAGTACCCATATACACACTAACGGACAAAGATTCTGCTGTGGTTATGTCCTACTTAACTTTGCAAGTTCCCAACCTTTACTCATGTCTAGGAATATCATGAGTTCAAAATCAAGAATTTGACTTCAAAGCATGTATGCACTGTACTGTTATTGGTAGGTGTTAACAGCCAGTGAGAAATTTCCAGAGCTAACGTGTGGGAGCAGTGCATGGTGTCTTCTAGGAAATCATTCTAGAAATAAAAACTTGGTTGTCTACCTCTATTTGTGTTTTTCTCCTGGAGACTCATTGCCTGTTTTTTTCCGTTTTTTTCCCGTAGTATCCTTACAGCACTCCTAAACTCTGATATAATCCTGATTGCGTTGGTGCTTGTTGTGTAAATGTGGGGTGACAATTACAATCATTTTTAATCTTACCTCATAGAAAAAGTATAACTCTCAAATATATACATTTCTTTAATGAAATTATCCCATTCCTTCACAAACCGAGATTAGAATGCAAATCCAAATTTTACTTCCTAATTACACTGCATGACACCCAACCATAAAGCGCTTAAGTTTCAGATGGATATATGCCCCCACACGACTGCAATATAGAAGTAGAATGAAAGGATCACTTTATTGTTATCGGACAGTGAACCCCCTTTGACCAACTCAACACTGCCACCAGGTCATCTTCAAAGCAGAACCTCCAGCTTTAATAGCGAGAGGGACCATTGAAAACACTTCACCCTACCCATTTTACGAAAAGAGCAACCCATGACCATAATTTTAGAGCTACGGTCTAATCAATCTGCATTTGCATTGCATTCTCCCCATTGAGCGACTCTACGATAGCTATTTTAGTTATAGTTGGGAAACACACATTTTTTTTTTTTAATGCTAACCTCTGTGCTTTTTCTTTCAAAGCTTTAACGGCCTTTCGAGACGAACACAACCTGCCAGTGTCTCACAGTAACCAGTTGTCTGGCCTGATATCGCTGGCACATATTCAAGTGTAACAGGATAAATGGATGACCCTTAGTTAAGCAGAACAGTACTTTTTCTCCTCTGTATGATCACTTTTATGCTCAGAAAAAAGAAGAACACATAGCTTTTTTCTTTATCTGGTTTGTGATTGTATGGCATATCTTTAGTTCTTGCTAAAGAGGGCTTTACCTCAGTTAAACCAGTACTATTGTAGTAGAAAAGAACTTAAGGCAGCTTGTTTGGGAGATGCACTGCATAACGTAACAATCAGTAAACGAAGCAGAGTAATTGGCTTCAATAAAATTGTTAAATGGAGTTTAAGTTTTGTACTTTCCTTAATCCGACAAACTCATTGGTACACTCTGTGTGTGTGTGTGTGTGTGGTTTTTGAGCATAACATCAATGGGAAGTGATGTGGGCTCAATGGTAGAGCAATATATCAGTCTTGTTCTGTGTTTTATAAGTAGGGCCAGGTAATGCCAAAAATAAACCCAATCTGGAACATTTATTACGTTTGCCGGGTGAACCGTATATTTCTCTATCACTTCAGTATAGTCACTTGAAACCGAAGCACCATCGGAAAACTTTTGCAAGGTAAGAAGAAAGATAATGCTAGAAGCGGCTAACAGAACACATCTAACTGGGGGGGGACACATTCTTATCCAAGAGAGGTGCTCAGTGCAAGAACAGGTCAAACAGTGGAATGCAGCTTTAACTATTGACAAGTTACCCACACTTCTCAGTTAGGCTGCTACACTGTAAAGGGACAGTAACAGTGGAAAGGCAAAGATCAACATATTAACATGTCTCCCCTGGATTACGGATCTATCAACTTACCCGCAAACTACGGGTGTCACCCACATTTGAGACTGTACACTTGGAAAATTAAAATATGAATCCACAACTCCAATAATTCTGATAACACTGTAAGCTTCTGATCTTTACGACCAACGTTTAAGGCTCATGGCTTTGCCACACAAATTGTATATGCTGAACAGCCAAGAAACTGCTGCACCTGTCTCACAGAAAACGAGATAGTGAAATTTACAGACAGCAAAGCGGCCTGTGCACAGGTCTAGTGGTGCATCTGTGCTTACTCTCTCTTGTGCTGTCACACGTAGAATCCTCTGTAGGGGACAAGAGGAAGCTTCTGGAAGGCCTCTTCATCTGAAAGATCAGGCAAACTTCACAATGTATGTGTCATGTCACACAGAGCCTGAATATACCATAAACATAATTTGGTCTAACCGTCCTTTCAGATGTGCAGGTCTCTTGGTGGCCTCAATATAGAAACAGGCCTACAGTCCAGACTTCTTATGGTACTATAGTCAGTAAGACGCACAACAAATATGTGAAACTGATTAAAGTAGTATTTAGGGATACAGGCAGAGGCTAGAATCCAGGTGCACTAATGGGTACTAATTTGGAAGGGAGCATAGATGCCTTAGCCGACAGAACTGCGGGTTCTAGGGAAACGTGTCTATGATCAAGGGTGTAGAGCAGAGGTCTTCAAACTTTTGTAGGTTACGCCCCCCAGCTGAATTTTTTGAAATGTCGGGCCCCCCACCACCTGACAGAAATTTCTGGAATCTGGTACACTACATAATTGACCGCCACCCGCATATCCCGGGCCATATCCGGCAAATAATGTTCAACGCAATAAGAGTTTAGTTAACTGTAGGTTTGTGAGTGGGTGTGGTTAAATGACAGAGGCTTATTACACAGCTCAAAACAAAATTTTCAAAGATAAAATGTGCGCAAATTGTGAGTGCACGGTGAGCCATGCTACAGTGAGAGAGTAGGGTAAGAGGAGTGACTGCAGGGTGAGTGAGGTGACCGTATGAATTTGGGTGCGGATGTAAGTGCAGAGTGGGACAAATGAATGTATGGTTAGTGATAGGCTTATTGGAGTGAGATTGCAGAGTGAGCAGTGAGGGGGACAGGTGAGTGAAGTGTCACATGAGCACAGGGTGAGTAGTGTGCTTGTGTGACTGCAGGGTGAGGTACAGGGTGAACAGCGCAAGTGCATTGTGAGTGCAGAGTGATCACTGTGAGTGCAGGGTGAGCGGGTGAATGGTGTGAGTGCATGGGGAACAGTGTGAGGGCATTGTGATCGCTGCGAGTGCAGCGTGAGCGTGAAAGTGAAGGGCGAAAATGAGGAGTGTGTTGTCTGAATGTAGGGTGCATTCCCAGACACTTGAAGTATGTCAGCATGTTATTGACGGCGGCGTAGGATTTCACATATAAGTTAAACTATTGCTATTATGGCATTAACCAGGGATCGAGGGTGGAGGAAATAAATAACGTGCTGATCCTGCAACAAACTTCCAGTTTTATGATTAGGGTTGCCAGCTCCTTATTTTGATGTCCCAGACGGTACAAAAATAAGCAGTCACCTAAAGCTGTATTTTCAGCACTTATCTGTGCATACTTCGAACAGCAAATATAAATAGAAAGCACTTTAAATTGTGTTCTAGGGCTGCCTGACAGATCCATGACTGAAAGGGAACAAAGACAGAAAAGTCACATTACAAATTAATACATACTTCTTTATTTATAACCCATATTTAGTGCCAAGACAAGCAATTTGCGTTTATACAACACATGGCTGGCATTTTTCTTTTGGCAACTTGAAGCCCTTCTAGCCCTGTGGGTGTTGCTGCCTGCCTGTATTTTTCTAAAAGAAACTACGTATTTTCCAGCTTGACTGCTGTGGTCTTCTAAATGCAGCCCAAGTGCAACATTCCACACAATTGCCTGGGAGGCCTATGTAATTGTTGAACTCCAGTACGGGAATATTTTAGATAAAGTTAAACATTCCCCAAATATTTACAAACAGGTTTGAAATGGTGTAATTTAGCTTCTCTGTGCAGACCCAGGGGCTGCTGCCCTAAAGGCACCTCTGAAGACATCCCCCTGGGCTGGTGGCGCGCCCCCCCCTTGATTGAAGAACTCCGACTTAAGTGTACCCTAACACCTCATTCCACATTGTACACGTCACACCATTGCCCCCAAATCTTTTGGTATTTCCATGTGTGGGACTCTTAAAGTCAACGGGTCTCCTGAGAAGTGCAGAGCTGCCAAGGTTTCAGATTGCTATGTGTGACATTTTCATAATGTTAGTGTCTTATGAGTGACATTTCAACGACTATGAGTGACACTTTCTCGCAAGCAAAATCAAGCAAAGAAGATGAGGGAAACATAAATATCAGAAATCACACCCAGTTGAGCAACGAGAAACTCTTAAGAAGTCACTGAACTAAAGTGTGCGACAGGACTCAATACTTCATGACTAGGTAAAGCACTTGGTACATGTTTCATTGAGACTTAGATGTGGTCCTAAAATCTTACCAAATAAAACAATAAAAAACACTTCAAATTTTTGTTTGATTCTTGAACAGCCTGCACTTAATGAGTTTCAAAGATATGTGTGCTTTCCTACCATATATTTTTACAAGCCCCTTTGTGAAGCATATGCTGCAAAAAGTACTTTATTTTTCCCATAGACCCGTTTGGGTACCTGGCCTAATGAAGAACCAAAATCTTGAACAATCGGGGTTGAAACCCACAGCATTGACTTTCAACAAGGACAACAACTTTTTGTTTTGAGTCTGGGAGAGGCAGAGAACTGTGACCGTACTCCTAATAAGACTACACATGCTGCCCACTCTGAACTGATTTCAATAGCCACAGGGCTCTGATCATGAAGCCCAGTTTGCTCTAATTTTCATTTAGAATTATTACTGTCACCCTACACTAAATGATACGGCTGTATTACACTGAATATGAAGGCTACCCTGCACGAATGAGGATTCCCACTTTTCACTAATTCTCATGGTTATTCTGTCTCTAGTTAGCATTTCCACTGTGAGACTGACATTAATTTACTATTAAAATGAAACTCTCAACCAGCTCTGATTTTTCAGCAAGCATTGGAGTTACGGGATATACTTTTAAGTTTTATCCCATACTTGCCATGTTAAAATCGAAATTACGAGTCCAAGAATGCAAAACTGACTTGACTAAAATGGCAGGAATGGCCGATATGTTATGAATGACATGGAGGCTACTTGGAAGCTATTCAAAACAAACGTTTTCACCTCTGCTCAAATGGGCACGTAAAACTGCTTTGAAAATTGTGTGCAACAGCTGATAATCCCCAGTGGTTGCTACTGCTAATAGAAAGCCAAAACCAACATCATTGCCAGCTCCACACCATCCCTTTGCAAACCGTGCAATAGTGATTGATATACGACTGAAACAGTGCAGCACAGCACTGGAATCCGACAGCACAGAAGGGTTCCAGAGTGGGTGAATGATCACCACGTTGCAGGACGGCCCTGTAGCATACAGGACATAAGTGCCAGCCCCCGTCCACCTGCCCTGCGGAGCCACGTCTTGAGGCACTTACATTTTGAGGGCAACTATTCCCTGATCCGTTTTGCCATGTAAATATCCTCCATAACCTCCCAATTTTCTCTACCAAGCAGTCCATTCTTCCGTGAGCGAGCACTCGGTCCAGTACTTACGCGTCGCTCTCTTGCTTGTCCGGAAAGAGAAAGTGAAACTTCTCATGGCAATGCAACAGGAAGCGCCACTAATGAAGGCTGCGCCAGCCAGAATAAAAGCATGTTGAAAACCTTACACAGGTGCGTGTGGTTTGTTTGCGTTTGGTGTGGTAGCCATATGTATTGTGTGGTATAAATACCAACGAGGTCACCTGCAGACAGGCTAGATTGCTTACCGGCAGTGCAGCAATGCGCAGATAAAGCGCTGTGCGCGAGGATGCTTTTAGGCGCGCATTGTGATCAAAACCTTCGTTACGGCCGAACATCAGCCCAACATCCCCCCCCCCCCCCGACTTCGAGAAAGCCCTCTTACCTGTGCAGATTTCAGCAGTCCTTCACAGCGAGGCAACGGGAAAACGTAGGAAAGCCTTTACAGGAAACCAGGAAGAAAAGGCAGCAAAAGTGGAATGCAGGAGTTTTATGCCTGCAAATTTCGCGGCACTTCCTGCAATCTCAGCTGCTGTACCCCTCATTGGTGGAACGTCACCGTTCCTGCGTGCTGATTGGAGAAAGCGGGAGCAGCAGCCAATCAAAAATCCCCATTTGAAATGGGTGATAACTTGCGACGTGGGACAGAGGAAAAACAGACAACAACGGTAAGATTTTCGGGTGGAGTGCGCGCCCCCCCTGGGATGGTTGCGCGCCCCCCCTGGGGGGCGCGCCCCACAGATTGAAGAAAACTGGTGTAGAGGGAATCAGCATCCTTGACCCGTCCCGTTTATGGTGGACATATTTTAGGTCTAGCCAAGACCTTTTGATTTTACTAAAATTTAATGTATAAGATACTTACTTATAAGGGCTTTGAGCCAGCCTTTTATCCATTGTTATTTTATTGTGTCAACCACATTTATTTTCTTCTACCCACTACAGCATCCAACATGGGACAACGGATCAGTCAGTTTCAGACATTGGCTAACTTCACAGTGAGTGACGGCATTCTAGCATTTCACAAGGAACACATCAACACACAAAGTAGTTCCCTTCAGTACCAGTGACTACTATAGCAATATTTGCTTTTTTAGATCATAAATTATTTTTGCTTTTAGCCAATGTTTTTTCACATTGAGGAGGGTTCAGCAGCGTCCACCACAATACAGTTTTTCAAAAAACATGACAAAACAAAAACAGACAAACAAAAAGGCTGGCAGCCAACGCCAAACCTACTGGCTTTGCATTGCTTCTTATTTGTAAACCAAATATGTTTTTCAAGCCACTGTAACACAACTTGCAAGTTTCCCTGTTCCATGTGTGATCAGATCATCCAGTTTAGGATTTTTTCTTTGTACCATGGTACTTGTAGTCCTGTTTATCCCTTTATAAAGAAAGGACAATTGATCCCAGAGAAAACCACGCCCTTCAAATCTATTTAACAATAATCTCAGCAAAAGTGTTGCAAAAGATTATTGTTCTTGAAGCATGTCTCCAATTTGTTACGCCTGGTCGGGACAACCACGTACAGTGTTGAGTCTGAAATCTGTACTCGCACAGAGAGTCACAAAGGACAAGCATAAAGCAAAGCTCAAGAATTATTTTCAGCATTAATTGCTAATCAATTGATGTATAGTATTTATTCGTTGAAACTGAAGTATCCATAGTGCATCAACATTCAGAATTATTTAATAGAGCAATGTATTTGATGAAGACAAGTTAATTATTCTTTTTTTATTACTTTATTATTATAGTTCCAAATGAATTTCGGGTCTAATCGCCATTCATCAGTCAGAGGTTCAAGCAACTGTAACATAAGTAACAGAGTACCCATTTAGAAAGGACTGTAACTCATTAAAAAATCAGGATTACAAGTACAGAATGAAAAGAACTTGGAGTGGATCACCTACTTCACAGGACCACGAGTTCTGCTATAGTCATCTGCGTTACAACACTTAGCTCCAGGATGAATAATCACGCTCAGTGTAAACTGACCTTTGAGCCATACCCCTTTCAGGCTAGTGTTAATAGAACACTAAAAATACTATTGGCTTGCCAAAAATTCTTTGAGGGAAGTTCTCTAATCTGGTCCTTACTTCTGAACCTATTTTGATAAATGTCACCCAAGTGCTCTTTAAAATGCTTTACTTGCACACTTCCAAAATATCTTGCTGGCGATGCCAAAAACCCCTAGTAAAGTTGTTTGTAAAGTTATCAAGTCCTGGCTAATCTAACTGACTGTTGTGCTATAAAAGGTTTGATGTTTTACAAATGTTAAAATTCTTCCTTGGTAATGAACCCAACCATCTCCCACCTCCTTGGAAAAAATTCTTTAAGCTCTATCCACTGCTGACTGGTCCAGTGAACCTTAAAAAACACAACACTGCAATCATTAACAATCTGTGCCGCCTATGTATCGCTTTGTTCGCCCTAAGTTGGCGGGGGTATGCCCAGACGTGGGTCCCTTGCTCACTTTGCCACTGGATTCAAGCAAGCCTGGCTGATGACGGCTGGAATGCCAGAAACCGGTCCTAGGATGCTTGTTTCCGGTCCAGGGAAGACATGGCTTGGCAGTTCGGGCTGGACTGTTCCCATGAGGCACAGGGTCAGGCTGATTTGCATATGGCCATGTCTGAACTGGGGTGGTGGAGTGAGCTAAAGAATGATGATGGATTAAACCCAGATCAGTTGACTGGGGGTGAGTGTTTGATTGGCTCAAACGTTCCGTCCATCATCCCCTTTTGTATCGCCTATGGGAAGCAAGCAGTGACTCATTACTCCGCATTATTTGTATCTGTAAAAGAACTTTTGGCTCCGAGAGGGAAATTTCTGTGGCTCCCTTTTTTAAGGTTAAACTCAGCAACTTTAAGGAGGCAGTGAAAGCCTCTTGAGTGGGGTAGATCCTCAAATGGCTTGCATTTTTTTAAAATTCTTTGTAAACTTTTAATTATGATGAAAGTGAATGAACAGTCTAAAATCGAATAATGAGGGTTCGTAGTACCACGTATGTTATTTATTGAGTTATTCACATTACTTAAGGATATTACTCGTTTTATATTGAAATTATTTAAAATATTTGTGCAATAAATATATACTTACTTAACAACAACAACCCACCCAAGTTCACTCAAAATCAGATCTAGTTGTTGCCGTTATCACTGACTTACTGTGCTTTAAAAGGTTTTCTCTCTGTTGGAAAATAACTTCAATTCTACTTTGCCTCTCCCGATCTTGCACCTGAGGAACGCTGGTACCATCGCACTAAAGAGTATAACAGCTTCGTTTGGCAATGCAATGGCCCATTTAAAAAGCTAGCAAGCAATCCTGCTGTGAAGTACTAAGCACAATCGTATTCTAAGCAAAACAATCACAGTAACACGACAGTGACTTTCACTTCCACCACAGTTGACATAAATAAGATAAGGATGATAAATAACCACACGGTCATTCAATCCCAGGAGAGAGACTCTCAGCTGACACTGCCAGCAAGAGCCGGTACATTCTTCATAGACAACACTGCTTAATATTCAGAACACAAATGCGTTTCTGTATAATCCCCAAAGCAGAGATAAAGGCTGAGGGCTGGTTCTTCGTGCACACTTATATTCCAGTATCTAAATGACAAACCTCTCGAAACAGCCGGTATGGTTCCCGACAAGGGCCTTACCTGCCGTCCCCGACAGAAGATTTCAAACATCCCTTTGCCTCTATCATCTATAGTTAATACGTGAAACCGAAGGAAAGGCTTAAAATTGTTTTGACAGGCAAAAGAGAAATAAAACCATACGGGCATTTGGGGCTGTACTTCTCACAGAGTCCTGTGATTGGTTAACAACATTAGCCCTCCTCGAAATAGACGGCCCATCCATCTACTAAGAAGTCTTACTGCACCGGAAGAGGCTGCTCCCGGCAGTGCACCGGAAGTAACCTCTGCGCTGCTCTGGAAGATAAGGAGTAACCACACGTGAGCAGTTCACGCAGCCGGTTGTGACGAAGGGGCGCGCGAGTGGATTGTTGCTTCAGCGAAAGCTGAGCTCTGGAAAGACCAGAGCAAGCAGACTCCGTAGCGGGGTTGTTTGGTGTTGGGGAGTGGGCTTCTCATTCTTAGGGCGGAAACAGAGCGCACACTGAGAACAGGTCTGCCCTTCCACGATGCGACGATTATAACGGGGGTGGGGGAGTACCTTGGGGAGGGGACCCTGCATGGAGTCTGCTATTGTGTAGGCGTGTTGGTGATTTTAACCTGACCAAAGTGCTCACTTCATTGAATTGTAATTAGGGGTTCAGACTGAAAAACCGGGACACAGTCATAGAAATATGGTGACAGAAGGACTATATATATATATATATATATATATATATATATATATACACACACACACACAGACACACACACCCCTTCCCTCTTGGATGAGATCCAGGAGCAGGCTGCTAATGATCTTGGCTTGGGGTGATGGGACACCTATTCACCTCTCCATTAAATCCTGCTGTGCTGCATGAGTGAGACTAGGTAGCACAGAAGGCTGCTTTCTAAGGGATGTATGATGATGCAACGCAAACAAAAACAACGCACACCATTACATCGCATTTCTCACATCGCATGCACCGTTACATCGCATGCATTCACCACGCAAACCATTACATCGCACTCCGCCCTCACATGCATGCAAAAGACCTTTACAACGCAGACAAAGACCACGCATTCTATTACACAGCAAAATTCTCCCTAGCGGCCCCCCAGACACACTACAACGCCCTGACACTACCCTCAACCCTAAGGCGTAAACAGTAAAGCCAAAAACAGTACCATACACTAATATTAACCCTAAAGCCTAAAACACTACCATATACGACTCTTAACCCTAAGCCCTAACCCTAAAGCCTAAAACACTACCATAGACTACTATTAACCCTAAGCCTAAAACACTACCATATACGACTCTTAACCCTAAGCCCTAACCCTAAAGCCTAAAACACTACCATATACGACTCAACCCTAAGCCCTAAAGCCTAAAACCCTCCCCTCCACTACACTCCCCATAAACTACCCTAAAACAGTCCCCTCCACTACACTCCCCACCAACTACCCTAAAACACTACGAGTACAGCGTCGTCCTTACCTGTCTCTCGTGGTTCCAGCGTTGTCTCCCCGCCGTCCGTGTCCCTGCGCCTGCGTTCTAAAAGCGCCCGCGATGTAATGACGTGCGTAGTGAACGCACGCGTCGTAACGTCGCGTGCGTTGTAACGGCACGCGACGTAAACGCATGCGATGTAACGCATGCGTTGCGATGGTCGTTCGCCCTTTCTAAGCAACTGAAGTTTTAGTGGTGTGAGGAAAGAGCTCTTTAAACTGCTCAAATTCTTTTCCTGGTGTTAAAAGGGGGGTCAGAGGAAACGCGAGCCTGCACCACACTGTGATTAATGTGCGTGCTCACCTGACCATCAAAAAACCAGGACATGCCTTTGTTTTAGCAAAAAGTGTTGGGATGCCGGGACAGTCCTTGAAAAATCGGGACTGGCCAGGCAAATCTGGAACGCCTAGTCTCCCGAATTGTAATTGCATTTTTATCATGCATACATTCCAACATGTAGGAAAATCTTGAATAGTGATTTAGAGAAACTATTGGGGGTATTTCATTTCCCCATTGAATTGCATCAGAGTGGAGAAAGTTGTAGATATTGTGAAGCTAAAATAGCATACTCTGGAAACCAAGCAATTGGAGGTTAAGGTTTGGAAGAGGAAGGGGGGGTGAAGCCTCAAAGGGCGGTGCTTGAAAACCAGAGTCTAACACTCAACAAACATTTATTTATAAAAACAAATCAGCAAAAAAGTTGGCAATAAGGGCATGTGTGACTGTAAATATGTTCTAGATTATTTAATTGCTCTCATAGAGGCTGCATTTTAAAATATCTTACAGGGTTAAGACTCCTGCTGCAGAGATAATTGTGTGGCCAGCAATTTTGAGGGGATTATAATAGTAGTAAGATATCTGTAGTAGTTCCCATAGTTCTGGGAGAGTTCTGTGTTTTGCCTAGTCACAGTTTTGTCTCATTAAGTATGACAGTGTGACTGCTGCAAAGCACATTGTGCAACTTGCAGATCACAGATTTGTATTGTATTCAGATGGGTAAGTGGGCCACTCCTTTTGACACAGATAAGTTTGTTACTTCCAGTTCTTAAGTTGCAATTCTAATATAGCACAGTGATCTATTTACTGACCTCAATGAGCTGCATGCAGAACTGTAAATCATGGGTTTAGATCCTTTTCCCCCCCCCCTCAATCTGTTGTTTTAAGGTTGTAAAGAAGGGTTCCCTTGGAAAATAAAGTCTTGTTAATGCGAACAAACCCAATCATTGCGTTATTTTTTATACACTGACTGAGTTTTTCCTGACAATTCATTCTTAACATTTAATGTCCACAAATATAGATTATATGATTCCTACCCCTTATAACTCTCATTGTCTTATGCACCACTTCCTGTATATTAATTTATACTCTCGTATGATTTATGTGCCTCTGTTTGATGTAAATGACTCTGGCATCCTACACTGGAATGAGTAGCATTTTAAAAGAATTACATAAAAAAAAATAGGTGCCATATAAAACTATTTAATTACTCATAGTGCAGGCAAATCGTCAACATAGGGAGTAGAACACAGTTAAAAATCTGCCTCATAGTTTCTCTTAAGTACTTGTGAAGCAATAACAAGCTATGCCACTTTGTTTCCTTCCATTTGATTGGCGTCTAGGTGTTAGGCTCCAAATTGCTCCCGGTCAGTATTACACGTGAACAAAAGAAAGGCTGATGACTTTTTAAATCAGACCTTTGTTTCGGGCCCAGCTGGTTGTAAAAAATGTAAAAGTTCTCTCACTGCCTGCACATTGCTACTCCACGTGGAATGCAGTCAACTGTGGGTGCTGCTGAATTATGTCCAGGTGCCAAAGACTTCGGTAGGCGACAAGTCTGTTCCTTGTCCACCCATGGGTTTTCGCTGTTTTATTCTTAATTGTCGTTCTCTTTCTAAACATCAGTTGCACCTATTTCACTTCCTCGTTGACATGGATCCGGATGTGTTTTTTTAACAGAGACCTGGCTTCACGATGGGTCCATGCCAGACGTGATTGCGGCGCTTCCTAAGAACTTTGCGCTGCTGGGTGTAAACAGACCTCAGAAAACTGGTGGTGGGATTGCTATTGTTTTTTAAAAATCCTATAATTGTAAAATTGAGGCACTCACGATTCCTAATTGTGAAGCCCTGCTTTTTTCTATTCCTTTCTCCCCTAAATTTACCTTGTCTGGTGCTCTTATCTATCGCCCCCCTGGGCCATCTAACAATTGTGGTTCCATGCTTACTGAATTACTAACCCCCCATGTTCTCCGGGTGGCAAATTTCTCAGTGCTCGGCGATTTAAACTTCCATATTGACGATCCTAGTAATAATTCTGCTTTTACCCTTATGGATGATCTGAAGATCCTGAACCTCTCACTTATCAATTCCTTACCCACTCATGCTGCGGGGCATCTTCTAGATCCTATTTTTTCGAATCTCCTTACATTGTCTACCGCACCTCCCATTCAACTCGGTTGGACCACTTTGCTGTTCCTTTTTCTATTATTTCTTTCTTGGCCCCCTTGCCTCGACCTTCTGTTATGCCTAAAATGCAGAACTGGTCTGAACTTGATATGAAGGCTCTTAATAAGCAGCTCTTGAATACCACTCCCTCTATTACATCTCAACTGGACCCGGATCAGCTCTTGGTACATCACTGGTTGTCAGAGGCTATTGATTCTACTCTTCCTCTCTCCACCAAATCTTAACCTAGAGTGCTTCCCCCTACCCCGTGATTTACTGACTCAGACTTGATAAAAAACACTGTAAAGTTTTGGAGACACAGTGGAGAAAGCACTACGCGCCAGAGGCTAAGGTTGTCTGTCTGGAGGCTCTGAAAAAATTCCATGCTCTATGCAGATCAACTCGTGCTTCCTTTTACACGGATAAGATTATGACTGCCCAAAACTGCCAGAAAACTCTATTTAAAGGTGTGACAGAGCTCTCCGCGTCAAGTACGTTCTTGCCGACCCCTTCACTTTCGCTACATCAGTGTAACGAACTTGCGCTGTTTTTCCAAAAATAAAGTTGTCTATCCACCGCCAGCTTGTTTCAGATTCCTCCCTTCAAGACAACTTCATCTTCCCTAACACTCAACTTTCTGATCAGGGCAATACTGCCCCGCCCCGACCTCTCATTTGTTGAGTCCTGTCAAGTTAAGGCCTGGTTCCCACTTGATTTGATCTCTCTGCAATGCCTGCTAGGAACCATCAAGTTCGGTTCTCCACTTGATCCTCTCCCTCCATCTAAGCTCAGACTTTTGGATGAGTCTGCCCTTGGCGTGATTCTTACTCTTCTTAATTCCTCTCTAAATCTTGGGCAGGTGCCCCGAAATTGGAAGCACGCTCTCGTGCTCCCTTTGCTGAAAAAGACTGGCCTGGATCCCCTCTGCTGGTCTAATTACCGGCCCATATCTCTTCTTTCTACCTTTTCCAAAGTACTGGAAAGACACATTAATTCTCAACTCTCCGCACATGTGATATTGCATAAGTTATTCCATCCGTCACAGTCTGGTTTTCGTCCTGGGCACAGTACCGAATCAGCTCTGCTTGGGGTCACGGAGGACCTCAGGCAGCAGCTTTACTTTGGTGGTACGGCAGCGCTCATCCTATTGGATTTGAGCGCAGCCTTCGACACGGTCTCATTCCATTCTGGTGGATCGTCTTGAAGCTTCAGCAATTGTAGGTGTGGCCTTGCAGTGGCTGATCTCTTTTTTAGAGGATTGCTCTTTTCAAGTCTTCTCACACACCACTAAATCAAACTCAGTAGTCTTAACATCAGGAGTATCGCAGGGCTCGATTCTGAGTCCTCTACATTTTAATCTTTATATTCGCCCCTTGGCGGACGTTGCGGAAAAATCTGGGTTGACCATCTTCTCTTATGCAGATGATATGCAGATCATTTTCTCTCTTTTATCTGCTCAGCATCAGGGCCCTTCACTACTTCAGCTTGGACTGCGTAACATTTCCTTGTGGATGTCCAGAAATGCTTTAAAGCTGAACGGCTCGAAGACTGAGGTCCTCATCCTGGGGAACAATCCCGAGCTTTGGGGAGCTAGCCATTGGCCTGCCACATTAGGACCTTTACCGGCTCCGGTCCCGAAGGTTAAAAACTTGGGTTTCACCATTGATAGTAAGCTTTTTTCTTGGAGCCCAAGTGTCTGGAGTCACCTCGGCTTGCTTTGCGGTTCTCAAGTGGCTAAAGAAAATCCTCTGGCTAATTCCACCTGCAGCCCAAAGAACCGTATTGCAGGCCTTGGTGATCTCCAGACTTGATTATGGTAATGTACTGTATTTGGGCACGGACAAGTCCGCCGTCTCCAGCTCATTCAAAATGCGGCGGCCCGCATGGTTTTTCGGTTGCCTCGTCACGCCTCTGTTTCCCCTCTGCTCCATCAACTTCACCGGCTCAAGGTAAACAAACGTATTGAGTTTAAGGCCTTTTGCTATATGTTTCGAGCTCAGCTTGGCTTGGCCCCCTTGTACATACAAAGCCTTGTCAAGCCTTACCAACCCACTCGCAAACTGAGATCGGCCAGCCTCTCTCTTTTCTCAGTTCCTAGAGTGCGGCGGACCGGTATGGGAGGCCGCTCGTTCTCCTACCTTGGACCTAAATTGTGGAATTCCCTTCCGTTGGAACTCCGGATCTGTCGGTCTCTCTTACAGGGCTCGAAAAATCCACTCGCCCGCTCGCATTTGCGAGCCAGATTCAATTAGGGCGAGCTATTTTTAGGTCCTACTTGCCCTTTCTGGCGAGTAGGAAGACAAACTGACTTTTGACCTCTGTCTCTGAAAGCAGAGGAAATGTGACAAGATAGCAAGATTTAATTGCATCTTTATTGCTCACAAAGTGAATGAGCAATAAAAATGCCTTTAAATCTTGTTAACTTGTCACATTTGCTCTTCCAGAAACTGAGGTCAAGTGCATTTTGGTTAGGTCAAGTACATTTTTTAGTAAAAATTAAATGATTTTTCGAGCCCTGCTCTTAGCCTTTCGTAAAAAGCTGAAGACCTTTCTTTATAGTTTGGTTTAATTCCTCGCCCCCCAACAAACTTCAAACTCGCTTGTCCTGCTTAGCGCCGGGAAACCCTGTTGAGTAGCGGTGCTCTTTTAAATAAATAAATAAAAATGACACTAGGACAAATGCAGCATGTTTTCATGGGTCTTCGGGATCCCGGATCCGGCCTAGAAATTGCTGCTGGAACCGGGATCCAGCAGAATCCCCCTCCTTCCAGCACTGTATGTATAATTTTCCCTAATGGTATTGTCTCTGTCAAAGTGCCCACAGTGATGTCTTTTGATCAGGGTTACTTCTGGTATGTGTTTTGTGTGATGCCATTGTTTGACTTTTTCTTGTAACATTGTAATTGTATTTATATAGCGCTTACTACCCCTGACGAGGTGTTGAAGAGCTTTTCGGCGAGTAGCACATGACTCCTGAACCCAAGAAGGATTAGTGGTGGATTAGTAAAGGGAAATATGAGTTAATTTGAGCAGTGGACAGACAAGTCTGTTAGTTGTATTGAATAGGATAACGGAGGGATAGAAGCGGGAAGAGTGTAGAAAGTGTTATTTAGGAGATCATGGTAAGATGAGGTTTAGGATGAGTAAAAGGAGAGATGGAGGAGAGAAGAGGCTCTAAAAAGGGATTAGGGAGATCATAAGAGTAAACTAAGGTTTGTGATATGTCAAAGGAGGGCTCCATGAGGAAAGAGTTTAGAAAGGGTTGTTTGGGGGATCGTAGTAGTAAAATGAGGTTTGGGGGTGAGCCAAGGAGGGATAGAGGAGAGAACAGTCTAGAAAGGATTATTTTGGAAATCATAGTAGTAGACTGAGGTTTGGGATGAGTCAGAGAGTGTCGCTAAAGGATATATTGAGAGAGGTATAGGGTGAGAAAGAGTAGTAGTGCATTGGAGAGAGTGAAAGGTGTTTTTTTTTTCTTCTACAGTAGGAGTAAAGTTATAAATATATAGATACATAACTATATAGAAAGAATATACATGTATAAGGAAGATAAAATATTGAGATTGAAAGTTGTATGAAATCAGACTTTCAAGTGTTACTGTACTTGAAGCTTATTTATTTGTGTATTTTTATAACAATTATTTTTTTATTTGATCTTTTCCTCAATATTTCAGTAGCGAAGCACTTGTAGATAAAATAGTTATGATAATATTTAAATATAGTGATGGATAAATAAAACAGAGACACATAAACATCTAATCAAATAACTATTATAAAAATTATGCAGTGACTTATAAAGATGTTAGGCATAGAACAATATATATATAGTCCTGTGGAAGGCAAACGCCGAAACGCGTAGAGTGTCCCTTATTGCACTGGTGCATAAACTATTGAAAAACACCCCCGTAGTGCCGCCTTTGCTTCCGCCGAATCCCGCTAAGTGTGTAGAACACTGCGGAGAAGCACGGAGTAACCAACCATATATATATATATATATAATTAGGTCATGAGCTGAGAAAAACACAAATAGCAACATAAATATCCATATAAATCCTTTTTTATTGTTGTACATCCTTCTCTTGGACACTTGAAATAGTTCATCTTCAGTTAGTGTAACATAGGTATTACAACCCAGCACATATATCGGTATACATCTTCATATACATGTAATAATTCAAAACAGCAAGCACGTGTTTCGTGTAATTCTCGCTTCTTCAGGGTTACTGAAGTCATTGTGACACTCAGCGTAATCGTGAAGACGGGAAGTAGGGTTCAAACACAGTCTTTAAAAATGTACTACAAATATATGTGCAAACATGTTTAAGTTAGTAATGTGTGTATTGTAATAGTTAGAATGACATTTTTAAGTTATAATTTTTGAATGTGGTGGTGGTTGTTGAATGTTTGCATTTGTTTTGCGATTTCGCAACGTGATCGTGACATTTCACTCATACAAAACCAGAGAAATTCAGCAGTTATAGTGACCCCACATATTACATCACCCATGACATAGTCAGTGACATCACTGATGACATCATCCAGTGATTATGACTGTTTTTAAACAGTTTATGAATGTTAAATACATATACCAAGGTGTATTTGTGAATCAGTGAGTGTATGAGTGCCTGTATGAATGATTTAGTGGGTGCGTGACTGACTGTATAAGTGAGTGATTAGGTGTCTCCGTGAATATATGGGTGAGTGACTGGTTGTGTGAATGTCTGTATCAGTATGTAAGTTGGTGTATAAGTTGCTAAATGGGTGTGTGAGTGGGTACGTGTGTTGCTGTATGGGTGAATGATTTATTGTCTGAGTACCTGTATAAGTGTCTGTGTGGGTGGGTGAGGGTGTGTGTGACTACCTGTATGGATGAGTGAGTGGGTGAGTCACTGGCTATAAGGGGTAGTGAGTACGTCTGTCGGGCTGTATAGGTGAGTATGGTTGTGTCAGTGACTCAGTGCATGTCAGTGGTATATGGGTGAATAACTGCATATGTGAAAGGCAGTATAGGTGAGTGCTGGAGTATATGAGTGACTTTATGTGTGAGTGAGGGCAGTTGTCCGCGTTGTGGGGTAGTGGAGGAAGATGTTTTGAACATTGCTTGGGTGTGTGGGTCCATCTGCCCTTACTGAAGACAGGCAATGGAGAAGCTTAATGGGGCCACGGGTGGAACTTGGAGCATGATATTGTTGCTTATCCTGCTCCCGCTACCAAAGGGCAAGAAGCTGAGCAGGAAAGTTTTGCTCTTGGGTCTGGTGTTGGCGAAGAGATGCATTGCCATGAGGGGGCTGGCGAAGGTGCCCCCCAGGGTAGGAGAGTGGCTGCAGGATATGTCAAAGTGGGCAGTGGCTTAGAAGGTTCATATGAAACAGACCAGGCGTGATGATACGGTGGAGGATGGTCTGAGGGTGTGGGCTGCAATGTTAGATGCATTGAAAGACCCCCCTGACTCTCACCCTCCTTGACAGGTCAGGGAGGAATTGTTTCTAGATGGATCCCACTGAATGATTGAGTCTGTGTTGGGTGTGGGAAGGTTGGTTCCAGGGAGCTTTGTAGGCTCGATTGGTGAATGGCCCCAGAAGGAGTGGTTAGATATGTGGTGTTACAGGATTAGAAACACCAAGTGTAACGTGTTTTTGTTTTTCTTAGTAGCTCTTGCCAGACTCTGTGAAGAACGATATGCAAATGATTTTGGAGAGCAGTTCGGGAGAGTTCTTGGTTGATAGTTACTATTTCAGGAAATTATGTGATACTGTGATATTCTGTATACAGTGTAAAATGCAATAAAAATTATATGAAAAAAACACTGCCTAACAAGAATCATCACAGTGAAAATGTTGAGTTTCTCAGATTGGGTCGCCAACACCAAAACTCTTGCCTCCCACTGTAATCTGTAAGGTTATATGTAACAAAATACCCATGTATGGCCTGTAACACTGTGATAATAACCAATTGTTAATGGTTTACTGACTTTAACATATACTTTTCACAGTTAACAAGTTAGACCAACTGCCTTTGTCATAATGTTTCATAATAAACAGACCAGACCTATGGCATCAGACAAAATGTTTCCAGTGCACCAAACAGTTCCATTACCAACAGTTTTGAGCATAAGCTTATTCAGAAGGCATCCATCGGACACCCAGGAATCAAATTAGAAAGTTATACAAAATACACTTGGCTAAGCAAAATACTATCCCTCCTAAGACGAAGTTAGAAGGATTCTCACAGAGCAAATTTTCTATATCCACGGTTTGTCACATTGGGTGGCCAACACCCAAACCATTGCCTCCTACTGTAACCTGTGAGATTGCATGTAACAAAATACCCATCTGTAGGCTTTAATATAGAGTAATAATCCATACAAATGCCCATCGACTTTCACAATAAAAAGGTCACGCCTAGTGCCTTTATCATAACATTTCATTTTGAAAAGATCAGGCCTATGGCCATTATCATTAGCTTGCCACCATAACCAACTCAGTCCTGCTATATAAAGTATAAACTTTGCCACAGGCATAGGTTAGTGACTGACCTCCTCCCATCTGTGCTGCTGCTAGAGAAAACCAATCACCATAAATTATCTAGTTATTTAAGACACTTTAATAGTGTTACGTGCCCCTGAAAGTTCAAACTCAGGCAGCTGGATAAATAAACAAAATGATCACAGATGTGTGGAGGCAAGAATTTGTTTGTGGAAGCACACAACTTCTGCCCAATCAAAACATGTACTTCTGGCTTACAACATGTTGGTGGAGCCAAAGCCCTCTTCTGGTACTGCTCCTTAAAGCCTTTTTGTTTCGGTTGTTCACATAATATCTGGCGACAGCTATACAGTTAACCTAGACCTAAAAAGTAGTTCCTTAAAAGTGAGCAGTGAAAGGACACAAGTGAAGAGGTTTTACCCCAGGGGAGGGCCAAGATGGACAATGCAAGTCATCCAATAAGAAAGCAAATGAGCGTGACAATAAAGCCAACCAATAAAAAAAGAATTGGCAATAAAAAATTGGCCCACTAGCCCTTGTGCATATTTGATCAGAAAAAAATGCCCTCACTTGCAGTGCAACAGAGTCTACAGCTGACCCTCAGCACCATGCTAAATGCTGAAGTAGGTGAAAGCAAAATGTTAATGACAGTTCAACAGTGCAATGGATGAACAGGGCTGACTAGGCCTCTCTACGTATATGTGTGGAGATTACATATACGCAATCTTTTTTGTTTTATGATTTTTTGTTTTGCCTACATGTGCTAAAAGAATTAGCTCCTAAGCCAGACCTAAAGAGTTTGGTTTAAGAGTTAGGCCTTTGATAACTTGATGCGCTCTCTCATTTGAGCAGGACGTCTTGTCACTAAGAAAACCAATCATCGTGACTTCAATCTTCTCAAAAATTCAAGAGTCCATAATAATTGCCTTAATGTATTTTCCCAGTTTGACTTCAAAGTCACCATTAAGCTTATGTTACATAATTTGAAGTCCAATCACATTTACACAGTTCATATGAAAACACTAGGCAGACCCTGTAGTCATCTGCTTATTTTCCTTACTGCCAGGGCATCAGCACAGGAATAAGTGCCTGAAACAAAACTGGGTTTCCAGAAACAAGAACTAAGGTATCTGTAGTGTGATGATTTTTGTTATGTGGTTGAATGATAGATGGTGCACTTGCTATGTCTGGTGGATGCTTTGAGCTATGCGACCTTCATGAACTAAACTATTCAGTTTTTGAAGGTCTACAGGTTTGCACAACCCACTGTGCCCTGCTAGACATGCTAAGCGAATGGTGTCGTTGATCACACTGAGCACATGTACAGCAATCTGCACTTTTGTGGGTTTAATTACCATTATAAACCAGTTTTGCCCATTAAACGTCTTATAGCTCAAACTTTATAGAGGATTCAGCTCTTATCCAAATCTTGAAAAAAACCGAGACATGTGATAAGGATGTCCTTATTTTTAAAAAAACTAGCATCCACCCTCCCACTCCGGATTGAAGTCACGAGGACATGAATGTTAACTCATCTCTATTCAATGATTTGATCACAGTGGCCCCTAACTTGATTGCTGCAGTTAGAATACTACAGTCTCTTAGAATATCCCCTACAGCCATGTGGCACACCAAGGATCATGCTGCTGCAAGATATAAGAGGGGCAATGAAGAGCAGAATATAGCACAACCCTGAGAGAAGTCTATTTTCTTGAAATTCAATATTATAAAATTACTGTAGGAATGCCAGAGCTACTTATTATGTCCTTGCTATTAAAGCGGCATCGAGGAAGGAAGTTTTAAAAATCGTGCAAACTCTTTCTGTTCATTCGCAATTTAGTGCTTCCGTCTCTACATTCCAGGAACTGTGCGATTCTGCTTCCTCCTACTTTTAAGAAAAAATATTTAAAATCTACTTCTCAGTGAGTAAATAGGAATATTTGCAACCACCCTTTTAGTAATGTCAAGTAACGCCCAGGTCCCTCCTTCCACTCTCCTGTATTTCCAACCGCTTAAACTGGACAATCTGATATGAGTTCACAAGGTGAAGTCGTTTTCTCCCAATGAACCTTGCCCTGGATACATTTTCAATCTGGCCTGAGATTCCATTGCCGCATAGCTTCTTTCTCTGTGCAACACCTGTTTAGATTTCGCAGTGGTTTATAAATTATGGAAAGCTGCTAGCTTGTTCCTCTGCTGAAGAACCTCAATACCGATCTGGCAGTTTTAAGCAGCCATCACCCTAGCTCTCTCTTCCTTTTTCTTGCCAAAATATTAAAAAGTGAAGTGAACAAACAGCTATGTGCGTTTACTGAATGCAGCAACATCCTTGATGTTCCCAAGGCGGGCTTGGGGCCTTTACATGCTATGAGGGAAGCAAACTAGAATATCTGCATGAGGCTAGATCAAAGAGGTAGCGCAGCGCTTATTCTTTTTGACCTGAGTGCCACCTTTGATTCAGTCTCCCATGATCTGCTCTGTGACAGGCTCTACTCAGTAGAGAGTCGAAATCTTTAATTGGAGTGGTTTTTGTTTTTGGCTGATCTTTCCCAAGCAATCGTCATGAACTAATACTCTTCAAACCCTAGGCCATTAGGGAAGAACTAATACTCTTCAAACCCTAGGCCATTAGGGAAGAACTAATACTCTTCAAACCCTAGGCCATTAGTTTCTGGAGTCCCTCAATGCTGCTCATTAGTCCCACCCGACCTTATTTACAGCTAAGTCTTTCTGTGATGTCTTATGCAGACTGTCGTCCCTTCTGCAGACAATCAGTCAATCAGGTTTCTTGTATAGCGCGACTACTCACCCGTGAGGGTCTCACGGCGCTGAGAGAGGGGGATCTGCAGTTCAGTCGAACAGCCAGGTCTTGAGGTCCTTCCTGAATTGTGGCAGCGATGGTGATTGCCTGAGGTGCAGAGGCAGGGAGTTCCAGGTCTTCGCAGCGAGGTAGGGGAAGGATCTACCTCCAGCCGTGGTCTTGCAGATCCGTGGGATGGAGACCAGGGCCAGCTGGGTGGAGCAGAGATGTCTGGTGGGAGTGTAGAAGGTGAGGCAGTGGTTGAGGTATGCAGGTGTGACGTTTTGGAGAGCTTTGTAGACATGCACGAGGAGCTTGAAGGTTCGAGACAGTCTCTTACCTCTGCGATAATTTTAACACATATTTGTCTGGTTGCGCCTCTTGGTTGAGAAAACATTCTATCATGCTTAATGACGGAAAAAACTAGTTATTACTCTTCAAAAGAGTCTCTCTGATCTGGTCCCCCACTCCTGAATGATACAATGCTCCTTTGCTGAGTGAGTAAATCAGGAATTTTGGAGTCCTCTTCAAATTAATACTCTCACTTCCATGTGCTTTTTCTATGCGTAAACTGTGCAAACTGTTCCTGCTTCTTCCCACTGAGTACTCATGATGCTCAGAGGTGAGAATGTAAATGTATTTACTCGTACGCCTTAATGAATGTTCATGTACCACAAAATGTAAATTCATATATATACCATAACGTGCTATGTTTTAATAGTAAATTGCAATTTTGTTTCGAATCCCACTAAAGTCTTAGAATTATTGTACACTTTCACATATTTTAAATGCGTTTCCATTTAGTCTTCCCGAGTTTTACACTGCATATTTTCACTAAACCCTACTAGTAAGCATAGCCTCGTTCTGAAGTTGGCTCACCGTGGACCATATTTTCCTGCATAGTTTAGTGAAGCAGCCATCAGGGCCGGCTTTAGCGCTGGTGGCGCCCAGTGCGACTATGTTTGTTGGCACCCCCAATGACTTCCTTCTCCATGAATTCCCTCACTACCACCCTTTAACAGTGACCCTGAAGGCACCCTTACCACTCTCTTTGACATGCTTTTCTTTTGTTTTATAGCGCTACTACTAGTGTAGGGCATCAGAGCAGTTTACCTCACTCACACGTTACACAGAGACAATGAATCACGTATGTAAATCGGTGTATAGGAAATGTTACATAAGAGGACTACAAAGTATAGGAATCAGATGTCATCCATACTGGTAGGGAAAATAGTTTAAAAGTGCATGATCTGGAGAAGCACACATTCAGAATTTGAAACGTACCACCATGGTTGGGGGTTGTCTTTACTAATAAGAATTGATTTCTACCTAAATGAACCCTTTTTGTAACATTATGATGATGAAACACTAGGGAACAAAATCATTACGCTCTAACCTATAACTTGCAGTTTCCACATAGCTCTTTGATGAAAGTTAATCGCTCACTGTTCTATATTAGGATTTTAATTTATAAATTGCAAGTAACAAAAGGATCTCTCCGACAATAGCAGTAACCCACTACTATATATGCACTTCAGTGATCTGCATGCTACACGTGCTTTTCAGCAGGCACATTAACACTCTGGGCTATTTTATGATGAGTCAAAACTTACACTAGACAAAAGTCAATCATTCCCCAGCAGGTCCATTAATCACCACAGTTATCTTGACATTTTTATTGTTGCTTGAAAATTGCTGGAGACGAGGAACACTTCAGCAGGTGCTTTTAACTCCACTATATATTTGACAACACAGCACCCCTAGAAGTCAGCACCCGATGCAGTGGCAGCGATCGCACCGCCCTAGAGCCGTCCCTAGCAGCCATCACCTTAATTGACCATAATATTGAGGTTACAACCCAGAAACATGGCTTTATTGTCGCTCTCATTTGCATCCTTTTATTAGATGGCTTGCTTTGTCACATTTTTGTCCCTCCCCGGAGCATATCCACTTTACTTGTATCCTTTCACTGCTCACTCTTAGGGATCTACTTTTTTGTTTTCGCTGAAGCACTTCATGAAAGTGCATGTGTTTTTCAGTTATCTCCCTCTCGTACTTCTACCCCTCTGCGCTCTGTTCTCTTTCTCTTCTGTGAGCTCATCTCCCTCCCCATGCTGTGTTGCTCTTGGGTGCTTGTGGGCTTCTTCCCGTCCCCCATGTTGCTCTCCCTCGTGTGCTGGTTTCCTCCTCCCCAGTACACCCCGTTACATCCCGCCCCCAACAATTCTTCCGTGGCACCTTCTAGCAGCCTTATTTAAAAAAAAAAATAATACTTCAAAAAAAAGCTTTTGCGCTTTTTAGGTCAAGCCTGGGCAGCGCATGCGCTGCTCTGCAAGGTATGCTGTATTCGAGTATGAACTTGAAGCCCCGCCCACTCACTGCCCATATTTGTCATTGGCTTGTGTCATTGTCCTTCGTAAATGCTGGCTTCTGAAGCGTTAATAGGCTTGTTAGTCCCCCCTTAGTACTGCCTTGTCTTCATTTGTAACCTTCCATGAGGACCGGCCCTTTTTCTTCGGTTTTTACACGGTACGTCTTATTTAGTCTGTAAGCACTATTTTATTTAATGAGTTTCTCCTACTGCAGGCACGACATGCTTTCCTGCCACATTCAGCGCGCCATGCGCGCTTTCACTTTCCAAGCAGGCAGGGACAATGGCGGACGCTTCTTTGCAATGCAATAGGTCTCGCATTTACAAGAGTTTGAGCTATTGGCATTTTAAATGACAATGCCTTTTATTTATGTGTTAATTATCAAAACATTATCAAAATTATCATTTACTATGCCTATAGCTTAAACTCTCGCAAATGTTAGACCTATTGCAATGCGAATGCTTGTTTTTTTCTTTTATCTAATTTTGGAAACACGTGCGGTCATGCGTGCTTACATCATCACACTTGCGCACATACACTAGGGCTGGGGTAGAATCATGCTCTAACCTCTGTGTTTAATGACATCATTCATTTCCCAGTCATTGAAGTTATGGCAGTTATCGTTTCCACCCAGTGCAGCCTGAGACAGTCAGCTGGGAAATGTTGCAAACTAGTTCGGCCTGTGAAAATCCCCCACTTTAGCCACAGAGGAAGTGGCCAGCTTATGTAAACATTACGTACTCTGCTGGGCGCGCGAAGAGGAACTCACCCGCATTGTGAGTAGAGAGGGAGGAAGTCCTGCAGCACTTGCATCATTTGGAATAGTTTTGTAACATTTTGTGTCTCTACATACCCGTTGTGTGGTGTTGAGCGCTTTAGGCATACATGCCAACATTTTAGAAGAGCAAAGTGGGAGATTACAGAAAAAAAATCTGGAGAATGGGGCCTTGAATCGGGTTACTGTCATGTATGGGCTTTGCAAGTGTGCTGCTGCAGGATCGGACATTTGAAACGCAAATGCACGTTTTTTTCTTACCTTTCAGAAGCATGGAGTGCAATGGCAGGCAGAAAGAGGGTGATGCAAGTGTTGTGCACTGGCCTGCAGGAGCAGGTTGCTGGCAGTGCATACACCACGTTACACAATACCAAGCCCTGTCAGCTGAAACCCCCGAGTAATCGGGTTTTTGCTTGAAGGAATCGGGAGGCGGGAGACTAGCCTTGAAATCGGTAGTCTCCCGCCTGAATCGGGAGGGTTGGCATGTCTGGCTTTAGGGCCGGTAGGACGCCACACCGTGGCCGAGTGTGTGCTTGGCAGAGTGTAGTATTATATTGTCATCCTGTGTGAAAAGCGTTTTGACGGTTTTCCTGACCCCTTTATTTTTAAGGATCTAATGAGGCCAATTGTTGGCTTCACGCATGCGTGGTGCAGGCAGTGCTTACAGTGTGTTTTGTCGACGTTCAGTGTTTGGTGGCTGTGAGCAGATGTTGCACAGGCCATCATGAGGGAGGCAAGGCAAAGTGCAAGGAGCACACAGGAGCTAAGGGATGTGTGGGAGATAGGCTTCAAGTGGTAGAATGTGTAAGTGTGACTTCGAGAGCAACACATTACCAGTGCATTTGTGCTGTGCTGATTGCAGGGAAACACAAAGACACAGATGGCGTCATCAAGGAAAGTTAGACTGAGTTCGATCGCTTCCCTAGCACACATGCTGTTCCTCATTTGTTTTGCTCACTGTAACAATTAGTTTTTTTCACAAAAGCTAAATACATATTGAACCAGGGCAGTTTGCTTTTCATTTTCTTGCCTTCAAACTTCTCAGTTTCGATTAACGGAAAGATGATTTAAACTTTGCTTTTGCTTTAACAAAACAATCTTCGATGGTGTTGCTGTAAATGGTGATATATGGAAGAAACACGCCTAGACATCAACTAGCACCCATGGTTATGAAGATTATATAAGAGAATTTTTTTTTTTTTTTTAAATGTTGATGTTGCAAAAAGGGCAGATCTGTGTGGTTCCTTCACATGAGTGTCTGTTGTATTGAGATTTTAAAGCTATGCTAACCTTAAGCCTTGAGAAAGCCCTGGGCCTGCATTCCATGATAGGGTAAAACACATGTTGGCTGGCAAAAAGGCACATCCCGAACCTCTATGGAAAAACGTACCGTAACAAAGAAACTTGAAAAACCGAATAAAATGGGCTGTGAAATCGGGATCACCTCTGGACCCGGTCCCTCCTAAATTTCTCCAATTAGGGAAAAAAATAATTGCCCCTGTTCTCACCTCACTTATGAACCTGTCCTTTAGCACAGGACTGGTTCCTAGCAGATGGAAACACGCCATGGTGGTCCCTCTGCTGAAGAAACCCTCACTGGACCCCGCCATCCCTGAAAATTTAAGACCCATATCTCTACTTCCTTATGTGGCAAAAATTGCAGAGAAACATCTGAATAGCCAACTGTCGAGGTTTATAGAAGAGAGGCAGGTTCTTCATGACACCCAGGCCGGTTTTAGGCCAATGCATGGCACGGAGTCCGCTCTTCTCCTAGCAGCTGAAGTGCTGAGGGCTGCAGCTGATGAAGGCAGAACAACCGCTCTGGTTTTGCTGGACTTGAGTGCCGCGTTTGACACGGTGTCCCACGGCCTCCTGCTGGAGAGGCTAGGGGAGGTCGGGGTCGGAGGTGTCACGTGGATGTGGCTGAAGAACTTTTGGAGAACAGAACCTTTCAGGTTCTGCAACATCCATTCAAGTCCAGAGTTTGTCCTTTAAACCAGGGGGTGCCGCAGGGATCTGCTCTGAGCCCCCCTGTTCAATATATATATGCGCCCGCTGGCAGATATTGTGATAAGACATGGAATTAAGTTGGTATCTTACGCTGACGACACTCAGCTAGTTGTGACCCTAGAACAACAAGAATCAGGAAGGGCTGCTGATTTTAAAACATGTCTGAGGGAGCTTATGGACTGGATGAGACTGAGTTGCCTCCAGTTGAATGCAGGGAAGACAGAGGTGTTGGTCGTGGGAAAACAGCCCTCTTTCTGGTCACAGCACTGGTGGCCTGAGGAACTGGGACCTTGCCCGGTGCCGAAAGCCAAGGTGAAAAATTTGGGGGTGTGGTTCGACGAAGCACTCTCCTTTACTCAGCAAATCTCTGCTGTGGCCGGAACCTGCTTTGGCATTTTGAAAATGCTGCGGAAGATTCTGGACCTTCTCCTCCTGGATGCTAAAAGAACTATTGTACAGGCTTTGGTCACGTCTCGCCTTGACTATTGCAATGTTCTGTATCTAGGGGTGACTGCAAAAAATCTGAACATCTTGCAGAAGGTCCAAAATGCCGCAGCTAGGCTTATCCCGAATATTCCCAGGAGGGCCCCGGTAGGAGAAGCTCTAAAAAAATTACACTGGCTCCCAATACAGGCTAGAGTTACATTTAAGGCTCTCTGCATTAGCCATAGGATCCTTAGGAAAAAGGGGCCGTGCTTTCTGACCCCCCTTCTGGCGGTTTACCAACCTTCTCGGAATTTGAGATCTCTTGGCAGTATGAGAATGACTGTGCCTAAGGTGCGGAGGGCCAGGGTTGGCGGAAGATCTTTTGGTTTCCTGGCAGCTAAGGCCTGGAATAAGCTTCCTGTGGATTTGAGGATATCTGAGTCAGAACCTTGGTTCCGTAAGAAATTGAAAACCTGGCTCTTCCGTGACTCAGGGGGCGGTCGTCAATAACTCTGCTGCCTTCCTTGCTGAGAGGTTATGTAGGTAGTCGATTAGTGTGGCATGGGTATGGGGCTCTCAGTTGTCCTAGCGCGGGGACACTCCGTTGGGAGTGACCATTGCGCTTTACAAACTTCCTAATAATAATAATAATAATAATAATAAATAACCACTTTTAACTGTTTAAAGCTATATGACCTAGAAACATGAATGAAATGAATCTTGATTTTGAATCCAAGTCCTTTGTCTTAAATGTTTTGTACTCAACCAATATTCAGACTATTGTCTGTAAAATAGTTTGGCTTCCACTCTGATAATATATTGACCATGTTGTAAAGTACCTCTGAGTGTGCTGGAGAATAACCGGGAGCAGAGATGAGACTTGACACCCAAGGAAGCCATCCTCCTCCCGGGATCTCCATAAATTGATTCCTCTCACTGGATGTAACAAAGCAGCCCCCAGATCGCAGTATAAAGTGAGCACAAGGAGTCCTGAAAAGAATTCCAGAGCATGTTCTGCCTCCATATAATAACAATTGCGGTTTAATAAAATAAAGTGGGTACTCGGCTGTCAGCATCGTAAAAGGTAGAACATCTTTAATCCGTACTTTATCAAACCAATACCCATGTTTAGCAGACATTCCTTTATTATTACCACAATGCTTTATAAATACAGCCACTAGTAGAAGACCTGAGCAGTAGTAGTCTAGATAGTGTTCAAAACAATTAGACAAGTTTTGCCATATTATCAATCTGGGCTATATCCATTTGGGAATGCAGTAGCTAATGCCAACATGTCTCCTTTACCATGGAGTTTAACTTTTTAAGTCTCTGTTTCAGAAGAGAGTAAAACCAACAATTGTCATTGGTGTGAGTGTAAAGAGAGTCGGGCAATGTTTTAAGCTCCCACCATTCCTAGGGTAGTGATGAATGGAATCTGAAAATGTGCCAATTCCTACTTGGCCTGATCTAGTGTATTACAGATCTGAGCTGTGCCTTATTAGCTATGCTGTTTACGCCAAAGGGAATATTTACTTTTTGCTCTGGCACTCACGTGCTGCAAAGCATTGTGTTTATTTACTTAACCCTTAGTAAATCTAGTCCAAATTCCATCATCATAGACTGCTAGATATGCAGCTCGGTCTGGTCACCCATCACTTTCAGAAGACATTGTCATCTACCACCAACATACTGCAGTTAGGATTGGCCCCATACCGCGGCTCCCTAATGTGCAGGAGCTGTGTATCTCGTGCTTACTGTATTTTAATGCATTGTGAAATGTCTCTAGAGATCTTAACTGTGGCTGAACCTTAAAAATCTGTCTTCAGAATGTGGGAGTTAGGGGGTTATTTATTAATGTTTTGCACTGGTGCACCTGCGGTGCAAAGCATTGCATCTTCTTCCCATTAAAATGACCCTCAGGTAGAGCGCCAAATTTTACAGCACCCATGTTATGTTTCTTGAGTTTTAAAAGCACACTGTTACCCAAAAAGGTCGTCCTGGCGCTAGAGGGACCCTGAAAGACAGGAGGGCGGACAGAAGTTAGGTCTAAATAGTAAATTTAGTGAAGTAGGTGTTGGGTATTTTTCCTATCTCATATGAGACGGAATCATATTCCATCTTTTGGGCGCATGAAAGTGCTAGGCGTGACTGCCACAACAAGCACATTGAATACATGGAACAACCAAGAGAGTGACAGAGGCTTACCACAGACAGGGATGGGGCACATGTCTGTGGATGTATTTAGAGGAATACTTCGGGCCTAAGGTCTATATTGGCTTATAAGTCAGGCATAGGGTTTTAAAGAATACTCTGTTCTTGATTGGAAGCCAATGCAAAGTTTCAGGTTATGGAGAATAATGGACATGAGTGGGCAGGTTGAGAATGGCTCTGGCAGCAGCATTTTGAACCCTCAGCGATTGGGAGGTGAGCCTGGCCAAAATGCCAGCATATAGTGTGTTTCCATTGTCTAGTTTACATTCAATGAAAGCTTGACCTATGGACCTGCGTGATGAATCGGGGAGAAATTTAAAGATTTTCTTTGCCATTTTAAGAGTGGCAAAGCATGGGATGATAACCAGATTTACTTGGAGTCCCATGGAAAGATCCTGATCAAAATTAACTCCTAGGTTTCTGACCCAACTCACTAGGGAGGGTGCGGAGCCCATCCCAAGGCCACCAGTTGGAGGACCACGTATTGGCAAGTGGCCTAAGAGTAAAACTCTGACTTGTCGGAGCTAAGCTTCTGAAGGCTCATATGCATCCTGCCAGTTACATTTTGCATACATAGTTGGAATTTAGATTAAAGAATGATTGGGTTATTGGGAATAAGTACCATGATCTGGGTATTATCTGCATGTAGGAGGATGTCAAAGCAAACATCCTGATAAAGGCTGTCATGGGGAGTACATACACATTAAAGGAATTCGGGCTTAAGATGGAGCCCAGAGGACCACACCCTATTTGATGGTGGTTGCGGTGGCTTCAAAAGAAAAAGAGCAGATGGGTTGGGTGCGGTCTGTCAAAAATTATTTAATTTAGGGTAAAGCTAAGCCACTCACCCAATACTCTCAAGTATTTCTAGTAAAGTGGTCTACCATATCGAAAGCGGCTGACAGATTGAGAAGGCCCAGTGCAACATGATTCTCCTGGTCCATTAGGCATCTTAAGTTACCAGTTTCGGATTCCAAGGCCATCTCAGTGCTGAGGTTGGAGACCCCTGCTCTAGCCACTAAAACCTTATCAATTGCCATGTTTGTATATGTATGTAAAAGTTAATTTCAGTTTTGTTGACAAAAATACTCCCTTCAACCTTTGCCCCATCACTCTTCTCTGACTCATCCCAAACCTTTCTGAATACTATGAACTCCCAAACATACTTCTTAAACGCCACCCTCTGTTTTTCAGTCATGTCACTCAACTAACAGGCACTCACGCCCACTTCTTCCAAAAACAACGTATTACTTCTCGTTTCAAATACATTCCCATCATTCTGTCCCTACTCTAACCGTTACTAAACACAGAAGAAACCAAGAGCACTAACATAACACAACTAGTGCACATGGAAAACAAATAAACACTTATTAGTAATCTACTAACTATTAACTCTATCTTGGATTTCGGAGTAGCGCGCCACTTGTTGCAGAATACTACAGTGTCTTTTCAGGGGTAGTAAGCGCTACATAAATATAATTACAAACAAGGTCAGTATGGCTTGCTTATAGCATTGCTCTCTGGCATAATGCACAGTAATTGAATCACTGTTTGTGAGTAGGCAGTCCGTCTAAAGTGTCTTGCAATGGAAGGCCCATTCTATTAACACCAAGGAAAATGTTGGTGCCCTGTTGCCTGGAGAGGAGATGGCAGACCATAAGAACAAGCATTGGCATAGCCAATAGGTCTCGCCTTTGGGACCTTATAAGTGTTTAGCCATGCAACAATTGTGCTGCATAACTGACACCTGGTTAAACACATATACGGTCCCAAAGGCGAGACCTATTAGCCAATAGGTCTCGCCTTTGGGGCCTTATAAGTGTTTAGGCAGAGCTATTGGTTTTGCCAATGTTTTTAAGAGCATTGTGGCTGCTGTGCAGCATGTTGAAAAGTTATAATAAAAAGACATAAGCATTTTTGTTACTTTATATATAACTAAGACGACATTATGTACAACTGAATGACCCAATTAAAAAAGAATAAACATAAGAAAGGTCTTGTCGTTTATTTTGTCGTTGCAATGTTGGCAACTTCTTCCTGCCTATTCTAATGTTGAGGTGGTGCTTAGTGATGCTGAGGTGGTGTTGAGTGATGTTGAGGTGGTGCTTAGTGATGCTGTGGTGGTGCTGAGTGGTGTGGAGGTGGTGCTTAGTGATGCTGAGGTGGTGCTGTGGTGGTGCTGAGTGATGCTGTGGTGGTGCTGAGTGATGCTGTGGTGGTGCTGAGTGATGCTGGGGTGGTGCTGTGGTGGTGCTGAGTGGTGGTGTGGTGGTGCTGTGGTGATGCTGAGTGATGCTGTGGTGGTGCTGTGATGCTGTGGTGGTGCTAAGTGATGCTGTGGTGGTGCTGAATGGTGTTGTGGTGCTTAGTGATGCTGTGGTGGTGCTTAGTGATGCTGTTGTGGTGCTTAGTGGTGCTGAGTGGTGGTGTGGTGGTGCTGAGTGGGGCTGTGGTGATGCTGAGTGATGCTGTGGTGGTGCTGAGTGGTGCTGTGGTGGTGCTGAGTGATGCTGTGCTGGTGCTGTGCTGGTGCTGAGTGATGCTGTGGTGGTGCTGTGGTGGTGCTGAGTGGTGGTGCTGAGTGATGCTGTGGTGATGCTGAGTGATGCTGTGGTAGTGCTGAGTGATGCTGTGGTGGTGCTGAGTGATGCTGTGGTGGTGCTGAGTGATGCTGTGGTGGTGCTTAGTGATGCTGTTGTGGTACTTAGTGATGCTGTGGTGGTGCTGAGTGATGCTGTGGTGGTGCTGAGTGGTGCTGTGGTGGTGCTGAGTGATGCTGTGGTGATGCTGAGTGATGCTGTGGTGGTGCTGTGGTGGTGCTGAGTGATGCTGTGGTGGTGCTGAGTGATGCTGTGGTGGTGCTGAGTGATGCTGTTGTGGTGCTTAGTGGTGCTGAGTGGTGGTGTGGTGGTGCTGAGTGGGGCTGTGGTGATGCTGAGTGTTGCTGTGGTGGTGCTGAGTGGTGCTGTGGTGGTGCTGAGTGATGCTGTGCTGGTGCTGTGCTGGTGCTGAGTGATGCTGTGGTGGTGCTGTGGTGGTGCTGAGTGGTGGTGCTGAGTGATGCTGTGGTGATGCTGAGTGATGCTGTGGTAGTGCTGAGTGATGCTGTGGTGGTGCTGAGTGATGCTGTGGTGGTGCTGAGTGATGCTGTGGTGGTGCTTAGTGATGCTGTTGTGGTACTTAGTGATGCTGTGGTGGTGCTGAGTGATGCTGTGGTGGTGCTGAGTGGTGCTGTGGTGGTGCTGAGTGATGCTGTGGTGATGCTGAGTGATGCTGTGGTGGTGCTGTGGTGGTGCTGAGTGATGCTGTGGTGGTGCTGAGTGATGCTGTGGTGGTGCTGAGTGATGCTGTGGTGATGCTGAGTGATGCTGTGGTAGTGCTGAGTGATGCTGTGGTGGTGCTGAGTGATGCTGTGGTGGTGCTGAGTGATGCTGTGGTGGTGCTTAGTGATGCTGTTGTGGTACTTAGTGATGCTGTGGTGGTGCTGAGTGATGCTGTGGTGGTGCTGAGTGGTGCTGTGGTGGTGCTGAGTGATGCTGTGGTGATGCTGAGTGATGCTGTGGTGGTGCTGTGGTGGTGCTGAGTGATGCTGTGGTGGTGCTGAGTGATGCTGTGGTGGTGCTGAGTGATGCTGTGGTGGTGCTGAGTGATGCTGTGGTTGTGCTGAGTGATGCTGTGGTTGTGCAGAGTGATGCTGTGGTGGTGCAGAGTGATGCTGTGGTGGTGCAGAGTGAAGCTGTGGTGGTGCAGAGTGATGCTGTGGTGGTGCAGAGTGATGCTGTGGTGCTGCTGAGTAATGCTGTGGTGGTGCTGAGTGGTGTTGTGGTGGTGCTTAGTGATGCTGTTGTGGTGCTTAGTGATGCTGTCGTGGTGCCGAGTGATGCTGTGGTGGTTCTGTGGTGGTGCTGAGTGGGGCTGTGGTGATGCTGAGTGATGCTGTGGTGGTGCTGAGTGGTGCTGTGGTGGTGCTGAGTGGTGGTGTGGTGGTGCTGAGTGATGCTGTGGTGATGCTGAGTGATGCTGTGGTGGTGCTGTTGTGGTGCTGAGTGGTGCTGTTGTGGTGCTGAGTGATGCTGTGGTGGTGCTGAGTGGTGCTGTGGTGGTGCTGAGTGATGCTGTGGTGATGCTGAGTGATGCTGTGGTAGTGCTGAGTGATGCTGTGGTGGTGCTGAGTGATGCTGTGGTGGTGCTGAGTGATGCTGTGGTGATGCTGAGTGATGCTGTGGTGGTGTTGAGTGGTGGTGTGGTGGTGCTGAGTGGTGCTGTGGTGGTGCTGAGAGATGCTGTGGTTGTGCTGAGTGGTGGTGCTGAGTGATGCTGTGGTGGTGCTGAGTGGTGTGTTGGTGCTGAGTGATGCTGTGCTGGCTCTGATTGATGCTGTGGTTGCGCTGAGTGATGCTGTGGTGTTGCCGAGTGAGAGATAGAGTGAAGATATAATGCCCAATTAGAGAGGGTGGTGAGAGAGAAAGAGAGAGAGAGAAAGGGTGTACATAGAATAAAGAGTGGAGCGGGATAGAGAGAGAGAAAGAAGGGGAGAGAGAGTGAATGAAGGAGTTTGAAAGAGAAACAGATAAAGGGATGAGAGAATGAAAGGCTAAAAAAGATAGAGAGGGGAGAGTTAATTAAGTAGAGAGAGAATTAGAGAGGGGAGAGAGAAGGAGAGAGACAATAAGAGTGGGGGTGTGGAGTTTAAATAGAGTGAAGAAGTGACGCGGAAAAAGTAACCTTAAATATAGCTTTGTGCTTTGCGCGAATAAATATATAAAAAAAAACAGTGAGAGACAAAAATACTGGTAATTAGGCTGTGACTCCCAATATAAAACAAATAGCGATATAAGGTGAAATCAACCCACCGAAGCAATATTTCTAACTAGACAAAAAAAGCTTGCATTTCAATGCTAATCGCTGTTGTTTTTCATGTGACTGTAGTCCAGGGCCCTCAGTTGGTAATGTGAGCTGCTGCTGCGATTGAAACATCAGAGTCCAGAGAGTTAATGAGCCATGACGAGGAAATGAGGAAGAGATAGGAAACAACAGATGGCAGCTGCGCGTGCACGCCATCGTGAACTCAAGCTGGTCGCCAGCCGAAAGCCAGTGTTTGCACTTCCAAAACCCGCTTACTAAAACTCTCGGCCAGACCAGCGCAAGCGCTGGTGCAGGCCGAGACCTAAAAATAGATATAATATGCTACATGAGTGATAAATAGACAATAAGAATATAGTTAAAATTTACTAAACACAAGACCCTAACATTTTATAGACATGGTCTAAAAATGTCAATAATGGTATAATAAAACAATTATTTTTTAGTATAAAACAATACTTAACAGCCACAGGGGTACATCTTATTTTTGCATCTTCCTTAAACACAAACATTTTGGGCAAGTGCACAGTGTATGCGCAAGGGTTTCCATTTTATATCCACAGAGTCGGCATTCAGTTTTTCTTTCGAACACTCGATTCCAAGTTACTTCAAATTCACGAATAGGAATATAAAACAGTCTAAAGCTTAAATAGTTCAGTTTAAGCTGACCTGGCAGAGTGGAACTGATGTTATCTTGATCTAGTAAAGGCAAATGTTTCTATAACTAGCTCCATGTGTTTGTGTTTCTTTAGCATTACTAGGTCATTCTCCCTCTGCCTGCTAAGTAAAGCACTTCTCAAAATACTTTTACGAGTCATCTAACTTCGCTAACGACTCCAAGTCAGGTAAATTGTATATTTTTAAGATTTTATATGATGATGTAACATTAAGATCCATATCCTTATATGAAGTTCTTTTAAGTTCCGAATAGATTAAGGATTTTATAGTGGAGGTTTCCGCCCGCACAGTCACATAGATAATTCCGAAAGTTTTATGTAGTTTTATATGAAAATACATGAACTGTTTTAATGTCACAAATATTGATAATAAAAAAATTATTTAGGTCACCCTCTTCTATTGCCCTTTCTTTTTGGTGCGCTTAATTTTGACTTATGTAGCTTAGAGTGTCTGTAGTAGATACTGTGACCAACTGTACAATTAATTCCCCATTCATCTAAGAGGCATGGAACATGGTATAAACTCCTCTCCAGCTTTCAACATTGTCAGTCGACTACTCATTTAGATTATACATTTTGTTGGTTTGCAGCTAGTTTGAACATATAAAATCCTGCATTGGCAATTACTAAGATTATTATTTATACATACAACAATGGACACTTCAGAGGGCTAAGCAGGATAGAGGAGGTTAAAACTCATGAAGCAATCAATCTGATAAAAGTGTGAGGGAGGTGACAGTAATTTTTATTTCAGTCATTGACACTCTCCTTAGGACACATGGGTACAATTAGCTTAAACTGTGCATATTTGTCCTTTCTTTTAAAAATGATACGATTGAGTTCCACAGGACAGGACCTTCGTAGAATAAGGTTATATGCTATGGTTATATGTGACGAGCAAAACATTGTGTGATTTTTTTGGCAAAACACAATTGCACCTCTCATTGTAACATCATTTGTAAACTGATAATGGCCCTTGATCAGTCTATGCCCAGGGAGGCTGTTCCACAAAATATACTGCCTGCATGTAAAAAGCAAGTCTCTCGTGAATGAAAGTTAACCGTAAACACAAAAGTAGTCTCAGTGGAGGGAGGAGGGGAGGGGGATGAGTGGAGAGGGGGAGAGGAGGGGCATTGGGGCATGAAGGGGGGAGGGAGAAAAGTGTTTATAGCTTTTACATTTGACATTCAGAAAATGAGGAGCTAGGTGATGTGATGGCTGGTGCTAGAGAACAAAGACCCGAACGTCCTGAGAAACCAGGAGTCAGTATAAAGAGCACACAATCGGGGGATGTGCGAGCAGGAAAATTGATAAAATTTTGGATCCGCTAGACCCTGGTGAGAAAATAAGCCAGACTACTGAAAAAAAATATGCCTCTACGAGAGTCGTAGCATGAAGCATTGGCATAAAGTGAGTGCACTGACAATCAGTATCCTAGTAGTAATGAGAAGGAAAGATATAAATATACGTAACGATCTCCATTTCGTCAGGAACAAGATTGCGTCTATTGTGTTATATCCAATAAGGATAGCTAAGAGATCATTGTTTATCAATCAGAAAAATAATTCCTTGTGCTCTTTCTTACTATTTATAAGAGAAACCCAAGACTGGTTCAGACCAGACAAGTGATGTAGCATTACAAGGAATTGGCGAAAGAAAGCAATTTTGATGGGCACCACATTCTATGGAGTTAATGGGTACAATGCAACTTCCTGAAAAATAGTCTGACAAAGAATATACAACCCACTGAGTGACAACACTAAATAACAAGCAATGGCCGCGCGGCCGTGGAAACTGACACGGCCGCGAAAGTGAAAGTTATCGCAAGGAAGCCATATGGCGCCTGATCGCGCGTGCACGCTCGCGTGAACGCAAGCTGGTCGCCAGCAAACTGCTGTTTGCACGTCCAAAACCCGCTTACTAAAACTCTCGCCAGAGCAGCGCATGCGCTGGCTCAGGCGAGACCTAAAAATACCATGGCTGGACCTAACAAGCCTTTAAGATGCCTTGGAGTCTCCTCAAATCGATTTGATGCGGCTGACAAACCCTTCAGAGAAAAGACTGACTGCAGTGACGCGGAGAGTACTACTCTCAAATGGAACAGGGTTTGACAAAAGAAATCTACAAAGTGGGACTGGGTCAGAAGTAGCTTTCACAGGCAGCCATGCTCTGGAACATCCTCTCGTGCCCCGGTATGAGATTTACTCGTATGCAATATTACGCCTTCTTGGATGGATTTACATTTGCAATTTCACCTTTTGAGAATCGTTTGCATTTGCAGATCAGGTCAATTGCGCATGTAAATTGAACTTGCAAGCATAAATATTTTTTCAAATTAGACCCCAATTGTTACTATAACCCAAGTAACGGTACTAATTTTACCCACCTGTGAAGGATAAAATGATGAGTAGGTCCGACGAGGAATAACTTGGTTTCTATGACCTGCAGGTTACGATCTGATCTCTTTAGAACATTCACAAGCGCACTAATGTACCTTATTGACTTTTTCCAAAATAACTACTGAAACTTTTGGAGAGGCCAAAGGCTTTGGTCAGTGAAAACTTGACCTGCATTAGCAGATGAGAAGTGCCCTTGCACACATCCGCCTGCACAGAAATGATCACATCCACATATACAGAACAGCCGGTACACAGAAGACTAGAAACATCCTTTTATAGCACCAACCAAGATGCATGAACACTTTTAACAAGCCCCATGATAGCGATGGTGCATGGAACCTTCTGTGGAACATACTTGTCATGAGGACCATAGTGCACCATTTCACTTACCCTTCATAGCTGTATCACTAATCCTGGTAAGGGAAGCCTTCTTACAAGTCCCCCACACACCTCACTCTGACCAGGGTTCACAGATCATTCTTACAAGCCCCTAGTGCTTCCACCACTGTACATGGCGTTCAGAGACTTCTATGGCACCAGCTTCTCATTCCTCTGCCACCTCTCCTGGTGCAAGGAGCCTTCCAACAAGCCTTGCGCTCGCCATGATGCAAAGAGCATCCTAACTAACAAGTTCCTCATGTCTCCACCACTCGCCCTCACTCCCCTATCAAAGATGTTGACAAAGGCACCGTTGACAACCCTGATTGACCAAGTCAGGCCCACTACCTATCCCTCTAGAAACCTACAAATGTAAAAGTTGCAGACCCTGCTTAGGAATCAAACAAGGGAATTATTTCAAGTAGCCCTTTGGTAAAATTGATAGCCAAAGTTCCTTGTGCACATCGATAAAAATCTTTCCTGTTATAAATGCAGTGGATTATCACATTTTGATTCTACGCTTGTGTGGAGGTTCATTCTGTTTGACTGAGCGTGCAAATGCGATGGTCTCTGAGCACAACCGGCTCTCTCTTGCGCCCAACTTTTTAAAGGTCCAGCAGTAAGTTCCTACTCTTGAGACTTAACAAGGAAAAGTTATTTTATCTTCAACAAGAATTCAGCATAATACACACTTTTGCTTAAAAATAAAGGGTTCAAAATGCCTAACATGGGCCATCCTTTTCAGTATTAAATTAAGACCGCTCAATGATAGATTGAAAGGAAAGTGGTAGCGCACACCTTTCATGTGCTGGGGAGTTGAAGGGCATGCTGTGCAGAGCTGCACGCTGAAATGCATTTCCTGCAACTCCTGAGGAAATGAAATGGGTGAACTGCCCCTTTAATGTCTTGATGTATCTGAAAATGAGCAGTTCTTATGAGTGATTAATGCCTCTTGCCTACAAACAGAGCTTTATGACTCTCTTACAGGGAATGTTGACTGTGGATTACTTCCAGTTGCCCATACACAGATTGTCATTCAGGACCGGATGCCAATCATATACTTATTCCACTCCCTTGTTACTCTCATAACAAGCATTTGCAATGCAATAGGTCTCATATTTTAGAAACTTTGACCTGTTGGTATTGTAAATGACAATGCCTTTTATTATTGCAGGTTTTTTAAACACATAAATAAAAGGCATTGTCATTTACAATGCCAATAGCTCAAAATCTCTCAATTGCGAGACCTATTGCATTGCAAATGCTTGTTTTTTAGTCAAACCATGTTCGTGCAAACAAGTCCTAACATGGAAAGAGTTGCTGGCTAAAATCCAAGAGGGGCCGACGGTGTCACAACCAAAATGGAGGCAAGGGTACATTTTCATGCAGTGCACTAAACCGCTGCTCCAGATTGCACCTCGATATATTTTTTTTCTACAAGGGCTGTGCACTTCGGTCAATATAAAATGACCACTTTTTAATCATTTTGTAAAATTTTGTAAAACTTGGGGATTTTTAAACTTAAACCAAAATATTCGCAAACAGAAGCTAGAATAGTAAATAAAAACAACGGTTCCAGCGGAAAGTTAGGTTAATCTATAGTAATAATCAAATGCACAATCGCAATCAAAAAACGGGTTAGAAGTGATGTCAGAAAGAAAGAGGGCCTTGCAGACTTTATGTTCACAATAATTCTTTTTATCCAATTTGTACAATTCAAATCAATAAAACACAGACAATCTGATGGCGATTGTACAGCCTCGTGAGACAGTGAAAAAAGTGAGACACCGGTAAGGTGAGAAAGAAGAAAGGGATACTCACACAGGGACCCGGTCGGGTGCCCCGTATTGTTACCAGGCAGACGACCGGAGCAGTTCGAATTTATGGCTACATTTCAAAAAGAGTAATACCATTTCCGTGGCACGATTGGTCCCGCGGTCGGCACAATTAAGTTGAAGACTCTGCTCCTGCACCACTACACTAAGTGGAGGTCATGTACTTCTGCCCTTCATCGCGATTGAGCAACCCATTAAGACCGTTTGTCAGCCCTTCTCGTCTCTCATACGGGGCACCCGACCGGGTCCCTGTGTGAGTATCCCTTTCTTCTTTCTCACCTTACCGGTGTCTCACTTTTTTCACTGTCTCACGAGGCTGTACAATCGCCATCAGATTGTCCCCATATCCCTTGGTCCTGAGGAGACCCTACACTGTAAAAGGGTCGAAACGCCGTCGACTGTACTTGAAAGCGAACCACTTTAACAGCTCTGACTATTGTACACAGAAGCTGGAATCATTAATAAGTTACTCTTTGGTCGCCTTTTTCAAAAAAAATTGTGGAAACCAAGCTGTACACATTACATGTTTTTTCACTGTTTGTTTTATGGTTCCATTTCACTTGGGGACACAAAAGCACTATTGTTTTCTCTTGGTCTGTGTTTTTATTGATTTGAATTGTACAAATTGGATAAAAGAATTATTGTGAACATAAAGTCTGCAAGGCCCTCTTTCTTTCTGACATCACTTCTAACCCGTTTTTTGATTGCGATTGTGCATTTGATTATTACTATAGATTAACCTAACTTTCCGCTGGAACCGTTGTTTTTGATACATATGACATACCCTGGTTCCTAGTGAGTAGGGTCCCCCTTGTTCTTGGTTTCGCCAGAATAGTAAATAAGGCTCTGAGATTATTTTGGGGAAAGTTGCATGGACTGGAGATGGAATAGTGAACGTGACTTCCCCAACCGCAAGTATGCGGCTGCCCGCGGCCCCCGCAGGGGGCCCCCTAAACGGGCGGCCCCTTTAGTGCCATTTGGGCACTTCCCCACCCCCACTAAGAACGCGGGGCTCGAGGAGGAGCCCCCTTCCAGACGCGTCACTTCCGGGTCGCAGAGGAGGTGGGGAGGTATTTATGCCTCCCCTGGCCATCTTGGCGTCCTCTTTGCGCCGGACACGCCGTCTGCAGGTCGTTTCCGGGTTCCGCGTCGCGTTTGGTCGGAGATAGAGTCGGTGTTTGGCGGTGAGTCTGGGCCAGTTGGGGCAGTTCCTTTACACAGTCTTGGGTGCTACATGCCCCTGCCCCACCCAGGTGTTCCAATTCTGCGCTTACTGTGTGGCGCGGTACGTCCCGTCATGGAGTCGGGCTGCGTGGCAGGAGATTGGTTCCCGCCGGTGGAACAGTTGTCAGGCCTGGGGGGAGGCTTTGACCATCCCAGGTCCCGTCTTGTGGTGGCAGAAGGGCGTGTCCGTGTGATTTGTTTCGCCGTCGCTCCGACCGTCTATACCCATTTGGGTGGTCTTGGGGGAAATCGCATGCTTCCCCGCCCCCCAACCTTTGTTGGTTGCCCAGTTGGCAGGACAAGCCAAGCCCCCCCTGGGGCAGTAGAGGTGTCCCCCGCAACAGAGTTGTTATGGTTGCGCACGAAGGGGCTGCGAAGGAGCGGCATGGTGGCCCAGGGCGGGTGATACGAGTCCAACAATTTCGCCGGTGCAATCCCTTCCCCCTCCCCCTGCACACATCCGCTTTATGTGTTCCCTGTCTGGGGCAGTCAGTAGAGGTGTCCCCAGCAACAGCTTTGTGGCTGTCGCAGGGGCCGCGAAGGAGCGGCCATGGGTGATACAGGGGGTATCGCAATCAAGGCCGGTTTGCTCCGTTGGTAGAGTGTGGTGCTAATTACACCAAGGTCGCGGGCTCGACCCCGTACGGGCCAATGTGTACTCTTCTAGGCCCCAGTAATTGAATTTTAAGGTAACTCACCATTTTGCCACGATCGTTTTGATGTGACCCACACTAGAGCTGCGAGGTCCTAGGCGCTACGCCGGTCCCCGGACAGACCCGCACGAGACCTACGAGGTCCTTGGCGACGGATCCAGGGGTTAGCTCCTCATTGGAGCTGCGTGCACTTCCTTTCCCGGTCGGGTAGGCGGGGTGAGGGCAGGTCAAGCCACAACGTTTCCCCCTCCGAGCCACAAGTGCAGTGGTCGGCTAGGATCGGGCGGGGCGGCTTGTGAGGTCCCGGGTGGGCTCGGGCTGCATCCTAGCTCAAGAAGTGCATCAGAGAGGTCATTGCACAGAGAATGGTGGTCCTTATCGCCTGACCGTTACCATCCTACCGGAAACAATACAATTGGTAGCGCTGCATTTATTTAAGTAAATCGTCAGTAATCGTGGCTGCCCATGCCGGTCTGTCCTGGGGACGTGCCGCTTGCCGGGCCACGACCGTGCAGGAGTGGCGCTGCCACCCCAGGGCATGGCGGTGGATTCTGGGCTGCGGTGCAGGCCTGGCTCCAGCTGATTGAAGTGTGGTGCCGTTCGGTGCTGGCCGTTTCGCTGCGGATCGTGCAACTGGCTGCGGCGTCGCGGCACTGAACCTGTTGGGGGGCGCGGGGTTTGGAGCACCTTGTTAAGGTCTTGGGTGCGTTCCTCACGTGCCCCTGTAAAATGATGAATTTAGTGCTGTAGTTAGGAAGCAGTCAGTGTCCAGTCTGCACATGCGTTTCGGCGCAGGCTCATTAAATTCCCCGTGCCCAGTTACTGAGGCCTGACCATTTAAGATATATTACCTCTTCCACTCCAGTTTACCCTGCGCACAAAGAAGCAGTTTCAGCAGCCTAGCTGGCTAGGGAGTGGACTCGCGATTCTCTTATCCACTACAGCTTGGTTGTTTTAATCCATTTCATAGCCATACGTAATGCGCTGCAGGAGACGACCATGGTAGAGATGGTGATAGGGCAATGGAGCACTCAGTCGGGCTGGGTCTCCTTGGTCGAGGCAATCTTTTCACATGGGGGTGTATATTGCCTGCTTGGAACCGAATTTGTATTGATATGGTACCGTACGGTGTTGGTGCAAATTGTTGGCACTGTTGATTGCGTGGCTGAACATGGATTGGTGCTGTTTTGTTTACTGCATCGTTCGGGTGGGCTGCTGTCCCATCCTTTTCAGCAACTAGGTCCGGGGTGGTTGGTCTGTGTTTTGTGGCGCTAAGTCCTCTGTGTTTCTGCCACACACCATTTCACTGGTTTTAGAGTGGATGTTGGAGGATCATGGCGGCCACAAGCTTAATGATGGACAAGTACAACTTTACACTGATTCCTGTGCGTAGAGGCTTGGTTGACTGCTCAAGATTTCTTGGAATGAAATTATGTATTTGGAAAGGCGGATTGTAATTGAGTACGGTGGGCGAGTTTGGCCCAGGGGCCCTGCCCCGTTCTGCCTCGGGCGTGAGTGGCGATGAGGGAGTCCAGGAGGCCCGTCGGGCACGGGAGGTAAATCCACAGGCAGCTTGGATCCTGCCAGTAGCCACGCTTGTTTTGTGCCCCTGAGGAGGTTTCCGGGGGACCGCGCTGCGGGCATCACAGTGCCCTGGACTGGCCCGATGGGGGTGAGGCCACGCGGGTGCGACACCGCAGAATCTTGTAGCAGGCAAGTTGCAGGGAATTCAAAAATGTGAATGTTCGATGTTTTCATGTGTTCGTGTTGCTGATTCTAGCTATCTTGTCTATGCACACCAGTTAGTTCCTTTATGGGTTAGACCGCCAGGGCTTAGGCTGGCGAGTAGGAAGGCTGCGGTGCACTGTGCAGTGGCACACGCCCGAGATGTCTGTCCCAAGTGGGTTGGGCCCAGCCCTTCCAGGTACTGTAGTTACGGTGCAGCTGGTGGGGGCCGGTAAAGGGGGCGCTTCTCATGAGCAGGCCATTGCTCTTCCACAGTGGGCATATGGAAGTGCCAAATAGGGCGGCGCGTTTAAGCCACATGTTATGTAGGCCTTGGGGGCTTGCAAGAGAGCGCTGGACTGGGGGTTTGGGGTGGTCCGATCCTGGGTTTTCGGCGGTGGTGTGGCACTGGCCGGAAATCCATCCATTTGATTCGCATTTTGCAAATTGTTTGCTTTTACACGATTGTTGATGGAGGGGCCAACATGCACGGAAATCCACCTGTATAATACGAGCACGTAGGATTGTTATCAATCGCTAACTTCGCTGGGCGGTTTTGCTGTCAGTGTTGACAGATGACCTCTGGTGTGTTCTTGTTGATGGTGATTCCGCGCCTTTGAGTGGGCCGGGGATCTTGGCTCTTTCTGGCCCAGGGGCACGGTTGCCACGTGCTCTCCTGGGCACAGGGGCGGTACTGTCAGGAGAACAGCGGGATGTGGGTCCTTCCCTGTTTTACACTGCTTGGCAACAGGGGTTTTGTGCTCCCCATCGCGGTCAATAAACTTGTTGTTCAGCGCTTCGCTACCCTTTTGGGGGAGTTAAGCACATATGCAAATGTTATGTTTGGCACAGCCAATGGCATCACAACACGGTATGGTTTAGGGATATCTCTCTACAAGGCATCAAGCAAATGAAAATGAAATAGGAACAAAACAAGCCATGCTGGCTTAGGAAAAGCATTTGACAGAGACCGCCCAATTACGCAAATAGGTCTCGGTAAGTGTGACGGCCAGTCTGTATGCAAACAATATGTGATATCTTGGGGCCTACTGCTGCACATGGACAAAGGAGGTATACCCCCAAACTCCCCGCAAGCAATGCGTGCACGGCTGGGTGCATTGTTTTTGAATTCTTGATCCCACATGAGCATGGTTGGGCTATGCCAATAGGCTAAGTTAATTGCATGCTAATTTTAGAGGAGTTTCATATGTGATCCCAGAGGCCTACTGGGTAAGACGTTGGCTTCTGTGGGAGCATATTACCTGCATGAAATTTTGAAGTGAGGCTGCTGAGGTGCTCTAGCATTGTTTGCCCCATTTCATGGCCAGGGATTGTTTCTTTTCAAGGCTGAGGCTCAATTGCTTAGTTACCTGGTGTAGTACTTGGATAGGTTGCCAAAATCATATAACTGCGGTATGCGGCAGTTTTGTGGCATGTTGGAACTGGGAGGTAACTTACAAAAAACGCATTTTAGATCTGGGAGTCGTCACTACAAATGGTTTCGTCTGGCTATGGTTGGGTTTTACACACATTTACCTGTTTTACAGGGGGGTATGGTTGATTTCAGTTGATTGGTGGTGTTGATTAGTGTGATGGTCCCATTTGCGGTTGAGCTTGCTATCCATTGAAGGGAGACATTTAATGCAATGTTCAACACATATAGGTGACAGTCTCACCATTTCAGAATGAAAGCATTTTCAATATGCTACGCAGCCAAGCCAGAATTGTGGCTTCAGTTATCTTATTCAACTAACAAGCATGGTTAAAGCCAACGGTACTGGTGTGCTGTAGGTGTAGTGTGGTTTTGTAGTATATATCCGGAGGCAATGACAGATGCAGCAATACACCAGCTGGCAGCACACTAAGCTTAGCACGGAACGCCAGCGTACGAGTTAGCCATGCCAGATTGCAGTGACCACGCAAACAGGAGGGTGCCTGTGGGGCACTGTGCTGCCAGAGGACCGAGGCTGAGGTAACACAGGCCTTGTGGGAGACAGCCGTTGCCCATGTAGAGTGTTCTCATAGGTGGGGCGTGCCTACCATCGACGGTGAGGGCTTAAGAAGCGATGAATGCTTGGTCCTCTCACATTGGCAGGCGAATTCTAGGTGGGCTGACCTCGGCATGTCACCTTGTAGCTGTTGCACTGACCCTGGTGATAGTGACTGGCGTAGCGGTTGGTCATCAGTCTGCAGCCTCATACGGGGGATCATCCTGGGACATTAGGGCTTAGTCACCCTAGAATGATACGCACTCTGGCACACGGCACCTCAGGGTTTGTGTCCCACAGAACTGGGGGATGTCTCAGGGGGCACACTCACTGCCTGTGGTCATGGTGCGGGATAGTATTGTTTTACTCTGCCTTCCTCAACAAGCGTGGGGGGCGCTGACGCGTTAAAAACACGACATCCTGGAGGTTTGAGGTCAGGAGTGCATATACTTGTAATCAACAGCACAAGCTGTAGTACTACCGGCTGCTCTGGGGCCAAATTATTGGGGGCACCTGTTTGCAACAGCCTTTAATTGGCACAGCTCAGTGCTTTCATGCCGACTGTGGGGAAGGTTCTGAAAGTGCACTTAATGGGCACCAATGCTTTAGACCTCTATTCCGTCCCACGAGTCCTAGTAGTGCTCCCACTATGTCGGACGCTATTGAGAAGTTGGAAACATGGCGACTACATTGGCACGATCGCCGAACCTCGCGTGCGCCTTACAAATCCAGGTTCAACAGCACAGGTACTAGTGGAGAAATCACAGCAATTGGAATTTGGTTGACCACAAAGGAGAAAACTGGTTGACATGTTGGGTAAGGGGTGATCTAGCCAGCGTTTTGGGGCGTGATCTCAGCCCCCCCCTCCCATTTGTGTTGTCATGGCCGCGGACTGCTCTTTTGTGCGATTGTGGGGGGGGGCAGCCTGAGGGTGTAGAAGCTGCACCCCAGTCCCGGCGTGAAGCCAATTGTACACAACACTTTGGTGATATGTGATGCCTCAGTTGGGCATGAGGTACTTATGATATGCGCCCTGCTACAAGTGTTAGTAGGGTACACTGCTGATTGAGTGGATGCATAAGGTGGTATGCTAAGCACAGTTCCTACCAGCAGCAACGGGGTTGTGCTAACTGAGCTGTAGGACGGTGGCCCGATTGACCTAGTGAGTTATGTAATCCCTGTCATGTCATGATGAGGTTTGGTAGCACAGAGTATTAGGGGCAGATGGAACTAAGTTTCTCTTGAATGGGCGATACGAAGGGTAATTAAAATACCCTGGTATGGAGTCTCTTCTGTAGTGTGCCACTGTGGGAGTGCGGTTGGCACATTAAATCTACACTGCCTCTGGGATAAGCCAAAGTCTCTGCCTAGCCACCTACCGGGTGGGCAGGTGTCAGCTTAAGTGTGTACTCCCTTCTCCTGACTAGAGAGGTGGGTTCGGCCAGGCTTAGGTGCCTACCCTAGCCAACCAGAAACTCCATTTACAACATTGGTAGAGAATGCCTAGGGGTTGTTTGCAGTCCATTCGCAACCGCCCCACTGGGCGAATGTTTTAGGCCACAAGGTTTGTGGAGGGCTCTTGTGTGGGAGCCTGGTGAAGAGCTAAGGTCAGGCTAGGATGTCTCATGCTTTCGCCGCACTTTGAGTCCCAGTCATGAGCGGATTGTATCAGGGTGAGCTGGCTGTGGATCAGGAAGCGCCAAAGCATAAGTGGCACTGAGCGGCTTACATCCAGATGCGTTATCCTATGCTAGGGGCATCTGCTAGCCCAGAACCCTACTCAGAGGTACCGCCTAAAGTGCTTGGAGGTCTGTTGACACGCCTTTTGATGGAAGCCATTGTCTAGCGGGCTGCTCCGAGCAGAGCATTTGCAGGCGTAAGTAACAGTATCAGCTACCAGTTCAGACGTGCATCTTTCACTAATTTACTCAGATTCTGGGACCGGAAGTAAGTCGGGCTGGATAACTCTTCTAACTGCATTGGCACATCTTGTCAGGAGGGATTGTCAAAGGGATTGCACTTCAGCCAGGTAATGTTAGCACCCATCCACACCAAGCCGATTGTTAAGATCACCCTGGGCCGCAGTTACACAGCCCAGTATTAGGCCCTTGTGGTGGTCAGGGCCATGAATTACTAAATTGAACTGAACAGGAGGCGTGACCGTGGGTTGCACCAGCAGAAGTTTGGGGAGAGCTAGACTCCACCCATGGTCAAGGTGCAGGTTTAAGTAGGTGGAGTTGGCACTCTTATTTGACCAGGGGTTCGATGCTACACGAGGGCATCGCCGCGTTGCGGCCAGAGCACGGGCATTGTGTGTTTCCCAGGGGGCAGCAAGTGAAGGCAAGGCTCCTACCAAATATGGCACCAGAACACAAGGTAGTCTGGGCCAACTTGTCTGTTGGGTGACTTGTGTAGGCTCCTGTGTAGTGGTCACTCCACGAAGGGGTGAGCTGTCTTCAATAGTGGGCACAATACATATACGTAAGTGCACTCTAGAACCAAGGTCAGGTGACACAGGAGGATGGAGGGTGATTAAATGGACACAGGTGGTGTGACGGCAAAGCGAGACTGTCAGCTTATGCTGGGTAGGAGGTTCTGTATCACCAACCAGAAGGGTGCCACGTGGCAAAACCAGTATATATGTTTAAGAATGATATAGATGCTGGTCAGGAGAGGTTTGTCAAGGTATTACACTTATGCCTGGCATCTACAACCCATCCACACCAAGCCTATTGCCCAGGTTCCTGGGCCGCATACACACAGCCCGGTACTAGGCACCTGCAGTTGTCAGTGCCATGAGTTATTAATTTACAACTGTACAGTGGGCATACTTGCTGACCGGGCAGTATTGCTACGGCCTCCAAGGGCCGAATAGTCGCTCACCAGTAGCAGTGAGTGTGGTTTGCCCACAGTGCAGTTGTTAGAGGAGGTTAAATTCCATGTACAGGTTATACTGAACTTGCTACCAGCGGGTCTAGTGTGTGAGCGGGTTATCTGCTTTGAAAAGGCATAAAAGGAGTATGGCATAACGCATAGACCACCAGGAATTAAATCAGGGACCAGCCACCTTACACATGGATTTCGGTGGAGGGCAAGTAAGTCCGTCCGGGGTAACCAAGTGTACCGGGTCTGTGCTTGACATCTTGGGTCAAAGCGGGTTGGCACACAGGGGGTGTCCAGGATTGTACCAGGCACACTGTGCAGGTATAATGCAAAAGAACTGCACGTTGACACTATTTTGAGTGTGACAGATGCAACAATTTTATCCCTGCCAAAGCAAACCAAGTTTCTGATGGTCAGAGGCACAACATACATCGGTTCACTCCAGCCTCACTGAAGGTAGTCTGTTAGTTGAGGTATAGAACGGGACGTCTTGCGCCAGGGTGCGGACATTGCACGGGCGACACGGCAGATAGTCTGCTGTCAGACGAGGGTGTTTGCGGGCTAGGAGGCCAGGCTATGTAGCAGAACCAATTCCAAGGACCCTCTCCCCCACCGTACTGCCCGAGTATGTGAGTGCAGTGGGATTTGCAATGTTACAGGTATTTTCCCGCCCGTTCAGGGGCAGAAGGGTACATTGCGGGAATCTGCTTTAATAGAGTGGGGGGCAAGACCTATAGAGGATGTGCACCAGTAACCGCAAAAGCGCGGTGTTAAGATCAAAATCCCACAGCGGCAAGTTAGCCAGTTGGCATGCGTCTGTTGGTTAGGCCAGAAGGTGTGCCGTGGCTCCAATAGCGGCTTTAAATGTGTTTGGAGCACAATTGCTGACAATTCCAGACCACACACTGCGCCTCGGCCCAGTAGGTGAAGGCTATATGCTCATGTGCGGCCGGATCTTGTGGAGGCCAATCTTCCCTGGAAAAGCAAAGTACTAGGTCTTTAGCTGGGTTGAGCATAAAGGGTCACAGCTGGTTAGCAGGTATGTGTGTATCTGTGATCGAGCTTTAGTTAAGCAAGCCTGGTAGGTGGCGTAAGTTGTCACTCCATACGGTTGCTGTGACTGCAATGGTGTGCGCTATGCGAACAGTCTTGTTCGCCAGGGTTTATTAATCGCAAAGGTCTGGGCACATGTCTGGTCAACTTCAACAAAACAGGTGCACGCTGCTCCCGGGGCAGGTTACGGGTTGCTTCAGTGATGCATAGCCAGAGTTTATAGGCTGGTTGTGGAAGCGGTCTGCTAAGCAAGTGTGCTGCTGTTCCATAAATTGGCGAAACAGGTGTTAGGGAGCACGAAATGCTAGAAGGACTGCAACTACAGGTTGCAGGAGGTGGGAGCCACATCAGCTTGAAGGGTAATATAGCGATGTTTAAAAGTAGAGCTCCCTCCTGGGAGGCCATCACATTCTTGCAGGTAATGCGAGGCACTGGTACATTCCCAGAGAAGGATAAACCGCTCCATGCGCAAGTTCGCAGAGCAAGGGGCTTTGGCCTCATCAGGCATGGGCTAGGCCGGGCGAACACCAATGGTTATTTTGACAAAGTGGGGTGCACTTGGCACAGGTGGGCTTGGATCTGTTCCTGCTGGACATGAATGAGGCCCGGGAAATTGCAGGTTGCAGTGAGAAAGTAACTGTTTTGGTGGGGGGCTCTTTAGGCGACGGGGGCCGCCTCCAGAGCTTTGGCAGAGTTACAGGGCGATCTGGAAGCAGATGGGTACAGAAGGGTACCTCTGCGTGGGCACAATAGGGGTGCCAGAGCCAAATCCCAGGAGCCTCATGGGAGGGTCCTGGAACAACTACGTCGGCGCCCGTTAGTCCTTCAGGCGGTTGTGGGCCTGAACAACCGGGGGCTTGCCTTGCTACGCTCCGCCCGAAAGGGGCGTGAGTAATAAGGGACCAATGTGTCACGTGATCCAGTAAGGGGATCACCCCCATAAGGGTAGCGCTGATTGGATTCTCCACAGTGCTTGGCTCATCAGGCGGGCAGGGCAGCGTAGAGTGGTACAGCTGCCTGCCCTTGGATCGCCCGTAAGATAACCCACCATATTTGCATACTTTTGTATGGAATAAACCTGCAGCAATATTTTCCCAAACAAAAGTTATGTTGTGTATTTATTTATGCATGCATACTCTGTTGTGGTGTGGGTGGGGTGTGTTGCCAATAATATGACTATGTGCATTTCTCCATTTTGCCTCGTGACCATGCTGCAGCAGAGGTAGGAAGTGTTTTCAGTCTCAGGAGGCTTGGCTGCTACTAAAGCACGAGTCGGATTCGCTTTGGAGTACCACAGCCCAGGCATGGTTGCGCGTGCGCACTGAATGGGGAGGCGCAGGCTTGTTGATGAGGAGGAGGTGGGCCTGTCTCGTGGCTGGTCCTGCGTGATGTTTGCTTTCCTAGCAGAGGCCTGTCCGTGTAAGTGCCTTCACCTCAGCGCTCTGCCCACATCCCGATCTGCGTTGGGATTAGAGCTATTTGCAGCTAATACCCAGCAGCCCTGCTCTTATTACTGGATGTGAAATGCCCATATGCTGCGCTTAGTGGTAATGAGACTCAAACAGAGGATTTGGTACCTATCTCAAATCACCTGGAGATAGTGGTGTAAATATTTGTAACCATGCACGTTCTCCCGTTTTCCGTCTACAAACATTGTAGCCTAGAACTTTAGCCCAATTGGTTATGTTGAGGTGAACCGGAGTACATCTCCCATAAGCCAGTGAGAGGATTGCTAAATGGAAGCGCAAAACTTGAGCATGGTGTTCCGGGTGACAGAGGGTCATCTGGCGGCCTCGTATATTCAGCGTGTATATTTCAATGTGCGTCACACAGTGGGGAATTGCATAATCTCGCACCTTGAGGCTCGTCCAAGCTACTCCTGGACTTTCTATCTGTTGCAGTATAGAAAGGGCTGTGCTGACGTAAATGTTTCCGGTAGCCCTTGCGATGGAGATGCTCCAGCAAGGGGCGGGCAGGTAAAATAAAATAAAAGAAGTAGTGCTTACAGACTAAATAACACATACCATGTAACAACCGAAGTAAAAGGGCCAGTCACCATGGGAGGTTACAAATGAAGACAAGGCGGTACTAAGGAGGGACTAACAAGCCTATTTACGAATCCGAAGCCAGCATTTACGAAGGACAATGACACAAGCCAATGAAAAATATGGGCGGAGAGTGGGCGGGGCTTCAAGTGCATTCTCCAATACTGCATGCCTCGCAGCAGCGCATGCGCTGCCCAGGCTTGACCTAAAAAGTGGATAGGCTCTGTGAAGGAAGTTTACTTCTAAGAATGTGCATTCTGTTGAGGTTGTTTGTAGCTCCTCTGCCCTGTTTTCCTGATATGGGAAAGTACAGAATACATAAACAGCGTGGCACTTTAAAAGGCAAGTTCGAATGAACAGGCAAAGATTAAAGATAGGAAGTAACCAGTGGTGTAAATTCTTTACAGTAGACTCAGCAAGTGATGCTTAGTTCTTTCGACAGTAGAATCCTCCTGAAATACTGCCAGTTCATGTCTTATATGGGATAAGGAAAACATAATTAGGCTGCAAGGAAAAATAAATAAAACACTGCAGAATGTGAGATGAGGCCCTAAGTAACATACAGGTAAACATCTGCAGATGTAAATTTTTACAACAAACACCACAGTAAATAAAAAGAACATAAAGTGATTAACATTAGGCTTAGGGTATGGAAAGATATACAGATTGGCATTAACTTTTTCATATTTCAGGGGAAGACTTTATAGGAATATATGCATTTTTTTATTCAGATAAAATACATGTCAATGTTGAAATATATTTACCTGCGTCAAATGGTTGGAAATCTCCCAGAACTTCTTCCAACCCACTCGCCTCCATGTTTTCGAAGCTGCCAGATTACTTTGTATTTGTAAATTTAACCTGAAAGTCAAAAATGTTTGTAACTCTTCCGCTATCTCAATGAATCGTTGAAAAAACAAATTATGCTGTGGGCTGTAACATACATCACATACAAATTGAGGGTATCTGTTGAAAGATGTCAAAGAGATTGACTGTTTACTCAACAAAGTGGTGCTAGGCTAGTGCTTTGAAACAGGTATTTATATTAATGGCTAACTCAATGGCGTTCATTATATGAACCCAAGAAGGATGAAAGGTACCGAAAGAGGAGTTGTACACAAGATTATTTAGAAAATATTGTTTTATACATGTGTTTTTCCTTATTTCAGTGTAACTGGTGTTTTTTTTAAATAAATTTGATTATTATTCCATGCTATGTTAATTTTGTATTTTTGTAGTGTACTTCAGCCATTGCTTCTTAGTGTTGCGGCCTGTCACGGGGAGTAGTTCTGCTTGAGGCTGAGATTTTTAGCAGACCAACCTTTTTTTAAGTGATTCCATGACTTCGCAATGTGTCTTCTGTGTCCCCGCCTACCACCTTGTTTCTGTCTTTCAGTCTCTTACTCCAAGGGTCCCTGGTGTCTGTCTTCCTCTGTCCATGTCAAACATATCCAAGCCTCCATTTCCCCCTTGTGTCTGTATCTTTCAGTGTCTGTCCTCCAGTGCCCAGGTTTTCTCATGCTTTTTTCTCTCCATGTCTTCTCACATGTGTCTGTCTCCCTGGTGTCCATGTTTTCTCATGTTTGTGGCCTCCCAGTGGCTTAGTCTTTCAAATGTCTGTGTTTCACCAGAGCCCATTTTCCCCATGCACGTCTCCCAGTGGAGATGTCTCCTTGTCTTCCAAATCCTCAACTTACTAAGTTACATTTGTTAGTAGCTCAACCACTGCAGGTGGTGTTTAGTTGCATACTGAATTTGTAGTCCTTCTTGGGCATTTATTAAACTAGAACTACAAGTCCCAGGTTTCAAAGAAAATTACTGGACTGGAGGAGCTGCTCACACCTGGACCTGGGAGACTAGAGAGCACTTTGTCTTCTTCGCTTGCTCCCTCCCTCCCGTGGCCATGTGTCACCATGGTCCATGCTTTTTTGCATGCTTGTGTTTTTTACCTGTGTGTCTATTTCGCAAGTGCCCAAATTCCCCCGTGCTTGTTTCATCATTGTGTCCTACTGCCTAGGGAGTTTTTCCGTGCATGTTTCCTTCACTGTTCTCTGACACTGTTTATATTTCCCATATATGTCTCACCAGTATCCACGTTTTAGGGAATTCCTGTTAACTAGTGCTACATATCTCCCCAGGCACCCTACCTACCATGCCGCCAACCCCCCTTCCTAACCCCCAGCGTTAAGCTGGCTGCGCACCCATATTCGTCTGTTGCTGATCCAGTGATGCAATAGGCCAACATTAGGGTGCTGAGTGTTTGATTTTTTTCGGGAAAAGAAAACTCGCTCATGAAATTATATTTCGTATTTAAAAGACTCACAGGGACATTTCATTCACTTACCTCCGTCAGTCAGAGCTTGGCGCGCAGTGATACCTGCAAACAAATGCCTGGTTTTGTAGCACAATAAAAATTGCAAAATGTCCTCTAACCACACTGTTGCCGATCCGCCTTCGGGTTTCCGCAGACAGGAAAAAAGCAACAGGAACCCTTGCAAAATTTCCTACGAAGTTGGATAATTAGCAGCGATCTCACAAAAAGGCCTGGGTAAAGGAAGTGGAGGGCAGCCTATGACAGGATTATATGTGAACAAGTGTTTGTCAGTAATGAGTGGGGGGCGGGCATCTCCCACTATCTAAAGCCCTGGCTCACGACACTGGGGCAGGAATTACCCAACACCAAGACAGAATTATGAAAGGCACAGCACCAATAAACGCCCACTGCATCCTAGGCTCCTGGCCAATCATCCCTCTGCAATAAGCTGTCTGAGGAGTTTTAAGCCAACAAACAGTCTTGTCTGGATTCCACCAACCATCACCACCTCACGGACATGGAGGTACCCGCAGTGGCATTTTTGATTTTTATACATTTATATGTTTAATGTACCTGCTTATAGGGGCTTTCAGCCAGCCCTCTTTATCCATTGGTCTATCATTGCGCCATTCATTCTGCACTCTACAGTATGCAGAATGAACCAATGGGTCAGCCTATTTCAGCCATTGCTAATTTCAGTGTTTTTTACCACCCTTTCACAAGGAGCACATCCAAACACAAAGAAGTTCTCTTACAAGCCAGTGGCAACTTTGGCAATGTGTGCTTTTTAAGACTAAAAATAGCAAATGCCAACAAAATGTTTTGCAAAAATCAAGGCAAAACAAAACAAGCATTGCCAAATCCAAAAGACTGGTGGGTGAATCCAGAACTATTGGGTTTGCCAATGCTCGTTTTTAATCCTGCTAACCCAGACAATGTAAACTTCGTCCATCCCACTGAGCTCTCACTTATGGTCTAACATGTAGAGAGTAGAGTGCAATCTGCCCAGTTTAAGTGCTTCTGCCCTCCCTCCCACCCCATCAGGGGTAAGGAGTACTATACAAATAAAATTACAAAAAGATTGTAGTGCATTGTTTAGGCAAATGTCTCGCCCAGCTGGAACCATTCTAAGAAGATGCTTCGTCTGGAAATTAATATAACCTAATTCATCAACACCATGTTCTGGGGTCGAACCCTTCCCACACACCCCCTCCATACACGCAAAGAGGGCCGTTGACTGGCTACAACAGCATGAGTGGATTCTTTAGCCGTGTTCATTTAATCTTTTTCCTTCCATAAGTTAGATATACTATATACCCAGAAAATCTTGTAATCTACATGTGTGAGTTGTACGGCAATCACAAACCAGAAACCTGTAAATTGCACATACAAAAACTCAAAAGCATGCAGAAGTATTGCATAATTTATGGATGTGTGGATTGTCAGTGGGTGCAGAGTGTTTAGAGTCGAAGGAGTGTAGCCATGAAAACCAGGTTTCAGATGAGTAATCAAAGACACGCAACACAATTTTGTAAACTGAGCTGTATCATAATAAACCTTTACTTTCCGGTAATCTTTACTACTCTGAATTATGCACTCCTGGACCTAGTCATAACCAGTGCACTTTAACATGCCACTTAAATCAATAAAAATATGTCAAACAGGCAAGCATTTATTTAGAGGTTAATTGATGATAAATAAAGGATGTAACTAGGGAGTCCTGCACCACTTAACTTTAGGAACACTTTAATTTTTAAAGACATCTTGCAGCAAAAGTTTCAAATATGACAAAGTCTCTTCAAACTTCAAAAATATATTTAATTAACATGCAAAACCACCTTTTCACCTTAGTACATCAAATTATAACTGTGCATTGAGAACTATTAATTTAAAAGTGATAGTTTTAAACATGAATTTTGAAACATTAATTCTACCCCCCAGCCTGACAACAATTCTAATAGTGAATTAAGAGGCAAGTCAGTTGTTATGTGCACTCTTTGTGTGGCCTGGGTTCCTATTATACATGAACAACATTATATTTTATTAAATCAAACACAGGAGAAAGTTTTGTACAGCGCACATCCTGAAGTCGTGTGTTTCGAGATCCTCTTTTGTGATAATGAAGAAAAAGGAGGGAAAGTGAAATAAAACAAATGCTTAGGCTGACATAATTTGGTGAAGAGCGGAAGCTGGGATTAATCCCATGTTTTCTGGTTTCACGTTGTTCAGTTCAGTCACTATATGTTTATGCTTTGCTTACCCTACACCCACCTTACCGCCAATCCCCCTCTAACCCCCGTCGCCCGACCGCCATCCTGCTGGCATCAGTGAGGCCCTCAGTCACATCACAGACCCAACGTTTTGGCCCCTGGGAAAATGTTTGCGAGTACCCATGCCAGCGAAAATATAAAAAAGCCTCCAAGGCACCAATAACATTTTTCAAGGACATTTAAGTAACCAAATGTCTCTCTCTCTTTTAAAAAAAAAAAAAATCAGCATACAATTACTTAATTGCAGCTCAAAGTACACCTGTAGCAAAACTTTTACGAAGCATCTTTATTTAGCTCCAACCTGTAGTGTGAATCAAAAGTGTAAGGTGTGGACCAAGAGGTTGCCCTATATATGTCCGGCAGGAAGATCCCAGCTGATGCGGCCAAGGAAGTGGAGACTGTCCTGGTCGAACGATCTTGGAAATTCTCCGGGACTACACTACCTCCTCCAGCTGATATATGTCTGCAAGGTCGTTTCCTTGACTCATCTACTCAGTTACTCGGTGTGGCGGTTCTGACCTTTCCCCCCTTATTTGCAGCACCATATGCTACAAGCATAGAAGAATAAAGAGTGAACGTTTTTCTTTCTTTGTAACTAGATTAATAATGCCTACTTAATGTTTAATGATGGAGGAATAGGGGGGCGTGGCCAAGCAGCGATCCATGATGGCCGCGTAAAGTAGAGCTCCGCCGCCCGACCCTTCCCAAACACCTATCCGGCACATAGATCCGTGTCTTCCGAGAGAGGATCCCTGCATCGGAACACCAGCGGTTACCACCCCGCCCGCTCCGGCTTGTGTCAGACGCCTGACACCAAAGTTACGGGGGCGGAAGCGGTGAGGCCTACCATCCAGCCAGAAGCCGGGACGCACAGTGCTGCGAGAGGCCCGGGAACGGCCCAGCCGGGTCGGGGACTTTTCGCGGCGTGAGGCCCGGGATACGTCATTGCTGCAGAGAGACTGCGACTCGCCCCAAACAAATCGGGACCCCGCCATAACCCGCAGGCAAGTGGGGCCGGAATAGAAACTTCATCCAGCAGGAAAGGCCAAGGCACAGTCCTGTCCTGCGCGTTAGGGGGGCAGTCGGCGAGCGGCAGGGCTGCAACGTGAGGGCCGGTGGCTCACCATCCCGCTCCCCCCCCACGAACTGCGACGAATCCAGACACTGGACCCTGAGCGGGGAGGCCCACTGTGTTGGGGCCACAGGCATACCACCGACAGGACCTAGGGAGAGCTACGGTAGTGTGGGCAGCGGGGAAAACACCCCCCCCCCCCTGGCAGACAGAAAGCGTACAAGGCGACCCAGGGGAGAGGACGCTCCAGGCCTGGGGAGACTTAAGTCCCACTCCTGAAACCAGAACATACATCTGCAGCCCCACCACATAGAGTGGAGCTCCCGGCGGGATCTCAGAGCCTGTGTTGGCTCTCCCTCCACCTGACCTATTGGGGCCAGTGGGACCACTGCTTCGCCGGCTGGTGGAAGACAGCCTGAGGCCCAGACAGCCGACTCTCCAGAGTGATCGGGGAAGGCCTGAGTACCTGCTCAGTGGCGTAATGGATCGGAGTAAAGGCCCTGGGACCCGGGGGCCCAGAGGGACGCAAACGAACAAACTGGACCGCTACACTGTCCCCAAAGACACGCACCAGAGCCGACTATCCGGAGGAGCCTCCCAGAGTGGCCTGGGCGAAGAAGAGCAGGAATTATCATTAAAAGACGTCATGGACGCTATCACTGGAGTTAAAACCTCCCTGGAACATAAAATGGACACCATGGCTATTGACGTGAACCTCATCAGGGCGGATCTGGGAAAACTGAACGAGAAGGTGAAGCAGGTGGAGATCACCGCCACGAGCCTCGTCGGAGATGTCGCCCAACTCCAAGGAGAAGTCCGCGAATTACAAAAATTCGCGTAACATCACTGACCTAAAACTGGACGACTACGAAGGCCGCATGCGGCGCAACAACCTCCGCATCCTGGGTGTTCCAGAGAAATCGGAGGGGCAATCCCCTGACCTATTCGTGGAGGATCTTATCCTGACACATCTTCAGCCCAAAGGCCTCAGTAAGTTCTTTGTCATCGAACGGGCACATAGGGTCCCGGGTGGCCGTCCTAGGCCGGGCGCGCCCCCGCGGCCAATGTTGGCCAGAGTTCTAAACTTCCGGGACAGGGATGTCGTCCTACAGAACGCCAGGGCGCGGGCCCCCCTCCGCTACGAAAACGCAGACATAACCTTTTCCCGGATTTCACACAGAGGGTGCAGACGCAGAGGAGGTCGTTCCTCTCCGTGAAAAAAGTGCTTAGAGACAGAGGACTGAAATATGCGATGCTCTTTCCAGCACGTCTTCGGGTCGAGGCGGATGGACGGGCCTGGTTTTTCGAGCAGCCCGAGGCTGCAGCTGACTGGATCGAGCGCCGTGGAATGCGGAGCCCAGGCGGCCATGTCCGAAGTGAGAGTGAGGACACACGCCCTGTCTGAGGAGAGGGCTGTATCGCCATGCATCTTTGTACGGAATATGTTGGGCCTGTTGTGGGGTGGGTTGTGGGTGGGTATTCTCTCTCTCTGAGCCTTCGTGGCTGTGGACCCTCTTAGACTTGACACACTCGTGCAAGGAGGATGTACACTTGACTTGTGGGGGACAGGGAGGCGGAGCGCTTTATTTCCCCCTTTTCTTCTACTCTTAGTTCATTCCAAGGGCGACAGGCACTCTGCAAGTTTTCGATGGGCAGTTCTAGGCCCAGAGTGCAGGGCAGCGGGGTGGGGGGTTGTTGGGAGGGAATGTTTTGTTTGGTTTTTGTTGTGTTTGTTGTATCAGCATCATTAGTAGTACCGCCTGTGGAGGAAGCCGAAACACATGCTTCTACTCCTGTAGAAAGATTAGAGATATCTTTTAATCAATCATGGCTACACGGAGAGACGTAGGAATCAAACTGTTAAGCTGGAATGTCAACGGGTTAGGGGACAAGATAAAACGTAGTGTTGTTCTCCAGTACATCAAACGTCAGGCCCCCGACATTGTATTACTCCAAGAAACCCATCTCATCGGCAATACATGCAAGGCACTACATAGAGGAGGCTACATAATGTTGGCCCATGCGGGATTCACCTCCAGCTCAAGAGGGGTGGGTATTATGATGAAGAAATCCTTTCCTCTGGTGGTAAGCGCAACCTGGGCAGACGATCGGGGACGATACATTGGAGTCACGGGAACATGGGCGGGGCACCCCATCACACTCCTTTCGGTTTATGTACCACCTGGCCTGCAGGCCGCCACCTTTAGGGATTTAGGAACTATATTGCTAGCTATTCCAGAAAGTCTGTTAATCCTGGGAGGGGACTTAAACTCAGTAGTCTCGGGCGCGCTAGATCGATATCCCCCCGTACATTGAGCCCCACCTCCGGTTGGCTTCCGGAATTTCTCGAGACCATGGGGTTGGTGGATAGCTGGCGGACCTATCACCCAAACACAATGCAGTACACCTTTCACTCGGGGGCGCACGGGAGCCTCTCACGTATCGACTACTTTCTGGTTCCCGCATCTCAGATTGCACACATCCATGAGACTAGACATCTGGCCAGGGGTATCTCCGACCACTCTCCGGTTTGGCTTCACATGGTTCTTGATTATAAGCAAGTGGGAAGGGTGGCCCCCATCAACCCGTGGTATTTTAGAGATCCCAAAATTCGCAAAGCGCTCCTTGCAGCCATAGATAATTACTTTATTGACAATGAGGGATCAGTGGATTCCCCGCAGACGCTGTGGGAAGCCTTTAAGACGGTGATCCGGGGCCAGGCCCTATCCCTAATCTCGGGCAAGAAAAAGGACCACCACAGAGAGATAGTGGCCATGGAGGCAGAGATTGGCCACTTAGAAACTGACCTGGATTCGGAGGTCACACCCGATAAACTCCACTATCTACGGCTCCGGCAGCAGGAGTACAGAGCGCTGGCGACCGACCAGGCGCGGGCCTTGGGTAGAGCTGCGCAGGGACGGCTATATGAGGTGGGAGATAAAGCTGGGAAATTGCTAGCATGGCTAGACAAGAGAGAATGGGCAGACCGCCTAGTACCAGAACTCCAAGGGGAGGGAGGTGGCCCCCTCACAGATCCTCAAGACATTGTAGATAAATTTGCTGCCCACTTCTGTGCGGTCTACTCTTCAACCACTCCCTATTCTGTAGAGGACTCCCGCCAGATGATTGCTGACATAACGCTGCCCAAGGTCTCAGCTGATGACCGTGACTTTTTAGATAGTGACATATCTAACGACGAAATAGCGAAGGCAATAAGGTCCATTAGATCAGGAAAGGCCTCAGGCCCCAACGGGCTTCCGGTCGAATTATACAAACTTAAACCGGACGGGCTGGCCCCACATCTCAGGGCTATGTACGAGGACTCAAGGGAGAGAGGGCTCCTGCCGATAGATCAGAGGACGGCCACTATTATCACCATCCATAAAGAGGGGAAACCGAGAACTGACTGTGGGTCATACTGACCAATTTCCCTCCTGAATGCAGAGCCCAAGATTTTGGCCAAACTTCTGGCCAACCGCCTGATCACAGTGATCGAAACCCTGGTCCATCCAGACCAATCTGGTTTCATTCCGCATCGCAACACTGCACTTAACTTGCGTAGGGTGCATGGGGTACTAGGCAGAGCGACCTCACTTTTAGAACCAGCTGTAATAGTCTCCCTCGATGCCACCATGGCATTCGATACCATTGAATGGTCGTATCTTTGGGCAGTTCTGGAGAAGTTGGGGTTTGGCCCGAAATATATTCAATGGGTACAGCTTCTGTATGCTAAACCGTTGGCACAAGTAGTAGTCAATAACAAAAAATCGGATACCTTTGAGCTGGGTCGGGGGACCCGGCAGGGCTGTCCGTTGTCTCCTCTCCTGTTTGCCCTGGCCCTGGAGCCGCTGGCGGCCTGGATACGTAGAGACCCGAGGATTCGGGGCATGCGCTGGTCCTCGGAGTGGGAGGACCGCATCTCGCTCTACGCAGATGATATCCTGCTCTATCTGACTTCTCCGAGGCGGTCCCTGAATGTGGTCCTGGATATCCTGGCCGTCTTCGGCAGGTACTCCGGATACTCCATTAACTGGAGTAAATCCCTGTGGTTCGTTTTGGCTGGAACACCGCCTACCCCACCGAAGGGATGCCCCATTCAAATTCGTGCAGACGGCTTCAAGTATTTGGGGATTTTTCTCACCCTAGACCCGTCGCTCCGCTACTCCCAGAACCTACTTCCCCCTTTGACTAGGTTGCGTAAGGACATAATCAGCTGGAAGTCGCTCCCGCTTTCCCTACTGGGAAAAGCGGCACTTTTTAAAATGATGTCTTTGCCCCGGTTTTTATACGCCCTGCAGAACTCCTTGGATCCGGTCCCAGCGTCCTACTTTAGGGAGATAGAGGGCCTTCAGCGGGACCTATTGTGGAGTGGACGGCCGCGTATCGCCCTAAGCAAGCTCACCTTAAATTGGTATGACGGGGGCATTAGCCTCCCCGATATCAAGAAGTATTATTGGGCGGCACATCTAGCTGCCATCAATCATGGCACCTACCTACGTCCCGGAGATCCAGGCCATAACATGGATAGATGGCTCCTCTCGGGTGGGAACTATAATAGAGCCCTTTACTCCAAACCACACTGATTCCAACTCACAGGCCCCACCAAACACTCGGTCCATGTTTGGCACACTGCCATTAAATGCCTTGGCTGGAATCGCAGGCTCACACTTGCTACCCCGTTATGGGACTCGGAACAGCTAGGTAGCTTGTGGAAAAGCAAAGGGTTTGAAAAATGGGATCTCATAGGTCTCTCGCGTGTAGGGGATCTGTGGGACAAATCAGATATCAAGTCATTCGCTACCCTGCAACAGCAATTCGATCTAGCTGACTCTGAAATTTTCCGTTATACGCAGGTCCGACATGCCCTGCGCTCCCAGATACAGCGTGGTACCGCCCCTCCAGAGTCGTCCCCATTGGAGGACCGCGTCTTGGATGGCCACATCCCTGACAGCACTATCTCATTGATATATAAAAAGCTGATCAACAGCATGCCAGACCCTCTCCAGTCGCTTCGGGAGAAATGGTCCAGGGACGGAATCGAGATAGACGATGAGGACTGGCAAGAGGCCGTTTCCTCGCCCAGAGTAGTGGCAATACCCGCGCGCCTACGCCTGGTCCAACTTAAAGTACTCCATAGGATTTACGTGACCGGACCGCAGCTGGTACGGATGGGAAGAACAGATGGGGGGGACTGTAGGCGGTACTTTTATACATATAATTTGGGAATGTGACAAAATTCAGCCCTACTGGCGTAAAATACATGATATCACCAACACAGTGTTAACAACACAACTTAGCCCAGATGCTCGTAGATGTTTGTTGAACATATGGGAACCGACGGATCTGAATGTCTATTTAACGCAATGGGTCACTCTGGGGCTTATGCTCGCTAAGAGAAATATTGCTCAGCTGTGGGGGGCGTCTCAACCTCCAACGGTGGGTGACTGGAAGAAAGCTCTGGATTGGGCAATGTTCAGGGAAAAGACAGTGTATGTTGCCCGGGGCTGCCCTAAAAAATGGACCCGTGTATGGGGCCTGTGGAACTCCTATCGTGGAGACATATGTCAACCGCCCTCTCCCTTGACAGTGATGACCTCCCTTTGCCCTAATCCCTCCAAGTATTATGCTGTATTAATTGATTTTGCCTATTGTCTCCGTGTGGCGTGCTCTCCTGCTTTCTCTGTAATGTACTTGATATGCTGATATTGATTAATAAAAAAAGGTTTACAAAAAAAAAAATGATGGAGGAATAACAGTTTCTGAATTGTTTACAGGTACAAGTAGCACAATTGCTTGTGAAAAGTGAAAATGTCTTTGGACCTGATGCCTAAACTTAGGCTCTGACTTCATGACTCTACTGGGATAGGGTTAATTGATCCCCAAATATCCTACCTCGCCTGATCTTTTAAACAATGTAATGGCAAATCATGAAAAGCCACTTTTGCCCATACTCACAAAATGTCTGCTGTGTCAAGTGGCTCAAACCAATTCTCCTGTAAACACTTACAAGTACAAAATACAAATCCGAGCTAGCAGCTAGAGTGTGTACAACTGGTCTCTTCAACCTGGAGTTTTTCAAAACTCTGTAAATTAGCAGAATGAACTTGGAAATATCCCCAGATGCTTCTTTGAAACCTCTGATTGCCTCCCATTGAGCCTTCAAGGTCAAGGAGAATAATCCCAACAAAAACCATCCCATAAAAAATCCAATATGTAGTACTGGTTGCAATAGGAATAGCTTAAGAATCTGTGGGCCCCTGGGAAATACATATTTTGCCCTTTGCCAATTTTCAACAGTTTTAAATGTATTAACCCTTTTCAACTCATTCAAGACCATGTGATGGCAGACAGTATTTCATTATATGTTAAACCTTGAGAAATGTGTATAAGCAAAAACAGCCGAAAGCTCAAGCTGACTGATATCCACTATTCAAATAGTACCAAAAAAAGCTTCAATAAGCATTGATAAATCCATTTCTTTTTCAGTCTGGATCGACATATTTTTACTTGCAACAACATTTTATGTGTAATTCTGTGGCTTACCAGGTTATTGCTCCAACTGTAGAATAAGCATGCTAAGAGTAACCTGGTAGACTTTTAATGTACTAAATTGTAGCTTTAGTAGCTCAATATTTGCAATAACAAATATAACTCCCTTGCTTCTGGCGTTTTTGTCCAACAGAGGACATCAAAGAGCTGCTCTGAGGATTTTCCTGTTTCCAGTGGTTAAAATGTAATAACTTCCTACTGATTTCCATTCCATACCTTGTTTATTTTCTCTTCTGTGTATGTGTACACTTCTCTGACTGGACACTTACCTATGACCTTGTTGAGTATCAGAAATGGTATGCAGAAGTATACAGGAGATGGACACAGACATAAAGCGAACAGTATAGTGGGGGACATGAAGTTGAGGGGAAAGGGGTTAGAAATAGAGATGATGTAGAAAGATATGTAAGTTAAGCAGAGAAATAAAGTACATAGAGAAAGGTGACTTAGCCAGATGGAAAGATAGGCAAAAAGAGGATTAGAGTGTAGTAGAGAGACAGAGAGGGGGAGAAGGAAATGTAGAGAGAGGTGGCAGAGGAGTATGGTACTCCAAGGAGTGAGGTAGAGAGAGCGGTAATGTATAAAAAGTGGTGAATTAGTGATCGGTACAGGCAACGAGAGGTAGAGGCAGGCAGAGACTTGAAGAAAAACAAAGAGGTGCAAGGTAGATGGAGAAGAATGAGAAGCGGTAAAAACAATGGGCCAGATAAAGAGAGTTGTGGGGCAGAGAGAAAGGGGTGAAGTGTAGAAAGAGAAATATGTCGTAGAGCGAATAGAGGACGTTGAGAGACGTATATGAAATAGAGAAAGACAGATGAGGTTTATACACAGATAAAGAATTGTGAGAGGAAAATGTGGTGATGTAGAGAGATCTATAAAGGAAGAGATAGAGAGAGATATTTGAGATGGAGGGGGTGAGTTGAATTAGAGAGGGAGGATCAGAAAGATATGTGTTTGAGTGAGAAAGAGACAGCAAGAAAGAGGGAAGTTGATGGAGAACAAGAGATAGAAGTAGAGAAATAGAGATAGCAGAAAGTAGTAAGTAGTAAGGTATTTAGAGAGGTGAAGGAAGGGGAACAGAAGTAGAATGAGCAAAAGGGGGACGTGGAGAGGTGAGGTAGTGAAGTAATGGTGAAGTAAATTGAAAGGTTAAGTTTTGAGAGAAAGCAACAGAGTAGAAAGAGTGGCAGTAGTGAGGTGGAGAAAGAAATGAAATAGAGATGTGAGGGGGGAGGTGTGGTAGAGAAAGGGAAAGTAGTAGAGATATGGAAAAGGATAGAAAAGTGGAAAAGATAGAGATGAGGTTAGGTGACAAGTGAAGTCGATAGACAGGTGATACAGGGAGGCCAGATGGAAAAAAGCAGTGAGGTAATTGAGAGGGATGAGGTAAAGAGAGTTGTGGTGAAGAGAGGGAATCAAGGGTGATGGACATAGATGTAGGCATAGAGAGGGGCAGTGTCTTGAAATTGAGGTAGAAGGAGATTAAGTCGAGTGTGGTGCGGTGGGTCTACTGAGAAAGACGCATGGAAGACAAAGGTGAGGTACAGAGAGCTGAGGCGAAGGTACTGGAATGATGACTGATGCAAGGAAAAAAGCAGTAGGTTTATTCAGAAAGCATAACCAGCTCCATCCTTACCCTAACAACCATCAATCCCATCTCTCCCCAACTGTCTTAGAATCCTCATCATCAACATTCCATCAGCTGGATTGGACCAAACTGGCTGAAATGAGGGTGGTGTGGAATGGCTCAAACATAAGATAAAATGATACAATGAACCCTCTAATTACATATTTAAAGACATACATGAAAAACATTGAAACATAACAGGTACATAGAGAAGGAAGGAAGGGGAGGTTAAGAGAGAGGTGAGGTGAAGTAATAAGAGAGAAATGCCATTGAAAGATTATTTTTCATTTTAATTGCCATCACCTGCTTGAAAGGGTTAGGGATGAGCAGGTCAGGCATGAACACCAAGGGACAGATTTATCATTTTATAGCGCAGCTACCAAAGTTGTGCTGTGTTGCTCAAGTGGAAGAAAGCATAGCCATATTTATTTAAAAAGGGCCTGCTACTGCTCACTACCCCTGTGCCACAAACAGGCTGCCTAGTGCCAGCCACACCCTTTGGACCATTGTGAAGTGGTGTGTGTTTGCTATCCTGCATTGGAGGTGTACTGGAAGCATACTCTTCCAGTACAAAATGCTATGCCTGGACTCTTTTAAAACATTCTAAACATTGTATGTGTGCTGTACAGTGCAGTACACATGCAATAAGTGGAATATTTGGAGAAATAAAATTTTTTTTTCATGTTAGCGCCTGCTTCAAGGAGGCTACTTTTTCTTTTTTTTCTACACAAAGCCCTGTCTGGCTATTTTAGTAGATGGGGCTTGGCGTCAAAGATTATTGGTCCTTGCGCTAATCTAGTCAAGTAGCGCCTATCTAATGCAAAGTGGTGCAAGGCATTGCCAAGTGGTATTTACACTGATAAAAGGGCACCATTCCAACACAAAATATTTTTGTGCTTCAGAGTAAATCCCCTTGAAAGACTTTGCACTGCTTTGCATCCCTTTGAGTGACTTTGCCCTTGCCCAAACCCTTAGTAAATCTACCCTTAAGTTTCTACTAAGCAAACTCTGCTGTTAAATTTAAGGCATTTGTTTTTGGTGAGCAACGTTATTATGGCAGGAATTTCGAGTTTAAGTCACACAAGGAGGGACGAGGGGCTTGATAGGTCCAGCATACACACCCCCAAGCAACTGATAAAGAGAAAGTATGCTGTTCCTAGGGGTGATAAGGGGGTGAAAAAAAGGCAAAGGGGCGGGCCACGTCAGTGGTGGCTGGTTTCCGTAAGGTGCTAGGCAGTGTAAGGATGGGCGTACTCGTTCAGGGATAGCTACTATAAGGAGCAAGGGCCCTCACACACCCCGAGGGGTATCATGCTTCATCATAGGGCAGCCCCTCGTTGGGCCGGCACTGCAATACCCAACTGGCCCCGCAGGGGGGCTCTTTGCCGGAGGTCTTCTCAGTTTGCCGTCGTGAAGCTTGATGGTATATATGTGAGGGTGCTTTAATGTAGTGAGTAGAAGTAGGATAGTGAATGTGCAATAAAAAGGCTCCTGGATTCACCATCCCTTTTATTCGAGGAGTACCTGGGCCATGATTAAAAACAGACTAGAGAGTCATGCACTGGAAAGGGAAGATTAAACCTGTGTCAGTCCTAGTGAGTTGTGCAGGGGGTCAACATGTTTCTTGCCTCAAAATGTCCAAAGGGATCTAGGCAATTCTTAAGGACCGTAAAAATCTTTGTCTACTCTAAGGGGGTGGCATGTGGTGTTCCGCCTGTAGGAACTATGTGTCACGTCCCCTTAAGTATGGATTCAGTAGTAATCCTGGAAGTGTAAAAAATGTGGAAGAACTGTTACCGGAGGTATAAGTATACCTTCTGGAAACTATTGCACCTAGAAGGGAGGGATGGAGGTGCCTCAGCAGGGACGTGACGGGGATGCTCGCTAAAAGTAGTGACCCAGGGACGGACGGCCATCGGGTAGGTCCGCACTCCGGTACCGCCAGGACTACAGTGGGTCCTTCTCGCTACACATCATTACTCCTTCTCTTCCAACCCTTTGAGTGTTGCTCCAAGCCTCCACTATGAACTTGTGTCGGATGTTATTACTAGGGGGCTTGGATATTGGAAAAATATTCCCTTTTTTAGATTTTACTTGTCGTGCCACCAGTGAAGGTGATCAGATTCTCTTACTGATGTGTAACCGGCGACCAATGATTCAACAGGTGAAACACTATAGGTTTTAGGTGATGAAATGCCCAAGGGACCACTGATTTAGCTGCTTACTTTAGACCTTGGATCGGCAACCAATGGCTGGCTGTCGTTTTCTGTAAGGATAACATTTGTGATAATTGATTTTATAAGAATAATTCCTGTATTTTGGCAGGAATACCTGCTCCCTTTTTAGGTCGAGCCTCGAGTAGCGCGCAAGCGCTGCTTAGAGGCGAAGACTTAATGTAAGTGAGTTTTCAAAGCAGTCCAAGAAACGCTCGTGCGTCGTGGCTGGCCTTTTGAGATGGGCACGCGCGGCAAACATGTGTTTCCAATTATCGTGCCCAGACGCGTGCGCGATAAGTGGAAACACATGTCTGCCGCGCGTACTCATCCAAAGGCCAGCCACGACGCACTAGCGGCTTTGGGACTGCTTTGCAGGCTGCCGCGCTCGCTCGCCCCCGCTCCTCCGTGCTTGTTATAGGACTTGTGCCCTGCCGGACAGTTATTGCTGGGTTCCCTTTAACTGTTTGAAGGATACATTTTAGCACGCTCCCCTAAAATAGTTTTAGCACCGATGCACCAGCAAAGTTGAACACACAAGTATTGTTATTATATTGTTTTAGCTGCCAGGAAAAGATGAGCTTTTGTGCAGCCAAATCTAATACGAGGCAGGGCAAAGAGCACAAGCCGCCTTCGCTTTGCCCACGTACCCCAACAGCTTGTTGCACTCATTGCCCCCAGTGCATATCAGTGAGTGAGCTCCGGACAGAAAGGCTGGTGTTTCCGGAGAAATGATCCCTCGAGCCCTTCTTCTCTCTCCCTCCCCCACGTACCCACATGATAGACGTAGAATTGTCTCCTTGTCTCGGGCCACACAAGCTGTAAAGTATTCCGCCAGCAGCACTCACCAACCTGGTAGTATTCTCCTCAGGTACTCGGTGGTACTTTTCATTGAAGCATCCATCACCCCGTCAGCATCCACAACCCCTCCAATATTCCCACCCCTTAATGCTCACCTTGCAGTAACAGGCGCACAGCCCACATTGTAGTAGTCGGCCGTCTTTAAGTAGCCCCCTCATGTGCTCTCATTAGCACCTTCCAGCAGCGCCTAACTCCACACAACAGCCTCCTCCATAGTACACCCCAATGCGCCACTCTTCTCTAATAATGCATGCCCAGTAGTAAGCAGCCCATGGAGTGAGTACACCCCTTCTGTACTCAAACCACTGAAATTAATTCTCTCTGTGGGTTTCTACTTTGCTCCATACAGGAGGGGCATTATGCAGGCATAACTAGTACACCTTTTGGTGATCTCAGATGACATTTTAATCACTCGCCTAGCATGAAGGTGAGGTTATTCATTCCAGAGTCCCAGATTCCAGCTGCAATGCATATAAAGACAAAATATTGGATAAATATGCAAAACAACAAAAATTCTCCTATAACCTGGTGCTTCATTAGCTGTTTGTTGCCGTTGACACAAGCGAGCTCTCCTCACACCCTGCACACTCGTTGACACTAACAACTTGCAGCTATCTATGCATGTGAATGTGGCCACCACTTCACCATTACAATATTTCTGATGTCAGCACAATAAATCAGTAAGTTAGTATATGTGCAAATTGGTTTCACGTTCTAATATGTTGGATCAATTTTATTTTCATTAATTTCGGTTTACAGTCATTTGCTTACTTTCTTTATTTTTTTACAAGACAAGATTCTACAAAGACTAATTTCATCTTCAGAAGTTGCAAGAAAAGGACTCAACGCCCTTGCTACCTCATTCCATACAAATACACTGTCATGAACGTCTGCGACAACCAAGTGCGCAATACTCTCCTAAAGCACCAACCAACCTACACTCCTTAAGGTCTCATGCTCTGCACAGCCCACATATCATATCAGTCTCGCCTTTGGGACCTTATAAGTATTTAGTTATGCAGCACAATATCCTTACTGCAACAACATTAACTGTTGCATGGCTAAACACTTATAAGGTCCCAAAGGCGAGACCTATTGGCTATGCCAATGCTTGTTACTTTCTGTTGACTTCCCAATCAATGTCTGCCACAGGACTGGATTTCTGAGTTTATGCTAAACCCCAGAAACTCAAGGGAGGAACATACTTTCATAACATTGGACTCCACCTTAAAAATAGGAGAGTCAGAAATGAGCCATCATCAAGGTATGGAATTAATTGAATGCCCTGTAATTGTAGGAAAGTTACAGCTGGAGCAATACCTTTGTGGATACTCTTGGTGATGATGCCAGCCTGAAAGGGTGTCTGCACTGAAAGTGCTTCTCTTGTTTTGCAAATCCTAGAAATTGTTGACTGTTGTCTCTTATTGGCACATGGAAATATGTGTCCAGTAAATCCAGAGCTGCAACAAAGCCTCCTTTTTACAACACTGGAATTACCCTGTGAAGTGTCAACATTCTGAAGGGTGTGTAACAGACAGATTTGTTGAGCCATTTGGGGTCCAGATCTGGCCTGTACTTTCCGCCGGGTCTTGGTGCCAAAACTATTAGTGAGTATACACCACACCTTCTCTGCAAATGTGGTACTGGGATTCTGGTTCCTTTCTGCAACAGAGTTTGTACTCCCAGAGCATGTCTATTGATTGGATCTCTGGCAATTTGAGTGGGCTGGAACTGATAGTTTCGAGGGTGACTTGAATACTATAGAATATCCATCTCTTATGATGTCCAGAACCCATTGATCTGTTGTTATACTGGCCATTCTGCATAAAACTTGCCAAACACCCTCCAACTGACATCCCTCCATTGTCAGGATTTATTGGTTTGCTGATTATCAGACTGTGGTCGGGATATGAAGAAGGGCATTGTCCCCTGACCGCGGGTCCTACTTTGAAAGGGTCATTTTTTGGCCTGTAGTGTTTAAACAGGTTTTCTGTGATTTTTTTTTTTGTTGTAGGGCCTCTGAATTGGTCCAGCATCTTCCTTTCTTCTACTCCCTTTTTCGCCATTTAATCGTGATGGAAATCAAACATATCACCCCCAAAGGTGAGATGGCGTATTAATGATCTTTGTAATTGCTCCTTCTTCCACAGCTTCAGCCACAACAGCCTCCTGCCAACTACTGCTGCATCAGCCTAAGTTGCAGCCATGCCAGTGCTTAATTTGTAAGAGAAAGAGTGCCCGAACCTCTGATCAGATGCCTGCAGCCGGTGCAATTAAAGGTCACCGCACCTAATGCCAAGTCTAGTTGTCTTAAATTCTTAAATCCACAGCCGGACTGGGAACCGGAACCGGCCCTGGCACACAGCTTGGCTGGCCCCCGGGGGGAGGGGGGTGGTTTCTAGTGGAAAGCAGCACTTCCGTCTCACCGCTGCTGCTTTTGTTACTGGGGGCCGATATTGCAGGGGCAAAACCGGCCCTCACCCTGGCGGCCCACCGGGGAAACGCCCTGTGCCCACTATAGCCAGTCTGGCCCTGCTTAAATCTACCTACTGCCTCTTTAAACGCACATCCAGGCACTCCCTGACCCTTTATAAAACTATTGCAGGTTCCAGCATTCTACCTTTGTGACGATTTTTCAGGCTTTCTCTTCCTGCAGCTTTCAGATTTGTGTTTTTCCCTCTTGCTCTCATTAAGTATATGATGCGGGAAAATTAGTGCCGGCCCCCAAAAATAAGCGACGGTGCCCGCCACCAGCTCAAATTAAGCACTGCACCCACCCATAAAGAGTCAAAAGGGGAGTCAGGCAGAAAATGGGCTAAAAGTTCCAACTTGACCATGATCTCAGTGGAATCTTTCCCCTCCTATAAACAGTCAAATAACACTTGAAAGTCCTTTAGCATTGCCTGAGATGTGCATAAGTGTGGCCCTCAGAGAAGATGTGTGGGTGAACACCCCTCTTAAAACCACTTTTGACCATCCTGTATCTGGGCGGGATGATTCCTCTTATGCCAAGGATGTTGACGCCATGCTCGCCAGTATAGTGTACACCTCAGGGATTTAAGGATAACTTTCCTAACAAATGGCAAGACATCAGTTGGAGTTGCAGTGTACTGCACAAAATAAACCTTCTACCCCCGTTTCGAATTTTTCTTGGAATTTATGCACCACTCTTTTGTGCACAGTGACCTCTAGTAACTGACTCCATTGGAGGTATTTTCATTTTGAGTCACTATCCAAATAGCCATCTGACCCTATGCAGGAGGTTTCACCATTGCTGTATTCACCGCCTCCTTCATCAGAGATTCCAACTCTGACCTAGTTATTGAAACCATCTCCGCCAGCTCTGTGTCTGTTGCTAGGTGTGGGCGCAGCTCTCGGTGATTACGTTTCTGGGAGTGTTTTTTTATGCTCCACGTCGCCAGAAGTTGCATCCATTGGCACATCTACAGAGGAAGAGTTATCAGCAAAATAATCATGTGCCAACTGAGCTATTACTCTTGGCTTGTTTAAATAGGCATAAATTGTCAAGGAAAAAAGCCATCGTGAGAAATAATTATAAATACACCCCCCTGTTAATTGCATTAATCACTGCGTGCGCTCAATTAAAGCGGAGCGTAGAGACCGGGACGTGGGTGTCACGCGGCAGCCGTTGTCTGTTGCTCTACTCCCTGCCTCAGTTCAGGAGCGCGTGACCAGGGAGCGCGATCAACTAAGCATCGCAAGGTATGCCCCGGCCACGCCCACAGGCCTTAACAGACATCAAATTAACTAAGCAGGATGCACCACCATCTTGTGAGGAAGAATGAAATAGTAAGCACTAACATTTAATAGAACTGACATGTTAAAGGGGGGTCTGTGGGGGTGAGGCCACCTCACTGGTCCTAGGAGCTCTGATGATGAGGTAATGGGCTTTGCTGGTGAAGCACAGAGTCGAGCGCATGTTTTATGCGCCTGCACGGCATAAAGTGAATATATTTAACCTGATATTCCTCTGAGTTAGTGGTTTAGTTCAGAAACAAATGGAGGCCAACCCTGCCCACTGTCTCCAAGCGCTACTATTTGAAAATTAAGCACTAACTCAAAGAAGTATCTCGTTCCTAGGTTAAGTGCTCAGATCAGGCCCCAACCTAATCATGGAGGGCCTGATTCACAGCGCTACAGTGCACGCTTACTTGTGCTAATACCTTTCTTGAGATTGTAAAACCACTTTTGAATTTAAAAAAAAGTTGTTTTACACTCGTAAACATTTTTTAATATGAAGAATTTTATATGAGCAAATATACACCCCCAGTGAGTGGGAGTGGATGGAGAGTAGGTGTTGGGACGGAAAGGTCCTTCACATGGTGATGGATGTGCACTCCTGCCCTGAGTACTCCAACTGTACTGATGTCTGGATCCCTAATGCTGATTTTTGTTCTCATGGACGACATGGATCATTTGTGTGTGGCATGACAGGCCTGTCTCACGGATTGTGGTCTTTTTGGATTGAGAGAGGTGCCCAAAGCGCTACCCTCATAGTGGTGAAAGGCTACTGCCTTTGCCAGGAGTTAAGCAGCACGAGCGCAGTGGTGGCAGCATAACGTGTAGTGATCAGTAGTAGTGAACAGGCACTTTTTACCTGTGTCAGTGGAGTGAGGCCTACAGGCTCACTCATTTAAAGTTCAGCTGCTGTGTACTTAACTCCCCCTTTGGCTACATTGGTTTGGTGTGTAGTGCTGCACAGCGCGTGTCTAGTATACATGTGCTGCGTGTATGTGTGCCTGTGAATGGTACAATACATAAAGGATGTAGTGCTGTGCTGCATATGTATGCTTTATGCATTTACTGGGTGTATGTGCACCAGTGAATGGAAACATACATGAAAGACTCTTGGTTTCATTTTGGGACACCCAGTGCTGACTGGAGTAATATGAGGAGAGGATTCCAGATTTGTCTAATCCTGCATTCCTGTAAGCAGGCGGGACACACTGCAACAAGGGAGAGCCAGGCTTTCATAACCTTCGGAGGTTGCTCTTTAATTTAGAGAGAGGCCACTGGGAAGGGGCCTGGACAAATCTCAGGAAGGAGATGGGGCTGATAAGAGACTCATAAAAAGTAGGGCTGATGCCATACTGTAGCCTTTTGATATTACGGTAGCCTTTTGATACACATATCACTGTGACTGATATTCAGGTGTGAACCTCTAGTCACTCCCACAGCCTGTGTTGTGGGCTATCCGATTTGGAGTCACTCCCGCTGTGACAGACTGTTTCCTGGAGGAAGAGAGAACAGAGGAGAGGGCACTACAAAAGGAAGCAGACTCCCGACATAAACTTCGAAGAATCAGACTATGAATCACATTTGGTGTCTGGAAATGGTCTACAACAGTGATACTCAAAGTACGGCCCGGGAGCCGCATATGGCCCACCTGATATTTACCTATGGCCCCCTCAGCAACAGCAGCACTGAAGTGCTGTTTACTCGACTTCGCACTAACATTAACTAAGATGTTAAACAGACAAGCATTTATTTAAAGGTTAATTTAAGTTAAAGAAAGGAAGTAACTAGGGTGTCCTGCACCGCCTGACTTTAGAAATACCTTCATTTTTAAAGACATCTTGCAGCAGAAGTGTAAAAGTATGATAAAGTCTGTTCAAAATTGTGTATTTCTTTCACATGTAGAACTTTCACCTTGGTACATCACATTATATCAGTGCATTGTGAAGTATTTCTTTAAGGGGATAGTTTTCAAACCTGAATTTAGAAACATTCATTCATCACCCCACCCTGACAACAATGCCAACAGATAACTAAGAGGCAAGTCAGTTGTTATGTGCTCTCTTTGGGTGGCATAGATTTCTATTATGCTTGAACAATATTACAGTTTATTAAATCAAACACAGGAGAAGGTTTTGTACAGCACACATCCTGAAGTCATGTATTTTGAGATCCACATGTGATGATGAAAAAAAAGGAGGTAAAGTTAAATAAAACAATTGACTAGGATCACACAATTTGGTTAAGTGGAGAAGCCGAGATTATTCCCAAGATTCTGGTTTCACATTGTGCAATTCAGATACTAGATGTATGTGCTTTCACCCACCTTACCGCCAGCCCCGCTACCCCACCCGCCACCCTGCTGGCATCAATGTGGCCCTCGGTCACATCACAGACCAAACTTTGTGGCCCTTGGGAAAATGTTTACGAGTACCCATGGTCTATAAGAACAGGAGCTTCAAGCCCCAAAAATTGTCAACTATCAAGCAGTCAGCCTGGGAATCCAAGACCACATGCTCTTGGAGCCTGGAGCAACAGTACCTGCCTGCTTTCCAAGACCAGTGTGCCCTGCGAGGGAGAGGAGAGCGTTGGAGGGAGTTAGGTCCAGTGGAGGGATCCTGGCGAGTGGATCCCAGTAGCGAGGTGTGAAGAGATGGCTACTGCATCGATCGGGTCATTGCCCATGTGCTGGGAAAAGTAGGCGACCCCTGTATGCCAGAGGAGGACGGCCGTGACGTGAGCCATGACCATTGCTGCAATGGATGGGTCATCATTACTGCATTACATTCTGATTAATGTAATGTGATTACAGATGTGCCGTTTGTCACAACATTTGCCCTCAACTCCAGATCTTATCCTCCATATATTTTTTATTTTTTTAAATTATTTTATTTGGGATGAAACATCAGACATACATTTGACAATATCGCCATTTCTGAATAATTTCAAGTTGCTACATTAGCCGTATGTTAGTTGACATCGCATTTTTATAAAAATCATGCATATAAACCGCAATCTGTAGCAATCTTGTGGACTGTTGTGGAGAGAACAACATATAACACAGAGATCTTCAATACATATAGTGGAGGGGAGGGAAAAAGGGCGGGGGAATAGGTATGAGGGATCGCAGAGTCAATCGATTTGAATGGTAATGCAGTTGTGTGGCATATCAGTGCAGAGTCTGTGTGTGGCAGAAACTGAGAGGGGAGCCCTGGTAAGACGGCATTGCGGAGCAGTGAGGACTAACAACCAGAGGCAGAGGAGAGAGGACCGGGGCTGGGGGGATTTGTGCTAAGTTCATGGTTGGGTGGGGGGGATAGCGTCAGAGAGTTGGGCAGTAGGGTAAGCAGGTAGGTCCGAAAAGGGTACCAGATATCCTTGGGACGTGATGTGGGAGGTTGAAGTGTGGAATATATCTCACTTTGTTGTCCTCCATATATATGTTGAGCAGCACCAGTGCATTTTATGTAACCTGCTTTCCCACTCGGGCAATGCTGCCAACTCCCGTGGCAGCCTTGTGAGAAATGCTGTTATCGTTCTTCCTCCTGCCATTAGAGTGTGTCATTCTTTTTTTTAAACTTTTAGTACTTTATTCGATTCATAAAAACAGAACCATAAAAGCGCATACACATAAAAACATTTAAAAGTGTTATAAATCAAGAAATTCCGTGTCACAAAGTAACATCCAATAGCTTCATGCTACAACATACCTACCAACTTACAAATTCATGCGACCCTATGAGGAGGGGACGGGGCCTCATGCAGAGGGCGCCTTACCGGGTGCCGTGTGAAGGGAGCCGAAATTGTGTGGCACACGATAGCACCGTGTGAGTTGGCAGGTATGCTACAATCCGGTTCAAAGCCTAAGAGCCAAAGTCTTCGAACAAATTCAAGGTGCGAAGCAAAATAAGAACATACATCATATTACCAAGAACAGCCCAGCCAAAACCAAATTTAAAATCAGGACAGCTGCTGCGATAGGGATTGTCTACACCAGAGGGCACACTTCAAAAAGGTAGCCACACTTAGACTTCCAAAGAAGGAAGCCTTTATAGAAATAAAAGGACCATGGCATACTTGTTAATCGAGGCACCTTTGAGGAGTGGGATTAAAAACCTCTTGGGCTAACAGCAATAAAATCTACAGAAAAATACAAAGTGCGCCAAAGTTTGCAAAGAATGTTCACCACAAGGGCATACCAGAATAAAATAGAGATCATACTACCCAGGGGGGTGGAAGCTGACTCCTTATCAGTCTCAGCCTGACTCTAGTCAATAGGGCCATGTCCCAAGATTTTGAAACCCACTCCAGATACGGTTCCAGCCCGAAAGTAGTTTGGAACAACAGATGCTCCCTTCTGACCGGTTTTCTTCAGCTCCAACCATTCTCCTTCCCCTCTCTTACCTCCATGATTCTGGACGTAACCCAGGTTTTATCACTGCTTGAAATATTAGCAGGCTCAAAAAATAAATCGGGTCTGCCTAACTTGACACAGGTGTCCTTGATATACGAAAACCAGTGGATACCAAGGCCCGTCACACGCCAGAGAGTCGAATATAATCTTATTCAGGCAGGCTTCAGGGTTTTTGCAAATTAGCACCATAACATCAGTGGCGCTAAACTGATTTCGTCAGCTACAAAGGGTATGCCAAGCTCCTCAGGTGCAGAGTACGTAGACGAGTCCAGTTAAATGCCAAGGATTGGTATACATACTCTGTTCTCGTCTCCCTGCAGGAACCTGATTTCCTTATACCCCACAAGCCGGCTCCATAAGTTAGGAGTGGTAAAAACTTCTGTTTATAAATCTCCACCATTTCGTGTAATAGGCTTGTTACCAAGTTTGGAAGCAATACTAAAAAGGAAACCAATTGAACTGCAAAACTTGAGGCTCCTCAGTTTTTAAACACTGCCTCCAAGTCTCCTGGGAGTCAAATTTCGACCCCCAGGGAAAAAATCATGTGTTCTGGAGATGGGAACCCCCCGCGACAGAAGAGTACCCAGATTCACATTTTTGGGGCAACAGGCACCAACAAACGACTTAGCAGAATTCATGACCAGGCCTAGGCTGTCCATAAAATGTACAAAAATATCTAAAAGTTGCTGAAGACCATTGGGAATTCTGGACATTAAAACATCATCATCAGTGTAAAGGAGGACAGGGATACTCAGCCCTCCCACAGCTGGCATGCCCTTTCCCTTAGTAACTAAGTTAAAATCCAAATCATTAATATCTAATTATAAAAAATTGGCGCTAAAACACAGCCTTGCTGAGCACCTCGGTCCAGGTCGAATTTCTCACTTTGCCGTTAGGCCCGTATCTAACGGTAGCATTTAAATCTGTGTGAAGGGCTCTTAAGAAGGACACCAGACCATGATTCAGCCCCTTGGCATCAAGTATCTCCCAAAGTTTTGACCTGACCACGATATCAAAAGCGCAGGCCAGGTCCAGAAAAGCAAGATAGACATTGCCTCTTTTCGCTAAAGTGTATTTACTGATTAGCAGGTGTAAATTAAGGCACTGCTTTTGAGTGCCCAGGCCGGGTTCTAAAACCATATTGAGCATCGGAGGTAATGTGGTTCTCAGTAGACCAGGACATAGTTCTGTCAAGAACTACCCTGCCAATGACTTTAACAGTGGAATCAATAAGAGAAATTGGCTTATAGCAACTAGGGGAGGCCCTATTGCCTTTTTTTAAAAATAGGCACAATGATTGCTGAACGCCAGGACTCCAGAATGCTTTTTTGCAGGCTACATTTGCAAAGCAGCTAATAAGTGCCCATAGATCCACCTCCAATTAATATAGGTCCATAGGAACCCCATCAGGACCCGGGGCTTTAAACTTGGGGTTCTCGTGGATTGCCTCCACGACTTCATCTACACTGAACTCGATATCCAAAGTATAGATGGGCGGAATGAAGGTAAATGCCTCGCTACTGAGTTCAGCTGAATGATGCACTTTACTATAATGCTCAACCCAGGAGCCTGCCAGGTTGTTAGTACAAACCTGGTTACACTCAGCTTTTGCGATTTGGCTCTCATTAACAATATTCCAGTATGAGCCGGAATGTCTGGCCCTGCATGAACTAGCCAAGGAAGTCCAGGCTTCCTCCCTCAGTTTGGACTTCCTCTTCATAATGACCAGCTTATAGCGCCTCCAATTTTCGGCGATAGCTACCCTGTTCCTAAGGGTAGTCTGTAAGGCGCTATGAAGGAGCCTTTGGGCCTACCTACATTGCCTGTCAAACCAAGAGGGACTAGAATTCCTGTTACAAACAAATGGTTTCAGGAGGTAAGATCTAATGGTATGGCCAAGGAGGACAAAGGAATCTGCAATGCAATCCGGATCACAGGTAGGTCAGGGTCAGATGATCACTGCAGAGCCTACACTGAATAACATTCAGATTTGCAGACCTCCAAACGAGTCTCAGCCCCTCATTTTTTGGGAGTACGTTGTGACCTCCCACAGCAGTAGCCCGCGGACAGCACCACTGGCTTGCCAATGTCATAAAGAGTGGATTGTTATCACTGAAAGGACTTGGAATGACTACCTGTCCTTAACTTAGTCTGACAAATTCCTACTGGTGAATATATAGTCAATAAGGGACAAACCTGCCCCTCTAACAAATGTGGGGGTCGTAAGACTCCCTTGTGCAGCCCATTCAAATGTGTTTCATAGATCATGTTTAAGCAAGTAGGGAAGCAGCATCAAGCCCCTGCGTTCTCTTGGGCCAGTAGAAGTTGCCAAGTTGGAATCGACCTGCTAAATGAGGAGTAATTCAGTATGCTAGCCATGTCAATCTCATCCTGCTCACTACTAGACCCCGTACCACATAAGATCTGGAAAGAAAGAGGGAGTGAACTATTTCCCCACCTATGAAAAATATGTAACCAATCATTAGCCACAGGGTCAGTACCATTAGCTTGGAAGAAAGCATTAGTTACACCTTTATTGAAGAAACCACAAACTGATATATAGTATCCTAGTAATTTCCGGCCAATCTGTCAGCTCCCATATCCAGTCAAGATTGTAGAAAAACATGCCCGTTAAATACTGGCAAGTTTCTTAGAATCTAATAAACGACTCAAATCTAAACAGATGGGCTTTAGACCAGCCCATGGCACTGAATCATCCTTAATTATGGCAACAGACGGGTTGAGGATGCAGGTTGACGGTGGACAGACTGCAGTATGGATTTTACTAGATCCGTCAGCCCGAATGCTACTCAACAGTTAGGGGTGGAAGGCACTTTCCTAAAGTGGATTGAATCCTACCTATAAGAGAGATGTCAAGCAATCTCTCTTCCCCCTTTTAGATCAGAGTTTAAAGAAATCATGCACGGAGTACCACAAGGATCCGCGTTAAGCCCTATTCTGTTCAATGTGTATCTACGCCCCCTACTAACACTAATCAAATCATTTGGGTTGTCCTCTATAAACTACGCAGATGACACCCAATTAATAATATCTCTGGATAATGATGACCCTAGCCAGCTGGATGAATTCCATGTTTGCCTAACAGAGATGGCAAATTGGCTCAGCAATAATACATTAAACTTTATTGGAAGTAAAACAAAGTATCTGTGCTGTTCCCCCAGCAAAGTACCATCCATACTTCCAAATAATCTCTAGCCATGGACAAAAGATGTGGGCCTGATTACAGCTCCATCAGTACGAAATTTAGGAGTACAGATCGATATGAAACTTTCCATGGAAGCTCAGTTTAATAGGACAGTAGCCACTTGCCATGGACTTGTGAGGAATTTGAGGAAAGGTGTTCCCTTACCTTGCACAGCCAGCAAGAAAGATGGTTGTACAGAGTGCAATAGAAAGCAGGATTGACTATTGTAATGCCCTCCTACTGGGAATTCCAGATTATTTGCATAAAAGACTTAATAGAATACAGGTAATGGCAGCCAAACAAGCACTTAACAAATCAAAGTTTGATTCCGCAAAAAATACCCTAAAAGAACTCCACTGGTTACCAGTAAAAGAGAGAGGCATTTTTAAAGCTATGTGCATAGTCCATAAAGCCTTAAATGGCTTAGGACCGAGACTCCTACAGGATAAATCCCCTACTACAAACCTGCAAGGAGGTTGAGATCATCTTCAGCTAATCTTGTCTGTGTACCTAGGTTTAAGAAAAGTAGGGATGGAGGGGGACCCTTTTAAGTCAAGGCAGCACAGTTTTGGAATAAGCTGTCTATCTCCCTTAGAACAAATGGACATTTACTTAGCTTTAGGAAGAGCCTAAAAACCTGGCTCTTTCCAAAATAAATTAGGCCGGAGTCTGCCTCCTCCTAAAGAATAATGCTGATCTCCCCTTAGCCTTGATCTTTCTGTTGAATGCTTATAGCGCCAAGATGCCTGCCAGGTGAACGCTGTGCTTTACAAATTATTAATAATAATAATAATAATAATAAGTGCTGATAGTTAATAGACTGTAGACCTCGATTAGCTATTCAAGCCACCTCAGTAAGGAAATTGGTGTTAAAATTCCCTGCCAGAATGATATTCAAGCCAGAACATGGCTAAACGGGGCTGGATTGCAACTCATCAATGAATTCGAAGAGAGATACAAAATTAGGGTTTACTTTGGTTGAAAAATTGTCGTTAAAAACATTTATTAAGACAAAGTTCAGAAAATTGTACCACTTGAAAATGATTGCATGGATCAGCCTACTAATAGTGGGGATGGGCGAGATAGAGCAGTCTAGAGTAATCCTGAACCACACAGCTAGCCCAGCTGTAGCCCTGCACATTGCTGATGGAGTGGAGGGGATAGAAAAATAGCCATCACAAAACAAGTTCCTCGGTGCCCAGGTCTTCTGGAAAATAACAATATCAAAAGCAGATATAAAATCAACCCAGTTCCTCAGTTGTACTTTAGCAGCTAGCCCGGCAGTGTTCCAGCTCAACAACTTAACCTTGTTGGTGGAACAATGGGGGGCGGGCATTGTACCAGACCCTTACAGGTAACAAGGTTTGCTCAATAATAGGCGTGGTCGGCTCAATAATAGGCGCATTTAACTTCCAGAAAGCACCCTTTTTGTTAAATTGTGTAAATCCGTTCAGTAGTTGCGGAGAAATGTAAAGATTTTTAAGATTTACAACTGCAGACGCGGAGGGTCGCGACTCTATCAACGTGAAAAATTAATGTACACATTCTAAAATGCATGAAGGATGTCTAAGACACCCCTATAATACACCCAGGGGGTCAAGGTACTCCTACCCTGACCCCTTCTGTTCTTTTCACCTTGTAAAACATTCCCCCGGGACTGGCTCCGCTTCATGAAATGGCAGGCCGCAACAATTTCCTCAGCTTGCGGCCAGCCAATAGGAGCACTCCTCCTGCCGCGTGCAGCACCGCGTCGGAACCGTGAACCATTTTTGTATATCTGAAAAAACTTTAAATTTCGTGAAGATTCGTCAAACAGCGCCAAAGTTATTAGCAAAACAAAAAATGCTTCGTCCATGGGAAAAGTTGGTCCTAACTATAACTACCTACTGGTTATTGCCAGTAGGATCTGTCTGTCTGTCTGTCTGTCTGTCTGTCCATCTATCTATTTATCTAACTAGATAATCTATCTAGATAGATAGATAATGTATCTATCTATCTATATAGATAGATAGATATATTGCTAATGCCAGCCTGTGTCTAAAATCTCAAAATGTTCTTCAATATACAAATGGTGGCACATGGGGACAGAGTGATTTACCCAACATCAGTGTGGTCAGATGGCGAAGCCAATAAAACAACAATAGTATCCCTTTCACCCACGCAATCCTAAAACCTTATAAAAAATATAATTTCAAAAATGTCATATTAGCACACAAGTTCATTATGGAAAATGGCGGATAAGCTGGTTATCGTAATGCTCGGAGGAATAACCCTATGCCAATATCTAGCTCTCTTCACTTTCCCTGGTCACGTGTGATCAGTGTTAGACCTTTGAGGCTGTAGTACAACTGCCTGCTGCTATGCACACAGTCAAAAACAGAAACTGCTGGGCTCTAGACCAAAACAAGGCAGATGATAAACATCCCGAGCTAGAAAACCACCTCCTTTCTGGTAATGTGAGAGAGGGGAGACATCTTGAAAATTCCTCCCTGCCCCCTAAACACTTGTGAATGCAGAGCAGGACTTATGCTTTTCTACATGCTCTGGATTTGCCCTGAGATTAATGCAAGTCAATTGAAAGCAAATATTTCACCAAAAATATCAGATACCAGGGTTGTTTAGGTTCCAAACATCAACAAGGGTTCAGTCTTCTCCAGCCTTTCCTTAGTGTCGCTGCCTATGTGTTCCTTCCATGCCACATGTTCCTACAAAGTTGCACCAGATGGTGGTGGCTAAGCTGCCCCATGAGAAAATCTAATTGGATATCATTTGCTCATGGAAAACAAGGCCAAAAGCATGCAGATGTGTTGCAATAACTGATGCAGAAGATAAAAGGTTGTCATATATCTTTTGTCTGAGAAAATTCATATTAGTGGCTGATGAAAGCCACCAGGCACCTCCGGTCTGCCCGCTCTATTTCTTGCAAACCAGGTTGAGCCAGGCCCATTCACAGATCACAGGCAAAACTGGGATTTGTATACTTCTACAACATAGGTATATTAACTTGTTTTATAATGCACAAAAGTGCCCAGGCAAACGCTGGGAAATTTACAAGAATTCTAGATTATTCCTGCACCCCGAAACTATTTATTCAGAAAACCCCTGATGACAAATTAAGGAAGCTGACACCCAGGAGAAAAGACAGAAGGAACTGAGTGATACCTAGAAGAGAACAGAGAGAAGGAATCAGTTATGCCTAGGGGAAGAGAAATGGAAGAGTTTAGATGATAACCTGGGGGGCAATAATATGAAGAGCTCGAGACTACCCAGGAATGGTGAGATAGGAGGTAGGTGAACCCCAGAGGAAAAGAGACAGAAGGAGTTGGATGGTTTATAGAGAAGGAGAGATATGTGGAGTTGAGTAATAGCTGGAAGAAGATAAGCAAGCATTTGCATAGCCAATAGGTCTTGCCTTTGGGACCATATATGTGTTTAGCCAAAGCTATTGCCTTTGGCAATGTCTTTAAGCTATGTTGTAGAGCAGCGTGAATGCTGCGTAGCAGGTTGAAAAGTTATACTAAAAAAGTGTTATAAGCATTTTTGTTACCTTATATATAACCAAGAAGACATTATGTAAAACTGAACGACCCTATTAAAAAAAGAATTAACATAAAACAATTCTTCTAGTATTTTTGTCCTTGCAATGCTGGCAACATCTTCCTGCCTGTCCTAATGCTTGTTTGTTACAGCATTTTTTTTGTTAGGTGGTAGGGGGACATAAACAACAGGAGGGTGGAGGTTGGGAAATAGTACCTGAATTACAACACATGCAGCGGACGGACTAGGGAATAATCAACAGATGCCAGATTCCAAGGGCAGACTGCACTTATGGCAAAGGGGCACATTAGAAACTGTGTGGACAGAGTCTAAAATCAGTATAATATCATATATATATATAGAAGCATTGAGGCCAGAGATAATGAAACACAGAAGTAAGAGGGTGTGTGTAGGGGGAAAGAAATAAACACGTCAGAAAGACAGACTGAGTTAGTATGCGAGGAGAAAAACAGACTAGAAAGAACGATACCCCAGTGGCGTAGCTAGGGGGGGGCGATGGGGGCGGACCGCCCCAGGCGGCATGAGTTTTGGGGCGGCAGCCGGCCTCCCTTCCCCCGCTCCTACCTGCGGCCGTTGCGGCCGCAAGAATCGGCCGCGACCGCTACCACCGCCCCCCCCCGCTCTATTTTGCCGAGGGCGGCAAACGCAGGGGCCGCCACGGGCACCCTAAGGCCTAGCTACGCCCCTGCGATACCCACAGGAAGGACAAAGGGTGACAGAGAAAGAGAAATGAGAGAGAAAGAGCAATAAATTGTGTGTGTGTGCGCTTGAGAGAGAGCTAGAGGAAGTGAGAGAGAGAATGAGTGAAACTGAGAGAGGGGGAACTGATAGTGCGTGTCAAAATGAGAGTGGCCACAGGAGAGATGAAAAGAAATAGTGGATGAGTGCCTTGGTGATGGTCAGACAGAGAAAGAGAGAAGGCAGAAGACTAGCGAGAGAGAGAAAAAAGAGCAGCAAAGAGGAAAAGAAATAGAGGAGAGGGGATATGGTGAGAGAAAGAGTGGAAAAAGATAAACAGAGGAGAGAAAGAGGAAGAAGGGAAAGGATGAAAGAGGAAGCGCAAAAGGGAGAGAAATGAATATACAGGAAAGGGGAAATGAGAGGAAAATACATGGAAACCAGGGAGAAAAGAAGCAAAGGAGTGAAGGGGAAAAAGTGAAAACTGACTGAGAAACAAAAATATGAACTGATGTTTGTCAAAGAAAAAAAGACAACGCTTGAGAACTAAAAGATTAGGTAATGTTAGAAATAAAAAGTAGAAAGAGAAGAAAGATAAAAGGTATTAAAGAAGGAACGTTAAGAGGGGTAACACATAGATATTAGCAAAATGAGAGAAATCTATAGAAAGAGTGAGAAGATCAAGGGCAAGAAAGAGAGGGGGAAAATAAACGAGAGTGTTGGAGAGAGGCAGAAAGAGAGAGAGATGAATGAATAAGAGGGCAGAAGAAGAGGACAGGAAAAATAAGAGAGTGTGTGCGAGAGAGGATACGATGGAGAGAAACAGATAAGAAGGAGAGAGGAATTGAGGAAGACGAGAGAGAAGGAAGATGAAGGAGAGAGGCTGGTAGAAAAACAGAAAGAGGGAAGAGAAAACGAGGAAGACAAAGAGGGATAGGAATTAGAGAGAGGGAGCAGAGAAAAACCTGCATGCAACAAAAGAAACCTATAACAGAAACACAGCACAAAACGTTTCTCTCCTCCAGCCTAGGTCTTCAATAACCCTCACAAAAGAGACACCACACTGTTCAGAAAGATTATTTTCTAAGTGATTGATGAGAGTGGACTGTCTAAAAGATGCTTAGACCTTAATCAAGACCTTGCTAGACAATGCAAAACATAATAGTATATCATTTCTTCCACATTCTTGTTAATTTGCATTCTGCAATGTGCATTCCTGAACTTAAAATGAAAGGCATCTAAGCTAAAAAAATAAAAAAAAATAAGGGCTTGCTGAGCATCTCTTACTTGACTTGTCCTCAGGCCATATTACTAATGCTACATAAAACCTTAAATGACATCCCACAGGAAGGAATGCTGAAATGCACAATGTGATGGTGAGCATAATACGCTGAAGACTTTCATGCCTAGACTAGAAATAAATACCTGACTTATAAAGAGGTACATAGCTGTGGACATGTCCCCATGTGATGAGTGTGATCTTCTGCCAGTCATGGTTTTACATCAACAACACTGAGCATGTTGGGATTTATAGGTTAAGTTGCCCCATCACGCAGCTGTGGCTTAGTTTGTGTGTCTGAAACATCAAGACTGTTTGACAGTCACACTTATGATACTGAGATCCATTGACTGCAGATGTGTATGTTTTGAATAAGATAACAAAACTGAGGGATGTGGAATCTAATTAACAATATCAGAGAAATCACAGCACATGTGTTGTCAGTAGTGGAGCTGTTGTACGTTCCTTGAGCACAGGCCATTGTAATAGCATACAAACACACAAATAACAAACGTTGGCATGTCCCTTAAGCTACAAGCTATTCTTCATGTTTACTGTAAGATACTTTAATCAAGGTAGATTTCATTAATATGTGCTTAATTGAAGGTGATTCAAATTAGAATCTCACTAGTTCTAACAACACCACTGCCCCGCCACACACGACACAATAACTAACTGGATGCATAGCCTCAAATGGCCAAGTCTGCTCCATACGACTAAAGACTGACATCCATAGTCTGCCGGCCTCTGAGATGCTGAAACGGTGCTGGAGAACTTCACAGCTGAAGTGGTGCTGTGCTGGAGCCGAGGTGGTGTTGCGTTGTAGCTGAAGTGGCACTGAGCTGGCGCTAAGGTGGTGCTGTTATGGTGCTGGGTTGCATTGAGCTGGTGCTGCACTGGTGCTGAGGTGGTGCCGCGCTGATGCTAAGGGGGTACTGCACTAGTGTTGAGGTGGTGCTGCGTTTGTGCTGAGGTGGTGCAGAGGTGGTCCTGAGGTGGTGCTGTGCTGTTGCTGAGGTGGTGCTGTGCTGAGGTGCTGGTGCTGAGTTGGTGCAGATGTGCTGGCTGATGCTGAGGTGGTTCTGCAGTGCTGACGAGATGCTGCGCTGATGCTGAAGTGGTGCTGCACTGGTGCTGAGGTGGTGCTGACTGGTGCCGAGGTGACGCCAAGGTGGTGCTGAGGCAGTACTGAGTGATGCTGAGGTGGAGGTGGTGCTGCTTAAGCTGAGGTGGTGCTGCATGGATGCTGTGCTGGTGCTGATGTGGTGCTGAGTGAGGCTGAGGTGGTGGTGTGCTGGTGCGGAGTTGATGCTCAGGTGATGCTGAGTGAAACTGAGGTGGTGCTGAGGGATGCTGAGGTGGTGCTGAGTGATGCTGAGGTGGTGCTTAGTCATGCTGAGGTGGTGGTGCACTGGTGCTCAGGTGGTGCTGTGCTGGTGCTCGGGTAGTGCTGAACAAAGCTGAGTTTATGCTGTGCTGAGGTGATGCTGCGCTGATGCTGAGGTGGTGCTGCGTTGCAGCTGAGGAGGGGTTGCGCTGGTGCTGAGGTGGGGCTCTGCTAGTGGTGGTGCACTGATGCTGTGATGGTGCAGTGCTGATGCTGAGATGGTGCTGTACTGATGTTGAGGAAGTGCTGTGCTGGTGCTGAGGTGGTGCTGAGGTTGTGCTGTGCTAATGCTGAGGTGGTGCTGCACTGGTGGTGCACTGATGAGGAGGTGGTGCTGTGCTGATGCTGAGATGGTGGTGTGCTGATGCTGAGGTGGTGCCGTGGTAATGCTTAGGTGGTGCTGTGCTGATGCTGAGGTGGCGCTGCGCTGGTGCTGAGGTGGTACTATACTGGTGCTGAGTGATGCTGAGGTGGTGCAGCGCTGATGCTGAGGTGGTGCTGCACTCGTACTGCGGTTTTACTACACTGGTGCTGAGGTGGTGCTCAATGATTGTGAGGTGGTGCTGAGGTGTTAGTGTGCTTGTGCAGAGGTGGTGCTCAGGTGGTGCTGAGTGATAATGAGGTGGTGCTGAGGTGGGGCTGAGTGATGCTTGGGGGGTGCTCAGGTGGTGCTGCACTGGTGCTGAGGTGGTGCTGCGCTGGTGATACACTGATACTGAGGTAATGCTGAAGTGGTGCTTCATTGGTGCTGAATTGCTGCTGAGGTGGTGAGGCGCTGGTGCTGAGGTGGGGCTGCATTGATGCTGTGGTGGGGCTGCATTGGTGCTCAGTTGGTGCTGTGCTGGTTGAGGTGCACTGATGCAAAGGTGGTGCTGTGCTGAGATGGTGCTGTGCTGATGCTGAGGTTGTGCTGTGGGGTGGTGAGTGATGCTGAGGAGATGCTGCACTGGTGCTGAGGTGGTGCTGAGGTGGTGCGGAGTGATGCTGTGGTGGTGCTGAGTGATGCTGTGCTGGTGCGATGATGCTGCGTTGATGCTGAGATGGTGGTGCGGTACTGAAACTGAGGTGGTGCTGCGCTAGTAGTGAGGTGGTGCTGCACTGGTGCTGAGGTGGTGCTGCACTGGTGCTGAGATGGTGCTGAGGTGGTGCTGCGTTGGGACTGAGGTGGTGTTGTGGTGGTGGTGTTCTGGTGCTGATGAGTGATGCTCAGGTGGTGCTGCAGTGGTTCTGCTGAAGTGGTGCTGAATGACGCTGACTGGTGTTGAAGTGGTGCTGCGCTGATGCTGAGGTGGTGCTGCGGTGGTGCTGAGGTGGTGTTGCACTGATACACTGGTGCTGAGGTGGTGCTGCACTGATGCTGCAGTGGTGCTCAGGTGGTGCTAAAGGGGTGCTGTACATGTGCTGAGTGATGCTCAGGTGGTGGTCTGGTGGTGCTGTGCTGAGTAATGGTGAGGTGGTGGTGAGTGTTGCTGAGGAGTTGTGGAGTGCTACTGAGACGTGCTGCGCTGGTGCTGAGTGATGTTGAGGTGGTGCTTAGGTGGAGCTGCACTGGTGCAGAGTGATGCTGAGGTGGTGCTCATAAAAGACACACTTAACATTCTGCTATACAAGTGATCATTTTATATCCACTGCACATGTCCACAAAGAGTGGCCTTGAAAGTCACAATTATTGCAACACAGGGGATTGGTCAGAATGGCCATGTGCAGAGTTTATATTCAGAGAAACAAATAATTTGGTTAGTACTAATCTCAAATGAGGGATGGAGTGAGCAAAGAAACAGAACCGTTATTTTCGTAAAGATTTTAGAGGTGGCTACTTTGACACTTAAACAGCAGTAGCCCCTTGAATAAACATCCTTAGTACATGCAACCACTGAAAACATTTTTCACCCTGTCACCAACCCCCTTACCACTCAAAGACAAACGGGGCCTGGGATGCCCACATTCCAGTGATGAAAAGTCGCATTTTACGATCCAAAAAGCATCATACTGACGCATTTATATGATTTCCAGCTAAGGTTTACAAGCCCTGTGTGTTCAACATGCATTTATATACAATAAATGTAAACGAAAATCATTTACATAGTGGTTGTTCAGAAGTTCTTGGGTGAATCCGGCCCTTTTGGACCCATGTTGGACACCCATCATCCATATAGTCTGACATAATAAGAAACTTTGAAAACAGCTACAAATCAAATGTGTGATTTTACACCACTGGAACGTACACTTAAAAATTTTGTGTGTAGACTGTATTCAAAAGAAACATTTAAGCAGGTGGTGCTGAGTGATACTGAGGTGGTGCTGAGTGATACTGAGGTGGTGGTGAGTGATGCTTTGGTGGTGCTGTGCTGGTGCTCAGGGGGAAACATCCTTTATTACGAAGACGGAAGCATGCTGTGCCTTTACAACGCAGGCAATAGAACGAACGTGTCGTTACCACGCATTTGTTTAGCACGCAAGTTGTTACAACGACTTACTTTAGGAGGCGCATTTGTGGAATGGTGTTGGATTTTAAGTCTAACACCTTCCCTACTGTTGTGCAGACTGGAGTTGGAATAGTAAATGATACTATTGCAAACTCCAGCGCCCCCCTAAGGCAAGTCGTTGTAGTGACTTGCGTGCTAAAGGAACGCGTTGTAACGACGTGTCCATTCTAATGCTGGCGTTGTGAAGGCATGCGTGCTAAAGGCATGCAGGATTCAGTCATACAACCGGGCTCAGGTTGTGCTGAGTGATGCTGAGTTGGTGCTGCGCTGGTGCTGAGGTGATGCTGCACTGGTGCTGAGGTGGTGCTGCGCTAATGCAGTGCTGCGTTGGTTCTGAGTTGCTGCTGCGCTGGTACTGATGTGATGCTGAGGAGATGCTGCACTTGTGCTGTATTGATGCTGTGGTGGTGCTGAGTGATGCTGTGCTGATGCTGAGGTGGTGGTGCTGCACTGATGCTGAGGTGGTGCTGTGCCGGTAGTGAGGTGGTGATGCACTGGTGCAGAGGTGGTGCTCTGCTGGTGCCGAGGTGGTGCTGCACTGGGGCTGAGTGATGCTGAGGTGGTGCTGTGCTGGTGCTGTGCTGGTGCTCAGGTGCTGCTGAATGATGCTCAGGTGGTGCTGCTGCTGAAGTGGTGCTGAGTGGTGCTGAGGTGGTGCTGTGCTGGTGCTGCGGTGGTGCTGAGGTGGTGTTGCACTTATGCACTGGTGCTGAGGTGGTGCTGCGCTGATGCTGCAGTAGTGTTGAAGTGGTGCTGTGCTGGTGCTGAGTGATGCTGAGGTGGTGCTGAGTAATGGTGAGGTGGTGCTGAGGTGGTGCGGAGTGATGCTGAGATGGTGCTGAGTGATGTTGAGGTGGTGTTGAGGTGGTGCTCAAGTGGAGCTGCACTGGTGCTGAGTGATGCTGAGGTGGTGCCTCATACTGCCAGCTACAGCATCGTTAAGGGTGACCCCTGACAACAAAATGCTGAAAAGGACTGATTGCACTTCAGACTAGGCTCCCTGTGTAAAATAATTGAAGATCTGTGGGTTGAAAGCACATCCTGTCACTGAAACGCCTGTCTATGTGTGCGTACAGACAAACCAAGTGGACAAAAAGAATATCGACAAACATGAAGGTGTGTGTGCTCGTACATACTTTTATCTTTCTCATCACATATGGCTATTGCCACGTTTAGGTTATTGAAACAGCAGATATCAACTACAGTGGAACAGCTGCTGTCACAAGTGAGTGGCGCTGAGGCGAGAGCGGAAAGGGAGGTAGGTGAGAATGGAGGAGGGGTGGGGAGATGAGAGGCTGGGAGAGGAGAGCGAGTTGAGTAGCCTGCCTACATTTATTGCACGAAACAAACTGTGTGTTCATCTACACCAAGCACAATGCTTGAAGTAGATCAATAGATAGTGTTGTGTTTGCAGTACAGATATCTGGCTGCATAAGTACACAATATTTTCAGCTCTCTGTCTGGTTGCATTTAGTACATGATGCAAATCGTGCTGTTTGAGTGAGAACATGATTTACAGTGGTCAGCTGAGCACATTCGGAAAGCCAATAAACACAACAATGCTAAAGCACAAGCTGAGGCAGAAGAAACAAGCATTGGCATAGCCAATAGGTCTCGCTTTTGGGACCTTATAAGTATTTAGTTATGCAGCACAATATCCTTGGTGCAACAACATCAACTGTTGCATGGCTAAACACTTATAAGGTCCCAAAGGCGAGACCTATTGGCTATGCTGTAAATGCAGGTTGCCCCAGGAAAACCCCTCCCCAGAGCAAGATCCAATAGCTAAAAAGGCAAATGTTGTTATACCTTGAAATGAAAACGACATTTCATTGAAAACTATTTGGGTGAAGTATCTGCTTTAAAAATAGCATTAATTTCAAAAGAATGCTTAGCATTTTTGTAAACATGATTTTATTTTTTTAGAATGAATGCGATTGAGTGAATCGGAGAGCAATTGAGCCAGGGGTATACTTAGGGAGACTAGGTGAGAATGAGTGAGATTGAATGGGAGGAGTGAGTCACAATGTGACTGGGTAAAAATGTTTGAGTTACAGATAGATTGAGACTAAGTGATCAGGAGTGAGACTGAGAGAGTAAGTAAAAATGAGTGAGACTGAGTGGGTCAGAGTGAGACTGGGTGAGTCAGAGTAAGTGAACGTGAAGGTAAGTGAATGAGAACATGTGAGAGAGTAAGACTGAGTGGAAGCGAGTGTGAGTGAACCCACCTAGCGAAAGTCAGGCTTGCTCACTGCAATTTGGGCCAAGGCTTACACCCCACCACTTTAAATGTTCATCAGCTGCCACTGTGCAGGCGTCTGAATAGTCCCCTAAAGCACTAACCTGACTACCCCAGCTTGACACCCGTGCATGAGCCCTGGTGTGTCCTGCCAATCAGGAGCTGCCTCTGACCACACTTTGCTATTGGACCTACTAGTAGTCAGTGCACTCTTGGTGAGATGGGCGAGCGCCTGATGTCCGATGCAACCACGAATAAGAACAGTCTTAACTCGACGGCGTGCCTCGAACAAGAGTCCGGCTTTAACGCTTGCGTGTCAGCCAAAGAGCAACTACTGCCCCCGTAGCCCCTTTTTAAATGGCGATTCTTCTGCAGGAATTCAATAAAGTTGCGCAGAACGCAAGTGCGTGCTACTGTGTTGGTCGAGTATAACGTATTTGACAAGAAGACATTTTAGGCTGAAATGTGCTGCTTTTCAGCAAAATATAAACAAAGGGGAAAAAAGACCATTGGGTTGCCTAATGAACAAGAGGAAGTCACGTCAGATAACATCGCTCGTGCTCCCTGAAACTGCAACACGAGCTGGTATGTCATTCCCTGACAGAACGCGCGCGGCTCCTGCGCCCGGAGCCGATCGATAGAGTGGAAATTGCTTGCCGTTTCCGCTGAAGAGCGCGCTTTAGTGTCTCTGCTCGGATTCGCACTGTCGCCGGATCAGCGCCTGCGAGGCAGGGCACGCTCTTTCCGGGGTTGGGGTCACTTGTAATCTCCCGCCCTACACTCGAGTAAAGCGGTCAGGGGTCAGGGTAGCTTTACTAATTCCTTCACTTTTAGAGGTCTGCTGTACGTCCACGGGTGAATGTAAGCAAGTGAAATGGGTCCCCAAATCCTAGGTTGGGTGTATAAAACAACTTTTGGGTTACTGTGGGCCCTCAAAGCCTGGTGCCGCTGCAGGCCTGATAGCTGCGCCCTGCTAGTCTATAGAGATAAAAGTACAGCGGGCACCAATTGAAAGCAGAAACAAGCATGAGCGGGAAGGGGGGCGACGCGAGTGGTGGCGCGCGCGCCGCCACAGAGAGCGATCTGCTTCCACCATCGCGCCTGCGTCTGGGCACGATAATGGGAAACAGATGTTGGCCCTGTGCGCGTAACCGCAGGAAAAAGGCCATGACGCACGAGCGTCTGGTCAGCTTTCCAAACCCCCTTACTAAAAGTCTCGCAAGCAGCGCATGCGCTGCTCTAGGCTTGACCTAAAAAGTAGTGCGCCAAAACTAATATATGGCCGATAGTGAAATGATCCATGTAACAAGGCCAGTCTCCAGGGCATGACCAAAACAGCAAAAGGAGGGACAAATGTAAACTATTCACCAACGAAAACAAAGTAATTTCGAAAGACACATGAAGGAACAAATGAAAACGGATGGGCGTGCTGAAAGCCCATACAGTAGATACAGAATGTCTCGAGAGAGAGCGCATGAGCTGCTTAGGCTCGACCTAAAAAAAGGGACTAGGTAATTTCCCATGGCAGTGAAACAGAATGGGCTGATGATGACAGACGAAGAAGTGTGGGACAACAGTGATACCAGTGGGAAAATAAATAAAAGGATCTAGGAGATACAAACGGAAAGAGATAGAAGGAGTTAGGTGATACTCTGAGGAAAGAGTTGGAGCTAGTTGAGAGCCAAGGGAAAGAGAGATAAGGAGTGGATTGTTGGCTAAGGGGAAAGGCATAGATGTAAGTGGGTGTTACCTTAAGAAAGAGACAGAAAGCATTGGGTGATACCCTGGAGAAAGAAACAGGAGCTGAGTGATAGCCAGTAGAAATATAAATTAGGAGCAGGATGATATCCAAGGGAAAGAATAAGGAGGAGCTGGTGCTATCCTGACAAAAGAGACAGGAGGTGGGTGATGCTCAGAGGAAAGAGATAGAAGGAGCTGGGTGATATCCTGGGGAAAGAGCAAGAAGGAGCTGGTGCTAGTCATGGAAAAGAGGGAAAAGAGCAAAAAGAACAATTGATGGACAGAATGCAGAACAATGTCATACATTCACCCCAGTACAGAGATCTGGGCCTAAATCCATCGTTTTTTTGCTCACCATGCCATTCCAGTTTGGACCCAGCCATATGCAAATCAGTCTTGACCCTGCGCCCAATGGGAGCAGTCCAGTCCGAACTGCCAGGCCAGGTCCTCCCAGGACTGGAAACAAGCATCCTTGGACCGGTTTCGGCTTTCAGCCCTCATCAGCCAGGATAGCTTGACTCCAGTGGCATGGAGAGCACTGGACCCACGTCTAGCATACTCGTCCCACTGGGTGACAAATGCAAAAAGAACAATTGATGGACAGAATGCAGAACAATGTCACACATTCACCCCAGTACAGAGATCTGGGCCTAAATCCATCGCTTTTTGCTCACCATGCCATTCCAGTTTGGACCCAGCCATATGCAAATCAGTCTTGACCCTGCGCCCAATGGGAACAGTCCAGCCCGAACTGCCAGGCCAGGTCCTCCCTGGACTGGAAACAAGCATCCTAGGACCGGCTTCGGCTTTCAGCCCTCATCAGCCAGGATAGCTTGACTCCAGTGGCATGGAGAGCACGGACCCACGTCTAGGCATACCCGTCCCACTCGGGGTGACAAATGCAAAAAGAACAATTGATGGACAGAATGCAGAACAATGTCATACATTCACCCCAGTACAGAGGTGAATGTATGACATTGTTCTGCATTCTGTCCATCAATTATTCTTTTTGCATTTGTCACCCCGAGTGGAACGGGTATGCTCAGACGTGGGTCCCGTGCTCTCCATGCCACTGGAGTCAAGCTATCCTGGCTGATGAGGGCTGAAAGCCCGAAACCGGTCCTAGGATGCTTGTTTCCAGTCCAGGGAGGACCTGGCCTGGCAGTTCGGGCTGGACTGTTCCCATTGGGTGCAGGGTCAAGACTGATTTGCATATGGCTGGGTCCAAACTGGAATGGCATGGTGAGCAAAAAAACGATGGATTTAAGCCCAGATCTCTGTACTGGGGTGAATGTATGACATTGTTCTGCATTCTGTCCATCAATTGTTCTTTTTGCATTTGTCACCCCGAGTGGAACGGGTATGCTCAGACGTGGGTCCCGTGCTCTCCATGCCACTGGAGTCAAGCTATCCTGGCTGATGAGGGCTGAAAGCCCAAAACCGGTCCTAGGATGCTTGTTTCCAGTCCAGGGAGGATCTGGCCTGGCAGTTCGGGCTGGACTGTTCCCATTGGGTGCAGGGTCAAGACTGATTTGCATATGGCTGGGTCCAAACTAAAATGGCATGGTGAGCAAAAAAAACGATGGATTTAAGCCCAGATCTCTGTACTGGGGTGAATGTATGACATTGTTCTGCATTCTGTCCATCAATTGTTCTTTTTGCAGTCATGGAAAAGAGGCATGAAATGGGTGATGCTCAGAGGCAAGAGATAGAAGGAGATGGGTGATATCCAGGGGGAAAGAGCAAGAAGGAGCTGGTGCTAGCCATGGAAAAGAGAAAGGAGGTGGGTGATGCTCAGAGGAAAAAGATAGGAGCTGGGAGATATCCAGGGAAAAGAGAGAGAAGAAGTTAGGTGATACCCGGGGAAAGAGATTGGAGCTGGATGATACACAGGAGAGACAGAAGAGGCTGAGAGCTACTCAGGGGAATTAGATGGAGGGAGCTGGGTGATATCCAGGGGAAAGAGCAAGAAGGAGCTGGTGCTATCCAGACAACAGAGACAGGGGGTGGGAAATACTAAGAGGAAAGAGATAGGATGAGCTGGGAGATATCCAAGGGAAAGAGAGAGAAGAAGCTGGGTGATATCCGGGGGAAAGTGATAGAAGAAGTTAGGTAATACCTAAGGAAAGAGTTAATAGCTGGGAGAGAAGATAGAAGAGGCTGGGCAATACTCAGGGGGATTAGACAGAAGGGGCTGGGAAATATCCAGGGGAAAGAGCAAGAAGGAGCTGGTGCTATACACGGAAAGTAACTAGAAGGAGGTGGATGCTATCCAGGGGAAGTGATAGAGGCTGCTCGGTGATATCAAAAGGAAAATGATAAAAGGAACTAGGTGATAGCAGTGGGGAAAAAGATAGATGGAGCTGTGTGAGACCAGTGAAAAGAGACAGAAGGAATTAGAAATACATAGAGGAAAGGGAAACAGGGAGCTGGGTAATACCCTGTGGAAAGAGAGAGAAGGCGCTGGCTGATACCCTGAGGAAAGAGATAGCAGGAGCTGTGTGAAACCCTGAGGAAAGAGATAGCACTGGTTGATTCCCCAACGAAAGTGATAGAAGGAGCTGGGTGATACCCTGAAGAAAGAGATAGAATGAGATGAGTGGTAACCATAGGAAGGAGGTAGAAGCAGCTGGGCGATTCCTAGGGAAGAGAGGCCAAGGGAGCTGCGTAATACTCAGGAGAAAGTGACAGAAGAAGCTAGCGATACCCTGCGGCAGGAAATAGAGGGGTGGGTGATACCCAGGGGAAACATATAGAAAGAGCTGGGTGATGCCCATGGGAAAGAGATAGGAGATAAATGCAATCAACAGGAAGGAGTTAAAAGGAGCTTGGTGATGCCCAGTGGAAAAGAAGGAGAAGGAGTTATGTGATGCCCATGGAAACGAGATAGAAGGACCTGGGTGATGCCCGGAGGAACAAGGTAGAAGGAGCTAAAAGAACTACAGTGATATAGATGATTCCCAAAGAAAGACGGAATGAGCTGGGTGATACCCAGTGCAAGGGATGAATAGAATGGGTGTGAGAGCAGCACATGGGAGATTGGTAGATGGAGCTAGGTAGCACACAGATGAAGAGTGATAGCAAGAGTTAGGTAAAATCTAAGCAGAAAGAAGAGCTATAATGGGCAAGAAAATGCACAAAGGATGAGTGACAGGATGAGGTAGGTGATACCTAGGGTAACAGAGAGCTAGAAGGAACTAAGCAATGCACATCAAAAATGAATACATGGAACAGGTAATACCCAGGTGGAAAAGAGAGATATGTTATACCCTGGGGGAAAAGAGAGATCAAGTGATATGCAGGAGAAAGAAGAGATAGGCAGAACCAGGTGATACACAGGAGAATAAAAGCATGCAAGAGCTAGGTGATGTACAGGAGAAAACAGACAAAAGGTAATATTTACGGAAAAAGAGATGGAAAAGGATGGCAATAGTGATGTGTAGGGGAAAAGAGAAAGAAACAGTTAGGTGATACCCCAGAAGGAGAGAGTTGGAGCAAAGTGATACCCATGACAAAAGAGATAGAAGGAACTTGGTGAACCGAAGTGGAAAGAAAACGAGGAGGAGTTATGTAACACTCAGTGCAAGGCAAGAGTGATGAACAAATAGGTGAAGCTCATGAGACGAAATGAGTAGAAATATGAGGATTTTCACATAGTTTGTGAAGTAATAGGCCTTTGTTTATGGAAGGTGAAGAGCAAATAAACACCACGGCCCCTACAAACATAGATATTCTATAAAATACAGCAAGATTGGGGCATTTTCTGGCACCTCTTGAAAGCTGTTCATCTTCAGACCTTTGTGCTTGTCCTCAAACCGCTGTGCAATAGAAGAGGCAGATGTTTAAAGGTTGGCATAGTCGCTGAGGTCACTTGAAGGTTCATGTGCTATCTCTGGTAGTTTGCACGTAGGACTTGTCTCTTAGTAACAAGACCCAGAATTGAGTGGGTGTCCTTCACACGATGGTGAATGTTGACTTCTGCTCACGTGTTGGATGTAATGCATAGAAATGAGTCTTGGGCCACAAACTTGATGGGCGCAAGGTATGTTTTTCTGCAGTGCCCAAGTGTGACCGAGGTACCGTATACAGCTGAAACTGGAAACATGTGCAAGGGTGTATGTTGGTGGTCAGCAACATCTTCAAGTATTGCACTGTGTTGATGTTGACATTTTGGTTGAGATAGAGGAAGACTGAACTGGATATATCAAAGAGAATGAAAAAGTTCCTAGCTAACGAGAAGGAAAGTTTCAATTCTATTATGGACAAGGAGGCGAGGATTATGCATCACTTTCTTCACTTTATTAAATCAGCAGCCTTCAAAGAATATATGTAAAGAAAAAAAAGCCAAGACTGCATATCCCATGAACCACTGGCGGATGAGTCTCTATAACAACCATAGTCCAATCATAACACAGTCCGATGTATATAAGTGTGTGATGTCCCTTCCTGTTCCTCTTCTTCACTGGAGGAAGTTAACCTTGAACGTCTGTCCTATTTGAATTTCTGATCATTACCTACAAAACAGAGAGGTAACCCACGTTATCCAATTCTTCACAACCTTTTTGTACATAAACTCTTCGTCATGTCTGTACGTCCATCGTATGGACCATTTTACAATGTGAGTGATAAGCATTAAACCAAGATAAACAGATGTCAATTTGTACATGTTAAATCAGGTATTAACATTACTTACTGGTAACAAAGTATCAAAAGGAGGGCTGGAGATCACTCTCTGATGCCTCCGGGTGGGATAATCCTCTCCTCCTTATCCTTAATAGAAATGCAATGACATGGAGGTCACTACCCCGTCATATTGCTAAGACTCGAAGGCAACAGTGGCCGTACGGAGAGATAGGAGTGGTTCACTGTCTATTGGAATCTCTGATAACGAAGCTTCCTCCACCAATAACTTTTCTAGGGGGCTCTACCTTTGACCATTTTGAAGGTGCTGGATCTCTTTTTAAATCCCTCATGTGACAGGGGTTAACTGCACATCAGATACAGGTCCGTGTGGAGTGATTGGAAGGGATATATACACATATGTACGATTCCCTACCTCCGTCTCTGGATTCACCTAACTCCTTTGAGGTTGGCCAGGAGTTGTTGCTCGTAGAGAATTAAGATAACAAATTGTGGCTGGGAGATATCGCTTTTCCTGAAGAAGGTGGTTGTCAAATTCTAGTACCCACCGATACGCGTCGATGCTTTACAAAATTTGATACACTAGATCTTTGGGACATTTGTTAGTCGAAGATAACTAAATATATGAAAAATTCCGACTTTCAACAAATGATCTGTGACAGACTGGTGTTTGTTCAATGACATGATATAACTGTCTAATGTGTTCTTCCGCTGTGTTGCTTGTGTAATGAAGGTTCATTGATTGTCAATTGTATGATGTGTCTAATGAAATGTGTTTTCTATGCTTTTTTTAAATTGTTTGTAACAAACTATTGTTTTTAGTGATGAAAGTGTTTGTATTGTGTTTTTAAAGTATATACATTAAACTGCTAGAAGGAATTTGGCCCACATTGAGTATATATATATATATTTACTCATTTTTAACTTCAATTTATGTTTTGGTGATATTGGTTTACTATTGGGGTGTACGTTTGAGAGTGAAGTGACTGATCTTGCCAAAGGGGATTTTGATTTTTTTGACCTTAATAGAATTGAAACTTTCCTTCTTGCTAGCTAGTACGAAATTTGTCATTCTGTCAGGACCGGAGGCGAGGATTATGCATGTTCAAAGCTTAACTTACCACCAAAGCTGTGCCTTCCGAAATGGGTTTGAAGTAAAACTTCTAAAAGGATGACTCGGATGACCAGACCACAGCATTCATAATGACCTCCAGTCTACCACCTACCTGTATGGCCTTAGACGCCATTGCTCCCCTTGTGGAATGAGCCCCAAACATTTGTACATCAACACCCACTTCTGCCATGGTCCATCGTACCCACCTGGCAATGGAAGGTGAGGCTACCGCCTTAAATGGTTTTCTTTGGGGCAATCAGAAGTTGCCTCTCACCCGCCGGTCTGATGTTTGTTGTCATTTCCTCATATGCTTTAATGCATCTTCCCACGCATAACTTAGGGTTCTCAGTAAATGCAGGATAAGATACTGACCTGGTATTAGTCTTAGTTCTTCTAGATATGGTAAACGGACCCCCTCTGGTGTGAAAACCTTAGCTGAAATATCCAATGCCCTCACATCCGACACACATTTGCATGAGATTAGACATAATAAAATGGCCAGCTTTGCAGAAAGCTCTTTTCGTGACAGGTACTGGTTGTCCTGCCAACTCATGATGAATCTTGGTGCCACATTAATATCCCACAGGCCCGAATATCTGGGCTCCGGAGGTTTAGAGAGTCGAATACCCTTCATTAGCTTACAAGCCCAAGGGTGTCCCCCAACCAGTACATTGCAAATGGTATCATGTCCGGCTGAGATGGTTGACCTAAAGGAGTTGACTGTACGGTATGCCAGCCCTGACAGTGCCAATTCTGCCCAAAAATGTAATGTACGAGTAACATCTGCCCCCAAGGGAACCAGATGTCTCTCCAAACACCAACGATGCCACAGTCTCCAAACTGAGCGATATCTCTTGATGGTGCCTGTAGCCCACACCTTGCAGTGTCTGCTGAAAGGTGATCATTTTTCCAGCGTCTCCGGAAATCCTCCATTCCATGAGGGAGAGATGCCCCTGCAGAACCATTGGGCGAAGACCACCCTGATGGTCCCAGAGGCTCAAAGGGAATAAGGGCAGTTCTATCGAGAAATCCCATGACAGTTCCATCAATGTCGGGAACCAAGCCTGCGGCTTCCGGATCAGTGTTACTAACACCAGTGATGCTGTTTGTCGTCTGACCTGAGCCGCTACTCTGGGAATCATCATAAATGGTAGAAAGGCATACGGATGATCCCGTGACCAATTCTGGAGGAACACGTCCACTGCTACTGCCTCCTCACGTCTTGTGCTAACTGATGGTTTAGTCCGGATGCAAAGCGGTCCAAGTTGTATGGATCCCATCTCTCCATCAGGGTCAGAAAAATTGTGCTATTCAGCTGACAGTTGCTGCTGTCTGTGAAGTTACTGGAGTTCCAGTCTGCCACCGTATTCTGAATCCTCTGAAGGTATTCCGCCATCACCAAGATCTGCTTCTGTAGGCAATAATGCCAGAAGACCTTTGCCATATCCAACAGGGTCTTCAAGCGAGTGCCTCCCAACCGGTTGATGTATTGGACTGCAGAGACGTTGTCCATCTGCAAAAGAATGCAGCAGGATACCTTGTCCCTGGGGATGGATTTGACCACGAAGGATCTGGCCAGGACTTCCGGGCAATTGATGTGTAATTGCAGCTCCTTCTCTGACCATCTGCTACCCATAGTCACATCGCTGCATCTGGTCCCCCAGCCCTGACAGCTGGCATCTGATTCTATGATGATGTTGGGCGTCGTTCTAAAGATCACTCTCCCGTTCCAGGCGTCCATGTGGTCGATCCACCACTGAAGTTCCGCCCTGACTTTGGATGATAAAGAGATCAGTTCTGAGTAAGTTAGCCCCCTCCGTAGATGTGTCACTTTCAGTCTGTAAGGCGCGGTAGTGCAGTGGCCATGGGAAAATGGCTTTTATAGATGACAATAGGAGTCCCACTATCCTGGCCAACTGCCGAAGGGAGATTCTGTCCCGCCTCAGGGCATTTCTGAATTCCTTCTGTATTTTAGAGACCTTTGAAGTCGGTAGGCTCAGGGATGCCACTACTGAGTCGATGAGGAACCCCTAGATGGTCATATGTTGGGTGGTATCAGTTTGGATTTCCGTTCGTTGATGACAAAACCCAATTCCTGGAAGAGCGCAATAGTCATGTTCAGATTGTGTCTGAGTTGTGCTTGAGACTGGCCCATGAGAAGGATTTCGTCCAGATAGATGATCATCCGTACTCCCCTTGTGCGGAAAACCTCTACCACAGTTGCAGGAGCTTGGAAAAGCACCATGGGGCCGATGAGAGGCCATGGGGAGAGCCCGGAACTCATAAATCTGTCCCCTAGAAGCGAATTTGAGAAATTTGCGAAATTTGCGATGAGGGGTGTAAATGGCAATTGAGAGGTAGGCATCCTTGAGGTCCAGTCTGACCATCCAGTCCCTCGTTAGGAGGATGTCTTTTAGAAGATGGATACCTGCCATCTTGAAGTGGCGGTACACCAGCCACTTGTTGAATTATCTCAAGTTTATGTCTGGCCTGAAGCCCTTGTCCTTTGTTCTCTACGAGAAATAAGTTGCTGAAGAACCCATGTAGGTGTAGTACTGACCCGTAAATTGTGCCTTTTTCCAGGAGCTCTGTCACTTCTGAATCTATCAGATTCATCTGTTCGGTCGAGAAGACCAGAGGCCTTGAGCATACCCCCTGTATTGGAGATCCGTAGATCTCTATGTGGTAGCCCCGAACCATTTGAAGGACCCCTGGGTCCAGGGTAATCTTACCCCAATTGTGAGCATACTTTAGAAGTCTCCCCCCTAGATTTTGAGGGGAAGAAAGGAGGCTGCTTACTGGAATTTCCTCCTGGTGCGTTTGTGCCTCCTCTGCCGACTCAGTTGCCCTTTCCTCTGCCTGTGCCCCTGTTGGGGTAGAAGGGTCCCTGTCGACATCGTTCCTAGGCATTGTTCCTCTTGAACTGACCTCTAGAGGGGCCTTGTTGGTACGACCGGCCGGAGAAGCGGCCCCTGCCTCTTCTGGCCCCTGCAAAACTGCAAAAACCTTCCTGAGGAAGATCTTCTTAATGGAGGATTGAGCCTTGTCACGAGCAGAGAAGGTCACTACAAATTCAACTAGCTCCTTGATAAAGGGTTGCCCAAACCGATTACCCTGAGCTATGGCCCCAGCTTATGAGGTTGCAAACTCCCAACCTTGGGGTCTATCAGATTCTTTCAGCCACTATTGCCAATTCGAGTTGCCTAGCAAGCAAACAACCATCTGCACCCAGCCTGAAACTATTTCTCTGGACATGGGAACACCTGGATTCCTCTGCCATCTGAATGATCTGTGTGATGGGGTCTGACTACATCAAGAACTTTATCCTGGCATGACCGCCAGGATCGATCTATGCCCTTCTTAGGGCCCTTCATATATTTGCCAAAAAAGGTGCACATTTTGGCGTCTAAGTCTGGCGTGGCCGCCACCTTTCCCTTCAATGGGGGTCTGGGACACTCTTTTATTTATTTGACAAGTTTTATATAGCGCTGGCTAGACCCGGAGGTATCAGAGCGCTTTACATGAGGATCAGTGAGTTACAAGTTACAAAATTACATCAGTGACAGGAGCCAAGTAAAACATAGGAGAAAAAAACAATGAATTCAACAATAACATGGGTTATTAGCGCATAGCATAGCCACGACATACGTCACATGAGGTGTGGAAGGTAGGGGGGAAATGGTAAAAAAAAAGGGGTAAGGAATGCAGATCGGGTCAGGTAGGCTCGGCTGGAAGGGGGAGGCAGTCACAGGAACACGGAGAGAGGAAGGCGAGGGGGGAAAGGAAACAAAGCAGAGAGACAAGGAAGAAATATATCCAATGTCCGGCTGGGTAGGTGACGGCCGCGGGGGTGAAACCGAAGCCAATCTCCTCTATAGCTGCCTAAACAGCTCCACCGGGCATCGGCCATGTTTCTCGGGCTCCCCGGCCAGCATAACATACAACATTTCTTTTTTTTTTTTTATATATTTTTAGTCCAGACTTTTCCGATGTTATTAGGTCAATTGAGTTTATGTCTGATCCGGAGATCAATTTAAGGTTCTTTGCCTATTGTTTAGTGGTTATATTACAAATACTCCGTTGCTAGTTGCCATCTTAAGGTCAGGCAGTTCACTGAAAGTGAGTTAAGGCATTGGGCGCCTTTTTGGTGGCCATTTTGAAGTCAGGCTGTTCCCAAGTAGTACATAAAAAGTAAGAAAATAAGCCCCTTACTTCTGGAAATGTCTCTTTTCTTTTTTGTATTTCTATAGTGGAGGTACAGTGATTTGCTTCAGGCTCCCTCCGGTGACCGTCTTTCAGATCGCGTTTCCGAGTACAACGTGTACTCTGATGATCGCTAAGCACGGAATCCCAGGAGAAGTGAAGAAGGAAAAAAAAAAAAGAAGCAAGTAGTTGGGCTGGCCGCCTCCAAGTGAGCTGCGAGACAAGCCCGAGAAGCCACTGGACTCTTCCCTGCCGCGACCGCCTCTGTGTCAAGCGCTCCTGCGAACCTGGGAAGGGCTGAGCCCCATGCGGACACTCTGCGACCGGACCTCGGCCAGCTTTGCTCGGGGGAGGCGCTGTCCGCCCTCCCCATGGCCGGCGTGCGGGTGACTGCCGCTGAACAGCCGTGCTGCTGGGGGCCGTCATCGGGCGCCAGCTCATCCGCTGGCAGGCACCACTGCAAGCATGCCACGGTGCTTCGGACTGGGTTCGGTACCAGGTCCGCTGGGTTGACCCTACCTTCGCTTGGGCAAAGCGGCAGATGCGGCAGCGCTCGAGGGCCACGAGGCTAGCGCCTCTCAGCAGCGGGTAAAGAGGCAGGCCAGCTCCCGATCCGCATCTCCGTCCCAGGAGACTGCCATCTTGAGGAAGACCACCAAGTTTGCCCGTTTATCACCCCCGCCCGCCTTCAGCAAATGCCTCGGGGAACCCAGGGGGATTGCCGAGCCGGGCGCCCGGTCGCAAGGGGGGGGAGATGGTTCGGATGGAGTCCAAAGCTCGGGAACACGCCAAAAGGCGATCCCCAGACCGGGAGCTCCCGGCCGGAGCTCCTTACTCGTCGGCCATCTTCCAGTCGGCCATCTGCCCTAAGTCTCACCCTGACTTTCTTCTCCAGAAGTTGGCAGTTCTTATTGGCCACATAGTCCGCCACCTTTTGGTCTGGGGGGGCCACTCGGTGGACCGGGGATGATAAATACTGGTGGGATCAAACATATCTAAGTGTCCAGCATCCCTGTCTGGAGAATCAGAGGCATTGGATCCCGGACGCCATGGTCTGCCCGAGTTACGATCCTCGTCAGAGGAGAAGCCCCCTTCTGAATCACCCTCCCCTCTATAGGGAACCCCAATATCAAGGTCTGAATTTGGAGCGACCACTGCGCTATTTTCTCTGAGTTCGTCTTCCTCCTGGTAGTGTGCATGTTTCAGCGCATGCACACTCTTATGGAAGGTCTCTCTTAGCCTTTTTTCTCCAGACATACTTCCATTAGGACCTGCACCTAATGATGAAGGGTCACTGAAAACTCCTGGGATGCTTTTGGCTAATTTGTCAACTTAATCCCGCAGGGGGGCCAGCGCTCTAGATATAGCTTGAGTCAGCGCTTTGTCCACACCTGCAGGGAGACGCTGGGGAGGCCACTCTTCTACAGCCCCCTGGAAAGAGGAATACATGTGATCCCTTAAAGATTCCATATGAAAATGAGGGTGAGAGCACAAGAAAGAATTCTAACGCCCAAAAAAGTGTGCTGGGCAGCCCCCTCGCAGGTGCTCACTAACCGGTATAAAACAGGTGCAATGTGGTTAACACGCCACCAGGTGGCGTGATCAGCCATGCGGCTTCTTAGCGTGAGGGGAAAAAACAACCGTTGTAGCGGTGCGTGCTGCGAGGGTTGGCAGGAAAGCCCTGAGGGAATTCGAATGGGAACTCCTCAACAGGACTTCCCAAAACGCACAGGCAAGCCAGTGAGAGTGCTAGTAAGCTGCTTCGACAGGCCGCAACACACCTGACAGGTCTGTAGTCGACGCGAAACAGCGCCCCTAGAGGATCCATGAGGTATAGGGGAACACGCTCGGGGTAGAAGCCTATCACGGGTCAAAGATTAACCAAGTACCTAAATATCAAATCAAATCAAATCAGGGGTTTGTTAAAGCGCGACTACTCACCCGTAAAGGTCTCAAGGCGCTAGGGGTGGGGGGGGGGGGGGGTGCAGGTTCCATTCCATCAAGGAGGGGGTCTGTCGAAGAGCCAGGTTTTGTGGTTTCTTGCGAAGATGGGGAGCGATGTTGTCTGTCTGAGGTGGAGCGGAAGGGCGTTCCATGCTTTGGCCGCGAGGAAGGAGAAGGAGCGGCCTCCCGATCTGCTCTTTCTGGTGCGGGGGACCACGGCGTAGGAGAGCTGGGCTGATCGTAGGGTCCTTTGGGGTGCGTGGAATTTCAGTCGGCTATTCAGGTATGCTGGTCCGGTGCCGTGGAGGGCCATGTGTGCGTGGGTGAGCATCTTGAAGGTGATTCTCGCCTCGACGGGGAGCCAGTGGAGTGTGCGCAGGTGCTGGGAGATGTGGCAGTGTTTTGGCAGGTTGAGGACCAGTCTTGCGGCGGTATTCTGGATGTTCTGTAGCTTGCAAGTGAGGTTTTTGTTTATTCCGGCGTAGAGTGCGTTGCCGTAGTCGAGTCTGCTGGTGACCAGGGCGTGAGTGACGGTCTTTCGGTGTTCGAGGGGATCCATTTGAAGGTCTTACGAAGGAGGCGGAGGGTGTGGAAGCAGGAAGACGAGACAGAGTTGATCTGGCAGTCCATTTTGAGCTCGGAGTCCAGGATGATTCCCAGGTTGCGTGCGTGGTCTGTGGGGGTTGGTGGGTTTCCGAGGGCGGGGGCCACCAGGTGTCGCTCCAGGCGTCGGGGTTTGGGCCCATGATGAGTATTTCTGTTTTGTTGGTGTTTAGTTGTAGGCAGCTGTTTTTCATCCATTTGGCGACGGCTTCCATGCCTTCTCGAAAGTTGCGTCTGGCGGTGTTGGGCTCGTTGGATAGGGAGAGGATGAGCTGGGTGTCGTCTGCGTATGACACGATGTTGAGTCCGTAGGTTCTGACGATGGGGGCAAGTGGAGCCATGTAGACGTTGAAGAGCGTCGGGCTGAGGGAGGAGCCCTGGGGGACTCCGCAGGTGGTAGGTGTGGGGTCCGAGAGGAAAGGGGGGGAGTCTGACCCGCTGCGTCCTGCCGGAGAGGAAGGAGCGGATCCAATCGAGGGCCTTGTCCTGGATTCCTGCGTCGTAGAGTCTGCGTATTAGGGTGCGGTGGGAGACTGTGTCGAACGCCGCTGATAGGTCGAGGAGGATGAGGGCTACTGTTTCTCCTTTGTCCAGTAGGGTGCGGATGTCGTCTGTTGCGGCGAGGAGGGCGGTTTCCGTATTGTGGTTTTTTCTGAAGCCGGATTGGGAGGAGTCGAGGATGTTGTGTTCTTCAATGAATGTGGCGAGTTGGCTGTTGATGGCTTTCTCGATGACTTTCGCTGGGAACGGGAGCAGGGAGATGGGTCTGTAGTTTTGAGGTCGGTGGGGTACGCTGAGGGTTTCTTTAGGAGGGGTTGACCTCGGCGTGTTTCCAGTCGTCGGGGAACGAGGCGGTCACCAGGGAGCGGTTGATGGTGTGGCGGAGCATGGGTGCGATGGTGTCGGCGGCTCTGTTGAAGATGTGGTGGGGCAGGGGTCCGTGGGGGCCCCTGAGTGGATTGACTTCATTGTCTTCAGTGTGTCTTCGGTGGTGAGGGCTGTCCAGTCGTCAATCGCTGGTTTCCGGGTGTCGGGGGTGGTTGGTGAGGGTTCAGTGAGTTGGTTGTCTTCAGTCGAAGTTGTCGAGATGCTCTTGATTTTGTGGTGGAAAAAGGTGCTGAGTTTGTCGCAGAGGTCTTGTGAGGGAGGGATGTCGGTAGACTCGCTGGTGGGTTGGGCGAACTCCTTGATGATGCTGAAGAGTTCCTTGCTGTTGTGCGCGTGGGTGGAGATTCTGTCTTCAATCGCTTTTTTCCTCATTTCTCTGATGAGTTGATGGTGGGCGTTGGTGGCGGCTCTGAAGTTGTTGTGGGCTTCTGTGGATTTGGTGTTCCTCCAGGCCTTTTCGAGGCGGCGGCATGTGCGTCTGGACTCTCAAAGTTCAGTGGTAAACCATCTGGCTTTCTTGGCGCGGGTATTGTTGTTTTTCTTGAGGGGGCTATGGTGTTGGTGCTGTCCGAGATCCATCTATGCAGGGTTCGGGCTGCGGTGTTGGGGTCGTCGTTTTCCGCGATGGTTGGGGTGGAGTTGTTGAGTGAGGAGGTGAGCTGGTCGTCGGTGATTTTGGTCCAGTTTCTTCGTGGAAGCAGGTGCTGGTGTCTGTGGATGGTGGGTGTTCTGAAGGTGAAGTGGACGCAACGATGGTCGGTCCATGGGAGTTCGGTGGTGTGGCTGAAGGTGATGGAGTTTCCTGTAGTGAAGAGGGGGTCGAGGGTGTGTCCTGCTGAGTGCGTGGGCTCGGTCACGATCTGGCGGAGTCCAATGTTGTGGAGGTTGTCCAGGAGGGATGTGGTGTTGGGGTCCAGTTGGTTGTCGAGGTGGAAGTTGAGGTCTCCCAGCAGGGTGTAGTTGGTGGATGAGATGGCCTGCGGGGAGATAATGTCCGTGATGGAGTTGGCGAAGGGTCCGTGGGGTCCAGGGGGTCGGTAGATGAGGGTTCCTCGGAGGGTGGCGGTGGGGCTGGCCAGTATCTTGAAGTGAAGGTGTTCCATCAGTTCTGTGGGCTCGTCGGGGAGTGTGCTCAGGCGGAGGCTGGATTTGTGGACGATGGCGATTCCTCCTCCTGGGCGGGTGGGGCGGTCCTTCCTGGAGATCTTGTATCCTTGGGGGATGGCGATGGCGATGTCCGGTCCCGAGGTGGTGTTGGTCCAGGTTTCGGTGAAGAACGCTACGTCCGGGGTGGTGCTGTCGAGGAGATCCCAGATTTCTGTGGCGTGTTTGTGGAGGGATCGGATGTTGAGGAGGATGCATTGCAGGGTCTTTGGTTCGGTTGTGTTCTTGTGGGCGGGTTGTGCTGGATCCGTGTTCTTGGCGGTGCTGCAGGTGTGCCGGCAGCGGTGACAGGTGAAGGGTCCGTGGGTGTCGGCTGGTGATGCTAGCTTGCAGTTGTTGTTGCGGCCTGGGTTGAGTGCGTGGAGAGCTGCTGGGTCGTAGCGTTGGCGGGGCGGAGGTCCAGGGCTCCTGGCGCTGGTCGCGGACGGGTCGCAGACGGGCACAGACGGGCTTGCCTTTGACGCGCCTTCGGTGCACCAGCAACGTGCCCGCGGCCGCACAGCGTCCGCGCAGTGGCCGCCATTAAGTAGGGGTCGGGGAGGGCTGGACAGCTGGGAGGTGGGGAGGGGAGCTGGATTGGGCCGGTCGCGCTGGGGGGGGGGAGGGGCCGCGGGGGCAGCAGCGGCGGGGAAAGGTAAAGGGAGGAAATAAGGGATAAAGAAAAAAGGGAAAATAAGCAGAAATAAGGCACAAAAGAGCAGAGATGCAGAAAAGTGCAGAAAGGTGAAAGATAAAAGAGGGTAGAAAAACGAGTGAAAGAGCAGAGCGAGAGGAAGGGAAAATGAGCAGAAATAAGGCACAAAAGAGCAGAGATGCAGAAAAGTGCAGAAAGGTGAAAGATAAAAAGGGTAGAAAAACGAGTGAAAACGAGTGAAAGAGCAGAGTGAGAGGAAGGAGACAGAGGTCCACTGACCACCAGGGATGAGGCGCAGGAAACCTGCGGGTGGAGGAGGGCCTCGATCACCAACACTCGATAGTGCAGGGGCAGGGGCAGGCCTCACTTAATGGTGGAGCTGCGAGGGTGGGAGAGCAATTTCACTGACAATGAGTCAGTGGTCTTGCTCGCCTGTCCCTGCAGTGGCCGCCATTAAGTAGGGGTCGGGAGGGCTGGACAGCTGGGAGGCGGGAGCGGGGAGGGGAGCTGGATTGGGCCTGTCGCGCTGGGGGGAGGGCCGCGGGGCAGCAGCGGCGGGAAAGGTAAAGGGAGGAAATAAGGGATAAAGAAAAAGGGAAAATAAGCAGAAATAAGGCACAAAAGAGCAGAGATGCAGAAAAGTGCAGAAAGGTGAAAGATAAAAGAGGGTAGAAAACGAGTGAAAACGAGTGAAAGAGCAGAGCGAGAGGAAGGGAAAATGAGCAGAAATAAGGCACAAAAGAGCAGAGATGCAGAAAAGTGCAGAAAGGTGAAAGATAAAAAGGGTAGAAAAGCGAGTGAAAACGAGTGAAAGAGCAGAGTGAGAGGAAGGAGACAGAGGTCCACTGGACCACCAGGGATGAGGCGCAGGGAAACCTGCGGGTGGAGGAGGGCCTCGATCACCAACACTCGAGAGTGCAGGGGCAGGCCTCACTTAATGGTGGAGCTGCGAGGGTGGGAGAGCAATTTCACTGACAATGAGTCAGTGGTCTTGCTCGCCTGTCCCTGCAGTGGCCGCCATTAGTAGGGGTCGGGAGGGCTGGACAGCTGGGAGGCGGGAGCGGGGAGGGGAGCTGGATTGGGCCGGTCGCGCTGGGGGAGGGGCCGCGGGGCAGCAGCGGCGGGGAAAGGTAAAGGGAGGAAATAAGGGATAAAGAAAAAAGGGAAAATAAGCAGAAATAAGGCACAAAAGAGCAGAGATGCAGAAAAGTGCAGAAAGGTGAAAGATAAAAGAGGGTAGAAAAACGAGTGAAAACAAGTGAAAGAGCAGAGCGAGAGGAAGGGAAAATGAGCAGAAATAAGGCACAAAAGAGCAGAGATGCAGAAAAGTGCAGAAAGGTGAAAGATAAAAAGGGTAGAAAAACGAGTGAAAACGAGTGAAAGAGCAGAGTGAGAGGAAGGGAGACAGAGGTCCACTGGACCACTAGGGATGAGGCGCAGGAAACCTGCGGGTGGAGGAGGGCCTCGATCACCAACACTCGAGAGTGCAGGGGCAGGGGCAGGCCTCACTTAATGGTGGAGCTGCGAGGGTGGGAGAGCAATTTCACTGACAATGAGTCAGTGGTCTTGCTGTATCACTGTAATATCAGGCTATAAAAATACTCAAACAAGCAGTAAACACTCAAGTTTGTGAATAATTAGGCCAGGCACAATAATCAAAACCAGTGAGGAATAGTTAAGAAGGCAGTGACTTAACTGACAAGCTGTGAAGAAAGAAGAACAGGAACGGACATCACACACTTATATACATCTGACTGTGTTATGATTGGACTGTGGTTGTTATGGAGACTCATCCCCCAGTGGTTCATGTGATATGTAGTCTTGGCTGTTTTTTCTTTACATATGTTCTTTGAAGGCTGCTGATTTAATAAAGTGAAGAAAGTAATGCGTAATCCTCGCCTTCTGTCCTGACATAGAATCAAGATTCATACTATTTCCCCCCCCTGATTACCCTAAGTTTCCCGACATCTCCACTAGTAAGAACCCTACCCTGACCATTGATATAATAACCTTTCCAACCAGGGCCGGACTGGGAACCGAAACCGGCCCTGGCAAACTGCTCGGCCGCCCCCCTGGGGGGCAGAGGGTATCGGTGCGGCCGAGCTGTTTACTAGTGCCAGTTTCGGCCGATTTTGTTACAGGGGGCCGATATTCCCGGCCCCCAGTAACAAAAACGGACTCCCAGGGGCCCAAAACCGGCCCCCACCCTGGCGGCCTACCGGGGGAACGCCCGGTGCCCGCTACGGCCAGTCCGACTTAATGTTGGTCTATGGATTAACAAAACAACAAGCTTGAGCATAGTAACTTTACGAGTAGTGTAAAGCCGCAACTAAACCCTCCACTAGGTTTATTGAACCATACATCTGAAACTCTAAAGTTGTCAAAAGGTGGCACGATTGGGTAGTTTTAAACACTGAAATAAAAATAAAAAAAGAGGTAAGAGTGAGAATAACAGAAAAAGAAATGGTGACTAAAGTAAAGAAAAAGAAGCAGCAGAAATAATGTAACAGAATGAAATTTTTTATAGAGCAGTACACAAACTGAATTGCATCATGGCGCTTAAATAATAGGATTTATTATTAGCCACATCAATGGCGTTCCTTAAAAAAAAGAAGAAAAAAAAAGCTTTATTGCCTGTTGTTCCTGGCCATAACACTCAATTCTCTGCAGCCTGTGCTCAACCCACTGAGCCAGCTGACAGGAAGGACAGGGGTGTGCTTTCACGGGAGGGAGCAGCCGGATCATTGTCCACATGAAGGAAAAACAAGCTCAGCAAACAGAGTGAGCCAAACAAAATATATGTCGAAAAGGCGGTCATTGTGTAAGCTTTTATTATTTTCAATGTTTACTTTTTTCCTTTAAAAAGATACACGACGGTACCTGCTGAATCTTGAATTGGCCGCCGCCTCTCAATTAAAATACTTTTTTAAAACGTGGTTTCTTCCTGATTCTTTGTTATACAAGACTACGAGGGCGTTCCTGCGTGGAAGTATATTATGGGCGTTCCCCAGTAATGCATTGTGAGATACGGCGCTCTGAACCCGGCCTTTCCTGACTATTTTATGTATTTATTCAGGTAATAAAGGTATTTCTATAGCATGGACATACCACATGGCAATTGAGTTCTTCACTTAAAACAGGACACACGCGGACAGGGTTGTGCACTTGATATGGGCGAGACAAGACGAGATGAAGCAAAATTAGACATTAGAATTCCGAAAAGAGGCGTTGTAAGTCTTTCCGGAAGTATAGCGAGTTCTCGTTTTCAATTCTGCAAGAGGGTTGCCTGCGTTGAGATACGTTGAGGGTAATAACGCACCTTTCCCTAGCTGTAATGTGGAATTTCCAGAAGAGCAGTTTCAGAGCCACACCTGTATGCCAGGGTGGAAACTCCAGCAGTGACATCACTGCAGCTCTGAAAACAAGCACTGGCGCAGCCAATGGCTTTATCCTTCCATAGTGTATGAATAAATGTAAGTTACACATCGTGCTATTGCCGTCATAAGGCCTAATTTACAAAGTATTTTTTATGAGTTGGTGTATTTTGCTTCAGACATAGGTGTGATCTACTCATGAATTTCCACTATAAGGCTTACTTACATAAGGTTTCCGTGAGCAAGCGAATCCTGCTCCTGAACACTGCTCACAGAAAGAACTTTGTCAACAGTCTTGTAGAAGAAGACAAGAAAGAAAGTGGAGAGTTGGCTACAGTGAGGATGAGAAGGTCAGATGCAAGAGCTGTCTGGCCATATATAAGACAACAATTCGGAAGGCAAAGTCTTCATATTTTACTAATACAATTGAAGCATCAGGGAATTACTCAAAAGAACTCTTTTTGACTATAAAAAAACGTACTACCGACACATCTGCCGTGACGACAGAATGTAGTCAGTCCTTCTGTGACTCCTTAGCAATCGCTTTCCGCCGTGAAGTCGAGGAGGTTGATAACAACTTCTCCAAATGTAATTCTTCTTCTCCTGTAGTTGTAAGTTCCTCCTTGTAGGTTGATTTGGCTCCTTCACTATCTCATTTTATTCCTCCTTCGGCTGAAGAAGTCACGAAGAGGATTACATCTTCGAAATCGGGCTCGCCAACAGACCTGTGTCCTCCGAGAGTAGCATCTCTGGCTGCTGAGGCCCTAGTGTTACAGCAAACAAATGATGGACGGAATGCTGACAATGCAAACATTCTCCCCCAGTCAAAAGATCTGGGTTAAATCCATCATTTTTTTGCCCACTACGCCACCCCAGTTTGGACCCAGCCATATGCAAATCAGTCTTGACCCTGTGCCCCATGGGAACAGTCCAGACCGAACTGCCAGGCCAGGTCCTCCCTGGACCGGAAACAAGCATCCTGGGACCGGTTTCAGGGTATGTAACCCTTCTTCAGCCAGGCTAGCTTGAATCCAGTGGCACAGTGAGCAAGGGACCCACGTCTGGGCATACCCATCCCACTTAGGGCGAAAAGTGTTACAGCAAACAAATGATGGACGGAATGCTGACAATGCAAACATTCTCCCCCAGTCAAAAGATCTGGGTTAAATCCATCGTTCTTTTGCCCACTACGCCACCCCAGTTTGGACCCAGCCATATGCAAATCAGTCTTGACCCTGTGCCCCATGGGAACAGTCCAGACCGAACTGCCAGGCCAGGTCCTCCCTGGACCGGAAACAAGCATCCTGGGACCGGTTTCAGGGTATGTCACCCTTCTTCAGCCAGGCTAGCTTGAATCCAGTGGCACAGTGAGCAAGGGACCCACGTCTGGGCATACCCATCCCACTTAGGGCAAAAAGTGTTACAGCAAACACTGGCAGAGATTTTAAATCTGATGGGTCACTCAGGAATGTTTTCATCAGTCTGGAAGGCAGTGTCAGTCCGACCATTGTCAAAGAAACCTACACTTGATCCTTTAGACATCTCCTGCCTTCCTCTACCTGCTAAAATCAGTGAAAGAGCCCTGAATGATCAGCTACTGGATTATGTCCAGACGAACAATCTGCTGGACGCTACCCAATTTGGGTTTTGTGCAGGACATAGTACGGAGACGGCCATTATTAAGGCAGCGGAGGAGATCTGAATGTCTCTCGATCAGGGAGGTAGAGCTGCCCTTCTTCTGCTTGATCTGTCAGCAGCCTTTGACACGGGGAGGCATGGGCTGCTGATGGATCGGCTGGGTAGGATCAGAGTGACTGGGTCAGCATGGAAGTTGCTCAACTCCTTCCTTACAGGACTCGAGCAATCAGTAATATTGGGAGAGTTCTCTTCAGCTGCTTTCTTTCTTCCTTGCGGGGTCCCCCAGGGATCCCAGCTGAGTCCAAACTTTTTAGCATCTATGTTACGCCCTTAGCTGACCTACTCTGTTCTTTTGGCTTAACATTAACATTTTACGCCGGTGACACATAAATTATGGAGTCATTTACTTCGGAAGACCAAGCAGTGGCTGGCAATTTCTGCAATTGCATGAGTGAAGTTAGTCTCTGGATGGCCGCAAATTGTCTCAATCTTAACACCAGTAAGACCGAGGTGCTGCTGTTTGGGGCTCAGCCATCATTTTGGTCTCCTTCGTGGTGGCCTTCTGAACTCGGGCCACCTCCTTCACCAGGTAAGTCGGTTAAGAACTTGGGTGTTGTTCTCAATGATACATTTTCTTAGTGAATCAGGTTAACGCGGTTACTTCTGCTACTTTTGTCACTCTAAAAAATGTTAAGAAAGTTTTGCCTTTCATCCCGGTCTATTTGCAGTAGACTGTGATTACAGCACTGGTACTATCATGTGTTGATTACTGCAACCGTCTGTATATGCATGCACATCAGCATGTTCTGAATAAATTGCAAACCCTGCAGAATGCGGCAGCTCGTGTGCTCCTTAAGATTCATAAGTACCAGCCAGTTTCCCAAGAACTTAAGAAATTACACTGGCTTCCAGTTAGGAAGAGAATTATTTTCAAAGCACTCTGTCTAGTGCATAAGGCACTCCACCAGCAGGGCCCTCTCTTTCTAAGAAATAGTTTTTCCTGGTACACGCCAGGTAGGTCCCTAGGTGCGGCCTCGGCCAATCTGGTGGCTATCCCCAGATTTAAGCGTGTGAACTGGGGAAGAAGAGGATTCGTAGTTGGAGCCTCAAAGGCCTGGAATGGCCTACTTTAGAGTCATACCTAATCTTTTGGCGTTTAGAAAGCTCTTGAAGACATGGTTGTTATCTTCTATTTAAATCTGGCTGGGCTCTCAGTGACTAGTAGCTCAGTTAGCACCGAGACGCCTCTTTTGGTGTTTGAGCGCTTTATAAACACAAATAACATTAACATTAACAAGGCCTGAATATTATTAGTGTCAAAATGTGTAAACTCACTTATGTTGTCTGATTTAATGCCTGAAATTTTAAAAAGAAACAAAAAATTCAATAAACAAAAAAACAAGGCCTGAATATTCATGTGCAACTTACATCTAAGACAGGAAGGAGTAAGACATACCTCCTCAAGGAGGCAGCTGTGCGCACATGGTCCATACTTCAGGTTCTGTGAGACCGAGGGGCTGACTGCAGGGAAGCAGTCCTGGTGTGGCTCAAAGGCTGATGTACGCGAGAGGTACAGGCAGTGTGAGATTTGGAGGTAGAGGCTTGCTACATTCAGAAGAAATGTTAGAGAGTTAGTTGAAAGAAGAACAGGTGCTGAGGGCCCCAGTCAGCTGCAACAAGTGAGAGGCCCAAAGGAGGAAGGTCGATGCATAAAAACAACAGTTTACAAAACAAAAAATAAAAACATGGTGCAAATACAATAAGTTACAGAGTAAAACTATCCAAAATATTATTAAAATTCATCCAAAGATATTCTGACGTTAAACAGATAATTAGACAACACAGCAAATTTAGGCCTAGATAGAAGTCACAAACAGACACGCCCTAAGTATCTACTTGTTTCCTAATTCTGAGTGCCTTACTAATGAATTACAGCAGAAGAAATAAGCTGCATGTCTAAATGCTGTAAAACTCACATACCTGCCATGCTCGATGTTGGATGTTATTCACGCAGTAAGGGACACAAAAATTGTTTGCTCGGTATTGTATAAAAACTACAGAAAACGGTAAAATGAATAATACATTGTTGTGAAGAGTTGTTACAGGGACAACATGGCAAGGAGGAAAACCAAGTGTCACAATGTGGAAAAGCCACCAATAAGTGCATTGTACCAAGTCTAAAATGGGTCAGAGTAAGAATGGTTCTATCCCGTATGTAGTGGTAATTGATAAGTGGCGGAGGGCCAACTCCATTTTTAGCAATCTAGAGTGTCTGATGGCATTTCCATGTTCATGAAATAAAATTTTAAATGTTTTCTTGGAATTTTTGGCAATTACACTTGGACAATAAAATAAGTTTGGACTTCCAAGTTCTAAAAAGGATTTCTTGACATAGGCCAACTATGGGATAGAATCCATGCGATCTTGTTTTAAGCAGTCCTCTAGCACTAAGCGGGAACATTTGGCTTGGGGAGAGTGCCATATCTTTATCCATAAAAGTAAAGGTGAAATTTCAACCAAATACTCCAGGTAGGAGAGGCCTGGTTCTGAGTAAGTAATAAAACTTGCGGTACTCGTTGGAATTGCTAAAAGCCTATATAAAAATTTATTTTCAACAGTTTGCAAAGTCCCTGGATTAATATGGCCCCACACACCTGCACCATATGTACTCACGGAGAGGCACTTACTTTTATACAACATGATTGATTATTTTCTCGGTTTGTGGCCAAGTTTCTCCGCAAATTAAAAAATGGAGTCAACTGCCCCAGCAAGTTTAGAGGCCCTCTGTGTTAAAAGTTTGTCCCATCATAGATTGGCATCCAGCACGATTCCAAGGTAATTAAAGTTCCGCACCTTGGCAATGACAGTCGCTCCTAAAGTGTCATTTCTTGTGCGTGTTTTTCTTGAGTCACAGGTCACAATAAAAGATTTCTGTTGATTGACCTTCAGACTACGGTTGCCCATAAATTCATTCATAGATCAAGTAAAACCTGCAAACCCCTAGCGGTACGTGCTATAAGGTGGTAGGGTTACAGAGGAGTAGGCAGTGGTGCTGGAACATATTTCAGATTGGGGGTGCTGCCATCAGTGTTGCATCACTGAACTCATAGGAATTCTGAAAAATCTAAGCATCACACAAAGAACAAGTGTCACAAATGAGCCACGCCCATTCGGCAAGACAGTGGTAAGGGTGTAGTATGTAGCTAGTGTTGCATTTTGGAGCACTTTCACAAATCCATTACTAAATCATGGGGTGGTAGCACACTATCATTTACAGACAGCACATTTTCCATTGAAGTAGCCACTATATTTGCACAGACGTACAGATTTACTGCTAAAACTATATAACATACAAGAGATGAAGTGTGAAAATTGGTTGTCAGACAATAGTCATTTGCACATCACCAAGTGAAGTATCTTGATTGGTTTTAATCCTAATAAAATTTTTGTTTCCAAAAAACGCTTTATTTGTGCTTTTCGGTTTTATTTACTTTGAAATATTTGTACAGTTCATTTAATAGGTTTTTTAATTTTGCTGTGTATTAGAAGAAAATGACCTTCTACAGTCTTTACTTTCACATCAGCAAGATACATATTCCACTTTACAGAATCCTCACACTTTGCAGTGAGAGAAAGAAAAGTAAACACCATCTCCATGTTAAAGAATCAGCAATACTTTTTCGGAAGGCTCGACTGAGATTTGACCTCTGTCTCTGAACACACAGCAAATGTGACAAGATAAAAACAAAATTTAAAGTCATCTTTAATGCTCTTCACCTTCGGACCTCCCGCATGCTTATTTTGGGGGCTGCTGCAGCACCCCCACACCCCCCCCTACTTCCAGTGCCCATTGGAGTAGGCCGCAGCGGCCAGATATGGACCGTTTTTCTGCCCGGTAGGATTAGTGAGGTCCAATCAGTTAGTGCCTGAGTGAAAGGCCATCCTGTCCTGTCTGTTCTGTTCCATGACTATTGTGTGCTCTGGACCAAAAAACACACACACGACTTGTGGAGGGTCTACGTGAAGTGCACTTTATTTGAGGGTCCTCATGTCTGTAGGGATAATAACTGCTCCCTTGGACAGGCCTATAAGGAAGAGACAGGCACAGTCACGTATAAAGCAAGGGGAGGAATTTCTGAGCCGCTGGTATTGTCAGGAAACACCCTGACTTTTGTAGGCCTCCTGTCCACTGTCACCTGATTCGCAGGATCAGTACCAGAATCTTTCTGCACACATCCACCCAAATAAAGCCTTTCCTCAGTACCAAAGAAACAGGAAAGCCACTTCCTCAAGCAGCATTGGCACAGTCACAGCAACCCCACCACCACCACCACCCACTACAACGAAATGTAAATGTTGCATTGTGTGCGTGTGTCTATGTGGTTTTAGGACATGTCATGTGTCATAATATTTCTTTAAGTGTGTGTAGAGATGTGAATGATGTCAGATGTGTAGTCTATTTTTACATTCTTTAAAACTTTTCAAATGTGTAATTTTTTAAGTATGTGCAGCTATTATATGTTTGTAAATATAAAGTTTCTATGGCACCCCGCGAGTAATCAATGTTCAAATTAAGTTTTCCAAACTGTTTTACATGCTGACCAGGCAAGCTCTCTGTCCTTCAGACTCTGTGTATGAGTAATTTGCTATATGTCGTTGACAATATAATACCTGATCGCACAGTTCTGCGGTGTCTCAGTTTTCCGTTTGTGTTGCTCCATTTAGAAATTATCATGAGTCAGGATGACATAAGAGGATTGGGTCTGCTCAGGAACAGTGATAACGCATTTTTCACCTTTCAGGACTGCACTTTGAGATGTCAAAGCACAGTGAGGTTTTCTGGTGATGTTTGCTTTGTACAAGAATCTCATGAAACGGGTATTGCTTGTTTTCAGATCAGTTACTTAGCCCCTGAAGAAGGACGGTTAGTCCGAAACGCATTGAGCATGAATTGTATGTATTAGACAAAGAAAAGCATATGTTTGAAATTCAGAAGTAAGGAATTGGAACAGAATGAAATAAATTCAGATTTTTTAAATGAACTTATGAGTCAATGGTTCGAATTCAATGACTATTTTGGAAAGAGATTGACCGATAATGGATAGCTGTGCGATCAGGGATTATATTGTCAACCGCATATAACATTTTACTCACCATTTATATGTTAATATATTTACATTTGTGTGTGTGTCTGCAACAAATAGTTAATTGAGATTTTCTTTTAAAATATTTTGGGTGTGTTTGCCTTTTTGTTGATAGTGTTATTCCCTGCCCTCATTGATTTCTGTGTGATTCTCCTGTGGTACCTGTGAGTGGCCTTATGTGATATGCGACCTACGTCTAGGCTGGGCGGGAGTAGATGTGAGCCTGTTTGGGCTGCTGTGCTACTTCAGTAGATGTGGGTGTAACTTTTGTGAATTGCAACTGACTTACCTTTTCATAGGTGTGTCTTTGTTATTTCCATGTTTTTACGTTACTTTCCCTCCTCGCATTTTCTAGTAGATGCCCCCCATTTGCCAGCCCCTCCCCATTGCCATGACAACAAATTCTGCTTATGTGAGATAGGACCAGTTTAGGCATAGATCCAAGCCCGTAACTCTGTGAATTGCAGTTATGAGAATCCGGCCCCATTGTCTTTTGTTTCTGGTGTGCCATGTGTCATATTGTTTCATATTACTTGTGTACCTATTTCTCTAGTAGGGGCCATTAGGATCAATTATATCAAACCTTACAAGGGTGCAACTTGTTTGGGACTCTACAAAACCCCGAATGCTTTCAATTTGAGAAAAGTGTCTGAAATAATTGTGTTTCGAGAACTGTGTATGTAATATAATTGTCTATTGTATGAATAGTGATGGAAAGCATTTTCATGACAATGTTCAGCTTGTTTGAACCTGATAGAAGCATGCAAACTTTAGTTTCCCCCTCCTGAAAAAAGTATGTCCCCCTATCCGATCAATTGGGGGTGTTAACAACAGCTTGGCAGAATTGACATCCTTTTAAAAGCCTGAGAACAGAATAAATCACTCAAAAGTGAGAAGTTAACAAAGTTTATGGTGTTGCACCCCATATGTGGTTTTTTAAAGAAATTGATCCCTTCGAATCCGAATTTTTTTTTTTTAACATTTGTAAATTATGCAGCAGCAGGTTGATTGAGGAGCAAGTGCAGCAAACCCATGTACATCTGGAAGTACCACTCCATGACATCACCTACGTTTAGTGGCCCTGCACATAATCAGTGCCACTGGAAAAATGTGATTCTGCAGCTGCCTCTTTCCCACGTATTTAGTGTCATTGATTTGTTACATAATCAGTCCCTTGCGGGTAAGGCTAGTCTGGTCAATTTTCAGCTGCTGAATAATCCGTCCCGGCATTTAAAGATGTGCCAAATATTTCCTTAGAGAGTAAATTTCTGCAATTAAGGGCTATTGTCTACATCAGACAAGATGTTTAAATGTCAAAGCTTAATTCCAACAGGCTGTAGGGAATGATTGCATCTCTGTCATAAAAATGTTTTGCCTCACTAGCATTACTCACACAAATAATTAATGTTTATATCGCAGACACTGTTCTCAAAGAAGTACCAATTTCAAGAAGGGACTTGCACGTTAGAAGAAGTCCAAATATGTTTCATGTTTTTTAAACACCAAGGCATGGACGTCAATTCACCACAATGCCTGGGATAGCGGAAGTGACATCGCATGTCATTTGACCTTTACTTTGACTCACACACACATGCTTACACATACTAACACATTCACACACTCTTGCACACATAAACACACTCTCACCCGCAAGCATGCATACAACATACACTTAACAGCATTTTTTACTTACCTTAGCTTTCAGATAGGGCCATATTGCAGCTAATGTACTCCATTTTTATTACACTAATAGTGAATGATATTATTCACTATTTGTATAGTAAAAAAATTGACAGAAACCATGCAAGTGAAGCTCCAACCAGTGTCTATTAGGAAGAGCTGCCCCTGTGTTCCAGGCACTGATTTTGCCACCTCTTCGGCCAGGGGTTGCACAAGCAGCTGTGACCCCTGGTGACCCCTAAATGGCGTCCATGCACCAAGGGGCTTATTTACAAGCCCCGTGCGCTGCCAGAGCATCACTTTTTTTATGCTTCGGTGGCGAGGGGTGCAGACCTATAACTACGAGGCATGCAAAGCCACCCTGAGTGGCTTTCATGGCCTCATACATATGGTGTGAAGCAATGCAACAAAAGTCGCTGCGTAGCCTCACACTACATGAGGGAGGCGTGCCATGGGCATTGCGGTGGGTGTTCCCACACAAAGCCCATGGATTTTGACACATTCCCAGATTTACAACATAGTGTAAATCTGGGAAGGCGTCAAAACCGTGCGCCTCTTCAGGGGTGGCGTAACAATGAGAAAGAACTTTATTTCTCTTCATTTTTAGGTCGAGCCTAGAGTCAGTGCGCATGCGCTGCTCTGCGAGACTTATTGTAGAGGAGTAGGGAATAGAAGCACCGCCCACTCTCTGCCCATATTTGCCATTGGCTTGTGTCATTGTCCGCCCTAAATACTGGCTTCTGATTCGTCAATAGGCTAGTTAGTCCCTCCTTAGTACCGCCTCCTCATTTGTCACCTCCCATGGCGACTGGCCCCTTTACTTCGGTTGTTACACAGTAGTGTTATTTAGACTGTGAGCACTATTTTCTTTAATGAGGTTCTCCTACTGCAGGCACAACATGCTTTGGTGCCTTCTTTACTAACCCCCCTCCCTCCCGTTGTCGTGCCTTCTTCCCCCCGCCCTCCCTCCCGTTGTCCATGCCTTCTCCCCCCGCCTGCCCTCCAGTTGTCCATGCCTTCTCGCCCCTCGACCGCCCTCCCTACCGTTGTCCGTGCCTCCTCCCCCCGCCCTCCCTCCCTCCCGTTGTCCGTGATGCCTACCATTTGCAATGCAATAGGTCTCGCGTAAATGCGAGACCTATTGCATTGCAAATGCGTTTCCTCTTTCTATGTGTGCTGCATTCTGCAGCACACATAGAAAGAGGAAAACGCCCCCATTGATTGTTTTTGTGCAGGAAGGTGTGCCTTCCTGCACAAAAACAATCATTCCTATAAAGCGGACACCCTTGCACCATGGTGCAAGGGTCCCTGTGTTGACACAAGGCAGCAATTTGTGCGCCAGCACAGTGTAAGAGGCTAGGAATTCACTGTATCTCGCAGATACGTTACATTCCTGCCCTTTTCTTTTGACGTAGGGCAGCGCAGCAAAGTGACTTGCAGCGCTGCCCAGTGTCAAAAACGTGTAAATGAGGCCCCAGGGGGCTTATTTACAAGAGGCCTGCACTGCCGGAGCGTCCCTTTTTTTTTACACTTCAGCAGCGCAGGCCTCTCAATCATATCTATGAGGCAATGCTAAGCCACCCTACGTGGTTTTGCATGGCCTCATAGATATGGAGTTGCCTTACTCTGCGTCCAGGAAGCGTTCCATGGGCATTGCAGTGGGTGTTCCCTATGGTACAAGGGTGCCTGCATTGGCGCAAGGCAGCCAAAACGGCGCCAGCGCAGTGGAAGAGGACAGGAATGCGCCGTATCCAGGGCCGGACTGTCCATAGCGGGCACCGGGCGTTTCCCCGGTAGGCCGCTAGGGTGGGGGGCCGGTTTTGGATCCCTGGGGGCCGTTTTTGTTACCGGGGGTCGGCAATATCGGCCCCCGGTAACAAAATTCGCCGAAACCGGCCCTCGCAAACTGCTCGGCTGCACTCCCCCTCACCCCAGGGGGCCGGCTGAGCAGTTTGCCAGGGCCGGCTTCTGTTCCCAGTCCGGCCCTGGCCGTATCTCATAGATACAGCACATTCCTGCCTTCTTTTGACGCAGGACATCGCAGCAAAGTGACTTGCAGCGCTGCCCTGCGTCAAAAATGAGGCCCCAAATTCTTAAACACTAAAGCGCTTCATAGCATAATACATATTAGTTTACTGTACTGTACTAAAGGACTGCGTCTTAACAGAAATAGGTGTTTCCAAAATCCCCATAGTGTGAACAAATGACGAACCCGAATCTGAAAATGGATTTAGAACATAACTGGAATTCGCTGAATAAATGAGGCATGTATTTTATTACAAGAAAAGTGTACATTTATCTAGTACTCGTCTGCGGAGCACCTCAGCGCCTCGTCAGGGGGAGTAAGCGCTGTATATTATTTACCTACAATACAATGGTAATAAATAATTTGTGACTTTCCTCTCTTTGATGCCAGTACTAATGCTGCAGCGCCATCTAATGTCATTACAGCATGCCACACCTATTAAAAAGTAAAGCATAAATCTAAAGGGGGAGATTTGATCACAAGTGAATGAGCCGAAATGCAAAGATGACGTGCTTGCTATGAAAATACCCAGTGCTGGAATTGGAAAAAAATTACTCCGGGAACCCAATAAATTGGGGGTCAAGGTGTGGCAGAGAAAAGGGGGTGCAGTCAATGGGACGGTGCTTCAAAAACAGAATCTGACATTCAATTTATACGTTTATTTAAAAAAGGTCTACTGCAAATAAATTGGCAACAGGAACGTATGTGACAGTAAATAAATCAGTTCTAGATGACTCATTTGGTCATAAAGAGGCTGCATTTTAAAATATATTACATGTTTAAGACACCTGCTGCAGAGATCATTGTGTGCCCAGCAATTTTGAGGCGATTATAATAGGGATAAGATTACACTAGTGGTTAACACAGTCCTAAGAGAGTTCTGTATTTTGTCTAGTCACAGTTTAAAAAAAAAAAAAATTTATTTTCAATTTATAAAATAAAAAACAACACGTAAACATTGGAAAAGGAGTCATTGATACATGAAATGCAATCAAGGTCAAATGGTGAGTTACATGAAAGTGCGAAGGGACGTGTAGCAGATTCATCAAGGGAAAAAGCAAGCCACAATAAAAACATCGTTAATGAAGCATTCAGATAGTTCTGTTATAATCACATCGTTCAGGTATGGACTCGGCATGATTGCTGTTGGTTACCCGGTTCTGGCCTATCGCACGGAGGATCAGGACTTCCTCCTTCTGTGCCCAACTCCAGTTTGTAGTATTTTATCCAGGGCTTCCATATCTTCCTGAATTTACGTGGACAGCCCCTTGCCTTATAAACCACCCTCTCCGCTCTCATATATAGGTCCATGTTAGACTTCCATTCCGCTAGCGTGGGAAGTTGCTGGGCCCCCCAGTATTTAGCTATATCTCTCTTGGCCACCACCAATCCTAGACTAGCCAGAAGGAGTCCGTGGCGTGGTAGATCAACCTCTGTGGGGATCCCTAATAGCAAGAATTTTGCATCCAACTCTAGTTGGGATTCTAATATGTGGCTTAGTTCCTCTCGGATCGTGTTCCAATAAGTGGAAATATGTCTGCATTCCCATAGGGTATGTATGTATGTACCGTGTTCCACATGGCATCTGAGACAGTTTGGGTCTTCCGCTTTTCCCATCTTGTATAGGCGTGCCCTGTCAAAGTAGGATCTATGCAGGATCTTGTATTGTATAAGGCGCAGCCGCAGCCTAATCGCTACTTCACGCGGGTGCATGAGGGCCGCCTCCCAGTCTATATCTTCTAAGGGACCCGTGGTGAGTTCCCACTTAGCGCGCAGCGGGCCGAGGTTATCTGGGAAGTTGTTCAATTGTGTTTTATATGTCAGGGATATCGCCTGGGTCGGGATCTCTTCTTGCAAGAGCCTGCCTTCTAGTGGGGCATATTCTGGCAGGGTCGCATCAGCCAGCCCCTGAGCATGCCAGGCATGTTTAAGTCGAAGATATGCGTAAGCTTGGGAGTCATGGAGCTGGTATCTAGCCTGTAGAACTGCGAAAGAGGCTAGGGAGCCCCCCTCCAGTAGGTCCCCTATTTTGGAGATACCTATGAGGTCCCAATTTCCAAATCCACTCAGTTTCCTGAGCTCGGTCAGTCTGGCGCCTTCCCACAGAGGGGTCTCTCACGTTGGTTTGCCCTCCCATTTCATCTGTTTTTCTGCATCCTTCCACGCTGCTATTACCCGTTGGGTTGCTGGGAGGAGGCGTGCGGCCCCGGATCCCCCGTATATGTAGTGTATGTGAGTACGTACTTGGAATTGGAGCCTTTCCAGTCTGTATGTGGGATGGTCAGCGGGCGCATGATTCCATTCGTTGAGCACGATGAGGTGCGCCGCTCTGTCATAGGCTTTAACATCTGGTAGGGCCAGTCCACCATTGTACTGATTGCGCTGGAGAGTTCGCAAAGCTATGCGTGGGTGGGCCCCATCCCATAGCAAAAGACGCAACTCCCTGTCTATGGCGGCGAAAATTCCATCTGGGATTTTGTGATATGTGTTTTGCAACACATAGAGGAATTGGGGCAGGGTTACCATTTTGTACATGGCGGCTCTACCCATAATGGTTAAAGGGAGCGTCCTCCATCGTTTCACATCCGCCTGGAAATTTACCAGTACTCGCCTAATATTACGATCCAGGCGGAGCTCCGGGTCGGTGGTGATATAGAGTCCCAGATAGAGAAAACCCACCGTAGATATCCTCAGACAACTCGGATATAGCTGGGGATCCACTTCGCCACTCACCGGATAAAGGATGGATTTAGTCCAGTTAATCTTGTATCCCGCATAAGAGCCGTAGTCTTCGAACACTTGTAGTATGTGGGGGAGCGTCTCCCCGGGTTGTGTGATATATAGCAATATGTCGTCCGCATATAGGGATATGCGTTCTACATCAGAAAGGCCTGAGTCATCGCAGAAACCCCCCAACCCCAGCCGGGTACGAACCACGCATGCCAGCGGTTCCAGAATGAGAGCGAACAAGAGCGGAGACAGGGGACAGCCTTGTCGTGTACCACGTTGTATTGGCCAGCTATCCGAGAGAGTACCATTAACCCAAACCCTTGCCTCCGGGGCCTTATATAGCAACGCCAGCCATGTTCAGAAGACGGGGCCAAAGCCCATCGCCTCCAAGGTATGCCACATAAAGGGCCAGTGTATCGTGTCAAATGCTTTCTCCGCGTCAAGCGAGAGAAGCAAATGGGGGCTATCCCGACCCTTAACCGTGTCAATCCAGTTGGCAAGACGTCGCAAGTTAAACCGGGTGGCGCGCTTTGGCATAAATCCCGATTGGTCCATATGAACCAGGGAGAGAATCACTTGTCTAGTCACAGTTTTGACTCATAAAGCAGAATAGAGGGTTAATGTGCCTGCTGCAGAGCACATTGTGTAACATTCATATCATAGATTTGTTTTTATTTAGTGGGCCACTGCTTTTGATATTGAGATCATGTTGTTACTTTCAGTTTATAATTTGCAAGCCTTCTAATATAGCACAGTGCTCTACTTACCAGCATTAAGGCGCTGCATGCAAACTGTAAGTCATGGGTTTAGATCCTTTGTTTTAAAACATATGTTTTTTGGCATTTATGATAAACAACACCCGAAGGTACAAACAATACTATATACAAATGACAGAAATCTGGAGACAACAGTTCTACAATAGTCAAGCAGGATACAGGTAATGGTTTGTCAATCAAGGCCCTAAACAAAAGCAGGTAATGTTTTACCAACTAGCATTGCCCAACCAGTACCCCTGTGCAATAAGATTAAATACAATAATAAAGGAAAAGGGAGCCTTACGTGGAAACTCCCAACGTCCAGTGCACAAAGAACTCAAAACAAAAAAGAGGGGACTGGGGAAGAAAAAGAAAAACAACTAATGCAGTGCAGTGATCGCTCAAATCTGCCAGTTCAGTGAGAATAACAGAAAACACTAGTAAGGGGGCTGCAGGGTGGAGCCCACAGGGGAATTATCCCACGGCATGAGTAGCAAGCCGGAACCAGGGGGTGATTAGACGGCCCCAGGACCACCCACTTCTCGACCCAGGCAGGCAAAGAAAGCAGTAGTCTAGCTCCACTCAGTGTACTTACTCTCTCCCAGCACCGTCCCTCGGGGAGGCATCTCTGTCTCCTTTGGTTGGTCTATCTTGTCCCTCAGCTTCCCCCTTGAACTCTCCCTCCAGGTTTTCCTAGGCATCTAAGACCGCTGTCCGCATGCTTGCTATTGGGCGTCTCTTTACCCCTCGGGCATCTTACCTAAGCAAAGCTCTCTCTTCAGCCCTAGCCCATTGAGTAACATCTTTCACCCAAGTTCCTACCACTGCCCCCCCGTGGACATCCAGGACATCGTTTTTTTTTGTGGAGTTTTATATAGCGCGAACTTGACCCGAAGGTATCAGAGCGCTGTACATGAGCACCAGTTATGTTACAGACGGACACATTCATTTTGTTAGGCATGGGGAGATTAAGTGATTTGCCCAGAATCACAGAATGTTGAGTGTCCCTGCTGAGACTCGAACCCGGTTCCCCAGATCCGAGGTCCACCGCCCTAGCTGTAAGGCTACATCCTCTCCCCCATTCTCTCTTTATTCATCTCTTGGCCAACACCAAGGCCAGGTCCAGATATCTAGAGCCCACTTTCTGTTTGTGTGGTCTTGGGAACAACCCTAGTAAAAAACAACCTACAGGGAACAAGTGAGGGAGTCTCCTAATGTAGCATTCAGGGTGTCTATTTTCTTGTCCCAAATTGGACGTAGCCATGGGCAGCTCCAAGTCATGTGTATAAAGTCTGCACCTAAGTGTGCAGGTCTCTGCCGTAAACAACCTGGAGTCTTTGGGGAGTCATATATGTCCTATGGACTTAATTGAACTGCGTGCATTTCAGTCTCATGTTCCTGGAGACCCTTTGTGGGTACACCAGTATCTTGAACCACTCCCAATCTGATACTTCACATTCCAGTGTCTCCCCCATCGCTGTCGTAATGCCAGCATTAGTTTGTGAGTCATCTCAGATAGTGATTGATAGAACCATGTCACTAGGTGTCTTGTGGTGCCCAAAGACACCAACAGTTGCAGAACCTCATGGGTCACTGGTTCCTCGCGTCCCCCAGCCCATAAGTCTTTGAATGCTCAAGTCAGAGCCTCGTATGTGAGGAATTGCCCTGGGGGCAAATCGTATTGAGTTACCAGTTAGCACAGCGGGAGTAGGGTACCTTGTTGGTAGCAGTCTCCCACCTTTACCAGCCCAGCATCTGTCCAGGCTGGCAATTGGCCAGCTGTAAAAAAGGAGAGAGGGTCTCTGTGTGGGAGGCCCACCAATGGTAGTGCCGGGGCATAGAGGAGGATGCCCGCAATCTTCAACATGCAGTGCCTCTAGCACCTCAATGCTACCACCAACAACATGCCAGGGCATGGGATCACTACCGCTGGACAAAGCTGCTTAGCCCATGGGTCCCAATTCTTCCTGATGGGCTCCATCCAGCCACTGAGTAAACCACTGGAGCTGTGAGGCCAAGAAATACCACTCAAAATCAGGGGCACCCAGGCCCCCCTCATCTAACAGGCCCGAAGAACCTCTAGAGATACTCGGTCCCTGTCCCATATCAGCTCCCGCAATAAAGTGTTTAGTTGTCGAAACCAAGAGACTGGCACACTAATCGGTAGGTTGATAAAAAAATAAAGCAATCTTGGGAGAATGACCATTTTGGATAGTGAGATCCGGGCCATAATTGGCAGCTTGAGAGAGCGCCAGAAAGGAACGTAAGATCTTAGGCTGCAAATGGTTTTACCCCAGATTGCCCTCTTATAGGTCTTCCAGGTAATGGAATACCTGTATAGCAAGGTACCGAAAGGAAGATGGGGACCACAACATGTCCGATACGAGGTCCAGGGGCCATTGAATGTCCAGTGACATTATCTTCTAGAGACAATGGGCTAAGTCTCCATGTGGAAATCGGAGGTCGCTCCACTGCAGGTTGAAAGCCCAGCAGCAGAGGATTGTGGTCTGAAAGGGTCTGCCCCAGATATTCGGTGTATGTCACGTGCTGACTAAGCCTGTGCGAGCAGACAAACTTATCTATCTGGGTGTGCAGTTGGAAAATATGTGAATAATATGAATTGTCATGTGATTCACCACATTGCGTCCTCTAAGCATCTGCACCCGGCGGGAGTGGAACGATCAAGCAGGACATCAGCGAGACAGTTAAAATCTCCACCTAGCAGAAGGTCATCTGTCACAAATGATGCCAGTGGGGCTGATAGGGAGTGGGGAAGGTCACCTGGTTTTGATTCAGAGCATACATTTCCCCTAAAGTGGTGTCCCTGCTTAACAGCCTGCCCTTGATCAGGGCGTACTGGCCCTCCTTGTCAATGGAGGAGTGGATAAGGTGTTCCTGTCCTAATCCAAACCAATGCCCCTTCAGGCAAAGGCAGAGTAGGAGGTGGCATATAACTGGTCTCGCCACCTGCAGGGCAATCGGTTAACCTCCTGCTCCAAAAGGTGTGTCTCCTGTAACATGGCCACCTGCACCCCTCGCCTCTTTGGGTATCTGTGTATGTTGTGGTGCTTGGAGGCCAAACCTATCCACCGGATATTCCAGGACAGGAAAGTTAGTGAGTGATGCTGGTCAGGCCTTCAAGTGTGTAGAGTGTGTGGCCCATCCAGACCATCCGGGGCCCCCCTCATCCAGGCCCCCCATTTCAACATGTAGAGCGATCCCTGCAAAAAATAATAACATTCCCCAACTTTTAACTTTCTGTCGCGAGAGCAGTCCAGCAACGCCAGGCCGCCCAAACTTAAAATGTACAAACATGATCCGCAGAACATCTCCTCCAGGCACCTGGCAGGGTCCTATCTGGGAGGGGTAGGCTATAGTGTGTAGGCAAAACCAGCGTTGCGCCGGTCCTGCTTATATTCACTCACCAGGTGCTCAGCCCGGCCCCAAGTCCAACATCAGCACATCCATGGTCTTGGCCCCCAAAAGGAATATCACAGCCTTACACCTGCAGTGTACCCAAGGCAGAAGCCCCTACCAACTCCTTAGATTACAATTTGGGTGGACCCTCACCCCGAGCCCCCTTTCTAACCCCCTAGCACACCAGTGGGCCAACGGCAGCAGTTATCAAATCAAGTCATCAGCTGATTGTGGTGTCATCACAGGCAGGGCAGCAAATTCAACCTGTGAAGATTCTTACTCCGAGAGCATAGATTTATGTTCAGAAGGAGTACCACTCTCCGAGTCTAACATCTGTGTCATCACAATCTCAGCCACTGCCTGGAGAGCTGCGGCCCATTCCTGTTCAGTCTGTGATGGCGATGGCCTCTTCAGGGATCTATCATGTGAGGCTCCACTGGATCATTTCCTCGGTCTGCGTCGAGGAGCATTAGGCTTAGGGCGACCTGTCGGTAGAGCCGTTCCAGCTTTGTAAGCTTCCAGCCAGTCCCAAGCGATTCGGGGATCTTTGCAGAAGTGTGTGGCACTGTCTCATATTATCCGGAGCTTGGCCGGGAACATCAGGGAATATTGTAATCCCTCATCACGGAGGGCCTTATTGACTTCCAGAAAAGAAGCCCGTTTGGCCTGTACAGCAGCGGTGAAGTCTGGGAATACCAAGAACTTACTATTGGCTACTGTGAAGGCCCCCCATTCATGCTCTCTGCAGGATTATGTCCCTGTAGTGGAGCAGCCTAACCACAAGAGGGCAGGGAGAGTGACTGGGGGCCAACGGGCGTGCTGGCACGCTGTAGGCGCGTTACAATGTGAAGAAGGCAGTCAGACCACGCGGGGCAACAACCGTCTGGAGCCAATGTACAAGATATGCCATCGTGTCGTTCCTCTTCGTACCTTCAGGGAGCCCTACAACTCGGATATTATTTCATCTGATACATCCTCTGCTCGATGTTCAAGGACCCACACCCAATCAGTCAGTTCTGCCATCTGGCGGGTCAGTGTTTGATGTTCTGGCCGCAGCTGTCCCACGAGGCTTCCACTGTTTTGACTCGGTCTACCAATTTGTGGTGGTCCACCTGAAGAAGGCCCAGGCCCACTGACACGCTGCTAATATCTTGTTGAAGGGTGGCCTTGGTGTTGGAAATGGCGGCGAGAATTTCATCCAGTTGAAGGTGTATAGGGTCTGTCGGGAGTCCAGGTTCTTCGGATTCCACAAGAGGGGGGAGTGTTCTCCCATGTTAGGTGGTGCCCCCACCTGTTTGGTCCTTGGTTTCCCCATCGGATTTGATCTTGCAGGCCCTCCCACAGTAGTCCAGGCTATCAATCTCTGGAATGTTCAGAGTATGTCTCTGTTCATGGGCAAACAGGGAGAAGAAAAGGGATAGCAGTCTCGTTGCGAAGGGACCAAGGTAGCTTCTCCCAGGGCTGGGTCAAACGCATGTGACTCCAGATAGGGGGTCGGTTTTTCAGAGTTATAGGTAGGTTCAAGTCCCAAAGTGTGTGGGGTTCACGCCGAGTCTGTGTGGGGAGGATTCTATAACATCATCTGCTCTGAGGCTGACCTAGGCAGAGTAGTAGTGCCTGGTAAATCCCCCTACAGTCAACGACCTCTGTTGTGCTTGTCGCCACTTATGATCTGTGTCACAGGGCAGGGGAAGAATTTTGTTCTGAACCATGGGTTAATGTCAGTCTCATCAGGAGTGACCCACAGCAATACCCCTCGGTGTTTGTCCACAAGTCCCGTTTGGGAGGAGGAATGCATAGGGGGATTAACCGGGGTCAGGGGAATAAAAAAAACTGTGCCGTTGAAGCACTGTTGTATTCTTTAGTAATCTAGGTCCTGGAGCGCAAAGTTCTGCAGCATCCAACACAAAAAAAAGATAGCAGAGCAACAGATCACATCTTACAGCATATTGTCCTAAAAGCAGTTGTCAGTGAGCAATACAAACAGTAAAATACTTAATACTATAGGTTTGGATAATGTGACTTGCACTGGAAGTGCGCCCGCTGGTGAGGTGAAGGAGTTTTCAGCACAGGTAGCAGAGCTCAAGTTGCAGGATAGCAGAATAGCAAAACCAGTAGATGTGCACACAGCCCATTTGGCAACCAGCACATTGCACATTAGAGGCATGATGTAATCACGGTAGGGGGCAGTAGACAAAGGTGTTGCATGAAGTGAGGTTAACAGTCGGGTGCAGGTGTTACTCAAGGAGGAAGTTCTTGAGGAGGGGTTTGAAGCATTGCAAGGAGAGGGCAGTTCTGATGTGGAGAAGGAGGGTGTTCCACAGTCTTGGAGCATCGCCATTAAAGGATCTGCGAAGTGTGGATTTATTTACTTGAATGTTGAATGGAGAGAGATCTTCTGCCTTTGCAGAAGAGGAAGAGGGAAGGTTTCTGGGTGACATATTTTGGAGTTTGGAGGTTCATGTTTTTGAATGTGAGGCTGGCCGTTCTCATGGTTCAGTGTGCTTCGATTTGGTGCCATTTAATGTAGGCAAGCAGGGTAAAGGGGTAATGTGTTCCCATGTTTGTGTGTTTGCAAGAAACCTGGCTGCAGCATGTAATATTGCACTTAGTGAGGCTAGTCTATTTTATGGCAAGCTTGATGGTCGTGATACACTGTGATTCAAAAACTAGCAACACATTGGGCCTGATTCACAAAGGTAAACATACACTTTTGTGTAAGTTTACGATGGTTTGCTATTCACAAATGTATTTTACTTGTAGGATTATCCTATCTTTTTATGTGCATAGACTCTGCAGTCATAAAGATACTATTCGTAAAATACATGGTTGCCCCCCACTTTTTGCCTAATGTTGATGCACTTTGACTGAGTGTGCCCTGGGTTCCTGCCCACCAGGTACCCAGTGTTACAGCAAACAAATGATGGACAGAATGCTGACAATGCAAACATTCTCCCCCAGTCAAAAGATCTGGGTTAAATCCATCGTTCTTTGGCCCACTACGCCACCCCAGTTTAGACCCAGCCATATGCAAATCAGTCTTGATCCTGTGCCCCATGGGAACAGTCCAGACCGAACTGCCAGGCCAGGTCCTCCCTGGACCAGAAACAAGCATCCTGGGACCGGTTTCAGGGTATGTCACCCTTCTTCAGCCAGGCTAGCTTAAATCCAGTGGCACAGTGAGCAATGGACCCACGTCTGGGCATACCCATCCCACTTAGGGCGAAAAGTGTTACAGCAAGCAAATGATGGACGGAATGCTGACAATGCAAACATTCTCCCCCAGTCAAAAGATCTGGGTTAAATCCATCGTTCTTTTGCCCACTACGCCACCCCAGTTTGGACCCAGCCATATGTGTGGTGATGTATCTCTTTAAATGAGATAAGGATATTGGAATATTTGTATTCCTGGCATGCTAGGAATGTACTGATGTCACTTTGAAATTATATACATGTCATTTAGAACTTGTTATTGCTTAACTTGAACTGCAGTTGAAGCCTTGTCTGGTATCCTGTTGGATGGGATCTTCTCATTGGAATAAACTTACTTCAATAGCATCCCTGATTATATGTATTTTATATGGAATGCTTCATTGGCGTTGTCGGCAGGATGTTGATGCCATAAAGAAGATCTCAACACAGAAAATTTGGTGAGAGACATTTTAAAATTTTGGATGGATTTACTCTTTTGGAAAATTTCGATTTTCGTTTGAACACACTTTGGATAACTTGTATATTAAATGAGATTGGGAGCATCATCGCATGCTCACCCTATTAATGTTTTTTTGGGGTTGGGAGGTATTTGAATCGATGGGGGCTCATCTCTTGTGACAGTATTCCTAAAGTCATGTCAGAGCACTGTTCGAAGTTGCGCTTTCCAAATTAATGAAAAACCAACTTAAGCATAGAATCCGCAACTTTGTTTATCTTGGATTTGAGTTAAGAGAGCAAATTTAAGATCTGAGCTAATGCGCTGTTCCGATTCATGCGCTGTCATTTTAATGTGCGATACTCCGTTATTCTTCAGTGATCATACTGATGTGGATCAACTAATTTGAAAATCGTTTTTTGTTTTAATTTGGTGGATTGTACATCGTTTGAGTCTTGACTGTTTTGATTGGAGCTCATAACGTCAAGAAGATTGAAAATAAACTTACCGGCATTCCAACTTAACGGAACTGAGGTTCGCGTGTCATCATCGTCCTGATTGCTGTTGTGCGTTTCACCTGCTGCGTAACAGTGTCTACGTCACGCACTCCGTTTGCACGTAGCGTAATACGTGGCGGCCATTTTCTTTGTCCAATTTCCTGCTTTATCTTCGTTGCTAAGCAACTTGACCAAACGCTTTCTGCTCTCGTATCGTTATTAAACTTGTACGGTCTTCACAACAAGATATTTGATCAGCTCATCGAACAACGCGTATCTACAGTGATTCGCACACTTGGATTGTTCTTCATTGAAACTTAAGTACTTCTGGTGTATCTTAATGTAAAAGACATCGAAATACATTTTGTTCATGATGTTAATTTTAATCTTCGCAATGACAACATTGTTTTATTTTCATCATTGAAGGATTAGAGCTTTGAGCTTATCTTCTCTAATTGTGGACACAACTTTATGTCAACCTTTATTTATCTGCATCAAAATTTACAGTGATTATTATTTTAATAAGTAAATTGGAAATAATATATTGTAAAAATTCAATATGCAGAATGTAACAGCAGCACCTTTCTTTTTGTCTAGTCCAGGGGTGCCTACAATTCAATGGAAAAAATGGAAGGTTGTATTTGAGAGGTATGCCAGGGTTTGTGGTCCTTCTCTAAGTGCTGAAAGGAAGTCGTCCTTATTGCTTCAGTGCCTTGGTTCAGAGGGTCAGGATGTGTTTGATCACCTTCCTGATCTTCCAGCTGCAGAGGCAAGAGATTTAAATGATTACGAAATTTGCATCAAAAAGTTAGATAAACATTATCTACCTAAAATAAGTACAATCCTAGAAAGATATCAGTTTGCAAAGAGAACCCAAAAGGAAGATGAAACCATTGAAATGTATGTCACTGATTTGCGTAAACTTGCCTCGTCTTGGAAATTCGAAAATTTAACTGATGAACGCATTCGTGATCAGTTCATGTTTGGGTGCAACATGGAAAGGGTTAGAGAAGAGCTTTGGTTGCATGATGAACCCACTTTAGATGAAGTTCTCAATGTAGCAAAGAGAATAGAACACTCATTAAAATGTGTTGAAATTATTAAGAAAGACAATGTTAAAGAGGTAAATGTTCATCTCGTTAAGGAGAAGGGTCAGAAGAAGATTGAAAACAGTAAGAATGATTTTATAGTTAACAAGGAAGAGTTTAGAGAAAAAATAGTGACCAAAGGAGATGTTACAGATGTGGTAGAATAGGGCATCTTGCTAATGATAAAAAGTGTCCTGCATTAAGTCAAACATGCTCAAAATGCAAAAGAAGGGGTCATTCTTCTTTAATGTGTAAAAGCAGAAATTTTTCAAAAGTTAAAATGGTAGAAGTATATGAGTCTAACAACAGTGATTTGGGGTCTAATGATTTTGAATGTGGACAAATCGTAGTTCAAGTAAATAATGAAACAGACAAGAAAGTTTGTCCTTTTGACAACATTATGGTTGAAGGGGAAAGCACTCGTGTCTTGTTCGACTCAGGTGCAAAGATCACTATAGTGTCTAATGAATTTTATAATTCTAGATTAAAAGGAAAGATTTCACTCATGAAGCCTGACATTACACCATTAGCTTATGGTGGGGAACCAATAAAATTGCATGGATATTTTATTGGTCTTATTGAGTTTAGAGACAGATATGTGTCAGGTAAGGTTTATGTTTCAAAGAGAGGCGATAGTATCATCAGTTGGATACATCAAGGGGATTTCGGTGTGTTTTTAGATCCCAATGCCAATCCTCCTATTCAAATTAGGGATAGGGTGTGTTCTGTGTCTAAACTAAATGACAATGAATTTGCACAAAAGCTTAAGCTCATATATCCTGGTGTTTTCAAAAATGAGTTAGGATGCTTAAAAGGTTACCAACATAAGATAAAATTGAAAGAAGGTTCAGTACCTTTATGTTGTAAAGTGAGAAATGTGCCTCTGTCTGTGAAAGATGATATGAAAAAAGAAATTGATAAACTTAAAGCTTCTGGAATAATAGAAGAGGTAGAGGGAACAGAATAGTTGGCCCCGGTTGTCGCCGCACGCAAACCTAATGGGGATTTGCGCCTCTGCATCGACTTAAGACAACTTAATAAGTGTGTGATTGTTGATCGATATCCGTTACCAAACATTACCGAATTGTTAGTACTTTTGGGTGAAGCAAAAGCATTCAGTACGATAGATCTAACATCGGCCTATCACCAAGTGGAGCTTGAGGAATCATGTAGAGATTTTACGTCATTTATAACCCCTTTTGGTACTTTCAGATTTAAAAGAATGCCGTTTGGATTGGTATCTGCGTCATCGGTATTCCAATGAGCTATGGAAAATGTTCTGAAGGAGTTAAAGGGTGTATGCATTTATCAGGATGATATCCTTATCTTTGGTGATGATATGGAACAACATGATAAAAGGTTGAGTTTGGTATTAGAGAGGTTGTGTGGGTGCAATCTTACTGTGAAAGTTGATAAGTGTAGATTTAGGACTGAATCATTAAGTTATCTAGGACACAACATTTCGGGTAATGGCGTGAAACCCAAGAGTGATTTGATTGACACAATTCGGAACATGAGTTCTCCTACTAACAAGAATGAATTGATGAAATTCTTAGGGATGGTAGAATACTACGCAAAATTTGTAAAGAATTTTGCTGAGTCTACGGTCAACATGAGATCTTTATTGCGTAAGGGTGTTGATTTTGAATGGTCAGAATCGTGTGAAGAAGAATTTGGTTCTGTGAAAGTAAAACTGGATAATGCTCCATCTCTTAAAAGTTTCGATCCTTCAATCAAACCAATCCTTGTTACTGATGCCAGTGAAAAGGGATTGGGGGCTGTTTTATAACAAATTGGTCCTTGTGGTTTACAAACTGTCATGTTTCTTTCAAGAAGTTTAAGAGATCCTGAAACACGCTATTCCGTGATAGAGAGAGAATCTCTTGCTGTTTTTTGGGCAATAAAAAAATTGAAGAAGTTTTTGTGGGGTGTTGATTTCGAAGTTCGCCCTGATCATAAGCCTTTGGTGGAGGTATTTAATAAAAAAGGTTTAGATTTAATTTCAGCCAGGATTACTAGATGGATAATTGGTTTACAGGAGTATAGTTTTTCTCTCAAGTATATTCCTGGAATTGATAATGGCATTGCTGATGTTCTGTCACGTCTTGTTCCTAAAGAATCCTTGGTTAATGAGGACTTTGATGATTCAAAAGATTGGGTATGTGTGGTTGACTATAATATAATTTCAGAGCAAAAATGGAGGGAGGAGTTACTCATAGACTCTATTTTAAATGATGTTATTTCTCTTGTTCAAAAAGGATGGATGGATAAGAAACCTAGCTCTGATAGCATGAAACCTTATTGGATCATGCGAAATGAGTTATCAGTTGTCAATGGATTATTGTTTTGAGGAACAAGATTAATTCCTCCAAGCAGCCTTAGGAGTGAATTAGTGGATCTAGTGCATACAAATCATGCCGGTCTCACCAAAAGTAAAGAAAGGTTACGCATGTCTTACTGGTGGCCTGGTATGGACAAGTTGGTTGAACGTGTAGTACCCGAATGTATTCCTTGCCTATTGAGTGACAAATCTAAGAGTCCACGGGTACAACCTATGGTCATAAGGAGACGTCCCTGTCGACCATGGCAGGACATTGCTTTAGATATACTTGGTCCTGTTCATCATGGTGGAGCGCAAACATTTGTATTGGTGATAATAGACATGTATACTCGATGGCCTGAGGTATTTTTTTTGTCTATGATAGATTCAGTTCATATTATCAAATGCTTGAAAGAATTATTCTTGAGGGAAGGAATTCCTGAATCTATCTTGACGGACAATGGTGTACAGTTAATCTCAAGGGAGATGGAGGAATTTTTATCTTCCAGAGGTGTTGTTCATAAAACTTGCTCTTTATATCATCCAGAAAGTAATGGAATGATTGAGAGGTTTAACAGAGTTATTAAGGAAACTATTACTTTGGCGAAATCTTTATCTTTAGACTGGAAAGCCGAAGTTGTGAAGAAAGTAGAAGAATACAGATTATCTCCTCATGGTGCAACAGGAAAAACTCCCTTTATGTTGTTTCGGGGTAGGATTCCAAATACGTTTGTTGAACCTGGTTGGGTCAACAAGTATGAATTAGCCAAGGGTAAAGAATGTGTGTGTAATGGTGAAGAAATACAAAAAGAGAAGAAAACAAAGCCAAAGAGAGGAAAAAATACTTTGATATGAAAAATGCGGTTAAAACAACTGTGGTGTACGTTGGTGACTGGGTCATGATTAAACGACCTGGTCTGGGTGGCAAATCTAATTCTAAGTTTTTTAAACCTCTTAAGGTTATTAAAGTGTTTAAAAATGCTCTTAAAACCCAGGATCATCGCATTCGGAATTTAAACAGGGTGGTGGTGGTTAAAGGAAATGTAGAAGATCTTAGAGTTTCCACTCCTGTTAATTGTTCTAAAAAAAATGGTGATGATAACAATGTTGTAACAAAAACACGTTGTTCTTCTAGGTCTATAAAACGTCCTGGTTATCTTTCTGAATATGTGTAAATAATGATTATATTTTTTATTGTTAAGGAAGGGAGGTGTGTGGTGATGTATCTCTTTAAATGAGATAAGGATATTGGAATATTTGTATTCCTGGCATGCTAGGAATGTACTGATGTCACTTTGGAATTATATACATGTCATTTAGAACTTGTTATTGCTTAACTTGAACTGCAGTTGAAGCCTTGTCTGGTGTCCTGTTGAATGGGATCTTCTCATTGGAATAAACTTACTTCAATAGCATCCCTGATTATATGTATTTTATATGGAATGCTTCAATATGCAAATCAGTCTTGATCCTGTGCCCCATGGGAACAGTCCAGACCCAACTGCCAGGCCAGGTCCTCCCTGGACCGGAAACAAGCATCCTGGGACCGGTTTCAGGGTATGTCACCCTTCTTCAGCCAGGCTAGCTTAAATCCAGTGGCACAGTGAGCAATGGACCCACGTCTGGGCATACCCATCCCACTTAGGGCGAAAAGTGTTACAGCAAACAAATGATGGACGGAATGCTGACAATGCAAACATTCTCCCCAGTCAAAAGATCTGGGTTAAATCCATCGTTCTTTTGCCCACTACGCCACCCCAGTTTGGACCCAGCGATAAGCAAATCAGTCTTGATCCTGTGCCCCATGGGAACAGTCCAGACCGAACTGCCAGGCCAGGTCCTCCCTGGACCGGAAACAAGCATCCTGGGACCGGTTTCAGGGTATGTCACCCTTCTTCAGCCAGGCTAGCTTAAATCCAGTGGCACAGTGAGCAATGGACCCACGTCTGGGCATACCCATCCCACTTAGGGCGAAAAGTGTTACAGCAAACAAATGATGGACGGAATGCTGACAATGCAAACATTCTCCCCCAGTCAAAAGATCTGGGTTAAATCCATCGTTCTTTTGCCCACTACGCCACCCCAGTTTGGACCCAGCCATATGCAAATCAGTCTTGATCCTGTGCCCCATGGGAACAGTCCAGACCGAACTGCCAGGCCAGGTCCTCCCTGGACCGGAAACAAGCATCCTGGGACCGGTTTCAGGGTATGTCACCCTTCTTCAGCCAGGCTAGCTTAAATCCAGTGGCACAGTGAGCAATGGACCCACGTCTGGGCATACCCATCCCACTTAGGGCGAAAAGTGTTACAGCAAACAAATGGTACCCAGGGCCTATGTTCTTTCCCTAAACTGTACTGTTGCAAAACCCAATTGGCAACTCTGTGGCCACATGTAAGTCCCTTGTAAAAGGTACCATAGGTACCAAGGGCACTGTGACCAGAGAAGGCCTCTAAGGTCTGCAGCACTTATTGTGCCACCCTTAGAGGCCCTGTACCCTTACACACACACACTGCCTTTGCAGGTTGCGTGTTTTGGTGCAGAGCAAAGTGAAGAGTCGACATGACACACATCCCTGTGTGCCATGCCTACAACCCACTGCCCTGGCATAGGTAAGCCACCCCTCTAGCTGGGTGCACTATACCAGGGGTGAGGATACAGGTGCATGAGCCCTGTACCCCTACAGAGTCTAAGTCCATTCTTAGACATTGTAAGTGCAGTAATGCCAAAAAGAGTATATGGTCTGGGAGTTTGTCATTACGAACTCCACAGCACCATGATGGCTTTACTGAAAGCTGGGAAGTTTGATATCAAACTTCTCAGCACATTAAACCCACACTTATGCCAGTGTAGGATTTAATGAAAAATGCACTCAGAGGACATCTAAGAGATGCCCCCTGAAAAACGACCTAACTCTAGTGTCCTGGCTGGGTGGCTGCTCGCCAGGTGCCACCACCAGACATGTTTCTGGACCCCTGGGTCAAGAGCCTGTCGCTCTCGGGGTCCTGAAACAAGCACATCCTGGGATGAGGTGCCAAGTCTCCTCCCCCAGGATGGACTGGGTCCACGAAAGGGAAGCTTTAAAGGCCTGCCACCTTTGTGAGCTATGCAGCCATTTGCTGCTCACAGCAACGGCCCGACTGGTTCTGACCCCCACTTTGGGCGTGAGAATCGTCGGGAAAACCAAGTTAGGAGGAGACGTGTTCCCAACTTTGCCAACCCCACCCCTCAGGTGGGGGAGGCGAGGTGAAGCACAACTCTCAGTCCCCGCCATCTTGAAGATGGGGGACCCAGCCAACCAGAGTGAGGCTTATGCCCCCCTCCCAGTGGAGGGTGGCATAATAGGGGGTGTGCCCACCCCAAGGAAGGGACCCATTGGTCCCGACCTGTACCTACCTGTAACGCCCCTAAATTTAGTATTTAGGGGCAACCCTGAACCTTGCCTCCTCAGACAAGAAGAATCTAGAAGAAGAAGGACCAAAGAAGCCGTGCTGAAAGAAGAAGAGGAGGACACCAACTGACTTGGCTCCAGCCCTACCGGAATGTCCTGACCTCGACATGCTCCAACAAACTCCCAGTGTGTCCTGAGCCAGCAGCCCCCCAGAACCCGGAGGACCTACCCTGCCTTCCCAAACCAGACTTTGTCTCCTGTGAGCACCGGATTTGCTCATCCACAGACTCTGACTCCGGCCTAATCCGCGAGTCTGCACCACTCTGCACCCGACACCCAAGGCCCAAGTTTGAGTGGCCCAACACCACGACGAGATCTCCCTGGTGATCCTGACCTGGGATCTGGTGATCCCTGACCTACCTCAAGACTCTAACCAACACCTGCAGCCCTTTCTGGAGTATCACCCCGACCGCGACCGGAGCCTATAAGAAAAACCCAACGCCAAAAGACACCCCTGCAACCGACGTCCTACAGCCTTGGGTGGCCCAACTGACGGTGTCCCGGAATCCCAAGACATCCCAACTTACCACTCCAGCCGGTGGTCGCCTCCAGAAGATCTTCGTCCCGAGCCTGTAGTGTTTGTTGCAACCGGAGAATCCCCATTGAAAACAACAGGGCACCCGACGCCAAAACAGCACCCTGCACCCGGCCGCCCATGTGCTGCTGTGGGTGCACTTTATGTGCTAAATCAGATCCCCCGTTGCCCTGAGCCTAAGCCCAGGAACTTTGCTCCCACAACCTTGTGGCCTGCTCATGAGCAGCCACCAACCGGAGGCCCCCTATCCCCCATTGGATAACACTGGGCCTCAGCACTCTGCACCCGGCCGCCCTAGTGCTGCTGTCAAGTTACCACTCACCTGAAAACCAGGTTGTTCGATTTGAGAGATGCGACGACTGGTCCCTACACCCCCAAAAGCCTGGGCCTGCCCAGATGCACTCCAAAACACCAACGCAGAGACAGACCTCCAGGGGAAGGGGGAAAAAGGGATAAAATAAAAAAAAGAAACAAAACACTGCTGCCTTCTTCTTGTCCAGAGGACGTCTGTAACACTTTAGACACGTCCTTACACAGAGAAAATACTTCTTTCCCCTTCAAAAACTCTTTTGTAACACTGGATACCTAGACAGTCATCTGAACCAAGCGTTCGTTTTTTCAATTAGTTCAACAACAAAAAATGCAGAAAACGATGCACAATGTCTCTGCCCAATCACTTGAACCACGTGTTCTTTTCCACCAACGAAGAAAAGTCTTGTTTGTTTTGCAGCCTTCAATGTCAAAGAGATTTTCTTTAAAAAGTGCAATGCCAAAGAGAGTTTATTTCTGCAAATAAGCTAAAAGCAGAATATCTGAAATATCTGCAGCCTTTCTGCTAGTGGCGCGCGCGCTTTGGAAATGCCTTACTTGATATTTATTCTTTTATTTTCAGGGCCCGGCAGAAGTCTGGAGTCCCGTCCGTCGCCTGGAGACCGTGGAATGTTGGATCTTGAGGACGCGTCGAAACGAAGATGAAGAACGTCTTTGGAGCCTTGTTCTGCTTCAGGTAAGTAGGAACAGAATGACGAGAGCAAGCGCCTCTCGTTGTTTCTGTTCCTCTTTTATTGCTCTCAACTGGGTGGGGCGCATGAGGGGTTTTCACGTGTGCACGTTGACAACTGTCAAAACGAACTCCACTAATGACAGGCGGCAGGCACGTGCGGTAACACATTTGGAACATGCTGAGCCTGGAAATCATGTTAGAATCAAAACATGCAATAAAAGTGCTACAAAGACGTATTGCAATATATAAAGGGCACATTATACAGTGTGTTCAAGGCACCATAAAATATACAATAACACCATCTAGTGGCCAAACTTAGTATATAATGCAGTACAAAATATGAATACTAGCTCAATGCACAATATGGGTGCTGGCCTTGTTTTACCACACTTTTCCTAACTGTCGCCCCTCTCAAAGGCCGCCCTACGGGGCGCGGTTTTTGTGGACATCGCAGATGGAATTGCCGAACTAATTTAGGGGCGTGGACGAAGGAGGCTGGTTCCCAGGAGTTTTCATTATCAGCATAGCCTTTCCAGGCTATTAAGTAATGGAGTCGGCCTTGAATTCTCTTTGAATCCAGAATGCGTCGTACCTCATACTTCAAGTGACCGTCAATGGGTATAGGTGGAGGTGGGAGTTCTTTTCTTGTTTCTGAATTGTATTTCTTTAAAAGGGAAACATGAAATGTGGGATGCACAGGATAATCAGGGGGTAAATCTAATTGAACAGTGACAAGGTTTATAATTTGAGTAATTGGGAATGGACCGATATAACATGGTTGTAATTTTCTTGGGCCTAGAATGTTCAAATTCTTGGTGGACAACCATGCCTATCTCCTATATTATAACATGGTGTGGGGTCTCTGTGTTTATCTGCTTGTTTCTTCACAACCTCCTTGTATTTATTTAGATGCTTTTTGGCCTTTTCTTGGACATCTAATAAGTGTTGTAGTCGGTCTGTGACCGCAGGAATGTGAGACGATTCTATGGAGGTCGGTAATGCCTTTGGATGGTATCCTTGTAAGAAATAGAAGGAGGTGCAATGGGTAGCAGAATGAACACTTATTATAGATGAATTCTGCTAACGGTAGAGCCTTGTACCATTCACAGGTAACTTCAGACATTAAACAACGCAAAGTCTGCAGAAGAGTCTCGTTTGCCCTTTCTGTTTGTCCATCCGTCTCTGGATGGAAGGCTGTGGAAAGAGCTACTTCCATCTTTAACTGTTTACAGAGTTCTCTCCAAAAGCGTGACGTAAATTGACTGCCACTATCGGACACAATTTTTGATGGTAGACCATGTAAACGGACCACATGTGTTAGGAAAATGTTACTAAATTCCAACGCAGTTGGTATTTTACGTAAAGGAATAAAATGTGCCATTTTTGATAAATAATCTACAACTACCAAAATGGTTGTATATCCATAGGTCACTGGTAAATTAGTGATAAAATCCAAACTAATGGAATGCCACGGGCTTGTAGGTGTAGCTAAAGGTTGTAATAACCCTGCAGGTGCTTTGTGTGAAGATTTGTTTCTTGCACAGATGGGGCAGGTTGCTACATATATTTGAACATCTTTCGCTAATGAGGGCCACCAAAAATGTCTTTTACAGTTGTCTAACGTTTTCTGATAACCAGAGTGTCCTGCTAAGGCAGAGTCATGGTTCCATAGCAATACTTGTTTTTGTAGCTCTACAGTAGATATGAATAAGAGTGCGTTATGATACAAAAGACCATCTTGAATGGTGTTTTTTATATCTGCTAACCATGTTTGTACATTTACCTTAAGTTGTTCTTCTTTTACTAGGGACAAGAAATCCTTTTGGACAATAGGTGCCACTATTTTATGCGGTGGAATAATAGGAGGTTTTGGTATATCATTTTTGGAATCAGCTGTGTGCCCATATTGTGATAATATATCAGATTGGATTTGCTGTGAACCTGGCCGATAAGTGATCACAAAGTCAAAAGCACTAAAACAATTTAGCCAACGCATTTGGTGAGGGGTTAGTGCTTTTACTGAACTAAAAAATTGTAAATTCTTGTGGTCCATAAAAATTGTTACCGGATGTTTTGTTCCCATTAGATGATGACGCCATTCGGAGAAGACTAGTTTGATCGTTAGTAATTCCTCTCTGCCACTGTATACTTTTGTTTGGTGGGGAGTAACTTCTTTGAATAAAATGCCACTGGATGCAATTGCCCATCTTTAGACTCTCTCTGAGAGAGAACCCCTCCCACTGCTACCTGAGAAGCGGCCACTTCTACAAAAAATGGGAGATCATGGTCAGGGTGTCGTAACAATGGTGCTGAGGTGAATTTAAACTTTAATTGTGCAAAAGCTTGAGCTGCCTTGTCAATCCAAGTAAACGATTGACCTTTTTGCAATAATTTGGTAATGGGTACGACAGTTTCTGCAAAATGAGGTATAAAGCATCTGTAGAAGTTCGCGAACCCCAACACCTTCTGAACCTCCTTAACTGACGTTGGTTCTGGCCAGTCTAAAATGGCAGTCACTTTTTTCGGATCCATCATGATTCCAGCTGGTGACAAACAATACCCTAAGAAGTCTACTGTGTCAGTATTAAAAATACATTTCTCCAGTTTGGCAAAGAGATGATTCTCCTGCAATTTTTGCAACACAGCTCTCACTTTCTGGACATGTTCCTCCTTGTTTCTTGAATAGATGAGGATATCATCTATGTAAACAATTACACAGATGTCAAGAAACTCGCTCAGAATCTCATTAATAAAATATTGAAAGGCCGCAGGGGCGTTACACAGGCCAACGGGCATTACGGTGTATTCGAATAAACCGAACTTGGTTCGAAATGCTGTTTTCCACTCGTCATGTTCCTTGACCCGTATTAGGTGGTAAGCCCCACGGAGATCCAACTTAGTGTATTTTGTAGAATGGCGTAACTGATCCAGAAGAACTGGGATCAATGGTAAGGGATATTTGTTTTTAATAGCGGCTTTATTGAGTCCGTGATAATCAATGCACGCTCTCAAGCCACCATCCCGTTTTGTGACGAAAAATAGTGGCGATGAGACTGGCGAGGTTGAATGGCGAATAAAGCCCAATTCCAATAGTTCATCCAAATATTTACGTAGGTACTGAGTTTCATCTTCGGTAAGCACATACACTCTACTATTGGGGAGTGTAGCACCAGGGATCAAATCTATACGACAATTGTATGATCTGTGTGGGGGTAGTGTGGTTGCCTTTACCGGATCAAAAACATCTTTGAAGGCCAAGTATTCGCTAGGTATTTGGTCACAAGTTTGTATAGTGTTGGCACAATGCAATACTGACATGGAGTCTGTCTGTGCTTCCTGATAACAATGTGACCTACAGTATAAGGAATCTAGAGTCACCGTCCTTAAATCCCAGTTGATTTTAGGGTTATGTACCATTAGCCATGGCACACCTAAATTGAGTCCAAATGTAGGTGTATCTATTAAGTCGCAGCTGATTACTTCGGTATGACCATTTTGGCAGACCATGGTCATGGGACATGTTTGGTTCACTATCAAACCTGATGACAGGCAGATCCGTCCACTGCACAGACTGGTTCTGCTTGTGCCTTAGGGACTGTGGAGACGTTTAACTTTTGTGCCAACCGAATATCTAGGAAGTTACCTGTTGCCCCTGAATCTAATAGCACTGGTAACGAATGTCTGCTTTGCATGGTCAGAATTTGTGTAACCTGAATCGTGAAATGTCTTGGAATACGGGCTACGGTGTTTGCTAGGTGTTGGGAGATCTGTGGGAATGTATTCCTCATCAAGGCGACCTCCTTTCCTGACAAGTTTGTTAGTTTTCCTGCTCCGCAGTAGCAGTGGAAACTACAGCATTTGTCTTTTTAGGCACTTTTGGTCGTATCGTACAATCTCGGGCAAAATGCCCAGAGCGGCCACAGTACAAACACAGATTCAGCTTACGCCTCCTATCCTTTTCTTCTGTGGATAATGGGTGATTAATTCCTGCTATTTGCATTGGCTCTTGTTCTGGCATCTTATTATCAGTTTCTTTTTTATCATGCCTTACAATAATCATCCTGGTATCTCCCCTTGATCTTTCTCCTTTACGCTCCCCAAGTTGATGGTCTAGTTTCACAACTAAGTCCACAAAATCAGAATAGTCATCGGGTAAATCGACAATATGGGCAAGAGCATCCTTCAGATCATCACGCAAACCCCTATAAAATAAAGAAATGCATTTCTCCTCTGGCCACTGGGTTTCTGTCAGCAGACGGTTAAAGGTAGTTAAATAGCTTAACAAATCTTTACTGCCTTGTTTTAGATTCAAGAGTTCATTGTCACTTGCTTGGACATAGGTATGCTTGGCAAAATGTTTTGTCATAGTTCTTTTAAAAAGCGGCCAGTTGTGCAAGATAGGATCATTTCTGTCTATGTAGGGAATAGACCAATTTGCCGCCGTTCCTCCCAAATAGGAGAGTACAAAAGCCACTCTAGAGGCATCGGAGGGAAAAGCCTGCGGCTTACAAATAAAATGGAGTTGACACTGGCTAATGAACACATTGAACTTAGCGCTATCCCCAAAGAACCTTTCTGGCGCAGCCAAAGGCACAACAGTAGGAGCTGCTACTGTAACATGAACCGGAGGTGATGGGGAATCTGAAAACATATATGTATTTGAGGTTTTTGCTTTGGTGCCAGTGTCTAAAGGAGATGCAAAGGTCTTGGGGAAAGGACTGTCCCATAAAGTGTCCCTTGGCTTATAACGGGTTAGCTCATTATGCAATTCGGCATTCTCCTCTTTTAATTTTTGCATTTCAAATTGTAAATTCTGCAACATGTTTGCTAAAATTCGGTCTTGGCTAGTATCCTCACTTAGAGCCTGGGCCATGGCTTGGACATCAATACGATCCTGATTTTCGCCCATATCTCTCAAAAGGAACTTAATTTGTTGGGGAGGCTTGCTCTTCTGTCAAGTTACCACTCACCTGAAAACCAGGTTGTTCGATTTGAGAGATGCGACGACTGGTCCCTACACCCCCAAAAGCCTGGGCCTGCCCAGATGCACTCAAAAACACCAAGGCAGAGACAGACCTCCAGGGGAAGGGGGAAAAAGGGATAAAATAAAAAAAAGAAACAAAACACTGCTGCCTTCTTCTTGTCCAGAGGACGTCTGTAATACTGCGATCAGCCTCTGTGTGTTACTGGCGACAGGAAACGTGAATTTGAATATCTAAATATAACAAACAATAGAGTGCTATAAGATTCACCTGTGGTCAGATTCGTATACACTTGTTATACAATACAATATTGGATAATATACCTTTCCCACTATGGAGCAGCCTTTACTCAAAAGAAGTTACTTCTCACTCTTTCTTCTGATGTATGCTTTAAACACGCAAACCTATTTTTCAGTTGTCTGCAGTAAAATAAACAACATAGATTACAATTCCCATCACCGTACTCTTGGCTTTAGAATATGCTTTGAACACTTTAGACACGTCCTTACACAGAGAAAATACTTCTTTCCCCTTCGTAAACTCTTTTGTAACAATGGATACCTAGACAGTCATCTGAACCAAGCGTTTGTTTTTTCAATTAGTTCAACAAAAAAATGCAGAATGCAGAAAACGATGCACAATGTCTCTGCCCAATCACTTGAACCACGTGTTCTTTTCCACCAACGAAGAAAAGTCTTGTTTGTTTTGCAGCCTTCAATGTCAAAGAGATTTTCTTTAAAAAGTGCAATGCCAAAGAGAGTTTATTTCCGCAAATAAGCTAAAAGCAGAATACCTGAAATATCTGCAGCCTTTCTGCTAGTGGCGCGCGCGCTATGGAAATGCCTTACTTGATTTTTTATGCAGGACATCTAACCTGGGCTTCTATTGGAATTCTATAATGCATATTAGCAAGCCCATTATCGCCGATTATCGCCCGTCTTGCTAATATGCCCCGATACTTTTAAACTAATGCAGTGTAGACTTACTCTCAGATGCCTTTCCAGCTCCCTTTAGAAATAATGCCTTTGCCTCTTGCCCGAAGGAGTTAGACTCTTGGACAACTGCCTTCCCCACTTGCTTCACAAATCTTTATTTGATTCATAGATATTCCCTTTCAGAGGCTGCTCATACTGACACTTTCTACTTGACTTCGCCCCAACTTTCCTGACTTTTCCCTACGTAGCTAAGTAGGGTTTTCCCTTTATGGGAAATTGAGTCTGCTTGATTTATTTTGAGACAATTTTGTAATAGTTTGTCTCTGCATTTATGATTTTGAATGGCTTTGAAATATATTGACTTGTGCATTTGTGTATTGACTATTGATTTGCAACTAATTTGATGATTTAAACTCGTAACGTTGCTAATCTTTAAATAAAGCTTCATAGTTTGCAAATCTAATTTTCTTTGTCATTTTTGTGGGGCATATGTGTTTCATGTTATTGAAATGTATTGATTATTGTGTCGACTTCGGTCGGAACTAAAGGTCTATCCACTTGAGTGCAGCTTGTACTTGAGTTTGCACCAGAAATTTGTATGGTGCATAGTGCTGCATCATGCTTATGTCGTTTTTAGGTGGACTACAAACAGTTTACACTGGTTGGCAACCATACCACTAGAGCGTGGGCAAATGTTTCTCCTAGGTAGAACCAAGTAATATATTACCCGTGGATCCATCGATCAACATCAGTAGTGGATCAGACATTCTGGATGATGCAGAACACCCTAAAAATTGTACCTATTCACTTGCACAATTCTGTCTGTTCTCACACTCAGCACAACCAACACCTCACACTAAGCGCAATGATGTCTCATGTTTAGAGCACGTCTCTAAACCTGACAAACTTCACCCAACACAGCCCATGTAGATCAAACTACAACTCACATCCCTTTCAATCATGCACTCCGAAAGCGCACACAGGAACCGATGCAACCCCATCTGTAGAGTAAAGTGCTGTATAAATTATATAAGATAATGCAACACAAAACAATAGTTGATGCCAACATTACCTACCAATAGTAGGTTTTATTCAACATCAGAGGTTTGTCTTTACTCTGCATTCACCCATAGAGGCTAATATTTCACCAATGAATTCTAGCAACTGGAAACTACTGAACTGATATGTGAAGTTACCACTGATGTTAATGATAATGTCATTTGCAATGTAATTTGTGACATCCTGTGTGAGGTTATGAAAAGTGTATAGGTGGCAAGTTATCGATGTGTAGCTATCTATTACCAGCAACTGCCAATGGTTTTTGGTGAAATCTTAACCATTCACTTCAAATATAGTTATTTCATTGAATTTCTGACTTTTTTAAACATGTTTATTTTCTCAGGAAAGTGATTCATAACTTAACCTTAACAAAGTTTCTCAGTAAGTTGTATGTTTTTTAGGTGATTTGCTACATTTACCTCCCATGCATCCTACCCATGTTGTGCAGGGCCTTCCGTGGTGCTTGGTTGGGTCCTCTGTCCAACACTGTGCTCAGCCCCTGTGCTCATTAGCCACAAAGGCATGACGTTTGGCTGAGCGCAGTGCCAAGCTTTCTGCCCGGTACTCCACTCAGCCTTTGTAGCCTCACCGGTTGCAATAATCCTTGTGCTCACAAATTGCTTCAAACTCCCATTGGCTCAGCACTATGTTCAGGCCTAGTGCCATCATAAGCTGCTGTACATGGCCTTCAGCTGAGCGCAGAAGGAGTTCAGGGGAGGGCCAAATCTCATGAGTTGTGGTTTTATTAATTCGGTTTTTTCCATACCCTGCTCTCTTGCTTGGTCTTCAGATCCAGAGTTTGAAGACCTCTGACATATCCTTGCGGGCCGCAGACCCTGGTAAATGAGCATTTTATTTTTCATTTTGGTGGAAGGAGATGTCCTTTTTGATCCCATCTACCTCCTCCCCCACGCCCCCTGATATACCTTGGTTCAAGGAATGCTGCATCTGCCTTTAATAGGCCCATGCTTTTTTGTGACACAGGGTCTGAGCCCCACATTGTCTAAAGGCAGCAGTAGCAGCAGACTTTTTCTTGTCACAGTCAACAAATCATATTGCCCAGAACCTCCATGGGTCAGCTATTCCACATTGGATCAAGGGAATGTTTTCCTTAATCTAATCAATTTGTTTATGCTTCTAATTTTGATTGACAGATTTCCTCAAGAACATAGAGCCCTGTGGGTTGCTAAAATGTGCTGCTTGGCCCCACTTTGCTAGATGTGTCTAAATTAGGGATTGACACCAACGATGAGAAGCCCTGGATGTGTTCCTACCATGTTGCTCCTACGTGCTGTCTTCCCCAGGTTTGGGGAATGTACTATCGTTTGGTGAATGCCCAGTTCTGGTATTTGCTTGTGGTACTTTTTTTTAAATGATTGAGTTGCGCTCCTTAAGTACTAAGGCCCAAATGTGTGAAGCTATTTTATGGTCGGTAAGGCTCCGATTTGTAAAATCAGAGCCTTTCAGACCACAAAATGGCATTTTTTAATTCACCAAACCCTATTTGCTCTTTGGTAAGATGTTACCAAATCATTAATTGGTTTTGGGAATACATACGGATTTGGTATTTGGAAGGGGCCTGTTAATGGTGCCCCTTCCAGGTACCGAATCCTTAAGGTATGTATTAATGTTTAGCAACCGAAATCCAGTCGCAAAGCATTAATATATTGCCACCTCTTAAGCCATTTCCTTTGTGAATGTTCACCAAAACGTTGTTTATGAGCAGGTTGTGGTCCATGAGACCACTGCCTGTTCATAAAACGGTTTGTGTAATTTTTTTAAACATCCTAGTTTAAGGAAAATGGGCTGCATTTAAAAAAAAAAAGAGAGTTGCTTTATTTAAAAGCAATCACATACATAGTGCTCTGCGGACCCCAGCAGGCCACCAGTCCTGTTATTGTAGACAATCCTAGTTGGTCTCAATTTACGACCTACCTCATACATATTAATGAGGTAGGTCAAATTGCGACCTACTACGTAATTGGTATTTTGAGAACCGACCTATTAATACATAGATTGGTTATCAAAATTCCAATGGATTTATTAGAAGTTGGTGTGCAAATTGCGTCCACTTCTAACAAATCTATTTTCGAGGCACCCCATTTAAGGAATCACAAAGTGCAAATCGTTATTTGTCGCAATTTGTGATTCCTTTTTTTTAAAAACCTTTATTTTTCAGTTTTAGAGAACAACACATAAGCAAAGCAGCAGTCAGTGATATGCAAGGTAAAAGTCTGTACACATGTAATGTAGTATGACATTTAGACAGACAAGGTCATGTGCAATCTATCTGCAGTCCCCAACCTGGGTAAATCAGGCATAACTGTGCCTCCCTCTGGACAGTGCCACCGCAAACTGAACCCTCCGTGCTCTCCACACAGACACAAGCCTCGTCGCACTCATTCGTTCGTGTCATCGCTGTCTTCCGACACCATATCAGAGGTCAGGTCCAGTAATGTGTACACAGTTCTCTCCACTCAGCTAGGTCATCCACCACCCTTTCATCGCGTCTGTTGAGGTGCATGTGAGTCTCCTCCGCCAAGGTCCACTCTATGACATCCTTGTGTCATTGTGGTATCTCTAGTGCCCTCTGCCTCATCCATGTGATAGCTACCCTCCGTCTGCCTAAGACTAACACCAATTGTAGGAACTTATACAACATTTTCTTGCCTTTCGGGCGCTTAATGTTGCCTAGTAGGCAACACTGTGGGGTGCATGTCACGTGTAGATGCGTGACCCTGTTTATGTCAGCGACCACCTCAGTCCAGAAGTCCTGTACCAGCCTGCACTCCCAAGCTAAATGCAGGAAGTCTGCATCTCCTGCGCCGCAGTGGGCATACCTATTAGCTCGGGTTGTGGATATGCAATGCCTAGGTGTTAGATATGTCCTGTGAAGAAAATTATAATGCATCAGTTGAAAGCGGGTGTACATGAAAACAGAGTGTGTAAGCTCATTAACTCATGATCAGTCCTTGGTTCCCAAGGGGACATCTAGATCAATCTCCCAGGCAATTTACGATTCCTTAAATGGAATCTTTGTACATGAGGGGCTAAGATCCCAATCGTGAAGGTACTGTAAATTGACGGAGGCTTTCCACTTTCTATAGGATATACATGCATTGTGTACATTGCACCTCTCTGATTACCTTGTAGATTTGGACTGCTGAGGTCAGGTAGATGGGATTGATCTCAAAAAAAGCTCTGTGGATTAGATACAGATTGTTGAAAACAATATTTTGTTTTAAACAGTGTAGCTTGTCAAGTCAGATGAGATGCGGCAAAGCTTCTTAAGCAGGAGATGAAGTGTAAGTGTGCTGCCTAGAGCAAGTAGCAAAATGTATGCCATAAAAGGTGTCCCTATTAACTGGACCTCAACATTACAAGATTGTTATGTTTAGCCTAATAACTGCTTCAGGATCAAAATGGATCAAAGTGAATAATTTAAACAAGAACCTGTATCAATAAATGATGCAAACGCATTATTAAAGGCAACACACCACTACTTATCTGTTTGATGACTTACAGAACACCATGGTATCATTTCAGAAAATTATTTAGATTGGGTATGTTCGTTAGTTGTATTATATGTTGATGAAAGTTAGCATCTCACATCCGTATCCTGATGACTCTGACCTGCAAAATCGGATCCGACTCGAATTGGGAAAGGCCTCCTATTGGGGCGTACAATCACGCCTGTCAAAAACAGGTTAGCAGTATGCTCCTTTCAGCCATCACCCTGGTCACCACACACATGAGACATTCAGATGGGTCATGGTTTGAAAAATCATAAACATTTCTCTAGACCTGCAGGTCTAGTAACTGATTAGTGTACTATAGCTAAGAAGGAATATATGAAATAAAAGGATAGCAAAAATCACGAGGCAATTAGCAATAGAAAATGAAAGTTAACAATATGAGAAAACAAGTATTACATGTCTTTTTGATATTTATTACATATCTTAACCCCCGAGAGTTAGCAGCTAATAATCTTCCTTGAACAGAAGTGTGGTACAAAAGCTGCACCTTTGCCAAGGTCAAGTACAGGCTTGGTTTGTCTATGTCCAGAGAAGATGCCAGATGTCTATGGAAACATGGCTTGCTGGATGGTTAGAGCCTTTCTGGACCTGAGATAGAGCACTGGGCTTAATTCCAGCTATCACAAAATTCAAAAATTGTGTGAAAAGATGTCAGCCCTTAGTTGTGTGATTGAGAACAGTCATGATAATTCTGTTGAACGTGTACTCACTTGCAGGGTTCAGTGACCTTTAATATTTGTCTTATGGTCATTAAAATAAGTGTGGCAGTACTATTTATTATTAGCAAACAATAATATTGTACATAGGTCTATATATACATAAAACATAGGCGTGCCATAGTAAATATAGAGGCTAATTCTTAAACCTAATCATAGCAATATAATATCATATATGGCATATATGCAAACGATTAAATGACATATTATAAGACTTGGCGTCATAGTAGGTTTGATGATAGAATTTATTCAGGCCTGGAACAATAAGAAATAACTGTGTACACGTGACAAGATAAGTCAGTTTTAAACTAACAAATACATTTTGTTATGACAATGCTCTGCAGATATTGTTTGGGTTTTAGTTTTTGTTCTTTATTTATGTAGCGGGTGCTCCTCCCATATGGCGGAGGAGCGTTGCCCCCCCAGAAACGGCAGGTAAGGAAAAATAAAACACTTGTTTTATTTCTCCTTTCCTGACGTCTTGGGGGCGGAGTCTGGGGGGTGACAACACTGAGGGGAGTGGTGTGTGCACTCCCTTCACTGACATGACGGTTGGCCGGCCAAACCGTCATGCGCAGTGAAGCTGTCTCCAACCCCAGCTGCATCGCTGGGGTTGGAGAGAGCAGGCACAGACTCTCAGTCTGTCCTGGAGCGCTAATCGAGAGCGCTCAGGCCAATCCTGAAGCTGCTCTGATGCAAGAGCAGCTTCAGGATTGGCCGCAGGGCAGGCTGGGATCCTCTGCCTGAAGAAGAGGAAGGAGCAAAGGAGTGCGATGCGGGTCGCGGCCAGCTGAAGGTATGTTTTTATTATTTTTTATTCCCCCCCCCTTTCTTCATGACCCCTAGGTCCCCCCCACCACTCGTAGCAAATACCGGCCGCTACTGTATTTATGTAGGAGATCCTATGTTCCCACTGAGATGGCAAAATGGTTCAGTGAGAGTTAAATGCTCCCTTTTCACACCTGCTCTGAACCACAGGTCATAAGTTCAAATGCTGGCAAGAACAACTCCACTTTATGTCCTTTAGAGATCTACACTGGTATGTACAGCACATAGGCAAAACGTTAGTATGCAGAGCTATACATAAAACAAGCAATTTTCTGCCCCAGTTGTGGTCCCCTCTTGCCACGCCCCTCTTGTCCACCTCACAACCTCATTCCCTCTTGCTATAGCCCTCTCTCCTGGTTTGTTCTTGGTTCCACCCTCCTTCCCTACCCCTTCCGTTCACCTCCTCATCCACACTGTCTGTTATGGAAAGTTTTTAACTCCATAAAATCTTCATTCCATGCTTTTTTAGATTTTGTTTATGGATTGTTACGCCAACTAATATGTTTTAAACTCTCTAAAACGGAATTTCTTTCCACTTACACCAATTTCCTTAAAATTTCAGTCAAATTGCATTTGTCAAGCATGCATTGCTATTTTGTCTTCAAAGTTACTAAAACCATTACCATCAAATGAAAGAAAGAATTCACAAAGGCAAGACTAAGCTCAGGAACCTGTGAGAAGAAATCATCTCTGACAACGATCATACGTCATTACCAAATTGATCACTTGACATGAGTTCTGGGTGCTCCCTGGAAAACCATCAACTTACATTTTGGGTGGTTCACCTCCCATCAGCTTATATGTAATCATGAGTTATATATAACTTGGAACCATGGGCAGTTGTGTACTCAGATCATTGTCAAGATGATAAACATACTGCGTATTATCAGATCAATCAATTTATGATAACATAATTTAATATAAATGCTGTAGAAATGCCCATACGATACATAAAAAGTCTCTAAAACAGAGTGTACCACATACACATACAATACAAATATCAGATGTACATGAAATACACTGCATGCACAGAAAACAAGTAACTCATCAACCCAACACTGCAGAATGTTACAATTACATAAGGAAGCAGAAGTAGACAGGACATGTTTCATGCTGATAGCAAACATCAATTGTAACACCTTGCATGTTGCTTCAATCTATGGGGCATATTAGCAAGGGCGGTATCGCTGCTTTAGCGGCACTTTTTGCCGCTAAAGCGGCGATATTTCTATCGCCCTATTAGCAAGCTGTCGCTAACAGCTGTTAGCGACAGCTTTATGGCGAAAGCGACCGTTTTGGTGCCGCTTTCCATGTCAGCGATAATTATCGCTAATGACATGCAAAGTAGGCGTTCCCAACTAAAAGCGACAGGAAACAGTCACAAACACAACTTCCCCCTATTAGCAATGCCCGCGAAGCGATAAAAAATTTTGCGCTAACCGCGATTATCTCTGGAATTTAACACCTGCTAAAAACCTGACTTAACCTTACAATCCACCTCCCATTGACTAGAATGGTTAAGTCCTCACCTGCCTATTAGCGAGCTTTTCATTAGCGCAGTGAATTCATCGCTGGATTTCTCGCGCTATTGCTGGGTTTCGCAGCTATCGCTGGATTTTTTATCGCCTTGGAGATAAGCGTTGATAATAACGCGTTATCTCCACGATGAAATCCAGCGATAGCCGGCAATTAAAAAAACAGCGCTAAGCGCGCTTTGTGATAATTATCGCAAATCCTTGGTAATATCCCCCTATGTCTTTTTCAGGTATCGTGCAACTGACATGCAGCCATTGGTTGTTGTGTGCCTTGTAGCACACACATAGCTTTCCTTTCTTTTTCTTAACACCACAGCCCACTGCGCCTTGGATAAAAAGCGAAAAACCCCATAAGGTGTACAGCAGTATATTGTTCTAGATAAGCACGCAAAGAACAGCATGCTGACGAATGTCACCCTAGCCCCCAGTTGTGTCCCGCAACATCAATTGGCTATGCCATGCTCCTGCCCTTGCACATAATTCTACCATTACACTGACACCAATAAATGATAAATAACGCACAAGCCCAGGTGTCAACTAAAATCAGAAATCTTGAGGAGAGGATGTGGCCTTGCAGCTAGAGCGGTCGACCTCGACAATGTGGAACTGGGTTCGAGTCTCAGCAAGGACGCTCAACATCCTATGATTCTGGGCAAATCACTTAATCTCCCCGTGCCTAACAAAATAAAAAAACATGAATGTGTCTGCCTGTAAGCAACTGGCGCTCTGATACCTTCAGGTCAAGTTTGCGCTATATAAAACTCCGTAAAAAAAAGTCCTCAAGGGCCTGGGTGCGTACTGTCTATGTGCTATAGTTCTCCTTACACATGCCGTTGAATGCCTCTCCTACCCTGACAAGGTCATTGCTGGTAATGCTACCTACACTATCCCACTTTCTGTGCAAATTCTCTATATAGTACTGGTTCATGATTTAACGGAGACAGGGCGTTCCAAGGATGCTATATGATACAAACTCCATCTAATCCCTTGTGAAAAATATTTGCCCTACACTCAGACTGAGCCGCATCCAGCACAAAAGGGATTGTAGGTCTAGCAGATATACAAAACTCTAATATCTCTCTCGGAAATCTGTTCTCGATTACCACTATAGATTTGTCCACAGACTGACCATAAAATTAACTTAGAACCCTTTACCCTTGGTACATATTTAACATCAACATCACAAAGGAACTCTTCACTTATTAAACCGTAAAATCTACCAATGACTACCAACCTATTGCAAAAAGAACAGATGATGTGCGGAATGCAGATGAAATCAAACATTCACCCCCAGTCACAGATCTGGGTTTAATCCATCATTTTATTGCTCACCACGCCACCCCAGTTTGGACCCAGCCATATGCAAATCAGTCTTGACCCTTTTCCCCATGGAAACAGTGCAGCCCAAACTGTCAAGCCAGGTTTTCCTTGGACCGGAAACAAGCATCCTGGGACCGGTTTCGGAGTATCACTCCTCATCAGCCCCGCTAGTTTGAATCTAGTGGCACAGTGAGCACAGGACCCACGTCTGGGCATACCCTTCCCACTTAGGGCAACAAAAGCAAAAAAAACAAATGATGGACGGAATGCTGAACAACTCAAACATTCACCCCAAGTCACAGATCTGGGTTTTTAATCCATCATTTTATTGCTCACCACGCCACCCCAGTTTGGACCCAGCCATATGCAAATCAGTCTTCACCCTTTTCTCCATGGAAACAATGCACCCCAAACTGCCAAGCCAGGTTTTCCTTGGACCGGAAACAAGCATCCTGGGACCAGTTTCGGGTATTACCCCTCATCAGCCAGGGTAGCTTGAATCCAGTGGCACAGTGAGCACGGGACCCACATCTGGGCATAACCTTCCCACTTATGGCAACAAAAGCAAAAAGAACAAATGATCAACGGAATTCTGAACAAATCAAACATTCACCCATAGTAACAGATCTGGGTTTAATCCATCATTGTTTTGCTCACCACGCCACCCCAGTTTGGACCCAGCCATATGCAAATCAGTATTGACCCTACTCCCCATGGGAACAGTCCAGCCCGAACTGCCAGGCCAGGCCCTCCTTGGACTGAAAACAAGCACACCAGCTTGCTAAGGTCAGACTTTTGGCTTTGCCAATGCTTTTTTTATCTATTCACAATAATGAAGAATTGCAACAAGTTGAAAATGTATGTTTTTCATTTGTTTAAATATATGATGTATTTTAAAGAGTGCTGTACGTGTGTATGCATTTATTTGATCAAATAGAAAGTGCAATGTCCAGTGTGAACTGCAGAGAGTAAACCATGCTCCTCAGGGCAGTACTTACTTTCTGTTGCAGACACTATTTTTGTCACATCTGAAGGGTAGGGGTCGCAAAGGCAGTGCTAGGAATTAAAAGGGACAAGGCAGGGGTCCGAGCTGCGACCCCTAAATGATATTCATGATGCTGACTCAGGTGTAATATGGACTAGAAAATAAAAACTAAGCAATGTATAAAAAAATAATATATCAATGTTCAGCCAAAGCTGCTTTAATAAGGAAAAATTACTGTAGGAAGCCACAACTAAATACTACACACAAATTACAAATATTTACAAGATTTCAAGTCAAACTGCAAACCCCTCTTAAAGAGGCCTCACAGAGCTACTGGGTGGAAATTAAGTACCCCAAAGAAATATCATAAGGGGCAATTAACCTTGTACAGGTACTCTATTCTATTACCTCTATGACACCATATGACAATTTATGGACCAACAGGGTCTACCCTAAAAACCAGCAAAGCTCCTATATGGGACAAATGCAACACACAAAACGTTTACCAATCAGCAAGGATAGGCCTACATGCTTTGTCAAGTCGTTCGCAATGTTTGCCTGACTCAAAGTATACATTGACATGGACATAATGTATTTCCACCAAGTGTTTATTGTGACCACACACAAAAAGGGGCCTATGTAATAAACTCCTTCCAATTGCATTTGGCAGAATTCACAAAGGAAACCCCGTTCTTGTTGTTTTTAGCAAAGTTCAAAATATAAAGCCCCGTTGTATGGTGTTTTTCGTGGCATTAACAGTTGTAAAACCCCTTACTATTGCATGTGAGTGAGGGGACACTAAGTAAAACATCTTGCCATTGCTCTTGTGAGATAATTTACTATGTGAAACCCCTTCCTATTGCATTTGTCAGAGGACTCACACTGTAAATCTCCCTCCTATGATTTTTTTGGCAGGAAGGAAGCAATTATTGTATTTGAGAAATACTTTCCTGACGTCCCAGGGCAGTCAAATGTTACCAGTCACCGTCCTGCTAATGGAGGCGTCTTTCACCTTTGGTGTCATGAAGTCTCCATACCCTAGACCCTCCTACTGGGTACCAAGTGCCCCTTAACACTTGGGTAATAAGGCAGAGCAGTCCAAGACTGACTCATGGATTAGCACTCAATAAATCAATGTATAGCCAGTGCTTTTTCTATAAAACGAAAAAGTTCCTTAATGCACACATAGCTAAACACTATAATAAAATTCAACTATTTACAAGATTTTAGGAATTTCAAATTTGAATCCCCTGCTATAGGGGCCCCACAGATTAACCAGGGTGCAATTTACGTACCCTGAAGAAAAATCACAGGGCGCAACTAATCCTGTAAATGTAGTCTTCTCCCATTATTTGTGATGTGTCAAGTGACAATTAGCACACGAGCAGTGGTTCACTGTGGGCCCCTTGGAAAACATGAAGCTTTTCATATTCAAAAAGGTTAAAGCTACAGCGCTGTCATGTTTTTCCACAATGTACGAGTGTCCTCTTGTCTTTGCGACAACATTTAAAAATCAAGAAAAGACTCTCCATCAGGAAGTTTTTTCACTGTGCATTTTACCTATCCCAAGTAATTTATGGTCAATTTACATGATTTGGCACCAAGGAAACAACTATCATGGAAGTATTGATAAAGTTCATACAACTGACATTTATCAATCAGATGTTCAGTTTCAGGTATGTCCGCTTTGTCTATCCCTTCAATACCATCAACCAGATGCCTGTGCCTCCATTCTGTTCAACTGTTGGGGGGAGCAAATTGTTCTTGGCCTCCCTTTCCTAGAATTCTACTGTGGCCGCTGATGAAAATAGTAACAATGCTCTGGGTTTACTGTCTGAAAGATTTGGCCCAGCCACTCCTTGTATGCTCTTGAGTTTAATCAGGTTTGTTTTGAGCTACAGCTCTTGCAGTGTTAACTTCCTGTCTTGTTGCTCTACTGCTTTACTTGTTGCAATCTCAACCTCTTGCTTGTGGTGTGGGACAGGGCTTCTCCCTATCACCAATTCTCTTAAATCTTTACTTGTGTCCTTTTCCTTCTCTCACTCGATCATAATTGCTATTGTTTTACAAATACCCTCTCTCTGTAAGGCATTATTGGTGATATAGGTACATTAGGTACCAGTGCGGGGCAGAATCGGGGTTAGACACATGGACCAGTTGCTGGGAGGAGATGCTAAAGGTCTGAATTCTGACTGCTGACCCGATGACAGCATACCTTATGGAGGGAATCTATATATGGATTGGCAAAGTTTAGGTTTAGTAAATGAAAACAGCCATATGAGTTAGATGGCTTACAACATTTAGACATTATGGTACAGAACAGACTAATAGATTAAAGATATGCGATTAAGATTTTTTTGGGGAGGAGTTTTATATAGGGCGAACTCGACCCGAAGGTATTGGAGCGCTTTGCTCAGAATCACAGGATGTTGAGCGACGCTGAAGCTTGAATCTTGTTCCCCAGCTCCAAAGTCGGCAGCTCTGGTCGTTACACCACATCCTCTATATGATTGGGGTCTAAGATTTGCACTGATCTACATATTATTTGCTGAGTTGTTTATAATGATTATAGTCATTCTGAAATATAAGATTTGTCTACAAATACTGCAAAATAAAATAATCTGATGATAATAATCTTCAAGGGTGAACCAATGCCCTTTACGTTGTCTCGGTTAGACAGGGTAGTGCAGTGCCTCAGTGTTCGCGTCCCCAGGGTTGCTATTGGCCGTCCTCAAAGACTGTGTCTGGTGAGCATGTGCATGCGGCCAACCTGCCACACAGACACCCTCTCTGCTTCGTCCTCTTCGGGGCCGCACTCCTTACATTGGCTCTTGGTGGGGCAGCGTAGTGCTGTGAGTGTGGCGTCCCTATAGGGCACGGCAGAACTTTATGTGGGATGAAAAAACTGGGACGGGGGGGTGTCTATCAAAGGGGTGTGGTCAATGTAATTAAGAGCGTGGCTTAAAGACACGTAAGCTAAAAATCTGTGCTTAGCATAGTGTGCTGCCCGACTAGTATTTTGCTGTTTCTGACATTTCATCCAGAAATATGATACAAAAGGTAACATTACACATACACAAGCCAGGACTATTGGCTTTGTTAATGGTTGTTAGTTGCATAAGATAAATAAGCAACAACTATGGCTTTGTTGTATAAAATATTGACAATGCTTCAGTTCTGAAATGATGAGACTGTGAAAGAACTATACCAAGTCATTTTGAAGTTACAGTGAAGGGTGGTACAGCTGCAGAATTAAGATTTTTTTTTCATTCTGAGGATGAGGTAAAAATGGAGAGCCCGATAGGGACCCATCTCAGCATCTGCTTTTAGAACTGCCGGTTCTTAGCACCGGCAGGACCCGGCCCGCTTAAAGACCTGAGGCGCGGCGAGGCAGGAGGTCCAGATGGGGAAGGTCATCGGCCCTCGTAGGGCACAGGTCATGGAGATCTAGGCCCGGGAATGGCCCAGCACACAGGTAGGCCCCTGACCGATGTTGCCCTGCCGCTCCCAGCTCCTCCACGGAATCCACTATGCGCGTTGCAGGGAATGGAGGAGCGATGAAGTGGTGTCCCCAGTGGCTCCCAGCAGAGGCAGGTCAGTCCCCGCAAGGTGCGGCACCAATCCTTCCCCCGGCGGCTACCCCCAGCACTCCCCTCTCCCATGCTCAGCCGCAGCTGCCATCTTGGGTAGACCCAGTTGGCTGTAGGCCACGATAATGCAGGGGAGTCCTCAAGTGGCTTCACTATCCCCAGTCGGTCTGCTGCCCCTGTGTGTTCCTGGGGTTCGAGGGGTCCCCACTCTGTGGGTTCAGACTCCGGCCGCAGGATTCTATAAAAGGCCCAAGTATAGGTGAGGAGAACCTCGCAGATGCTGCTCACGCCATGATGGTTAGCTCCCCCTCTCATTGAATCACCTCGTGTATTTGGATCCAGCCTCTATCCACTATTGGGAGGATACACGAGATCTTTCGATATTTATTACATCATCTGGCTGTATAGCACTTTTACATTGTTTGAGCAATATGTATGATTGTTAGAATGCTGTTGATTGAGAGTGATGAATGAATGTGTATGCAATTTTGGAACTTTGAACGAGTGTTGTTTGATTGAATGCTCTGTGTGGGACTTTTGTATATATGCTTATTATGTATTATTCATCTATTTATGTCTTTCACTTTGTGAACTTTGATAAAATTTATTGAAATACAAGAATGACAATAATAATAATAAAATAAATAGAAATTTTGTAACTATGTTATCCTTGGAATTATTATGATTGTGTCTTACTGTTAGCCCAGTGTTGTCTAATATTGTTTGACCCGATTTGGGCACTATACATATTCAATATATAGGCAGGTTGATTTCTTTAGTAGTAGTTTAGCTCCCCCTCTCATGACTGCTGTCTTGTGCAAGCACATAGTGAGCATTTTATTGTCATGCTTGTATTTAAATTTTTAGGTCAAACCTGGGCAGCGCATGCGCTGCTCTGCGAGGCATGCTCTATTAGAGTATGGACTTGAAGCCCCGCCCACTCTCCGCCCTTATTTTTCATTGGCTTGTGCCATTGTCCTTTGTAAATGCTGGCTCCTGATTCGTTAATAGGCTTGTTAGTCCCTCTTTAGTACCGCCTTGTCTTAATTTGTAACCTCCCATGAGGACTGGCCCTTTTACTTCTGTTGTTACACTGGATGCTTTATTTAGTCTGTAAGCACTATTTTCTTTAATGAGTTTTGTCCTTCTGCAGGCACGACGTGCTTTCCTGCAACATTCAGTGCGCCATGCAGGCTTTCACTTTCCAAGCAGCCCAGGACAATGGCAGCCGCATCTTTGGAATGCAATCAGTCTTGCATTAACGATAGTTTGAGATATTGGCATTTAAAATGACAATGCCTTTTATTTATGTGTTCATTTTCAAAACAGATAAATAAAAGGCATTGTCATTTACAATTTTTCTTTTTTTTGTAAAACAATTTTATTGCCATTTTCGTATGGTATCAAAACATTTTACATTTTTCGGATCAACTTTCATATACATCGTCTCTAAACTTCAGAGACATCCTTATTTCTATATCGCAACATTATGAATCATATAAATCACATGCTGTTCGTGCCATCTTAACAACAAGAAAACATTCCCCCACCCTCCCTCTTGTCGTGCCAATTTGCAGTAAAAAAGGAGAAACATATCCTACTTTCCATAGTTATATGTAAATACACCTTGCATTCTCTGTGTACAGATCACCTGGTCATTCCCTCCGTGCCTGTCTCTTCCAGTCCTGGCATTCAATGCCAATAGCTTAAACTCTTGCAAATGCAAGACCTATTGCATTGCAAATGCTTGTTTCAAATGTTACTGTTATTTAGCAGTAGTCTTTGCCTATAGCGGTAGAATTATGATTTCACAATTGCTTACATGTTTATTTATTGCCACTGGTGAAGTGTCAAGAATCATAAGTTTTCATTTTTTTGGGCACGGAAATGATTTATGTGCGTACCTGCACAGTCAGTGCATAAAGTATTCCAATTAAGTCTGTGAGAATTGTGCTAAAAAATATATGTTGACACAGTACAACAATATAGACACAGGTTAAACAGGCTGCTGTGTGAATGTGCAACATACATAGGCTCCGATCATTTTTTTAAACTAATGATGCACATATTTTAAACATACTGATTTTTGATACACAGGTTTTAAATAGATGTGCATCATGCCTTACTTACAATGCAGTGATTTCATAACCTCTTCATCACCTCTATGTGATCTGCCATACATATTTAACATGCTTAGAATCTATGCTTAATGTGTGCAACGGTGCAGGTGTGGTGGGAGTGGTGTTTGTAAGGTAACATATTACAGGGCTGAATTGAATGTTGCTTGACTGGGGTCATCATTATGTGCTCCACTCGTATCTAGGTATGTGATCAGTAGGGGATATTTAAAAGCTTCAATCTGAACCGTATCCCATTCATAAAGCAATGTTACTGACACAATTGTAAGACAGGTAGCAATGTTACCACTTTTGTTGACGTTATTGTTGACATGACAGTGCTTAATTTGTACAGGAATAAGGGCAGAGGCCCAAAGATTTGCTCAGAATCTCACGGCCCGCTCTATTGAATGTTGGTGTGCCAAATACTTACGCTGCATAGTCTTGATTCCACCTCATTCTTCTTTAATTCAGTTGTATGACAGAGGCACGCATGGATCGACCACGTGTGCCTCTACTACGCTGCTTAAACAACAAATGCGTTCCTTTACCACGCGTTCCTTTACCACGCGTTCCTTTACCACGCATGCCTTTACCAAGCAATTTGTAGTAAAGGCATGACTGGTAAAGGGATTTGTGGTAAAGATCACACTCGAGGCCACACGCCCTTAGCCCTAAAAACTACCTGACCCCCCCCCCCCGAACCCTAAAAACTACTCCGACCCCCCAACCACGAGCCTTAAAAACTACCACTCAACCCTTAAAAACTACCTCCAAAACCAAGCCCCAGCCCCACTTACCAGTCCGTGTCCGCTCCCAATCTTCCTTTTCCTGTGCCCACCCATCCCAGCATTTAGATCGTGCACTGCTTTATCCACATATATGCGTGGGTAAGGCATCTGCGTGGTTAAGGCATATGCCTGGTTAAGGAAAGCGTGGTTCCGCTTGCGGGAAACGGCACACGTGGCTCAGCCCATGTTGTTAAGGCCGTTTAACCTTTAATTCTTCACCAGACATTCGCTGATTTTTTCTCTCTCTCTTGTAGGTTCCTGTTTTATCTCTTTGTCACATATTTTCCATCTTTCTCTTACTCTCTCTTTCTCCCTTTTGTGCTTTTCACACACTTGCTCTGGGTCAAAGTCTGATGAGTTAAAATAAGTGCTGGTGTCCAAAAAGAGTGCCGGGGCTCCACCTGCAACCACCGGCTCAATATAAGCACTGGTAATTGATTAAGAAAAGCCAAATGTACGAACACATGCCTTCTCATGATAGAACACAGCACAATAACACACAGAAATGTTTCACTACTAAATGTGTTATCAGGTTGATGGTGAAATACTGACAGTTAAAAAAAAAATCATTATGTACTGAAAAATACAGCAAACATGATTTTACATACATGAATTAGTGTCAAATGGCCATGAATGGAAGGAGGTGATATGAGAATTAACTTTGCCTATTTTTTAAGCAATTGATCTTGCTAACCAATGTACTAAGAGATGTTGTGTGCAAGGTAAGAAGTAGTCAAGCAACCAAAATAAAAAACCAGGTTATTTAATTTAGTTAAAATAATAATTCTAAAATATATATAATCATTTTATTTTAAAGCAGGTTGTCTTTTCTTCTAGGCCATAACTACATATTATAGACTCACAAAGGTGCTGGAACACAAGTCTGACAACACATAGTTGTGTCTTAGCTGAGATCCTAGCCAGAAGGAATATCTGTAGATAGGAATGGGAGAGACAAACGTGTTATTACTTTATTGTACAGCAAAACAAATCAGCCCAACATGTTGACAACGTGTGTCCTCAACACTACATGCAAGTGGAATAATTGTAAACATGGAAAAGTAGCTAATTCGTATGAATCAGAGGGCAAATTATAATTCAATTTGCTAAATATGGCATAGAGGATTTTTTGTTGCATGTTCTATATGGAATGGCATTGCTGTACTTTAAAAATGCAATGTTTTAAAATAAATATTTTTATATTGTTTTGCTGAGTGTATATCATGGTATATATTTGAATTTTTTAAATATTTTTAAATGTATGACTAGACTGCCTCAACAATATAATGTGTATGTGTATCATCAAGTTAAGATTAATTTAAAATACCTCTGCCTGGTTCCATAACAGTATCCCCTCCAGATACCAAAATTTCAACTGCAGCAAAAAGCTTCTGATAAGGAGAATATTACATAACTGGTGCCCTTTAGTGTCTATAAGCGCTCATAATGTATCACCTTCTTCAACAAAGTTTGTTAATTGAGTCTGCTGTGTACTTCAGGTCCCATCCACTTTGCCAGTGCAAACACGTTGTCCGTCTTCCTTTAGAAAAAACATGGTCAATGACAAATGTGGTGTTATTTTTTTTAAAATTTTAAAATCTCAATAACGAATGCTGCTTGTAAAAGGTTTATCATCTTAATTTTTGTAAAATTGACCACATCATCCTGACCCTTCATAGTTGAGGCATAACCTACTACATATGTCATTGTGTCAATTCATATTTCATGAATATTGACCAATAACAACCAAAAAATGGAACTTACTCCGATGTTTTTCATATTGTTTTTTTAAATAGATAATGTTACAAACTGTCTGATTATCGTGCCAATTGGCAATATTGCTGCATTAAATTGAATTGCTATACAATTGTACATAATGCAATTTATAGAATGCGTGTCTGTCATGTCACTCAAACACACACTCCCTACTCAAAATATCAACATGTCTGTAAAGATGGCATATTGAATAAGACACCCACATGTCTGTAAAGTCTATGTGAATAGTATGTACAGACTCAGGATACCCATCTGTAAACATTGATGCGACACTATTAATTAAGTTGTTTTAAAAGATCTATAGCTATACATCAGTATATTGCTTTGCAAATGTGTTTTTTTTCAAAATATAAACATACATATTTAAATTTAATTTTATCTCAAATAACTTCATTTCGGCCACAAGGGTCATGAAAGTGCAAATGCAGATAAAAAGCGTAATAAATAGATAAAACAATACAATTCAACACAGCCAACACAGAGGTAGTTCATAGCTCAAAAAAGTACACTCCATAGTCGATTGTTAAAACAATAAAATGACAAGCTAGTACATGCAAAAATACAATAGCAATACGAAAAAGATACCAAAGAAGGTGCATATAGCTGGTATACGGAAGAAAAGAGCAAACGAATGACAGAAGGACCGTCATGGTATTAGTGGGGCAGAAGACCCTTCCTCCTGAGTATCCACATAACGCCCAGAAACTTGGCAACAGGAATGGCGTACGTTAGACGGAAATCCGTTCTCAGGATGCAGAGAGCAGTGGAATGGGTACGCACACCTAGATACCTGCAGATAGGAGCTAGCCAGGTTCTGCGGGGGTGGGCATAAGCTGGGCAGGCAAAGAGAATGTGGGAAACACTCTCTACTGAGCAATTGCAGGCAGGACAAGTGTCACCTCCACCGCTGGACCATTTTGAAGTGAACAATCTCAGCGGTAGAGCGCCCACTTTGAACCGGAAGTATAGCTTCCTGTACGTAGTGATGATCACCTGATCCCAAAACAACTTGTAACCACAAACAAACTTAGAATCAAGAAATTCACTTGCCAACTTGGAACTAACAGCCTTCCTATAGTCATTGGCCACTGTGATTGCCCAGCACTGCTGCTTCAATACGTCCTTGGACGGGAAGCAGGTGGCAGCTGGATGCTCCCATAATTCGGGCAGCCCAAGGGAGTAAAGTGTCTCTTTGATGCTCAAGAGCCAGGGAATCTTGGAAAATTGGTCAGCTTTCATTACATCCTGTAGGGCAGTAACGTAGTGGGCAAGATCAAGAGTGGTCCATAACAAAAGAGGACGTAGTCTAACTTTACCTGCTAACCCTCTTACTCCCAAATCCATAAAAAGCATATACAAAGGGATACTAGAAAGATGAAAGGCAAGGTTTCCCAAAAATGTGTTTTCCACTTTCATTAGTGCCTCTATGTTGGAAAATCCCCACAGTTCTACCCCTTAAAGGGCCGATCCCAGTGCCTTGGCCTCACATATGGTGAGAAAATGTGTAATAGGTACAGTACTCTAAGTATTGCCCCCAAAATCTGTTTAATCTTTAAAGCTGTTTTGTTAATGTGGGATTTCCAGGTCATAGAGCCACTAAACGTCACACCCAAACAGGTGAAGGAGTCCACCTTTTGGAGGGGTACCCCCACCCCCCCAAAAAAAAAACGATGCTCTTTTTATGTGATCTGTAAGGGTTAAACAACATCAGTATGGTTTTAGTAGTGTTGATCTCCAAGCCACGAGCGAGGCAAAACGAGTCAAAAGTTTCTGTAGCCCACTCAGGGTCTTGGAGATCAGCAAAGTGTCATCTGCAAATAAAAGGATCGGGGTTTTAACCATGGCCAGCAAGGGAGCTTTTATATTTATATTCTGTTCTTTTTAAGACTCTTGCAAACAAACATAATATTTGTACTGCTAATGGAACATAATATGACATTGTATAGAATGATGATATATTCTAAAGCTATTAAAACAGTTAAGGCAGAGGTAATACATTATCATCTTTGTTTGCTGTTCTTTTATTTGATATTTAAAAATAATTAAGTTGTGATTTTATTTGAACATTTTTGTATTACATGTTGATGTGTGATGATGTTAGCACTTCCAAAGACTTAATATTTGATCACAAATTTCATACCTTATAGATGTAAAAATTAATTGGTAGATATTGAGATTTTGGGAGATCATTAAATGGAAATGCACAAGTAAATATGGCATCCGATGTCATATATATGCCAGCTGTGCTGATGGCACAGCCAACAATGATCATTTTAATCTAGTGTCATTTAAAGAACAAAAGTATGGTCTATCACACATGTCTTTTGTTAAGGGATACATACCTAACCAATGAGTCTTGAAGAGTAAATATTGAAAGGTAATGATTGATCAAAATAAGGATAACAGAAATTTCAAAATATGTAACAATTATATTAAAAATGTAAATTATAAATAAAATGTGTACTGAATTTAAATTCTAACAAAAAAATATATTATTGATGTTGTCGCTTTTCTGGTGTCTAGCCTGGGAGTCATGCTTATGTACAGGAGCTATGTCACTGTCTCCCTCTTCAAGAGCATCCTTGTCCAACAATTTTTCTTGCAGTGACATACCATCTTGTACTACAAAGTTGTGAAGGACACAACATGCAACTACCATTTGACACACCATTGATGGAATTTAGAAATGCTTTCACCCATTGAGGTCTAGACATCGAAACCTAGATTTTAAAATCTCAAATGAACATTCAATGATACTTTTTGTTTTCGGATGTGAGGCACTGAATGTTTCCTTACGATGTGTCTTTGAGTTTGATATTGATAGAATGAGCCATGGTTGCACAGAATAAGCTTGGTCATCAAAAGTTGACCGTGAGAGACACTTTTAGTGAATAATATGCATTGATGATCATAATTGAAAAATATTTGATAGTGTTTGTCATATACACAACTCATTGTTTATTAACCAAGATAAACAATATACTAGTGACACAGCTATCATTTCAAAGACGTGGAAAATTGAATGTAACAAAATGTGATACATACCCAATAATATGCCATTTCCACACATACCACTCTGAAATTGTTGGTTGGCAGAAGAAATATGAATCGTGCACTTTCGGGGCAATGTGAAACCTCATTATTAAAGCAATAATTTAGATCACATATTGCTTGCTCATTGATGAACTGACTGTGCTTCCTGTATCTGTAGAGGTGGTCTAGCTCAGCAGGAGGAACCAAGGTCTCAGGGGTGCGATCTATGGCATGTTGGATATGTGAAAAATTGGAAAAAACATAAAATATATCCTGGCATGTGCCAGAGTTTGGTCCTGGTTTGGGAAAACGTAGGTGTGGAAGTGCTAGATAAATCATGGCCTTTAGAACAGAAAAGCAGAGAGGAAGAGGGCACTTTGTGAAATCCCAGTCGTTTCTGCACATCTGCCAGAAAGCAGTAGATGTAGTTCTGCAAGAACCTTTGTATGTGCAGTAATTGCAAGTGACCTGTCTGTAGTGAGCTCAAACGAGGGGCTAAGATTTTGAAACACTTGTAAAATGGGAGCACTGCTAAGACAGTATTTGTTTTTTATTTCTATATCATGTTAATTAAACAGTGTCACTATAGTCTTGTCATTTTTAAATTTCCCTCCCAATCAGGCTTCAGAAGCAACCACAGCACCGAAACTGCACTCCTCGCCACAACAGACAACATCCGCACTCTCCTCAACCGAGGCGAAACCGCTGCCCTCATCCTCCTGGACCTCTGTGCCGCCTTCAACACGGTCTCCCACCACACCCTCTGCACAAGACTCCAGAACTCCGTGTAACCTAGAGTGGGTCATCTTCTTCCTCACCAGCCAAACCCAGAGAGTCAAGCTCCCACCGTTCTCCTCAGAACCTATGGAGATCAGCGAGGAAGTTCCTCAGGGCTCCTATCTGAGCCCCACCCTCTTCATTATCTACATGGCCCCCTTGCTGCCATCGTCAGAAACCACGGACTCAACATCGTCTCCTATGCCAATGACACCCAGCTCTCTCCCTCAACGACGAACCTACAGCCGCTAAGAGCAACTTTGACAACGGGATGAAGGCAGGCGCCGCCTGGATGAAGGACAGCTCTTTCAAACTCAACTCCAACAAAACTGAAGTCCTTATCCTGGGCACCACTCCCTCCACCTGGGATGACTCCTGGTGGCCTGCAAGGTTTGGAACCCCCCCCACAACACCCACCGACCACGCATGCAACCTCGGCATCATCCTCGACTCCTCGCTCTCAATGAACTGCCAAATCAACGCCGTCTCAACATCCTGCTTTCACACGCTCCGCTTGCTTCGGAAGATTTTCAAGTGGATCCCCACAGAGTCCAGGAGAACGGTCACCCAGGTGCTCATCAGCAGCAAGCATGACTACGGCAATGCACTCTATGCCGGCACCACCCAAAAACTCCAAAAGAGATTGCAGAGCATCCAGAACGCCTCCTCCAGACTTATCCTGAACATCCCCTGCTGCAGCCACATCTCTGGTCACCTGAGAGACCTTCACTGGCTCCCGATCAACAAAAGAATCACCTTCAAGCTCCTCACGCACACCTACAAAGCCCTCCCCAACACTGTACCTGTATACCTCAACCATCGCCTCTCCTTCTACACACCCACCAAACATCTCTGCTCTGCCCAACTGGCCCTGGCCACTATCCCACGGATCCGCAAGACCTCAGCCAGGTGAAGATCCTTCTCCTACCTTGCTGCGAAGACCTTGAACTCTCTACCTCTACATCTCAGGCAATCACCTTCACTGCCTCAATTCAGGAAGGACCTCAAGACCTAACTCTTCGACTGAACTGCAGAACCCCCCCGTGCCTTGAGACCCTAACAGGTGATTAGACGTGCTTTATAAGAACCCTGATTGATTGATTGATTGATTGATTGATGTGTTGCATGTGCAGAGCAATAGTTATGCCCACAGAATGCCCATTTGGCATACATTAACATGCCATTGACTCCACAGGGTGCAATGGTGTTTTTGTGCTTTGCTAACAAACAAATTTGACACTAAATGTATGTTGTAGGTTGTAAAAAATGTTTGTGCTGTTTTGCATTGTGCTCTGTCATATTATCACAAGTGTATAACTTTAGTAAATCTGGCCCAAAATGTCCAGCGAAGTGATAATGGAAAGTTGGCCAGCCTAATTTGTGGGAGTTGAGGGTGCGGGTCTCTTTATTACAAAGTTTTTACAATAATAATGTGCGTGACCTTGCCTTCCATGCTATAAAAAACGTTTGACGTCTTAATTTGTGTCTTCAAAGCCCAATGTTGTTGATTTCCAGCACGTTTATGGCTTTGCATGTGTGTGAAAGTGCATTGGGGCATGTTGGGTCTTGTGACCTTCCCACCAACTGGTGTGTGCGTTGTAGGTTATGAACATTTGTTATTTAATGGCAGTGGCTATAAATATGAGTGCTTACTATAGAGCGGTGCAACCAGTGCCGTGGCACCAGATGCCAAGGTCAAGGGGGTGCCCGCTGCACGACAGGCTGAACCAAGATAAAAACATCCAGCAGAGATCCTTGTGTGTGGCATTTTTCTGGGTATAATTACAATGGCATGAGAACGCTGGTGGTTAATGCACTGAAAGGATAGATCTGCAAATTGTCTAGTCACAGTTTTGTCTCACGATACAGTAGGATAGAGGGTTGATGTTCCTGGTGCAAAGTAAAACATGTGACATGCAGATCACTGATTAGTATTTTATGCAGATATCTTCATGGGTTATGACTTTCGTCAAAGAGTACTTATTACTTGGAGTTCATAAGTAACAATTCTAATATAGCACCTAGAGCTATGAACTGGCAACAAAGTGCTGCATGAAAATTGAAAGGCATAGGTTTACAACTTTATTGTTTTTCCCCTCAATCTTTCATTATTCTAAGGTTGCTAAAAACAGTCCCTATGGGCAGCAATGCATTTTTCTTTTTAGTTTGACACCCAAGTAATCATGCTATGTCTCAGTACTGCACTTTCCTTGTATTGTACCCTTCCCAGGCAGACATTCACCCAGTGCAGATACACCACATCTGCGCTGCACAGCACTTCAAACTAATCTGAAATAGGCCATGGGTGAGTTAAGCACACAACAGCAGAACTTTTAAAAGTGAGTGAGCCTGTAGGCCTCACTACAGTGACACAGGTTAAACTGGACCTGTTCACTCCTACTGATCACTACACAGTGTTCTGCTATGACCGCACTCATGCTGCTTAATTCCTGGGGAAGGCAGTAACCTTCCACCATTATGAAGGTAGCATTTTGGCACCCCTCCTGGGACAACAAGACTGCAATCTGTGAGACAGGCCTATGTCATGGCGCACATGCATGATCCGTATTCGCCTATGACAAAAATCAGCATTAGGGATCCAGCCATCAGTACTGTTGGGCACTCAGGGCAGGGGTGCATGCCTATTACCAAGAAGAAGACTTTTCCATCCCAACAGAGATACTGAGTACAATCAACCATGAACGTGTGATTTGTTTTGTACGTTGTTGTGCAAGTCATTAAAGAAACTATTTTTTAGCTTGCAGTAATGTTATGCTAGCACCATAGGGCAGCAAAAGACTACATTATCTTCTTTTCTTTTCACAAGCAGGTGCAATCTATTTTACTGGCACATATTGCGCTTTAACTAGGTGGAGCTCAAACAAAAAATGTCACATCAGCAGTCGTGCTGCATAAAAAAAAAAAAGCAAACACAAGAACATGATGGACGGAGCGCTGAAACTTTTCAGACACTCATCCCCAGTCACAGATCTGGGTTGAATCCATCATCATTCTTTAGCTCACTTCGTCACCTCAGTTCAGACCCAGCTATATGCAAACCAGTCTTGACCCTGTGCCTCATGGGAACAGTCCAGCCCGAACTGCCAAGCCAGGTCTTCCCTGAACCGGAAACAAGCATCCTGGGACCGGTTTGTGGGTAACACCCTTCATCAGCCAGGCTAGCTTGAATCCAGTGGCAAAGTGAGCAAGGGACCCACGTCTGGGCATACCCTGCCAACTTAGGGAGAACAAAGCAAACACAAGGAGATGATGGACAGAGCGCTGAAACTTTTCAGACACTCACCCCCAGTCACAGATCTGGGTTGAATCCATCATCATTCTTTAGCTCACTTCACCATCTGAGTTCAGACCAAGCTATATGCAAATCAGTCTTGACCCTGTGCCTCATGGGAACAGTCGAGCCCGAACTGCCAAGCCAGGTCTTCCCTGAACCGGTAACAAGCATCCTGGGACCGGTTTCTGGGTAACCCCCTTCATCAGCCAGGCTAGCTTGAATCCAGTGGCAAAGTGAGCAAGGGACCCACATCTGGGCATACCCTGCCAACTTAGGGAGAACAAAGCAAACACAAGGAGATGATGGACGGAGCGCTGAAACCTTTCAGACACTCACCCCCAGTCACAGATCTGGGTTGAATCCATCATCATTCTTTAGCTCACTTCGCCACCTCAGTTCAGACCCAGCTATATGCAAATCAGTCTTGACCCTGTGCCTCATGGGAACAGTCCAGCCCGAACTGCCAAGCCAGGTCTTCCCTGAACCGGAAACAAGCATCCTGGGACAGGTTTCTGGGCATACCCTGCCAACTTAGGGCGAACAAAGCATTAAAAAAACAAGCACTGGCAAAGTCAAGAGGTCTAGCATTGGCTACCAGCCTTTAGGCTTTGGCAGTTCTTGTTTTGTTCTGTCATGGTTTTTGCTAAATTTTATTGTTAGGGAAGCTGTTGGGGTCCTAAAAAACATTTGCTACAGGCAAAAATGTTCTTTGGCCTCAAAAAAGCACACGTTACCATATTAGTCCCTGAAGAGAATTATGTTGTGTGTGAATGCGCTCCTTGTGAAAGGGCAGCATGCCGTACCTCACATTGAAGTCAGTCAAAGGCTGAAGTGGGCTGACCCATTGCCCCATGTTGCATGCTGGAGTGGGTGGAAGCAAAATGTGAGAACCACAGACTAATTGGTGAAGTTTGGCTGAAACCTGTAAAAGAAACTATGTTATAGACATACTTTGTTAAAAATAAAGGTCTTTTCTAATACCAGACCTAAAAACAAAAAAGCCAGCCGGTCTGGCGCTGACAGACAACCTATTGACCTTGCTGATTGTTTTTTAAACGTTTTGTAAATCAAATCAATACAAATAGATAGGGAGGGTTGAAAAGATCACTAAATAGATAGGGTTGAAAAGAGAGAAAGATAGATAGATAGATAGATAGATAGATAGATAGATAGATAGATAGATAGATAAATAGATATGAAAGGGCAGTGTGTTGTAACTCACATTGAAGTCAGCCAGTCACTGAAATGGGTGACCCATTTTCCCATAATTCATGCTGGAGTGGGTGGAAGAAAAATGTGAATGACACAACCACATACTAATGGGTGCAGTCTGGCTAAACCCCAATAAGAAACTATGCTATACACATAATTTTAGTAGAATCAAAAGGTCTTGGTTAACACCAGACCAAAAAAAAGAAAACAAGCATCTGGTGCTGGCTGACAGTCTGTTGCCTTTTCTAAAGTTTATTTTTAAAGGTTTTGGTAAATCTTTATTACAAATAGATAAAGAGGGTTGAAAAGATAGCTAAATAGAGAGGGCTGAATGTTTCCCGCTAGTGATATCACCGGTTATCCCTAACCCGGAAGTCTCTCCTTCGGAAATGAAGTCATTGAGATGTCACTTTCGACTCATGTGACCAGGTTGTAATGTCACCTGTGACCCCCTAACCTGGAAGTCCCTCCTTCGGGAATTAACTCATCAAGACGTCACTTCCGACCCATGTGAACAGGTAGTGATGTCACCTGTGACTGCTAACCCGGCAGTCCCTCCTCTGGAAATGAAGTCATGACAGCCACTGAGCTGGAAATTGCGTTGCACCCTGCCCCACCCCCGCCCTCCTCCGTAGTGCCATCACTTCCAGCAAGTATGACCAGAAAGTGATGTTACCCGTGACTTCTAACCTCAGGAGTGCCCAGGAACCCAGACCCTAGAAGGGACATTGCCCAAAACCTATACCACAAGACAATGCGCCAGAAATCACATAGCTGGTACTGATGAGAGTCCGACTATCTTTTTGAAAGGAAAGAGAAATGTGTGTACATTATTGCATGCACACTCACATGCAAGGGAGTACACAGTGTGTGTTTGTGTGTGTGTGTGCGTACATGCGCACGCCAGGGCTTATGTGTATTTGCTTGTGCATGTAGTGTGTGTTTGGGTGTCTGGCGACGTCTGTCTAGGTAGCATTACGCCGGTAAGCAGGCTCTATTATAGTGCCTTGAAAAAAAAAAGTACTCACCATGATGTTTTCTGTAACAGTGCAACAAACAGAAAAGTGTAACTCGTTTTTCAGACAGATTAAATGAGGCCTTTTTAGGTCGAGCCTCGAGTAGCGCGCAAGCGATGCTCTGGCAAGACTTTATGTTAGGGGGTTTGAAAAGCGGACCACACGCTCGTGCGTCATGGCCTTTTCCCTGCGGTTACGCGCAAGCAAAAGGCCATGGTGCACGAGCGTGTGGTCACGCCTGCTGCTCGCAAGCGCGCGCGCACCACTCGCGTGCTAGTTTTGTTTATCTTTCGCGGCCGCGTCACTTTTTTTAAAATTTCGTTTCACTTTCGCATAATCGCAGCACCCGCGCTTTACTTTTAAAATTAAAGTAAAGCGCGGGTGTCACGATTGTAGCAAAAGTAAAGAAATAGATGTTTTTTTCTATTTCTTTACTTTTGTAGTAATCATGGCACCGGCGCTTTACCTTTAATTTTAAAAGTAAAGCGCCGGTGCCGCGATTGCTGCAAAAGTAAAGAAATAGATGTTTTTTTCTATTTCTTTACTTTTGCAGCAAAACAAATACTTATTTATATAGGTCCTGGGAACAAGGCCAGCATACTGGAGTTCTCTCCACCTTCAAGCCCTAGCCCTGTGAAAAGGGGAGGCCCGATTAACTGGTCTTTTTCGAGATAAAATTAAATGTCCTCGAACTGTGCGCAAACTCTCCATGAAGATGAAAAAGCTTCCCGAACTCAGCAGGAAGCTTAGCGTCAAAGGAGGTTCAAGCCATAATAATTATGACAACTCCTCTTCCTCACCTAAGGGATATTGCCCGCGCTCAAAACACCCCTCTGCTTTAGCTTCTGGGAACACTGCAGCTGCAAGCCGCAACGTGATTAGCCGATATCATTTGGACAGTAGTGTCTCATCTCAGCACAACTACAAAAACAAAACAACAGGAAATTCGAAGTCCTCTAGTAAAGGCGGTTACCTCAGTGATGGAGACTCCCTGAGCTATTAACGAAATCAGGTAAGCATGCATCTGAGAACAGAGCCAATAAAGGAAAAGAAGCCCTTCAGAGCAATAACAATAAAACTGACATTGATGCATTTAGGCACTACAATTTTTCTGATCAACCAAAATGTTCACACTATATATCGGGTCTCATGAGTGTCCACTTCTACGGGGCAGAGGATTTAAAGCCGCCGCGAATCGATACCAAGGATGTGTTTTGTGCAATTCAGGTTGATTCAGTGAATAAGGCAAGGTCGGCCTTGCTTACTTGCAGGACTGCGTTTTTAGACATGGACCACACTTTCAACATAGACCTTGGAAATGCTCAGCATCTGAAGTTGGTGGTATTTAGCTGGGATCCTGCACCTCGTAAAAACCGTGTCTGTTGTCACGGGACAGTCGTCCTACCCTCCCTTTTCCAAGTGACAAAGATGCACCAATTGGCTGTTAAACTGGAGCCCAGGGGACTTATCTATGTGAAAATCACCCTCGTTCAATAGCAGCGGTGTGAATCAAGAGCCAGTCATGTTTGGGGTGGAAGCTCGAAAAGTTGTTGAGATGGAAAATGTCGGCTTGATGGTTCCTCTACTAATGGAGAAGTGCATAGTGGAGATTGAAAACGGGGCTGCCAGGTAAGGCCTTATTCCTTCATCTGCAAATGTTAACTCAGGGCAGCATTTGTTATGCATCGTAAATGCGGATGTGTAGTTCCCAGGTAGAGCTGGTACTTGTTCCTTTCTTCCAGTAACATTTATTTTACTAACAAAGGTGGACTCCCCAGCCCTGTGTTGCTAGTTGTTCTTGTACTGAAAACACTTCTGATCACAGAGTAGCCCCAACTTCCACCTGGAGAACAACAACGACAGAAACACCACCGCCCTGCTGGACCACCTCGCCAACCTCGGACTCAAGCAACTGGTGAACACGCCCACCCACTACGCCGGCCACACGCTTGACCCCGTCTTCTCGTCCAGCAAGCACATCTCCTTCAGCCACGCCACCGGACTCCACTGGACCGACCACAGCTGCGTCCACTTCAGCTTCAGAAAGACTGCGACCCACCACCACCCGCAACAGGCTCCCGCCGGAGCTGGAGCAAGATCACCGCCGAGCAGCTCACCGCCTCCTCAGCCAGAACACACCCACCAACACAACGGACCCAAACGAAGCAGCCAGCAACCTCGCCAAGTGGCTGACCACCTGCGCCGACGACCTCGCACCACTAAAAACCCTCCCAGCAGACCCGGAAGCAAGAAAACCCCTTGGTTCACCAACGAACTCAAGGAATCCAAGAAGAACTGCCGCACTCTCGAGAAAACCTGGCGACTCGACCAGACCACAGACAACAGGACCGCCCTCAAGCACGCCACCCGCAAACACCACCAGCTGATCCGTGCCACCAAGAAGTCGGCACTCAAAGAACGACTGGACAACAACGCCCGTGACAGCAAGGAACTTTTCAGCATCGTCAAAGAGTTCTCCAACCCCAGCGCCGGAAACAACGACATCACCCCTCGCAAGACCTCTGCAACTCACTCTCCGCGTTCTTCCACCGCAAGATCACCGACATACATAACAGCTTCGACGCACAAACCACGCACCCTACCGCCGAACCAACGCCCGCCACCACCACCCTCTGCAACTGGACCCCGATCAGCACCGAAGACACCACCCGCACGATGAACTCCATCCACTCCGGATCACCAACCGACCCCTGCCCACACCACGTCTTCAACAAAGCCGACGCCACCATCGCACCCCATCTCCGGGACATCATCAACTCCTCCTTCCACACCGCCACCTTCCCGGAGAGCTGGAAGCACGCCGAGCTTACCGCCCTCCTGAAGAAACCAACGGCGGACCCCACCGACCTCAAGAACTACCGTCCCATCTCGCTCCTTCCGTTTCCGGCCAAAGTCATCGAGAAGACCGTCAACAGACAGCTTGCCGCCTTCCTCGAGACGAATGGATCCCTCGACCCCTCGCAGTCCGGGTTTCGGGCCAACCACAGCACCGAGACCGCCCTTATCGCAGCCACCGACGACATCAGAACCCTAACCGACAACGGGGAAACAGCTGCCCTCATCCTCTTGGACCTCTCCGCGGCGTTCGACACCGTCTGCCACCGCACCCTAGTGAAGCGCCTCAGCAACATCGGAATCCGAGAGAAAGCACTGGAATGGATCATCTCGTTCCTCGCCGGAAGAACCCAGAGAGTCCGCCTCCCCCGTTCAGATCCGAAGCCACCGAAGTCATCTGCGGCGTTCCACAAGGATCTTCACTCAGCCCAACCCTCTTCAACGTCTACATGAGCCCCCTCGCAGCCATCGCACGCCAACACAACCTCAACATCATCTCCTACGCCGACGACACCCAGCTGATCCTCTCCCTCACCAACGACCCCACCACCGCCAGAGCCAACCTACACGACGGGATGAGAGACGTCGCCGACTGGATGAGGAACAGCCGCCTTAAACTGAACTCAGACAAGACGGAAGTCCTCATCCTGGGCTCATCACCCTCCGCCTGGGACGACTCCTGGTGGCCCCCGGCCCTGGGCACCGCGCCCAAGCCAACGGACCACGCACGCAACCTGGGCTTCATCCTGGACTCCTCCATGTCGATGACCAGACAAGTCAACGCCGTCTCATCTTCATGCTTCAACACCCTGCGCATGCTCCGCAAGATCTTCAGATGGATCCCCACTGAAACCAGGAAGACCGTCACCCAGGCACTCGTCACCAGCCGACTGGACTATGGGAACACCCTCTACGCCGGAACCACAGCCAAACTTCAAAAAGACTCCAGCGCATCCAGAACGCCTCCGCACGACTCATCCTGGACATCCCCGACACAGCCACATCACCGGACACCTGAAAGACCTGCACTGGCTCCCCGTCAGCAAGAGAATCACGTTCAGACTCCTCACCCACGCACACAAGGCCCTCCACGACCTGGGCCCAAAGTACCTCAACGACCGCATGACCTTCTACACGCCCACACGCCAGCTACGATCAACCAGCCACGCCTCGCCACCGTACCACGCATCCGCAGAACCACCGCCGGAGGAAGATCCTTCTCCTACCTGGCAGCCAAGACCTGGAACTCCTCCCCACTCACCTTCGGCGAACCCAGGACCATCTCTCCTTCAGGAAGCAGCTCAAGACCTGGCTGTTCGAGCAGTAACTTACCCCCTCCCCCAGCGCCTTGAGACCCTCCCGGGTGAGTAGCGCGCTCTATAAATGCCGTGATTGATTGATTGATTGATAGACCTTGGAAATGCTCAGCATCTGAAGTTGGTGGTATTTAGCTGGGATCCTGCACCTCGTAAAACCGTGTCTGTTGTCACGGGACAGTCGTCCTACCCTCCCTTTTCCAAGTGACAAAGATGCACCAATTGGCTGTTAAACTGGAGCCCAGGGGACTTATCTATGTGAAAATCACCCTCGTTCAATAGCAGCGGTGTGAATCGAGAGCCAGTCATGTTTGGGGTGGAAGCTCGAAAAGTTGTTGAGATGGAAAATGTCGGCTTGATGGTTCCTCTACTAATGGAGAAGTGCATAGTGGAGATTGAAAAACGGGGCTGCCAGGTAAGGCCTTATTCCTTCATCTGCAAATGTTAACTCAGGGCAGCATTTGTTATGCATCGTAAATGCGGATGTGTAGTTCCCAGGTAGAGCTGGTACTTGTTCCTTTCTTCCAGTAACATTTATTTTACTAACAAAGGTGGACTCCCCAGCCCTGTGTTGCTAGTTGTTCTTGTACTGAAAACACTTCTGATCACAGAGTAGCCTCCACATGAACAACCTTTTCGAGTCCCCTCTACTACCCCTCTACTGCCCCTCTACTGCCCCTCTACTACCCCTCTTCTACCCCTCTACTACCCCTCTTCTACCCCTCTACCCCTCTTCTACCCCTCTACTACCCCTCTAGCCCTCTACCTCTCTTCTGCCCCTCTACACTACCTCTATTCTACCCCTCTACCCCTCTTCTACCTCTCTACCCCTCTTCTACCCCTCTACCCCTCTACTACCCCTCTTCTACCCCTCCTCTACCCCTCCTCTACCCACTGTAACTAGCAAAGACACTGTGTCAGCGCAACAGCAGCATCACTCAGCGCAACAGCAGCATCACTCAGCGCAACAGCAGCATCACTCAGCACCACCGCAGCATCACTCAGCACCACCACAGCATCACTCAGCGCCACCACAGCATCACTCAGCACCACCACAGCATCACTCAGCGCCACCACAGCATCCATCAGCGCCACCACAGCATCACTCAGCGCCACCACAGCATCACTCAGCGCCACCACAGCATCACTCAGCGCCACCACAGCATCACTCTGCACCACCACAGCATCACTCTGCACCACCACAGCATCACTCACGACCACCACAGCATCACTCAGGACAACCACAGCATCACTCAGGATCACCACAGCATCACTCAGGACCACCACAGCATCACTCAGGACCACCACAGCATCACTCAGGACCACCACAACATCACTCAGGACCACCACAACATCACTCAGCACCACCACAACATCACTCAACACCACATCAGTATCACTCAGCATCGCCTTTGCACTAGTACACCACCACATCATCATCATCCAGCATCACCTCAGCATCGCCTCAGCACCAGTCACCACCACCACTACCACCTCAACATCACTCAACACCACCTCAGCCTGCTCTCGGAATCTGCCATCTGTTGATTCTCCCCTAGCGTCTGGCAGCTGCTAGTGTTATAATACAGGTACTAGTTCACAACCTTCAACCTCGAAAATGTGTATGCCCCCTCAAAAAAAAACTTTAACAAACAACCATTGGAATAGGCAAAAACAAGTTGCCAGCATTGCAAGAACAAAAGAAAAATGAGGAAAGTTTTTATTGTACATACATTTTTAATATGGTCGTTCTGTTGGACATAATGCCTTTTTGGTCATATATAAGGTAACAAAAATGCTTCTGGCACTTTTTTATTACAACTTTTCAGCATGCTGCACAGCAGCCACACTTCTCTACAGCACAGCTCAAACACATTGGCAAAGTCAATAGGTCTCGCTTTGGGACCATATAAGTATTTAGTTATGCAGCACAATATCCTTGGTGCAACAACATCAACTGTTGCATGGCTAAACACTTATAAGCTCCCAAAAGCGAGACCTATTGGCTATGCCAATGCTTGTTTTAAGCAGCAGCGAATTGAAATGAGCTCAGGGCTATTTTTAGAAACTGTTAAAGAAATCGAAAAGAGGGTAACAAGTTTTCACGCACAGGAAATTAGGCCTTTCTAAACAGCAAGGAATTAATATAGCTGAGTTTAGCGCTAATTTTAAAACTGCCAGGTAGGAGGCCTTTTGAATTTTGGTCCAAAAGCAGCCTTGAATGACCTCATTGCTCACAAAAAGGAAAAGAGCAGTAACTTTTTTTCTTAAGATACAAAATGCTGACATATGGTTCAGCTCTAAAAAATGGTCTCTCTTTAAAAGATATCTTGGATGACCTCATTCAGTAACGGCTGCTATGGATGGATGTGGTGAGGCGGGGGGAGGAGGTGGGGAGGGATTTTTTTTTTTTTTAAAAGACTTACCTGAAACGGACGGACGGCCGCCTCTCCTCCATCCTCTTCATCTTCCGGTCCCAGTCCCGGTCAGCAGCAGGAAGCACCCGGGCAGCAGGCTCTCCAGAGCCAATCACAATGCTGTTATGTAGCGTTGTGTTTGGCTCCACATAGCCAATCACAACACTGCAATGCAGCATTGTGATTGGTCTGAGCTCTGTGGTTCGGCGCTCAGACGGGTACAGGGAGGCTTTGCATGTTCCTCAGCAGGCTGTGTAATGCAGCCTGGTTGGGAACATGCAAAGTGCGCAGGACTGCTTGGCCGGCCCCAGAGGGCTGGCCAAGCAGTCATGCGCATTTAGGGAGTGCAAACCACTCCTCCCCCTGCGCTGCCCAGCCCCGCAAGCCACTGACTTCCAAAGGAAAAATACAATGATAAGAACGATAGTTATTATCATTGTATTTTTCCTTTGGTGCAGTGGGGCGATGCTCCTCCACCTTAGCAGAGGAGCCACCACTGACCTCATTGCTCATAAAAACAAGCATTGGCATAGCCAATAGGTCTCTCCTTTGGGGCCTTATAAGTGTTTAGCCAGAGCTATTGACTTTGCCAATGTCTTCAAGCTGTGCTGTAGAGAAGTGTGGCTGCTGTGCAGCATGCTGAAAAGTTATAATAAAAAAGTGTCAGAAGCATTTTTGTTACTTTATATATGACCAAGAAGGCATTATGTAAAACTGAATGACCATATTAAAAAAGTATTTACAATAAAAATTTCCTCAGTTTTCTTTTGTTCTTGCAATGCTGGCAACTTGTTTCTGCCTATTGCAATGGTTGTTTGTTAAAGCTTTTTTTTGAGGGGGCATAAACAATCGGAGGGTGAATGTTGGGAACTAGTACCTGTATTATAACACTAGCAGCGGCCAGACGCTAGGGGAGAATCAACAGATGCCAGATTCCGAGAGCAGGCTGAGGTGGTGCTGAGTGATGCTGAGGTGGTAGTGGTGGTGGTGGTGACTGTTGCAGAGACGATGCTGAGGTGATGCTGAATGATACTCAGGTCTTGCTGAGTGATACTGCTGTGGTGCTGAGTGATGCTGTGGTGGTGCTGAGTGATATTGTCTTGGCGCTGAGTGATGCTGTGGTGGTGCTGAGTGATATTGTCTTGGTGCTGAGTGATGCTGTGGTGGCCCTGAAGGAGCCCCATGGGCGTGGCACCGAATTCTCGAACGATGTTGCAAAATGCGTGTTTTAACAAACTGCACAGTTTGTCCAATGTATGTTTTATTGCACGTACAGGTAATACCTTATATGACATTTCTGGTGTTGCAATTATAGAATGACATTTGTTTAATGTGCATACCATTCAGTATCAAGCTTTTGGTGTTCGAGGTAAACTTACGTGCCGTACAAGCACCCACCATGATGAACCCCTGACCCCCAACTACGGCCCTGTAGTTGTATGCAGTAATATGTTTTATCTGCTTGGTGGTTGGGAGGTGACACACTATTTGAGGTACCTTTGCTGGCCCCTGCCTTCCATAGCAGCGTTGGAGCGCACTTGGCAGTCGCTTGCTGGCCTGAGATGCAAACTGCTCAGTACCCTGAACTACACTGATATACCTGGGCAGGGGTGAGTAGGTTGGGGACTGTTTGTCAGTGTACACTTATTTATTCGGTTATACGGAAAATAGTAGATGAAGAACAATGTTAGAAAGTAACCGATGCCTTATTCGGCTCGCTAGACGTTAGTTACATGTGAAGACTTTGCGCTGTACTCATACAGTTTCTGAGACCTGTAATATGTTTGTACTTATAATAAAAAATAAAATAAAAATCCTCAGTAGAGAAATGTATTGCTTCGATGCCGTTAACAAAATTACGTTGTTAATGTGTGCGTACTAACAAAATCAGTTACTCGGTAAGCTATCCAACAAGAATTCCTACTCTTTGTATGCAAGTGGGTCTTTCATTGCTCATAGTCCTCTGCAAGGTTCTCTCATTGGCTTTCAAAGCGCACGTTCAACTTAAATATCACTAGCCCCATAAAACAGTTCTGCACAATAACATCAACAAAACCTCCCAAGTTTTCATTAGTTCACTGCATCGCGTCATCTGCCATGCGTCCTTGTCACAATTCGGAATGAGGTATCCAAGGCGTCGAAAGTGAAAAGATCCACTAGAGACCAAAAGGAGGAAGGTTTAACTGGTTTCATTTACTTGGGATATATTGAAGGCACCCGAAAATGTCAACAACGTAACTAGAGGCTTCACGTGAATGGAGGGAAAGGCAAAGCTGCCCACGTCTCCCATTTGTCAAACAACCTCCAGCTTCACCTTATCCGGCCCCAGAATACACAGTTCTTCTATTCCAATGCCTTATAAGCCTGACTACCAATCGCTCTCCGACACCCCTACTTTCCTAGATAAGAACCACAGGCAACGAACATTCACGATCACATAGAGAATGCTTACTCGAGGTCCACCAGCTCAGGCTCCTCGGCAGCCATTTTCAACTCCCGAACGTCCTCGATCGCGGACTGCGCATGCGTCACAGGTCAGTGTCACCAAGACACAAATCTGAAACAAGGACGACCACCTTTGAAAACAAACCTAAAACAAATTAAACTAATGCCGATTGGAGCCCATCACTAACACAGCGATCAAAACCCAAGAAAGTAACTTTAAAAGGAATGACGTTACTATTTTCTTTTGAATATGCTCCCATTTGTTTTTCTTTCTTGATATTCTGAGCTGTTGTGTTAAGTACTATTATTTCGATTTGAATTACATTTATGTGATGTCAACTCGCGTTATCAAAGTTACCTTTGACAGTAAAAAACTGAAACAAACAACATTTTAAAGTGCTCCCCCCCGCAGAGTACCTTTGTCCATTAAAGTAAACCTCCACGTTATAAGATGGCCGCCTCGTAAGGGTGCTTTGTGAGTTACAAGCTGATTCCATCCCTTCACATACATGCACGCATCCATTTAAACAGTCGGCCACGCGCCTTGTTGGGTTGTTAGGTCGGTCGCCAACATATGCTGTCATCAGAGCAGATGAGGGGACTGGGCTGTAAACGCTGTGATATACAAGCCCAATTATCGCAACAAGCGTTTGAACAAATGTATAAGTGGCGCTGAGTAAAAAATTGCATTGATATTTATGTGACACTTTTACGCGCAATTTACGGCAGATGACCCAGGGCCCAAGAGAGAAACTGCGGATGGTGAGAAGCTGGCTGGAAAACCTGGGCGAGCATCGCAACTGAAAACGAGCATGGGAATGTTTAGACGAAGAAGATGTATTATCAACATTTCTGAGTTGCAGAATTCCCTAACTATCAGTAATTATTTTTGCCAAATCCTTGTGATTTAGAGGGTGCTATTTGCAGCAAATGCTAACCTAAATAACAAGCATTGGCCGCGCGGCCATGCGAGACGCGCTCTGTGGTGGGGGAGGGGGAGGAGCGGGAGAGCAAGTGACGTGCGGCCGTGAAAGTGAGACGGCCGCGCGGCCCCGAGACGCGCTCTGTGGTGGGGGAGGGGTGGGGGAGGAGAAAGCCAGATGGCGCCTGGAGCATGCGAGGAATGCGCGCTACTGTGCGCGTACTCGCATGCTCTAGGCCAGCCAAAAGTTGTGGTCGCATTTCTGAAAGCCCACTACAAAATGTCTCGCCCAGAGCCAGCGCTGAAGCGCTGGCTTTCAGGGCGAGACCTAACAAAATGAGCAGTAACCTTTTTTTCTTAACACACAAACCTACTTCCACTTTCTGTTTAGATAAACCCAGGAAATACTGACTTCTGGTCACAACAAAAAAAGGGCTGTTTTAAGGACTCATGAAAACAGCCGGAAAAATTAAAACAACTCTACTTTCACTTTGGACAAGCACAAAAGAAAACACTGAACATTTAAGTGACCCTAGGAAACTAGTTTGGAAGGAGCACAGCAAAGATGTGACTAACAAGATGGCCCTTAAATTGGTGGAAACTTCTTTGAAAATAACACCTTAACTGCGATTGACCAATGGGTGGATTTTATACAAAAACTTGTTAATACCTTTAAGCAAAAAACAACTGGTGAAAGCAGAAAGTGGGAAGAAATTTACGTTAACCTTAACAACGAGAATTATGAAAAGATCGCGTAATCAATTGAGGAGACAGATAAAAAGAATCCAAGAAATATGGACTTGTGTTTAAAATTAAAAGGGGTCAATCGCAACTTGCAGAAGTTATTGTGGGACGAAAGGAATAAAAAAACATGATCTGTGGGCTAAAGTACTCTTTGCAGTAAAAAATCAAATTCCAGAGAATTCTGGACATTAATAAATGGTTTAGTGCGACCAAACAGAACAGCTGTAACATCTTCCTTAACAGAGAATGAATGGATCAGGTTCCTATCTATACATCTTAATCCTTGTGGGGATAAAACAGAGCTGAAAGTTAGGGACAATATGATTGAACTAACAAAGAACGATATGATACAAGAGATTGATATAACGAGTAAACGAATATGTAAGTTAATCCAGAAACAAAAAAATGGTGCGCCTGGCCCGAACGGTATCCCGTTTGTACTATATAAGAATGACCCCAGTTTATGGTCAGGTTACCTGATGAAGGTTTTCAAGGAAATTGTAAAGTCAACATCGATACCTGAAACTTGGAAGGGATCATTGATAGCTCCTATTTATAAAAAAGGAGATTGGTCTCTGCCGGAAAACTACCGACTCATTACGCTCCAGGATACTGATGCCAAATTATTTGCAGGTGTACTGCTATCTAACTTAACTGATTGGGTAAGAGAAAAGCAGATAATCCCTCCGAACCAAACTGGATTTACACAAGGCTTAGGTACTACAACAAATATCCTTGTATTATCTGTCCTAATGGACAAATACATTGCAAAGAAACAGCCACTATACTTATGCTTTGTTGATTTTAAGTCGGCTTTCGACTGTGTGCATAGAGATCTTTTATGGCAGAAGTTAATTGACCAAGGTATACCACTCTCCCTTTTAAAATTAATCCAACTTCTTTACACTGACACATGGGTCAGGGTCAGGATGGGTGATGGTCAAACAGTATCAGAAAAAATACCAACAGCGTCATGTTTGAAACAAGGATGTGTTCTGGCCCCACTGCTTTTTAACTTATTTTTAGCTGATCTTACGCAAGCCTTAGATGAGGTGAATGCTTGTCCACCTAAATTAGCCAATACTCCAATATCAAACCTGCTATATGCAGATGATGTTATTCTACTAAGTCAAACGAGGGTTGGACTACAACCCCTGCTAAATAAGATCTCTAACTACTCTAAAGAAAATAGAATGGTGATCAATGAAACTAAGACAAAAATTATGGAGGTTAATAAATACTCAAGGTTAAAACATAAGTATAAATGGATTTTGGATAACTCACAATTAGAACAAGTGAGTACATAGAGATACTTAGGAGTACTATTTGATGAACGAGGATCATTTCAACCACACAAGATTGATATTCAACGGAGAGCAAAAATATTACTAGCGGCTTTCAGAATTATACAGAAATCCATAGGATTGCAGAGTTATGGACCGCTGTTGAAAGTAATATCAGCAAAACTTTTGCCAACTCTGACATATGGAAGTGAAGCATTGTGTGGAAAAGACTCACTCATAATTAATAATTCAGTTACGAACATCTATAAAGTTCTCTTTTAATTCCGCATAATGCATCACCCGCGCAGATACGAATGGAATTTGGGTTGACTAATCAGGCATTTGCGCGGAAAGGCCAATTTATTAAAGTCTGGAAAAGGATAAAAACGGATACTACAAATCAATTGTCTAAATTATTGTGGCAGGAAATAAATTTAAACCAGAAAGCCCAGGCGTGGAAATATCTATTTACATCATTAGAAGAATATTCAGTAAACTCGGTCTGGGAAATGCCAATTACTGCGAACTCATTTAAAAAAGTTATCAATAATACAACTAAGCATCTATCGTTACTCTTGGATAAAGAGACCTTCTCAAAAAGAAAGCATGCGTGGCCTCTAATGAATGGATATACCAAGGTAAAAGTGCAATCGTATCTCGAAATTCCTTGGTCTGTTAAGTATAAGCAAATATTCATAAATGCTCGTTTTGGAGTGTTCCCGGGCGCATGTCATCTAATGCCATGGTTGCGCACAGAGGCACCAACGACTTGTAACTTATGCAAACTTGGTGAAGAGAACATCATGCACCTCCTCTGTATTTGTCCCGAACTGAAGGTTAAGAGAGTATCCATTCTTAAAAGACATTTTAATGTTCGTGGAATAAGGAGCTGTAGGCAAGCTCTGATAAGATGCCTTCATACTGATGATATAATTTTAACTTCAGCTTTTGTAAAGTTCTTAATGCAACTGAGAGTTAAGTTAGAACATCAAAAACTAAAAGAAAGTAATGTAGGATGTACATAATATGAAAATAGTATAATGAACTTGATGTCCAAATGTTTTTATAATCAATTTTTATAATTGGATTTTATTATCAAGAATTATTGCATATATATTGTAAGGTTTTAATTAATCAAACAATAAACTTTCATCATCAAGTGACCCTAGTGTTAGCTCAAGATAAGACCCTTCTTGAGCCTGTGTGCTATCTTAAGATAAGCTGTGTCGTGAGGAGACCATCCTCAGAACTGTATATAAGCTGCAAGGGTTTTTGGTAATGGTGCTGCTGATGAGAAGATAGGCCTGCAGAGGGGAGTGCTAAGACGCTGAACTTGAAATGAACTACACCTCAGTCAAGAGGTAAATAAAAGGTATATTTTTAAATATATATATATATATATAAACAGTGTGTTGTAACGTAAGATTTGTTAACAGGTGTTCTTTTTAATTACAGTTGTCACTTGGTGATGAACTGTATTCTTAACCAATAAAAAACAAGGGAGGTACCCTTCAGGTCCAATCAGGGACAGGGAAAGTACAAACAAAATTACCAAACAGGTCCCTACAGAATAACTATGTGACTAAAAGACAATATCGTGCTGGTGTCTAGAGAAATAATAAAAAATTAGAAAAAATATATTTGTATAAAATCAGTGAGTCAGAAACAACATGCCAATGCATACAAACAAAGTAAAATATGTAAATAACTAGGATTCACATGAGCATATATCAATAAATATTTATTACCATCTATATATACAATCAATATCTATAAAAAAGTTAAAAAACATTTCATATTGCTACATATATTCACAAGAAAACAGAGATGTCAATAACAAGAAAACAGAGTTGTCGACGCTGCGTTTCGGTGAGTTGATGAATAAACACCTTCCTCAGGACAGTTTTCTATACAATAAAAAATATAACATTATAAAAACACGCATGTTGCTGACATTCATATTCACTATATTCTATTAAAAAACATTGAGAATTTTTTTGTACACAAGCTTGTAGCTATTTATATTTACTCTATTAACACCAGCACATAGAAATATAACTACTCTTTACTCGTAAATAGTAAAGAGAAATTAGAGAAAAATTAACCAACAAATTTATTAAACACCATGGTCATCAAAAATGAATAAACACATACCTAAAAAATGTAAAAACGAGACTAAAATTCAGTTTTCCTAGATCTTTGTATAACTCAATTTGTGGAACTGAGGGAATAAGGATGGTCACCTCAGTCAAAAGAGCTTAAATTACAAAAAAAGAAATATATATTCAGATGCTCCGTGCTCTCCACACAGTCACAAGCCTCGTCGCACTCATTCGTTCGTGTCATCGCTGTCTTCCGACACCATATCAGAGGTCAGGTCCAGTAATGTGTACACAGTTCTCTCCACTCAGGTAGGTCATCCACCACCCTTTCATTGCATTTGTTGAGGTGCATGTGAGTCTCCTCCGCCAAGGTCCACTCCATCACATCCTTGTGTCATTGTGGTATCTCTAGTGCCATCTGCCTCCTCCATGTGATAGCTACCCTCCGTCTGCCTAAGACTAACACCAATTGTAGGAACTTATACAACATTTTCTTGCCTTTCGGACGCTTAATGTTGCCTAGTAGGCAACACTGTGGGGTGCATGTCACGTGTAGATGCGTGACCCTGTTTATGTCAGCGGCCCCCTGAGTCCAGAAATCCTGTACCAGCCTGCACTGCCAAGCTAAATGCAGGAAGTCTGCATCTCATGCACCGCAGTGGGGATAACTATTAGCTCGGATTGTGGATATGCGATGCCTAGGTGTTAGATATGTCCTGTGAAGGAAATTATAATGTATCAGTTGAAAGCGGGTGTACATGAAAACAGAGTGTGTAAGCTCATTAACTCATGATCAGTCCTTGGTTCCCAAGGGGACATCTAGATCAATGTCCCAGGCAATTTACGATTCCTTAAATGGAATCTTTGTACATGAGGGGCTAAGATCCCAATCGTGAAGGTACTGTAAATTGATGGAGGCTTTCCACTTTCTCTAGGATATACATGCATTGTGTACATTGCACCTCACTGATTACCTTGTAGATTTGGACTGCTGCGGTCAGGTAGATGGGATTGATCTCAAAAAAGCTCTGTGGATTAGATACAGATTGTTGAAAACAATATTTTGTTTTAAACAGAGTAACTTGTCAAGTCAGACGAAATGTGGCGAAGCTTCTTAAGCAGGAGATGAAGTGTAACTGTGCTGCCTACAGCAAGTAGCAAAACGTATGTCATAAAAAGTGTCCCTATTAACTGGACCTCAACATTACAAGATTGTTATATTTACCTAAATAACTGCTTCAGGATCAGAATGGATCAAAGTGAATAATTTAAACAAGCACCTGTATCAATAAATGATGCAAACGCATTATTAAAGGCAACACACCACTACTTATCTGTTTGATGACTTACAGAACACCATGGTATCATTTCAGAAAATTATTTAGATTGGGTATGTTCGTTAGTTGTATTATATGTTGATGAAAGTTAGCATCTCCCATCCCTACCCTGATGACTCTGACCTGCAAAATCGGATCCGACTCGAATTGGGAAAGGCCTCGTATTGGGGCGTGCAATCCCGTCTGTCAAAAACTCTGCAGGTTAGCAGTATGCTCCTTTCAGCCAACACCCTGGTTAGCACACACATGAGACATTCAGATGAGAGTACTATAGCTAGGAAGGAATATATGTACTAAGGAGATAGCAAACAACACAAGGCAATTAGCAACAGTAAATGCAAAGAAAATCAACAATATGAGAAAACAAGCATTATATTTATTTTGCTATATTTACTACATATCCTAACCCTGAGTAGGTTAGCAGCTAATAATCTTCCATTAACAGATGTGTGGTACAAAAGCTGCACCTTTGCCAAGGTCAAGTACAGCCTTGGTTTGTCTATGTCCAGAGAAGATGCCAGATGTCTATGGAAACATGGCTTGCTGGATGGTTAGAGCCTTTCTGGACCTGAGATAGAGCACTGGGCTTAATTTCAGCCATCACAAAATTCAAAAATTGTGTGAAAAGATGTCATCCCTCAGTTGTGTGTTTGAGAACAGTCATGATAATTCTGTTGAACGTGTACTCACTTGCAGGGTTCACTGACTTTTAATATTTGTACTATGGTCATTAAAATAAGTGTGGCAGTACTATGTATTATTAGCAAACAATAATATTGTACATAGGTCTATATAGACATAAAACATATGCGTGCCATAGTAAATATAGAGGCAAATTATTAGACCTAATCATAGCAATATAATATCATATATGGCATATATGCAAACGATTAAAGGACATATTATAAGACTTGGCGTCATAGTAGGTTTGATGATAGACTTTATTCAGGCCTAGAACAATAAGAAATAACTGTGTACACGTGACAAGATAAGTCGGTTTTAAACGAGCAAATACATTTTGTTATGACAATGCGCTGCAGATATTGTTTGGGTTTTAGTTTTTGTTCTTTACTTATGCAGCGGCTGCCCCTCCCCCAGAAACGGCAGGTAAGGAAAAATAAAACACTTGTTTTATTTCTCCTTTCCTGACGTCTTGGGGACGGGGTCTGGGGGTGACAATACTGAGGGGAGTGGTGTGTGCACACCCTTCACTGCACATGATGGTTGGCCGGCCAAACCGTCATGCGCAGTGAAGCTCTCTCCAACCCCAGCTGAATTGCTGGGGTTGGAGAGAGCAGGCACAGACTCTCAGTCTGTCCTGCAGCGCTAATCGAGAGCGTTCAGGCCAATCCTGAAGCTGCTCTGATGCAAGAGCAGCTTCAGGATTGGCCGCAGGGCAGGCTGGGATCCTCTGGCTGAAGAAGAGGAAGGAGCAGAGGAGCGCGATGCGGGACGCGGCCGGCTGAAGGTATGTTTTTATTATTTTGTATTCCCCCCCTCCCTTCATGACCCTTATGCCCCCCCACCACTCGTAGCAAATACCGGCCGCTACTGTATTTATGTAGGAGATCCTATGTTCCCACTGAGATGGCAAAATGGTTCAGTGAGAGTTAAATGCTCCCTTTTTAGGTCTCGCCTAGGCAGCGCGCATGCGCTGCTGTAGGAGAGGGCTTTAGCTGTCGGTTTCACTTTTCAGCACTCGCACTTGTGCTTGTGGCGGCATCCACCTTGCGAGAGCGAGCAGCGGCGCACAAGCTGCTCGCTCCCGCAAGGTGGATGCCGCCACAAGCACAAGTGCGAGTGCTTGAAAAGTGAAGACCGCTTGTTAACCTTCCTGGCAGCTGCATATACCATCTGTGCTATGCTAACACTTGGTATTGTATCAAGTTATGTTGTTTTATATTTTTTAACCGTTTGTAATGGCTTTAATTACCTGCGCAATAATAAATATAGTTGAAACTCGAACTACATTTTCAGGGGTTTTTTTGTTTTATATTCTGTCGCACACAATTAAAAACTGCAAGCCATGGTGATTGGCTCACATTTTAGCGAGCTTTATGCAATATGAAGAGTTCCATTCATTTCTGATTCTTTCCCGTTGTCTGCATGTTGGGATCTCTGATCACACAAGCCACCCATCTGCTCCCTATGTTTGCGGTTCCCTTTATTCCCTGGATTATCTAAACGCATTTGATCATAACCGCTAATCCTGAGAAAAAAAACTAATCTTGGGTTTCCGTTCCTTTTAGTGCCTCATGCATGTCCAGGCCCACTGCCAAGGTTATATGTGTAATCACGTCACTGACAAAAACACAGGCTGTCTGTACAAAACCTCTCTTCTCCTTTCAATACATTTGCAGTTTTCTGGCACACTCTCGGCAGTGGTAAACAAAGGAAGTGGTCATCACTTCAAGGACACATGAGAGTGACGCGTTTTCTTGTCACAGCTCACCTTCTGCTGTTCCCGCTCCATCTGTGACACTAGTACGTTCAATGTTATTTTTAATTCTTTTATTCATTGAAGCGCTGATAGAGAAAGGACTTCATCACTACGGTAGTGAAGGGCTTTACGGAGGGCAACGAACAGGCAATAAATATTACACGGCCAAGAATAAACAGATGGAAAAACAGAAGAAGCATTTGCAATGCAATAGGTCTTGCATTTATGCGAGTTTAGGCTATTGGTATTGTAAATGACAATGTGTTTTATTTATGTTTCAAAAACCAAAACATAAATAAAAGGCATTGTCATTTACAATGCCAATAGCTCAAACTAGGGTAAATGCATGGACTGACATAGTTGATAACATTGTCCAAAAAAGAAGACCGACAAAACGTGTAAAATTAAATGCCACTTTGACAAACAGTCATGTAAATTGTTTGATTTTTTTCCATTTCAAATTATGCCAGCAGTAGCATAATACACAAAGAAATTTCTTTCACGAAGAAAAGGGCGCAGTACCACAGGCTCTTCCATTGGGGTGCATGTGCAGCACGGCGCACTATCGCTCACTCCAAAGAGCTTCACGACACCTCCTCGTGCCACCATTGCTGTTATCAGTGGTCATTCACTCGTGGTGCTCACCCTACTGTGCACATGGTGCCTCGCGCCTACATGCACATAGGTTGGCGCTATATAGATATTAACCACCATCACCCCACAGAACACACATACTCAGAAGATCTCAGGAGGCACCAAATCTAGACCCCTAATTCCTGCACACAAAGTAAACAAGTTCTAAATAAAAAAACTGAGTTGAAAAACTCAAAAATGTGCACTGGTAATTCAAAAAATACCTCCTACGCTCAAGAAAGCATTCTTAAAATTAATGTCTTTTTGAAAGAACCATAAATAACGAATGTTTGTTAGTAGTAGGACATCTGCACTTCCCGAAACCTGTTTTCATGCTTTAAATCAAAACCTCGAATACTCACATAAACGTGAACCTGATTATCTTAGACTGCTTATAAAGTAACTTCAGTCATCCCCAAAACAACATATATTTTTTAAATGAGCGTAAACTGGAAAGAAAACCCCCAATGCCCTCATAATCTGGAAAGTAATTAATTTCAAAATTAATGGGATTCCACACTCAAAGAGCTCAACAGAAAAAAAATACGGCCTGGTACGTATTTGTCAAAATGCCAGAAAGGGCGCAGTACCACAGGCTGTTACTAGGTGTCCCTAGAATTTCTTTTATAAGTTTCCAAGGGACACCTAGTAACAGCCTGTGGTATGGCGCCCTTTCCTTCGTGAAAGAAATTTCTTTGCGTATTATGCTACTGCTGGCATACTTTGAAACGAAAAAAATGATTAGCATCTGCAACGCCAATAGAACATTGTCCAAAAAAGAAGACCGACAAAACGTGTAAAATTAAATGCAACTTTGACAAACAGTCATGTAAATTGTTTATTTTTTTTCGTTTCAAAGTATGCCAGCAGTAGCATAATACGCAAAGAAATTCCTTTCGCGAAGAAAAGGGCGCAGTACCACAGGCTGTTACTAGATGTCCCTGGTCCTGCACCCTTTCCTTCGTGAAAGAAATTTCTTTGCGTATTATGCTACTGCTGGCATAATTTGAAATGGAAACAAGCATTTGCAATGCAACAGGTCTCGCATTTACCCTAGTTTGAGCTATTGGCATTGTAAATGACAATGCCTTTTATTTATGTTTTAGTTTTTGAAACATAAATAAAACACATGGTCATTTACAATACCAATAGCTTAAACTCGCATAAATGCGAGACCTATTGCATTGCAAATGCTTGTTACATCTGCTCTGACCCACAGGCCATAAGTTCTAATGCTGGCAAGAACAACTCCACTTTATGTCCTTTAGAGATCTACACTGGTATGTACAGCACATAGGCAAAACGTTAGAATGCAGAACTATACATAAAACAAGCAATTTTCTGCCCCAGTTGTGGTCCTCTCTTGCCACGCCCCTCTTGTCCACCTGACAACCTCATTCCCTCTAGCTATAGCCCTCGCTCCTGGTTTGTTCTTGGTTCCACCCTCCTTCCCTACCCCTTCCGTTCACCTCCTCATCCACACTGTCTGTTATGGCAAGTTTTTAACTCCATAAAGTCTCCGTTCCATGCTTTTTTAGATTTTGTTTATGGATTGTTACGCTAACTAATATGTTTTAAACTCTCTAATACGGAATTTCTTTCCACTTACACCAATTTCCTTAAAATTTCAGTCAAATTGCATTTGTCAAGCATGCATTGCTATTTTGTCTTCAAAGCTACTAAAACCATTACCATCAAATGAAAGAAAGAATTCACAAAGGCAAGACTAAGCTCAGGAACCCGTGAGAAGAAATCATCTCTGACAACGATCATACGTCATTACCAAATTGATCACTTGCCATGAGTTCTGGGTGCTCCCTGGAAAACCATCAACTTACATTTTAGGTGGTTCACCTCCCATCAGCTTATATGTAATCATGAATTATATATAACTTGGAACCATGGGCAGTTGTGTACTCAGATCATTGTCAAGAAGATAAACATACTGCGTATTATCAGATCAATCAATTTATGGTAACATAATTTAATATAAATGCTGTAGAAATGCCCATACGATACATAAAACAGTCTCTAAAACAGAGTGTACCCCATATACACATAATACAAATATCAGATGTACATGAAATACACTGCATGCACAGAAAACAAGTAACTCATCAACCCAACACTGCAGAATGTTACAATTACATAAGGAAGCAGAAGTAGACAGGACATGTTTCATGCTGATAGCAAACATCAATTGTAACACCTTGCATGTTGCTTCAATCTATGTCTTTTTCAGGTATCGTGCAACTGACATGCAGCCATTGGTTGCTGTGTGCCTTGTAGCACACACATAGCTTTCCTTTCTTTTTCTTAACACCACAGCCCACTGCGCCTTGGATAAAAAGCGAAAAACCCCATAAGGTGTACAACAGTATATTGTTCTAGATAACCACGCAAAGAACAGCATGCTGACGAATGTCACCCTAGCCCCCAGTTTTGTTCCGCAACATCAATTGGCTATGCCATGCTCCTGCCCTAGCACACAATTCTACCATTGCACTGACACCAATAAATGATAAATAACGCACAAGCCCAGGTGTCAACTAAAATCAGAAATCTTGAGGAGAGGATGTGGCCTTGCAGCTAGAGCGGTCGACCTCGACAATGGGGAACCGGGTTCGAGTCTCAGCAAGGACGCTCAACATCCTGTGATTCTGGGCAAATCACTTAATCTCCCCGTGCCTAACAAAATAAAAAAAACATGAATGTGTCTGTCTGTAAGCAACTGGCGCTCTGATACCTTCAGGTCAAGTTTGCGCTATATAAAACTCCGGGAAAAAAAATCTTCAAGGGCCTGGGTGCGTACTGTCTATGTGCTATAGTTCTCCTTACACATGCCGTTGAATGCCTCTCCTACCCTGACAAGGTCATTGCTGGTAATGCTACCTACACTATCCCACTTTCTGTGCAAATTCTCTATATAATACTGGTTCATGATTTGACGGAGACAGGGCGCTCCAAGGATGCTATATGATACAAACTCCATCTAATCCCTTGTGAAAAATATTTGCCCTACACTCAGACTGAGCCGCACCCAGCACAAAAGGATTGTAGGTCTAGCAGATATACAAAACTCTAATATCTCTCTCGGAAATCTGTTCTCGATTACCATTATAGATTTGTCCACAGACTGACCATAAAATTCACTTAGAACCCTTTACCTGTGGTACATATTTAACATCAACATCACAAAGGAACTCTTCACTTATTAAACCTTAAAATGTACCAATGACTACCAACCTATTACAAAAGCAAAAAGAACAAATGATGGACGGCATGCTGAACAACTCAAACATTCATCCCCAGTCACAGATCTGGGTTTAATCCATCATTTTATTGCTCACCACGCCACCCCAGTTTGGACCCAGCCATATGCAAATCAGTCTTGACCCTTTTCCCCATGGAAACAATGCCGCCCAAAATGCCAAGCCAGGTTTTCCTTGGACCGGAAACAAGCATCCTGGGACCAGTTTCGGGGTATTACCCCTCATCAGCCAGGGTAGCTTGAATCCAGTGGCACACTGAGCACGGGACCCACATCTGGGCATAACCTTCCCACTTATGGCAACAAAAGCAAAAAGAACAAATGATCAACGGAATTCTGAACAAATCAAACATTCACCCATAGTAACAGATCTGGGTTTAATCCATCATTGTTTTGCTCACCACGCCACCCCAGTTTGGACCCAGCCATATGCAAATCAGTATTGACCCTACTCCCCATGGGAACAGTCCAGCCCGAACTGCCAGGCCAGGCCCTCCTTGGACTGAAAACAAGCACACCAGCTTGCTAAGGTCAGACTTTTTGGCTTTGCCAATGCTTTTTTTTTATCTATTCACAATAATGAAGAATTGCAACAAGTTGAAAATGTATGTTTTTCATTTGTTTAAATATATGATGTATTTTAAAGAGTGCTGTACGTGTGTATGCATTTATTTGATCAAATAGAAAGTGCAATGTCCAGTGTGAACTGCAGAGAGTAAACCATGCTCCTCAGGGCAGTACTTACTTTCTGTTGCAGACACTATTTTTGTCACATCTGAAGGGTAGGGGTCGCAAAGGCAGTGCTAGGAATTAAAAGGGACAAGGCAGGGGTCCGAGCTGCGACCCCCTAAATGATATTCATGATGCTGACTCAGGTGTAATATGGACTAGAAAATAAAAACTAAGCAATGTATAAAAAAATAATATATCAATGTTCAGCCAAAGCTGCTTTAATAAGGAAAAATTACTGTAGGAAGCCACAACTAAATACTACACACAAATTACAAATATTTACAAGATTTCAAGTCAAACTGCAAACCCCTCTTAAAGAGGCCTCACAGAGCTACTGGGTGGAAATTAAGTACCCCAAAGAAATATCATAAGGGGCAATTAACCTTGTACAGGTACTCTATTCTATTACCTCTATGACACCATATGACAATTTATGGACCAACAGGGTCTACCCTAAAAACCAGCAAAGCTCCTATATGGGACAAATGCAACACACAAAACATTTACCAATCAGCAAGGATAGGCCTACATGCTTTGTCAAGTCGTTCGCAATGTTTGCCTGACTCAAAGTATACATTGACATGGACATAATGTATTTCCACCAAGTGTTTATTGTGACCACACACAAAAAGGGGCCTATGTAATATACTCCTTCCAATTGCATTTGGCAGAATTCACAAAGGAAACCCCGTTCTTGTTGTTTTTAGCAAAGTTCAAAATATAAAGCCCCTTTGTATGGTGTTTATCGTGGCATTAACAGTTGTAAAACCCCTTACTATTGCATGTGAGTGAGGGGACACTAAGTAAAACATCTTGCCATTGCTCTTGTGAGATAATTTACTATGTGAAACCCCTTCCTATTGCATTTGTCAGAGGACTCACACTGTAAATCTCCCTCCTATGATTTTTTTGGCAGGAAGGAAGCAATTATTGTATTTGAGAAATACTTTCCTGACGTCCCAGGGCAGTCAAATGTTACCAGTCGCAGTCCTGCTAATGGAGGCGTCTTTCACCTTTGGTGTCATGAAGTCTCCATACCCTAGACCCTCCTACTGGGTACCAAGTGCCCCTTAACACTTGGGTAATAAGGCAGAGCAGTCCAAGACTGACTCATGGATTAGCACTCAATAAATCAATGTATAGCCAGTGCTTTTTCTATAAAACGAAAAAGTTCCTTAATGCACACATAGCTAAACACTATAATAAAATTCAACTATTTACAAGATTTTAGGAATTTCAAATTTGAATCCCCTGCTATAGGGGCCCCACAGATTAACCAGGGTGCAATTTACGTACCCTGAAGAAAAATCACAGGGCGCAACTAATCCTGTAAATGTAGTCTTCTCCCATTATTTGTGATGTGTCAAGTGACAATTAGCACACGAGCAGTGGTTCACTGTGGGCCCCTTGGAAAACATGAAGCTTTTCATATTCAAAAAGGTTAAAGCTACAGCGCTGTCATGTTTTCCACAATGTACGAGTGTCCTCTTGTCTTTGCGACAACATTTAAAAATCAAGAAAAGACTCTCCATCAGGAAGTTTTTTCACTGTGCATTTTACCTATCCCAAGTAATTTATGGTCAATTTACATGATTTGGCACCAAGGAAACAACTATCATGGAAGTATTGATAAAGTTCATACAACTGACATTCATCAATCAGATGTTCAGTTTCAGGTATGTCCGCTTTGTCTATCCCTTCAATACCATCAACCAGATGCCTGTGCCTCCATTCTGTTCAACTGTTGGGGGGAGCAAATTGTTCTTGGCCTCCCTTTCCTAGAATTCTACTGTGGCCGCTGATGAAAATAGTAACAATGCTCTGGGTTTACTGTCTGAAAGATTTGGCCCAGCCACTCCTTGTATGCTCTTGAGTTTAATCAGGTTTGTTTTGAGCTACAGCTCTTGCAGTGTTAACTTCCTGTCTTGTTGCTCTACTGCTTTACTTGTTGCAATCTCAACCTCTTGCTTGTGGTGTGGGACAGGGCTTCTCCCTATCACCAACTCTCTTAAATCTTTACTTGTGTGCTTTTCCTTCTCTCACTCGATCATAATTGCTATTGTTTTACAAATACCCTCTCTCTGTAAGGCATTATTGGTGATATAGGTACATTAGGTACCAGTGCGGGGCAGAATCGGGGTTAGACACATGGACCAGTTGCTGGGAGGAGATGCTAAAGGTCTGAATTCTGACTGCTGACCCGATGACAGCATACCTTATGGAGGGAATCTATATATGGATTGGCAAAGTTTAGGTTTAGTAAATGAAAACAGCCATATGAGTTAGATGGCTTACAACATTTAGACATTATGGTACAGAACAGACTAATAGATTAAAGATATGCGATTAAGATTTTTTGGGGAGGAGTTTTATATAGGGCGAACTCGACCCGAAGGTATTGGAGCGCTTTGCCCAGAATCACAGGATGTAGAGCGACGCTGAAGCTTGAATCTGGTTCCCCAGCTCCAAAGTCGGCAGCTCTGGCCGTTACACCACATCCTCTATATGATTGGGGTCTAAGATTTGCACTGATCTACATATTATTTGCTGAGTTGTTTATAATGATTATAGTCATTCTGAAATATAAGATTTGTCTACAAATACTGCAAAATAAAATAATCTGATGATAATAATCTTCAAGGGTGAACCAATGCCCTTTACGTTGTCTCGGTTAGACAGGGTAGTGCAGTGCCTCAGTGTTCGCGTCCCCGGGGTTGCTATTGGCCGTCCTCAAAGACTGTGTCTGGTGAGCATGTGCATGCGGCCAATCTGCCACACAGACACCCTCTCTGCTTCGTCCTCTTCGGGGCCGCACTCCTTACATTGGCTCTTGGTGGGGCAGCGTAGGGCTGTGAGTGTGGCGTCCCTATAGGGCACGGCAGAACTTTATGTGGGATGAAAAAACTGGGACGGGGGGGTGTCTCTCAAAGGGGTGTGGTCAATGTAATTAAGAGCGTGGCTTAAAGACACGTAAGCTAAAAATCTATGCTTAGCATAGTGTGCTGCCCGACTAGTATTTTGCTGTTTCTGACATTTCATCCAGAAATATGATACAAAAGGTAACATTACACATACACAAGCCAGGACTATTGGCTTTGTTAATGGTTGTTAGTTGCGTAAGATAAATAAGCAACAACTATGGCTTTGTTGTATAAAATATTGAAAATGCTTCAGTTCTGAAATGATGAGACTGTGAAAGAACTATACCAAGTCATTTTGAAGTTACAGTGAAGGGTGGTACAGCTGCAGAATTAAGATTTTTTTTTTCATTCTGAGGATGAGGTAAAAAATGGAGAGCCCGATAGGGACCCATCTCAGCATCTGCTTTTTAGAACTGCCGGTTCTTAGCACCGGCAGGACCCGGCCCGCTTAAAGACCTGAGGCTCGGCGAGGCAGGAGGTCCAGATGGGGAAGGTCATCGGCCCTCGTAGGGCACAGGTCATGGAGATCTAGGCCCGGGAATGGCCCAGCACACAGGTAGGCCCCTGACCGATGTTGCCCTGCCGCTCCCAGCTCCTCCACGGAATCCACTATACGCGTTGCAGGGAATGGAGGAGCGATGAAGTGGTGTCCCCAGTGGCTCCCAGCAGAGGCAGGTCAGTCCCCGCAAGGTGCGGCACCAATCCTTCCCCCGGCGGCTACCCCCAGCACTCCCCTCTCCCATGCTCAGCCGCAGCTGCCATCTTGGGTAGACCCAGTTGGCTGTAGGCCACAGTAATGCAGGGGAGTCCTCAAGTGGCTTCACTATCCCCAGTCGGTCTGCTGCCCCTGTGTGTTCCTGGGGTTCGAGGGGTCCCCACTCTGTGGGTTCAGACTCCGGCCGCAGGATTCTATAAAAGGCCCAAGTATAGGTGAGGAGAACCTCGCAGATGCTGCTCACGCCATGATGGTTAGCTCCCCTCTCATTGAATCACCTCGTGTATTTGGATCCAGCCTCTATCCACTATTGGGAGGATACACGAGATCTTTCGATATTTATTACATCATCTGGCTGTATAGCACTTTTACATTGTTTGAGCAATATGTATGATTGTTAGAATGCTGTTGATTGAGAGTGATGAATGAATGTGTATGCAATTTTGGAACTTTGAACGAGTGTTGTTTGATTGAATGCTCTGTGTGGGACTTTTGTATATATGCTTATTATGTATTATTCATCTATTTATGTCTTTCACTTTGTGAACTTTGATAAATTTATTGAAATACAAGAATGACAATAATAATAATAAAATAAATAGAAATTTTGTAACTATGTTATCCTTGGAATTATTATGGTTATGTCTTACTGTTAGCCCAGTGTTGTCTAATATTGTTTGACCCGATTTGGGCACTATACATATTCAATATATAGGCAGGTTGATTTCTTTAGTAGTAGTTTAGCTCCCCCTCTCATGACTGCTGTCTTGTGCAAGCACATAGTGAGCATTTTATTGTCATGCTTATATTTAAATTTTTAGGTCAAACCTGGGCAGCGCATGCGCTGCTCTGCGAGGCATGCTCTATTAGAGTATGGACTTGAAGCCCCGCCCACTTTCCGCCCTTATTTTTCATTGGCTTGTGCCATTGTCCTTTGTAAATGCTGGCTCCTGATTCGTTAATAGGCTTGTTAGTCCCTCTTTAGTACCGCCTTGTCTTAATTTGTAACCTCCCATGAGGACTGGCCCTTTTACTTCTGTTGTTACACTGGATGCTTTATTTAGTCTGTAAGCACTATTTTCTTTAATGAGTTTTGTCCTACTGCAGGCACGACGTGCTTTCCTGCAACATTCAGTGCGCCATGCAGGCTTTCACTTTCCAAGCAGCCCAGGACAATGGCAGCCGCATCTTTGGAATGCAATCAGTCTTGCATTAACGATAGTTTGAGATATTGGCATTTAAAATGACAATGCCTTTTATTTATGTGTTCATTTTCAAAACAGATAAATAAAAGGCATTGTCATTTACAATTTTTTCTTTTTTTTTGTAAAACAATTTTATTGCCATTTTCGTATGGTATCAAAACATTTTACATTTTTCGGATCAACTTTCATATACATCGTCTCTAAACTTCAGAGACATCCTTATTTCTATATCACAACATTATGAATCATATAAATCACATGCTGTTCGTGCCATCTTAACAACAAGAAAACATTCCCCCACCCTCCCTCTTGTCGTGCCAATTTGCAGTAAAAAAGGAGAAACATATCCTACATTCCATAGTTATATGTAAATACACCTTGCATTCTCTGTGTACAGATCATCTGGTCATTCCCTCCGTGCCTGTCTCTTCCAGTCCTGGCATTCAATGCCAATAGCTTAAACTCTTGCAAATGCAAGACCTATTGCATTGCAAATGCTTGTTTCAAATGTTACTGTTATTTAGCAGTAGTCTTTGCCTATAGCGGTAGAATTATGATTTCACAATTGCTTACATGTTTATTTATTGCCACTGGTGACGTGTCAAGAATCATACGTTTTCATTTTTTTGGGCATGGAAATGATTTATGTGCGTACCTGCACAGTCAGTGCATAAAGTATTCCAATTAAGTCTGTGAGAATTGTGCTAAAAAATATATGTTGACACAGTACAACAATATAGACACAGGTTAAACAGGCTGCTGTGTGAATGTGCAACATACATAGGCTCCGATCATTTTTTTAAACTAATGATGCACATATTTTAAACATACTGATTTTTGATACACAGGTTTTAAATAGATGTGCATCATGCCTTACAATGCAGTGATTTCATAACCTCTTCATCACCTCTATGTGATCTGCCATACATATTTAACATGCTTAGAATCTATGCTTAATGTGTGCAACGGAGCAGGTGTGGTGGGAGTGGTGTTTGTAAGGTAACATATTGCAGGGCTGAATTGAATGTTGCTTGACTGGGGTCATCATTATGTGCTCCACTCGTATCTAGGTATGTGATCAGTAGGGGATATTTAAAAGCTTCAATCTGAACCGTATCCCATTCATAAAGCAATGTTACTGACACAATTGTAAGACAGGTAGCAATGTTACCACTTTTGTTGACGTTATTGTTGACATGACAGTGCTTAATTTGTACAGGAATAAGGGCAGAGGCCCAAAGATTTGCTCAGAATCTCACGGCCCGCTCTATTGAATGTTGGTGTGCCAAATACTTACGCTGCATAGTCTTGATTCCACCTCATTCTTCTTTAATTCAGTTGTATGACAGAGGCACGCATGGATCGACCACGTGTGCCTCTACTACGCTGCTTAAACAACAAATGCGTTCCTTTACCACGCGTTCCTTTACCACGCGTTCCTTTACCACGCATGCCTTTACCAAGCAATTTGTAGTAAAGGCATGACTGGTAAAGGGATTTGTGGTAAAGATCACACTCGAGGCCACACGCCCTTAGCCCTAAAAACTACCTGACCCCCCCCGAACCCTAAAACTACTCCGACCCCCCAACCACGAGCCTTAAAAACTACCACTCAACCCTTAAAAACTACCTCCAAAACCAAGCCCCAGCCCCACTTACCAGTCCGTGTCCGCTCCCAATCTTCCTTTTCCTGTGCCCACCCATCCCAGCATTTAGATCGTGCACTGCTTTATCCACATATATGCGTGGGTAAGGCATCTGCGTGGTTAAGGCATATGCCTGGTTAAGGAAAGCGTGGTTCCGCTTGCGGGGAAACGGCACACGTGGCTCAGCCCATGTTGTTAAGGCCGTTTAACCTTTAATTCTTCACCAGACATTCGCTGATTTTTTCTCTCTCTCTTGTAGGTTCCTGTTTTATCTCTTTGTCACATATTTTCCATCTTTCTCTTACTCTCTCTTTCTCCCTTTTGTGCTTTTTACACACTTGCTCTGGGTCAAAGTCTGATGAGTTAAAATAAGTGCTGGTGTCCAAAAAGAGTGCCGGGGCTCCACCTGCAACCACCGGCTCAATATAAGCACTGGTAATTGATTAAGAAAAGCCAAATGTACGAACACATGCCTTCTCATGATAGAACACAGCACAATAACACACAGAAATGTTTCACTACTAAATGTGTTATCAGGTTGATGGTGAAATACTGACAGTTAAAAAAAAAATCATTATGTACTGAAAAATACAGCAAACATGATTTTACATACATGAATTAGTGTCAAATGGCCATGAATGGAAGGAGGTGACATGAGAATTAACTTTGCCTATTTTTTAAGCAATTGATCTTGCTAACCAATGTACTAAGAGATGTTGTGTGCAAGGTAAGAAGTAGTCAAGCAACCAAAATAAAAAACCAGGTTATTTAATTTAGTTAAAATAATAATTCTAAAATATATATAATCATTTTATTTTAAAGCAGGTTGTCTTTTCTTCTAGGCCATAACTACATATTATAGACTCACAAAGGTGCTGGAACACAAGTCTGACAACACATAGTTGTGTCTTAGCTGAGATCCTAGCCAGAAGGAATATCTGTAGATAGGAATGGGAGAGACAAACGTGTTATTACTTTATTGTACAGCAAAACAAATCAGCCCAACATGTTGACAACGTGTGTCCTCAACACTACATGCAAGTGGAATAATTGTAAACATGGAAAAGTAGCTAATTTGTATGAATCAGAGGGCAAATTATAATTCAATTTGCTAAATATGGCATAGAGGATTTTTTGTTGCATGTTCTATATGGAATGGCATTGCTGTACTTTAAAAATGCAATGTTTTAAAATAAATATTTTTATTTTTATATTGTTTTGCTGAGTGTATATCATGGTATATATTTGAATTTTTAAAATATTTTTAAATGTATGACTAGACTGCCTCAACAATATAATGTGTATGTGTATCATCAAGTTAAGATTAATTTAAAATACCTCTGCCTGGTTCCATAACAGTATCCCCTCCAGATACCAAAATTTCAACTCCAGCAAAAAGCTTCTGATAAGGAGAATATTACATAACTGGTGCCCTTTAGTGTCTATAAGCGCTCATAATGTATCACCTTCTTCAACAAAGTTTGTTAATTGAGTCTGCTGTGTACTTCAGGTCCCATCCACTTTGCCAGTGCAAACACGTTGTCCGTCTTCCTTTAGAAAGAACATGGTCAATGACAAATGTGGTGTTATTTTTTTTTAAATTTTAAAATCTCAATAACGAATGCTGCTTGTAAAAGGTTTATCATCTTAATTTTTGTAAAATTGACCACATCATCCTGACCCTTCATATTTGAGGCATAACCTACTACATATGTCATTGTGTCAATTCATATTTCATAAATATTGACCAATAACAACCAAAAAATGGAACTTACTCCGATGTTTTTCATATTGTTTTTTGAAATAGATAATGTTACAAACTGTCTGATTATCGTGCCAATTGGCAATATTGCTGCATTAAATTGAATTGCTATACAATTGTACATAATGCAATTTATAGAATGCGTGTCTGTCATGTCACTCAAACACACACTCCCTACTCAAAATATCAACATGTCTGTAAAGATGGCATATTGAATAAGACACCCACATGTCTGTAAAGTCTATGTGAATAGTATGTACAGACTCAGGATACCCATCTGTAAACATTGATGCGACACTATTAATTAAGTTGTTTTAAAAGATCTATAGCTATACATCAGTATATTGTTTTGCAAATGTGTTTTTTTTCAAAATATAAACATACATATTTAAATTTAATTTTATCTCAAATAACTTCATTTCGGCCACAAGGGTCATGAAAGTGCAAATGCAGATAAAAAGCGTAATAAATAGATAAAACAATACAATTCAACACAGCCAACACAGAGGTAGTTCATAGCTCAAAAAAGTACACTCCATAGTCGATTGTTAAAACAATAAAATGACAAGCTAGTACATGCAAAAATACAATAGCAATACGAAAAAGATACCAAAGAAGGTGCATATAGCTGGTATACGGAAGAAAAGAGCAAACGAATGACAGAAGGACCGTCATGGTACTAGTGGGGCAGAAGACCCTTCCTCCTGAGTATCCACATAGCGCCCAGAAACTTGGCAACAGGAATGGCGTACGTTAGACGGAAATCCGTTCTCAGGATGCAGAGAGCAGTGGAATGGGTACGCACACCTAGATACCTGCAGATAGGAGCTAGCCAGGTTCTGCGGGGGTGGGCATAAGCTGGGCAGGCAAAGAGAATGTGGGAAACACTCTCTACTGAGCAATTGCAGGCATTACAAGTGTCACCTCCACCGCTGGACCATTTCGAAGTGATCAATCTCAGCGGTAGAGCGCCCACTTTGAACCGGAAGTATAGCTTCCTGTACGTAGTGATGATCACCTGATCCCAAAACAACTTGTAACCACAAACAAACTTAGAATCAAGAAATTCACTTGCCAACTTGGAACTAACAGCCTTCCTATAGTCATTGGCCACTGTGATTGCCCAGCACTGCTGCTTCTATACGTCCTTGGACGGGAAGCAGGTGGCAGCTGGATGCTCCCATAATTCGGGCAGCCCAAGGGAGTAAAGTGTCTCTTTGATGCTCAAGAGCCAGGGAATCTTGGAAAATTGGTCAGCTTTCATTACATCCTGTAGGGCAGTAACGTAGTGGGCAAGATCAAGAGTGGTCCATAACAAAAGAGGACGTAGTCTAACTTTACCTGCTAACCCTCTTACTCCCAAATCCATAAAAAGCATATACAAAGGGATACTAGAAAGATGAAAGGCAAGGTTTCCCAAAAATGTGTTTTCCACTTTCATTAGTGCCTCTATGTTGGAAAATCCCCACAGTTCTACCCCTTAAAGGGCCGATCCCAGTGCCTTGGCCTCACATATGGTGAGAAATTGTGTAATAGGTACAGTACTCTAAGTATTGCCCCCAAAATCTGTTTAATCTTTAAAGCTGTTTTGTTAATGTGGGATTTCCAGGTCATAGAGCCACTAAACGTCACACCCAAACAGGTGAAGGAGTCCACCTTTTGGAGGGGTACCCCCACCCCCAAAAAAAAAAAACGATGCTCTTTTTATGTGATCTGTAAGGGTTAAACAACATCAGTATGGTTTTAGTAGTGTTGATCTCCAAGCCACGAGCGAGGCAAAACGAGTCAAAAGTTTCTGTAGCCCACTCAGGGTCTTGGAGATCAGCAAAGTGTCATCTGCAAATAAAAGGATCGGGGTTTTAACCATGGCCAGCAAGGGAGCTTTTATATTTATATTCTGTTCTTTTTAAGACTCTTGCAAACAAACATAATATTTGTACTGCTAATGGAACATAATATGACATTGTATAGAATGATGATATATTCTAAAGCTATTAAAACAGTTAAGGCAGAGGTAATACATTATCATCTTTGTTTGCTGTTCTTTTATTTGATATTTAAAAATAATTAAGTTGTGATTTTATTTGAACATTTTTGTATTACATGTTGATGTGTGATGATGTTAGCACTTCCAAAGACTTAATATTTGATCACAAATTTCATACCTTATAGATGTAAAAATTAATTGGTAGATATTGAGATTTTGGGAGATCATTAAATGGAAATGCACAAGTAAATATGGCATCCAATGTCATATATATGCCAGCTGTGCTGATGGCACAGCCAACAATGATCATTTTAATCTAGTGTCATTTAAAGAACAAAAGTATGGTCTATCACACATGTCTTTTGTTAAGGGATACATACCTAACCAATGAGTCTTGAAGAGTAAATATTGAAAGGTAATGATTGATCAAAATAAGGATAACAGAAATTTCAAAATATGTAACAATTATATTAAAAATGTAAATTATAAATAAAATGTGTACTGAATTTAAATTCTAACAAAAAATATATTATTGATGTTGTCGCTTTTCTGGTGTCTATCCTGGGAGTCATGCTTATGTACAGGAGCTATGTCACTGTCTCCCTCTTCAAGAGCATCCTTGTCCAACAATTTTTCTTGCAGTGACATACCATCTTGTACTACAAAGTTGTGAAGGACACAACATGCAACTACCATTTGACACACCATTGATGGAATTTAGAAATGCTTTCACCCATTGAGGTCTAGACATCGAAACCTAGATTTTAAAATCTCAAATGAACATTCAATGATACTTTTTGTTTTTCGGATGTGAGGCACTGAATGTTTCCTTACGATGTGTCTTTGAGTTTGATATTGATAGAATGAGCCATGGTTGCACAGAATAAGCTTGGTCATCAAAAGTTGACCGTGAGAGACACTTTTAGTGAATAATATGCATTGATGATCATAATTGAAAAATATTTGATAGTGTTTGTCATATACACAACTCATTGTTTATTAACCAAGATAAACAATATACTAGTGACACAGCTATCATTTCAAAGACGTGGAAAATTGAATGTAACAAAATGTGATACATACCCAATAATATGCCATTTCCACACATACCACTCTGAAATTGTTGGTTGGCAGAAGAAATATGAATCATGCACTTTCGGGGCAATGTGAAACCTCATTATTAAAGCAATAATTTAGATCACATATTGCTTGCTCATTGATGAACTGACTGTGCTTCCTGTATCTGTAGAGGTGGTCTAGCTCAGCAGGAGGAACCAAGGTCTCAGGGGTGCGATCTATGGCATGTTGGATATGTGAAAAATTGGAAAAAACATAAAATATATCCTGGCATGTGCCAGAGTTTGGTCCTGGTTTGGGAAAACGTAGGTGTGGAAGTGCTAGATAAATCATGGCCTTTAGAACAGAAAAGCAGAGAGGAAGAGGGCACTTTGTGAAATCCCAGTCGTTTCTGCACATCTGCCAGAAAGCAGTAGATGTAGTTCTGCAAGAACCTTTGTATGTGCAGTAATTGCAAGTGACCTGTCTGTAGTGAGCTCAAACGAGGGGCTAAGATTTTGAAACACTTGTAAAATGGGAGCACTGCTAAGACAGTATTTGTTTTTTATTTCTATATCATGTTAATTAAACAGTGTCACTATAGTCTTGTCATTTTTAAATTTCCCCTCCCAATCAGGCTTCAGAAGCAACCACAGCACCGAAACTGCACTCCTCGCCACAACAGACAACATCCGCACTCTCCTCAACCGAGGCGAAACCGCTGCCCTCATCCTCCTGGACCTCTGTGCCGCCTTCAACACGGTCTCCCACCACACCCTCTGCACAAGACTCCAGAACTCCGTGTAACCTAGAGTGGGTCATCTTCTTCCTCACCAGCCAAACCCAGAGAGTCAAGCTCCCACCGTTCTCCTCAGAACCTATGGAGATCAGCGAGGAAGTTCCTCAGGGCTCCTATCTGAGCCCCACCCTCTTCATTATCTACATGGCCCCCTTGCTGCCATCGTCAGAAACCACGGACTCAACATCGTCTCCTATGCCAATGACACCCAGCTCTCTCCCTCACCGACGAACCTACAGCCGCTAAGAGCAACTTTGACAACGGGATGAAGGCAGGCGCCGCCTGGATGAAGGACAGCTCTTTCAAACTCAACTCCAACAAAACTGAAGTCCTTATCCTGGGCACCACTCCCTCCACCTGGGATGACTCCTGGTGGCCTGCAAGGTTTGGAACCCCCCCACAACACCCACCGACCACGCATGCAACCTCGGCATCATCCTCGACTCCTCGCTCTCAATGAACTGCCAAATCAACGCCGTCTCAACATCCTGCTTTCACACGCTCCGCCTGCTTCGAAAGATTTTCAAGTGGATCCCCACAGAGTCCAGGAGAACGGTCACCCAGGTGCTCATCAGCAGCAAGCATGACTACGGCAATGCACTCTATGCCGGCACCACCCAAAAACTCCAAAAGAGATTGCAGAGCATCCAGAACGCCTCCTCCAGACTTATCCTGAACATCCCCTGCTGCAGCCACATCTCTGGTCACCTGAGAGACCTTCACTGGCTCCCGATCAACAAAAGAATCACCTTCAAGCTCCTCACGCACACCTACAAAGCCCTCCCCAACACTGTACCTGTATACCTCAACCATCGCCTCTCCTTCTACACACCCACCAAACATCTCTGCTCTGCCCAACTGGCCCTGGCCACTATCCCACGGATCCGCAAGACCTCAGCCAGGGGAAGATCCTTCTCCTACCTTGCTGCGAAGACCTTGAACTCTCTACCTCTACATCTCAGGCAATCACCTTCACTGCCTCAATTCAGGAAGGACCTCAAGACCTAACTCTTCGACTGAACTGCAGAACCCCCCCCGTGCCTTGAGACCCTAACAGGTGATTAGACGTGCTTTATAAGAACCCTGATTGATTGATTGATTGATTGATGTGTTGCATGTGCAGAGCAATAGTTATGCCCACAGAATGCCCAGTTGGCATACATTAACATGCCATTGACTCCACAGGGTGCAATGGTGTTTTTGTGCTTTGCTAACAAACAAATTTGACACTAAATGTATGTTGTAGGTTGTAAAAAATGTTTGTGCTGTTTTGCATTGTGCTCCGTCATATTATCACAAGTGTATAACTTTAGTAAATCTGGCCCAAAGGGTCCAGCGAAGTGATAATGGAAAGTTGGCCAGCATAATTTGTGGGAGTTGAGGGTGCGGGTCTCTTTATTACAAAGTTTTTACAATAATAATGTGCGTGACCTTGCCTTCCATGCTATAAAAAACGTTTGACGTCTTAATTTGTGTCTTCATAGCCCAATGTTGTTGATTTCCAGCACGTTTATGGCTTTGCATGAGTGTGAAAGTGCATTGGGGCATGTTGGGTCTTGTGACCTTCCCACCAACTGGTGTGTGCGTTGTAGGTTATGAACATTTGTTATTTAATGGCAGTGGCTATAAATATGAGTGCTTACTATAGAGCGGTGCAACCAGTGCCGTGGCACCAGATGCCAAGGTCAAGGGGGTGCCCGCTGCACGACAGGCTGAACCAAGATAAAAACAGCCAGCAGAGATCCTTGTGTGTGGCATTTTTCTGGGTATAATTACAATGGCATGAGAACGCTGGTGGTTAATGCACTGAAAGGATAGATCTGCAAATTGTCTAGTCACAGTTTTGTCTCACGATACAGTAGGATAGAGGGTTGATGTTCCTGGTGCAAAGTAAAACATGTGACATGCAGATCACTGATTAGTATTTTATGCAGATATCTTCATGGGTTATGACTTTCGTCAAAGAGTACTTATTACTTGGAGTTCATAAGTAACAATTCTAATATAGCACCTAGAGCAATGAACTGGCAACAAAGTGCTGCATGAAAATTGAAAGGCATAGGTTTACAACTTTATTGTTTTTCCCCTCAATCTTTCATTATTCTAAGGTTGCTAAAAACAGTCCCTATGGGCAGCAATGCAATTTTTTTTTTAGTTTGACACCCAAGTAATCATGCTATGTCTCAGTACTGCACTTTCCTTGTATTGTACCCTTCCCAGGCAGACATTCACCCAGTGCAGATACACCACATCTGCGCTGCACAGCACTTCAAACTAATCTGAAATAGGCCATGGGTGAGTTAAGCTCACACCAGCAGAACTTTTAAAAGTGAGTGAGCCTGTAGGCCTCACTACAGTGACACTGGTTAAACTGGACCTGTTCACTCCTACTGATCACTACACAGTGTTCTGCTATGACCGCACTCATGCTGCTTAACACCTGGGGAAGGCAGTAACCTTCCACCATTATGAAGGTAGCATTTTGGCACCCCTCCTGGGACAACAAGACTGCAATCCGTGAGACAGGCCTATGTCATGGCGCACATGCATGATCCGTATTCGCCTATGACAAAAATCAGCATTAGGGATCCAGCCATCAGTACTGTTGGGCACTCAGGGCAGGGGTGCATGTCTATTACCAAGAAGAAGACTTTTCCATCCCAACAGAGATACTGAGTACAATCAACCATGAACGTGTGATTTGTTTTGTACGTTGTTGTGCAAGTCATTAAATAAACTATTTTTTAGCTTGCAGTAATGTTATGCTAGCACCAGAGGGCAGCAAAAGACTACATTATCTTCTTTTCTTTTCACAAGCAGGTGCAATCTATTTTACTGGCACATATTGCGCTTTAACTAGGTGGAGCTCAAACAAAAAATGTCACATCAGCAGTCGTGCTGCATAAAAAAAAAAAGCAAACACAAGGACATGATGGACGGAGCGCTGAAACTTTTCAGACACTCATCCCCAGTCACAGATCTGGGTTGAATCCATCATCATTCTTTAGCTCACTTCGTCACCTCAGTTCAGACCCAGCTATATGCAAACCAGTCTTGACCCTGTGCCTCATGGGAACAGTCCAGCCCGAACTGCCAAGCCAGGTCTTCCCTGAACCGGAAACAAGCATCCTGGGACCGGTTTGTGGGTAACACCCTTCATCAGCCAGGCTAGCTTGAATCCAGCGGCAAAGTGAGCAAGGGACCCACGTCTGGGCATACCCTGCCAACTTAGGGAGAACAAAGCAAACACAAGGAGATGATGGACAGAGCGCTGAAACCTTTCAGACACTCACCCCCAGTCACAGATCTGGGTTGAATCCATCATCATTCTTAAGCTCACTTCGCCACCTCAGTTCAGACCCAGCTATATGCAAATCAGTCTTGACCCTGTGCCTCATGGGAACAGTCCAGCCCGAACTGCCAAGCCAGGTCTTCCCTGAACCGGAAACAAGCATCCTGGGACAGGTTTCTGGGTACCACCCTTCATCAGCCAGGCTAGCTTGAATCCAGTGGCAAAGTGAGCAAGGGACCCACGTCTGGGCATACCCTGCCAACTTAGGGCGAACAAAGCATTAAAAAAACAAGCACTGGCAAAGTCAAGAGGTCTAGCATTGGCTACCAGCCTTTCGGCTTTGGCAGTTCTTGTTTTGTTCTGTCATGGTTTTTGCTAAATTTTATTGTTAGGGAAGCTGTTGGAGTCCTAAAAAACATTTGCTACAGGCAAAAATGTTCTTTGGCCTCAAAAAAGCACACGTTACCATATTAATCCCTGAAGAGAATTATGTTGTGTGTGAATGCGCTCCTTGTGAAAGGGCAGCATGCCGTACCTCACATTGAAGTCAGTCAAAGGCTGAAGTGGGCTGACCCATTGCCCCATGTTGCATGCTGGAGTGGGTGGAAGCAAAATGTGAGAACCACAGACTAATTGGTGAAGTTTGGCTGAAACCTGTAAAAGAAACTATGTTATAGACATACTTTGTTAAAAATAAAGGTCTTTGCTAATACCAGACCTAAAAACAAAAAAGCCAGCCGGTCTGGCGCTGACAGACAACCTATTGACCTTGCTGATTGTTTTTTAAACGTTTTGTAAATCAAATCAATACAAATAGATAGGGAGGGTTGAAAAGATCACTAAATAGATAGGGTTGAAAAGAGAGAAAGATAGATAGATAGATAGATAGATAGATAGATAGATAGATAGATATGAAAGGGCAGTGTGTTGTAACTCACATTGAAGTCAGCCAGTCACTGAAATGTGTGACCCATTTTCCCATAATTCATGCTGGAGTGGGTGGAAGAAAAATGTGAATGACACAACCACATACTAATGGGTGCAGTCTGGCTGCAAGCCCTATAAGAAACTATGCTATACACATAATTTTAGTAGAATCAAAAGGTCTTGGTTAACACCAGACCTAAAAAAAGAAAACAAGCATCTGGTGCTGGCTGACAGTCTGTTGCCTTTTCTAAAGTTTTTTTTAAAAGGTTTTGGTAAATCTTTATTACAAATAGATAAAGAGGGTTGAAAAGATAGCTAAATAGAGAGGGCTGAATGTTTCCCGCTAGTGATATCACCGGTTATCCCTAACCCGGAAGTCTTTCCTTCCTTCGGAAATGAAGTCATTGAGATGTCACTTTCGACTCATGTGACCAGGTTGTAATGTCACCTGTGACCCCCTAACCTGGAAGTCCCTCCTTCGGGAATGAACTCATCAAGACGTCACTTCAGACTCATGTGAACAGGTAGTGATGTCACCTGTGACTGCTAACCCTGCAGTCCCTCCTCTGGAAATGAAGTCATGACAGCCACTGAGCTGGAAATTGCGTTGCACCTGCCCCACCCCCGCCCTCTTCCGTAGTGCCATCACTTCCAGCCAGTATGACCAGAAAGTGATGTTACCCGTGACTTCTAACCTCAGGAGTGCCCAGGAACCCAGACCCTAGAAGTGACATTGCCCAAAACCTATACCACAAGACAATGCGCCAGAAATCACATAGCTGGTACTGATGAGAGTCCGACTATCTTTTTGAAAGGAAAGAGAAATGTGAATATGAAGGAATGTGTGTACATTATTGCATGCACACTCACATGCAAGGGAGTACACAGTGTGTGTTTGTGTGTGTGTGCGTACATGCGCACGCCAGGGTTTATGTGTATTTGCTTGTGCATGTAGTGTGTGTTTGGGTGTCTGTCGACGTCTGTCTAGGTAGCATTACGCTTGAAAAAAAAAAGTACTCACCATGATGTTTTCTGTAACAGTGCAACAAACAGAAAAGTGTAACTCGTTTTTCAGACAGATTAAATGAGGCCTTTTTTAAGCAGCAGCGAATTGAAATAAGCTCAGGGCTATTTTTAGAAACTGTTAAAGAAATCGAAAAGAGGGTAACAAGTTTTCACGCACAGGAAATTACGCCTTTCTAAACAGCAAGGAACTAATATAGCTGAGTTTAGCGCTAATTTTAAAACTGCCAGGTAGGAGGCCTTTTTGAATTTTGGTCCAAAAGCAGCCTTGAATGACCTCATTGCTCACAAAAAGGAAAAGAGCAGTAACTTTTTTTTCTTAAGATACAAAATGCTGACATATGATTCAGCTCTAAAAAATGGTCTCTCTTTAAAAGATATCTTGGATGACCTCATTCAGTAACGGCTGCTATGGATGGATGTGGTGAGGCGGGGGGAGGAGGTGGGGAGGGATTTTTTTTTTTTTAAAAAGACTTACCTGAAACGGACGGACGGCCGCCTCTCCTCCATCCTCTTCATCTTCCGGTCCCAGTCCCGGTCAGCAGCAGGAAGCACCCGGGCAGCAGGCTTCTCCAGAGCCAATCACAATGCTGTTATGTAGCGTTGTGTTTGGCTTCCCATAGCCAATCACAACACTGCAATGCAGCATTAGTGATTGGTCTGAGCTCTGTGGTTCGGCGCTCAGACGGGTACAGGGAGGCTTTGCATGTTCCTCAGCAGGCTGTGTAATGCAGCCTGGTTGGGAACATGCAAGTGCGCAGGACTGCTTGGCCGGCCCCAGAGGGCTGGCCAAGCAGTCATGCGCATTTAGGAGTGCAAACCACTCCTCCTCCTGCGCTGCCCAGCCCCGCAAGCCACTGATCTTCCAAAGGAAAAATACAATGATAAGAACGATAGTTATTATCATTGTATTTTTCCTTTGGTGCAGTGGGCGATGCTCCTCCACCTTAGCAGAGGAGCCACCACTGACCTCATTGCTCATAAAACAAGCATTGGCATAGCCAATAGGTCTCGCCTTGGGGCCTTATAAGTGTTTAGCCAGAGCTATTGACTTTGCCAATGTCTTCAAGCTGTGCTGTAGAGAAGTGTGGCTGCTGTGCAGCATGCTGAAAAGTTATAATAAAAAAGTGTCAGAAGCATTTTTGTTACTTTATATATGACCAAGAAGGCATTATGTAAAACTGAACGACCATATTAAAAAAAAGTATTTACAATAAAAAATTTCCTCAGTTTTCTTTTGTTCTTGCAATGCTGGCAACTTGTTTCTGCCTATTGCAATGGTTGTTTGTTAAAGCTTTTTTTTTGAGGGGGCATAAACAATCGGAGGGTGAAGGTTGGGAACTAGTACCTGTATTATAACACTAGCAGCGGCCAGACGCTAGGGGAGAATCAACAGATGCCAGATTCCGAGAGCAGGCTGAGGTGGTGCTGAGTGATGCTGAGGTGGTAGTGGTGGTGGTGGTGACTGTTGCAGAGACGATGCTGAGGTGATGCTGAATGATACTCAGGTCTTGCTGAGTGATACTGCTGTGGTGCTGAGTGATGCTGTGGTGGTGCTGAGTGATATTGTCTTGGCGCTGAGTGATGCTGTGGTGGTGCTGGGTGATTGTCTTGGTGCTGAGTGATGCTGTGGTGGCCCTGAAGGAGCCCCATGGGCGTGGCACCGAATTCTCGAACGATGTTGCAAAATGCATGTTTTAACAAACTGCACAGTTTGTCCAATGTATGTTTTATTGCACGGACAGGTAATACAGTATATGACATTTCTGGTGTTGCAATTAGAGAATGACATTTGTTTAATGTGCATACCATTCAGTATCAAGCTTTGGTGTCCGAGGTAAACTTACGTGCCGTACAAGCACCCACCATGATGAACTCCCTGACCCCCAACTACGGCCCTGTAGTTGTATGCAGTAATATGTTTTATCTGCTTGCTGGTTGGGAGGTGACACACTATTTGAGGTACCTTTGCTGGCCCCTGCCTTCCATAGCAGCTTTGGAGCGCACTTGGCAGTCGCTTGCTGGCCTGAGATGCGAACTGCTCAGTACCCTGAACTACACTGATATACCTGGGCAGGGGTGAGTAGGTTGGGGACTGTTTGTCAGTGTACGCTTATTTATTCGGTTATACGGAAAATAGTAGATGAAGAACAATGTTAGAAAGTAACCGATGCCTTATTCGGCTCGCTAGACGTTAGTTATATGTGAAGACTTTGCGCTGTACTCATACAGTTTCTGAGACCTGTAATATGTTTGTACTTATAATAAAAAATAAAATAAAAATCCTCAGTAGAGAAATGTATTGCTTCGATGCCGTTAACAAAATTACGTTGTTAATGTGTGCGTACTAACAAAATCAGTTACTCAGTAAGCTATCCAACAAGAATTCCTACTCTTTGTATGCAAGTGGGTCTTTCATTGCTCATAGTCCTCTGCAAGGTTCTCTCATTGGCTTTCAAAGCGCACGTTCAACTTAAATATCACTAGCCCCATAAAACAGTTCTGCACAATAACGTCAACAAAACCTCCCAAGTTTTCCTTAGTTCACTGCATCGCGTCATCTGCCATGCGTCCTTGTCACAATTCGGAATGAGGTATCCACTAGAGACCAAAAGGAGGAAGGTTTAACTGGTTTCATTTACTTGGGATATATTGAAGGCACCCGAAAATGTCAACAACGTAACTAGAGGGAAAGGCAAAGCTGCCCATGTCTCCCATTTGTCAAACAACCTCCAGCTTCACCTTATCCGGCCCCAGAATACACAGTTCTTCTATTCCAATGCCTTATAAGCCTGACTACCAATCGCTCTCCGACACCCCTACTTTCCTAGATAAGAACCACAGGCAACGAACATTCACGATCACATAGAGAATGCTTACTCGAGGTCCACCAGCTCAGGCTCCTCGGCAGCCATTTTCAACTCCCGAACATCCTCGATCGTGGACTGCGCATGCGTCACAGGTCAGTGTCACCAAGACACAAATCCGAAACAAGGACGAACACCTTTGAAAACAAACCTAAAACAAATTAAACTAATGCCGATTGGAGCCCATCACTAACACAGCGATCAAAACCCAAGAAAGTAACTTTAAAAGGAATGACGTTATTATTTTCTTTTGAATATGCTCCCATTTGTTTTTCTTTCTTGATATTCTGAGCTGTTGTGTTAAGTACTATTATTTCGATTTGCATTACATTTATGTGATGTCAACTCGCGTTATCAAAGTTACCTTTGACAGTAAAAACCAGAAACAAACAACATTTTAAAGTGCTCCCCCCCCGCAGAGTACCTTTGTCCATTAAAGTAAACCTCCACGTTATAAGATGGCCGCCTCGTAAGGGTGCTTTGTGAGTTACAAGCTGATTCCACCCCTTCACATACATGCACGCATCCATTTAAACAGTCGGCCACGCGCCTTGTTGGGTTGTTAGGTCGGTCGCCAACATATGCTGTCATCAGAGCAGATGAGGGGACTGGGCTGTAAACGCTGTGATATACAAGCCCAATTATCGCAACAAGCGTTTGAACAAATGTATAAGTGGCGCTGAGTAAAAATTGCATTGATATTTATGTGACACTTTTACGCCAATTTACGGCAGATGACCCAGGGCGCAAGAGAGAAACTGCGGATGGTGAGAAGCTGGCTGGAAAACCTGGGCGAGCATTGCAACTGAAAACGAGCATGGGAACGTTTAGACGAAGAAGATGTATTATCAACATTTCTGAGTTGCAGAATTCCCTAACTATCAGTAATTATTTTTGCCAAATCCTTGTGATTTAGAGGGTGCTATTTGCAGCAAATGCTAACCTAAATAACAAGCATTGGCCGCGCGGCCGTGCGAGACGCGCTCTGTGGTGGGGGAGGGGGAGGAGCGGGAGAGCAAGTGACGCGCGGCCGTGAAAGTGACACGGCCGCGCGGCCCCGAGACGCGCTCTGTGGTGGGGGAGGGGGAGGAGAAAGCCAGATGGCGCCTGGAGCATGCGAGGAATGCGCGTTACTGTGCGCGTACTCGCATGCTCTAGGCCAGCCAAAAGTTGTGGTCGCATTTCTGAAAGCCCACTACAAAATGTCTCGCCCAGAGCCAGCGGTGAAGCGCTGGCTTTCAGGGCGAGACCTAACAAAATGAGCAGTAACCTTTTTTTCTTAACACACAAACCTACTTCCACTTTCTGTTTAGATAAACCCAGGAAATACTGACTTCTGGTCACAACAAAAAAAGGGCTGTTTTAAGGACTCATGAAAACAGCCGGAAAAATTAAAACAACTCTACTTTCACTTTGGACAAGCACAAAAGAAAACACTGAACATTTAAGTGACCCTAGTGTTAGCTCAAGATAAGACCCTTCTTGAGCCTGTGTGCTATCTTAAGATAAGCTGTGTCGTGAGGAGACCATCCTCAGAACTGTATATAAGCTGCAAGGGTTTTTGGTAATGGTGCTGCTGATGAGAAGATAGGCCTGCAGAGGGGAGTGCTAAGACGCTGAACTTGAAATGAACTACACCTCAGTCAAGAGGTAAATAAAAGGTATATTTTTAAATATATAAATATATATATATATATATATATATATATATATATACAGTGTGTTGTAACGTAAGATTTGTTAACAGGTGTTCTTTTTAATTACAGTTGTCACTTGGTGATGAACTGTATTCTTATACACAAGGTTAGTTGATGTTTGTTTTATAGTAAACTGTGTGTATTAGTGTATTTTTTTGTCCTATGAGTAGCTAGACGCCTATTGTATTTCAAGGAAGCATAATGTAGAATTTCAGTTCATGAAACAGGCAAAAAGAATTCTATGGTTATGTTTGTAAATTTTATCAGAAATGTTTATGCTGTTAGTAAATATTATATGAATTCCAAAATATACTACAGGTAAAGGTTCCCTGGGCTTTTAGTTTCGGGCTGTAGAAAACATAGTCACCACTGAATGTTTTGTTTTAGATGTTGCAATGCGCAATTTGTTTTATTTAATGTGTTCACGCTGGTTCGCCCTTGTTTATAGCTAATTAAGGATGCAAACAAAACCTGTTTTTACAACTGTAGCGAACCAAATGCATCATGATTTCACTTGAAAACCTGCAGGGGTTTGACAGCTCATGTTACACCTTCTGCTTTCAAATGCAAAGTTGCTCTACATATAACATGGCTTCTGGATTTTTAAAGTGTCTTCCTCAGTTGTGCTTTATAAAGTGTATGTGCGAGGAGAAAAGTCATTTTGAGAGGTGGCTTTACAGGTGTTAAAATAAAACCTTTTAGTGTTAAAGAATTTTACTCTGTTTTAGCATGGTGCAACCATCTAGACTTTTGCAGATAAACCGATTATTGATTCTGATTTTTACTAAGCACTTTACGCTAGGTTTTTGATGCTGTTTGCGTTTTACAGCTAGGTTTGCAAATACGTTCATAGTGCCAGATGTGGCTGAGGGTTATATGAAGGTCGGAGGGGCTGCTGGTAGTCAGATACATGTTGATTTTAAAGTTTCTCAAAGGCGTATGAAATAGCATTGGTGGCCATCGTGGGGCAGCGCCTGCATCTGCACTTGTTCTAGGCATGCCGCATCTGTTCTAGGCATGCCGCATCTGTTCTAGGCATGCCGCATCACACTGGTGATGCAGATGCTCCAATTAAGTCTCACAAACTCCAGGCGGGAAGAGAGGGGCCAGCAGATTGTTTTTCCTTTGTGTCTCTTCAGACATGTTCAGCTGCTGCTACTCACAGCAGCCTCGTAGATAGCATTCTTTGTAGCATGTCTATTTTCCAGTGAGTGTTAATATTAGCCGATTAGCAAGAATATGCTATTGCTGGCCTCTCACCCACTGAGCTGTTTAACCCGTGATTGCGTACAAGAAAGAAAGGCAGAAAATAAGGAGTTACATTTTATTTTGAGTCTGCCAAGTGGTACTAAAACATATGAGACCATCAGCCATTCCTGGCTTTTCAGCCAACAGCATATTGCATTGTGGGGCTTGTAGTTTTGCTTTTTAAAATGGTCATTAAGGCCTCAAAAACCCAGCATGCAATGTGCTAGTGGCTAAAGTGCCAGAATTAGCAGAAGGTGTTATACATAACATGGAGCCACTTTTCAACTATGTTAAACATTTTTAAAGTCATGTCGTCCTCCTCAAAAACTGTTTGTTTTATATGTAAAAGTAAACTCTCCTCACATATTTTGTGAGAGTTCACTCATATCATCCATTAAAACTAGCAGTTGCAATGCAAATTGTTTTGTCTTTTGTGCAGTGGAAAGTTTTATACAGAGTTTCACAACACAATAAAGGTACAACATAGACAGCCGCAGCACAACCTTCCCTAACACAATGAACAAGTAAAGGGCATGTGACAGTAGCAGAAGAAATATGACACGATTCACTCACACATACAGGGCAAACACAATATAGGTAGATAACACACAAAAGAGAGAGTAAGAGGCGTTAAAAGTCTTTTGCAATAGAAGAGAACATACAAGAAGTAGAAAACCGCTGGACAAACGAGCCAAACCACTAGTGGAGTTACCAAACATTCATGTACGCACACAGGATGATGAACCCTCACCTACCTAGTGTTCAGTGTAGAATGCTTCATCAGTGGGTTACACATCTAGCACTGGGGAACATACAAGAGTATTATACTTCACTGGTTGTACAGTCGCCTAGTTATGAGTTCCCTAGTTTGGGTGAGGTTATGTCCCTTAAGTCAACATTTTCACTTTGTTAAACTGTCAGACCTACTTTAAAATTATATGTAGGGGGGGCTAAACATGGTTTTTGCTGGTGTTTCACTACCACAAGATTAAAAGCAGAAGGGTTGGCCATTAGACCCTGCTTCAGTTTTCTTTCAACATGTTTCGGTGTTTAAATATTGCCCCTCTGGGGTCAGGCGTCTTCCTCAGGACTACAGGTATATCACATCAAATAATGTGAAACAACATCATAAGGCCACCAGTTGGGGCATATTTTCCTTGACCCCAATCCTTGAAGAGGCCGTGGGATGCACTATTGGTGTAGCTGTCTACATGTACTGCATATTTCACAGGGCAGGACACTGTAATCATAGTGTACGCCATAAATTAGGCAGTGTTCGTCATCAGGGCCGGAATGGGAACACAAACCAGCCTTGGCAATTCAGTTGGACTGGCCCCGGCAGGGGGAGGGGGGGGGGGGGGTTGGTAGTGAGAAGCACTGCTGCTGCTTTACCACTGCTGCCACTTTTGTTACAGGGAGCAGATATTGCAGCACTGCTCCAAACCGGCTCCCTAGTAACTTAACCGGCTCCCACGCTTCCGGGATACTAGGAAAACGCCCGATGCCCGCTACGGGCAGTACATCCCTGCCACTATTTTTTATAGCCGAGATACCAACTTTTAATTTAAAGTGTATTTTGGATTTCTTCACTTAAGCACATTAGATTATACCACTGCACTGAGTGCAGGGACGGACGGGGATCGCAAACCAGCCCTGGCAATTATGTCTGACCGGTCCCGGGGGTGGGGGGTAGGGGGTGTTGCAACGGAATTGCCAGGGCTGGAACACTGCTGCTGCGATTTTGTTACAAGGGGCCGATTTTGCAACAAAACCGGCCCACACCCTTCCGGGCCACCGGGGAAACGCCCGGTGCCCGCTTCGGACAGTCCAGCCATGAGTGAGTGACCTTTATTATAATTAGCAAACCACACTCCTTCCGCCCCTGAAAAGTTAATAAATGACTCAAGAGGCAAGTCAGTTGTTCTATTTCTTCTATATAAGCCTGTGGAGCAACATTACAGTGTCTTAAAACATGCAAGAGAGATTTATGACCGTGTGCTCCCTGAACTAAATTATTTTTAGCGACTCTCATATGTGATGCAGTTTGGTACAGTTTGCGGAATTCTAAGTGGTCATAGTGATCTGGTGTGTTCGTGTTTGTTCAGTAAAGATCGGTCTATCCAATGTTATGCAGATTTGTAGAGCGCCCTGTAACCCGGGAGGGTATCCTGGCCCTGAATTATAGGGGCTTATTTACAAACCCCTTGCACCGCCGGAGCATCACTTTTAAAATGGGAAAAAGTGACATACCGGCGGAGCATCACTTTTAAAATGGGAAAAAGTGACATACCGGCGGCGCAAGGGGCTTGTAAATAAACCCCATAGTATTTAGTAATGGTTGTAATCTGTAATGAGAAGAATACATATACGTTGCCACGGATCCCTCTAATGTACTATGTGTATAGGGCATTCGTGCTGTAGGACTCTGCAATTTATTTAAGGGTGAAAGTGTGTCCATTGCCTGGCCTAAGGTGACTGCTCAGTTGAAAGAATCATAAGCTAAGAATAGAGCTTCAGTGCAATGCTGGCACATATGCTGTCGACGCTCACAGGATGACATATGTCATAGCAATCTGGTGCTACCCAGCAGTTACATTTCAGTAAATCGGGTTATTCTTATCCCCCAGAAGCACAAAATGCAGACATTTGCTTCTTCTAATTTTAAATCTTTACATTGCACAAATATAGTCTAACCCCCCTCTCTGCTCAGTTCACTCGGGGCAGCCCGTGCATGGCAGATGAGGCCCCCGCTGGCACGTGCCCTTTCATTTCTTAGAAATCCGGCAGGATGTGCCAGTCACCGCTGGCTGCTCGCAGCGCGCTTTTCAAGTCCTCTCCCACCCGTCTATTTTTAGTGATCACTGAAGCTTATTTTAAAATCCGAAACTACAAAGTCTGCCGCGGCCCCAAATATAGTTGAGCAGAAAAAACAATTCAAATGGAGAAAAATAGGGGGAAAGAAAAATGAGGAAAAATAGTAACTAGGAATCACCACAAGACATTGTTTACTCTTCAGCAGATGGAGGAATCCCGCTCAAGGTCAGCCCAAAGGCATTCACACAGTAAGGCCGACACTACCAAGAGGAAATATTTATTGGCAGTACAGCCAACATTCGTCCTGCTCCATCGTACATTCCTACAATTGTACTGTATTGGAATTGCATTTATATAGCGCTTACTAGCCCAGACGAGGCGTCAAAGTTCTTTTTCGGCGAGTAGCACGCTACTCCGGAACCCATAAAGGATTAGTGGTGAATTAGTATAGTGAAATATGAAATTAATTTGATCAGTGGCTATGCTGGTCTGTTCTTTCGATTGAGAAGGATAGTGGAGGGATAGAAGAGGGAAAAGGTTTAAATTTATATAGCGGTTGCTACCCCTGATGAGGTGTTGAATTGCTTTTAGGCGAGTAGCACGCTACTCCGGAACCAAAAAAAGGATTAGTAGTGAATTTGTCTGGGGAAATACTAAATTAATTTGAGCGGTGGACATGTTAGTCTGTTATTTGGATTGAAAAGGATAGTCTTATTGTATCCATTAACTCTCTGGTGTTGCAGAGCAATTTGAAGTCAGACAATTAGCACATTTTTCGGTCTGGTGTTAGCTAAGACATTTTGATTTTACTAAAAGCATATATTATATTTACTTTGAAGGGCTTTCAGTCTCTTATTGTGCCATTCGCATGTTTCTTCTGGCCACTACAGCTGTGATTCTTAGGCTTTTGTCTTCTCTGGGCCGCCGCTGAATCTCTGCTGGAAGCTGGGGACTCCCACTTAATCAATGTCTACGAATTGAACCTCAAAACAATATAAAAAAATTCTGAAAGAAGTGTAAATCAAATACACAGCCTATGAAATATTTTATTTAATTCACAAACAAAATCAAAAATCGAAATTTCAATCAGAAGGTTGGAGAATTTCAAAATGTAGTTTTATTTCTAAAGGACGAAGGAATATACATGATGTTAGCATATCATTGTCTTTTTTGCTCCAAATGCTTGCTCTCTTTTTGTTGGTGTATACCAGGCTTCAATTGATGTCACCAATCATCCATACTAGATTCCTTTTGCTGTACTTGCGCTGCTCCCATGAATCAAGATACCATACCAACTCCATTTTTAGTAGCCTTCAATTCCTTAACATTTAGAGAGCATTTTACATTTTGCTTTTTTATGTGTATATATACACTTTATTAATCTGCTAATATTATTTAATATTCTGTGTCATGGACCCCTGATTAAGAATTATTGCACCACAGCCTACGCCATGAGACAGTGGGTTAGCCCACGCCAGCGATTTGCTAACTTCGCAGTGAGTGATGGTTTTCTGCTCTTTCACAAGGAGAACATCCACACACAACGTAGTTCCTTAAGTGCCAGGGTCTGCCATGGCAATGTGTGCTCTTTGAGCTCTAAAAAATGTATATACTTTTAGCCAATATTTTTCCTTTTTAGATTGATGAGGACCTTTGCTTTCCCAACAAAAACCAAGACAAAACAAACATACATTGACAAATCCAAAAGGCTGGGGGCAAAATGCCAGATCTATTGGATTTGCAAATGCTTGTTTTTGCTGTGGTATACATTGCTGAAGATTCCCCCCAGGCAACACTCCCTGAATCTTTTCTTTGCCTCAAACGTAGAGCAGCAAGCTTCTGTTCAGCTACAAACCATGACTTCTTGTTTTGACACTATCAGACCTGCTAGGACACTGCAGAATGCAAATTGTGAGTTGCAGGGATTATTAGATTTTGGAGTAATCATATTTTGATATGCATTTACAGCACTCCTACATCAAGGGTTGTATGACGTTAGAACGCATTCCTTTGCAACGAATGCCTTTACCATGCATGCGTTACAACGCAAATGCCATTCCCATGTATAACCTTTACCACAAATATGCCTTTACCACGCAGCATATCTTTACAACGAATTATGTTGTAAAAGCATGCATGTTAAGGCCATATTCATGGTAAAGGTTTTCCCTGACCCCTGCCCAAAGTCCTAAAACCGGTCCCTTGCTCCCCCGGCCATCAGTCTTTGTTTAAAAAAAATACTTCTGCCCTGTATCCCTGCACGACCATCCCAGCCCCCAACCCTTCTAACAAATACTTCTCCCCTGCCCTGAACCCTAGAAACGGACCCCTGCATGACCCTCCTCCGAACCCCAGCCCTTCTTAAAACTACCCCTCCCCTGAGCCTTAGCAGCGGACCCCTACCCCCGCCACACCCCAGCCCTTCTAAAAACTACCCCTCCCATGAGCCCTAAAAGGGGACCCCTGCACAACTCCTGCCTCTTCAAAATAAACTTAAAACCATAATATATTTCTTAAAATAAATAAATATTAACAAATTAATTTAAAATCCCCCTTACCTCTCCAGCTCTCCTGAGGCATGATGCACGTCGTACAGAGGAAGCAGAAGGGTCAATTTCCCCTAACGACGCCGATAGCCTCCACCACGTTTACCACATACATACCTTTACCACACATACCTTTACAACATAATTCGTTGTAAAGGCATGCGTGGTAAAGGCAATGCGTGGTAACGATGCACACCCTTACCCCACACACACCTTTACCATACATACCTTTACAACGTAATTCGTTGTAAAGGCATGCGTGGTTATGGATATGTGGGGAAACAGCTGCGTTGTAATGGCTGTTTCGCACCTCAAGAATATCTTAGATACTGAAAAGGTTAAAAGCATATGGATAGGATTTTGTTCTCTTACACTGAACAGGAAGTACACCCCTTCCTAGCCCTAACTCAAGGTTAATCCTAAATGTTTGCATCTGACAATGTTCTTGATGGAATACTCCTTAGTGGTTGTAAGTGTCATGAGGAGCATTTATCCCTCTGCTTTGAACACATCACCATTATAAGGCAGGGTTCAGATTTGTCAGTATCCTCTAAAGGAAACCATATTCACTATAGGCTTTCACCATATGCCAGGGCAGGTTGACAAAACATTTGTTTGAGCCTTACACCTCCTGCAACATCGATACGTTCACCTGGAAGACTGTTCTTGTTGTAATGACAATGTGGCTTCTGAAACTTCAGAACAAGGTGAGGCTGAGAACATTTCTTATCTTTTCATCCAGTTGTTCACTTTTAGCATCAATCAGCAGGCCATTTCGATAATTGCCTTTCTAAGTCCTCCCTCCAATCGGGTTGAGTAGACGATTCCGCTTTTGGCTGTCTATAGGGCTCTTTGGTTTTACACTCACTGCAGTGGAGAAGTCTCTAAATATTTTACATGGTGGGTCACTAAGCTTAGAATGATTTTACTTTCACACAGAATTATTCTTTATATAGATATAACGTTTCTAAAGGCAGCAGTGAACATCCAATATGGTTCTGTGTGTTTTTTTCAAAACTTCTAATGAAGCCCCATTCTCCGTACCCTATTTCCATCGCTCACCATAACCCATCTTATATTTTGCCCTGGCATTCCTATTTCCATCTCTTTCACCTTTATCCTTATTCAGTTGTATGCCTAATACTTAACTCTTGCTAAGCCAACTCTTAGCCCCAGCTGTATTGCAGCTCTTAGTCCACTGCATTGCTTTAGCTTTTCAAAGTTTGAATCCCTTTCAAGGTTTTTGTTCTACCATTATGTCCCCACCCAAGGTTTCTGTAGCCAATTTTTTCCAACTAAAAAGATGCTACTTCCACCATAACAAAGACTACCTGTGCTATGGAACAGTTATGCTGTTCCCATCAGGAAACTCTAGATACCAACAAACTGGCTCCCTCACCACAATTACTGCTAATCATCAATTATGTCATTTGAGATATCATCAGTAATGTCAACATTGATATCATGTGATGTGTCATGAGGGTGTATTATGTGAGGTCATAGAATGACGGGGAGCAATTACATTTTAGCTACCGAACCATAGCTGGCAAATTTCAGTGGTTGTTGGGTTTTGTTATATACACACATACATGCATACAACATAAGAGCAGCATTGGGTAAGCCATCTTGTTCCACTACTTTTGTGTCTTAACTTATCATTTGTTAACTTCAGCGTCACTTTCATTTACTTCGTCCCAGTTTGTCATGGCATGCATGCACCATGTCCTCTTTTGTGTTTAGCCTTCTCCTGGAGCAAGAACAAAGTACTGGTGTCCATCCACTGCTCCCGTTTTTTAGAGCTACTTTTTTGGTGTTCAAGCACTCCATACTAGTGCTTGTGTTTTCAGTCCATCTCCCATATCTCTGTCCATGTTGTTTCTTTCCCATCACACCTGCCCCGGTCTATGTTTCTTTTCTACCCCCACCTCCCACCACCCACACTCGTTCGTGTTTGGTTCTTTATGATTAGTGTTATTGGTAGTGGGGAGCACTGTGATAGAGCTAGATTCTCAAGATTAAGCATTGCTCTGTTTTGTGTTTCAGACAGACTGCATTTAAATTGGCACGTAGATTTTGGTGCAAGAGAAAACACATGGTACATGAAATATAAAATGAGGCCTGGTCAAAATGCTTTCAGTCTGAAATGCTTGTGCTGAATTAACATGTGTTTTTGCAGTGTAGAGAAACTCGTGATTGCAGTTTTCCTTTTTAGCTTTGAAGATAAAATGGAATGTGTTCTCTCCTCCCAGCTCCTTTCCCCTATAATCTACACTCCCTGTTCCCGTCTCAAGAGACTCTGGCTTTGTTGCATATTTAGACAATGCATATTCAGTTCATAACACATCTTTTTATAATGTGTATTAATCAACCAACACTACACGTGGGGCAAAAGCATTTTGCATGAAAAGCGATCTAAAACATTAGAGCATGTTGCTATAAGTATGTATTAACTGCTTGCGCTTTGAAAATTTGCACTGGTGCATGTTTATGCTATGTTGTACAATTGCACATTTTTGCATGTTGTGCACAAATAATAGAAAAGCTGCTTTAAACTAATAGCTTTTGCTAGGTAATAACTAATACAGGGTAATAGTATGGGGAAAGGTAAACATAATGGATTTTATTTCATAAATTAATACTTTTTTGTGTTTGTTTTGTTTTTGGCCTACCATAAAATGGCTGCCTGGGAATCCAGCATGGCTGAGAATTGTACTGAATGAGAGACGCATGCGCAGAACTGCCAAGTGCCTCAAGTGAAGACACAAGGGGTCAAGGCCACAGTGAACTGTAAATTCTTGTTATCGTGCCAATGTACCAGTGTTTGTGGAAAGTATCCTTCCTGCGTGCGATGTGAAAGGAAGGAGGAAATGGACTGATACATTTTTCTGCCTTAATGTTGCATATTTGTATAATTATTGATGGTGAAACAATAAGACTGTATTAAGCATTAACGCTTCCTTTGTTAAAACTGGTATGGGTTGGATTTGCAATGAGAACAGGATGGTGAGACCCTCATGTCATCTATGCTAACCAATCACAGTGCGAGTTTCTACTGAAAATGCAACATTATTAGTGTAGTCAGCCAATAATTAGAGTATAAATAATGACCCCTTAGGGGGCGTGGCAGCCTTAGTCTTAGAGGGAGGAGAGGAGAAGAGCAGATGAGACCAGACATCATATGGGTTAGGTATGTGAACGTCGCGGGTGCAGCCTGGGAGGAGATTGCGTCCGAGGAGAGACAGAGGGAGGTGGGGGTTCTTGCTCATATATATTTTTTTTTCCAGAGAGTCCTTGCACGTCATATTTGTGGCAAGGCAGATCACATTCCTCTGTGGTCTGTGAAGGAGGGGCCTTTTCAGGAGCAGCCTCTCTGTGAACACAGAGAGGACAGATGAACAGACCAGGGCAGAGAGTGCAGCTGATAGAAAAGGTTTAGATTTAGAATGCTAAAACTCTAAGTTTATGCTTTGACTAACTAGTTTTTGAAAAGATTTATTTGTCTTATGCATCTATTTCTCTTTATGGGAGATTTTTGGCAATAATTAATTATTGATTAGCCTTGCAAAACTCACTCTTGAATTATATTTTCCTGAACTCTTTAAAGAATTCTGACTGACATTTGATGCCTCATTCCCTTCCTTTATGGAATGCCTTGTATTCAGCCTGTAATATGTTCTGTATTAATTCTATTTTTCCTATTTTAATTCTGTAACCTGATTGATATTTGACTAATGAATAAAGGGTCAGAGAACTTTAACTTTTAACTAGAAAATAAAACCCTTTAAAAATACTCAACTCTTTATTGGCTTAAATATTAATTGCATTTTTGATTTTTCATGTTTATGTAAAGTCTCCTGAAGGTAATATACAGTGGCAAGGGTCCTGTACCTTTACAGCAGTAAATTAGAGGTAAATGAGGTTTTGCATTGAGAAATTACCGTGAAATTACCGCTGCATCAACTGTAGCAGGTCAGTGTGGTCCGGGAGTTGTTGTTATCAGACCATGTTGCAATGTGAGCTGAGGCTCACTCATGGTCTTACAGGATCTAGGATTACACCCAGAGTCATAGGTGAATCGGGAAACGAGTGGCATTCCAGTGTAGCTTCTCCCTTACCCCCACATCCCAGAGTATGTTGTGCTCCTTACTGCCCGATGGGAGGATGGGGTGTTTGGGTAGCCTTGAGGAGAAATTTAACCGGTTGTGCTGGCGCCCATGATCTCTCTCCTAGCCCCCCCCCCCCCCAATCCTTTGCTTCAGGCGACCTCCCTGGCTTCAATGCCCTGCAGACATTATTCACCCATGGCTGAAAGGCCAGTTAGCAGAACCTTTCACTTATGGTATACAGATGGGGGGGGGGGGCTAATATTTTCTGGTGTGCGGGTTGTTTGGTGGTTCCCCGCTGAGGGGCTCTCAAGGCAACAGTGCTGGAGCAGGCATTCTTCTTCAGCAGCTCACGGGTACTCCCAATGTCCTGCTACGGATTGTTGCGGAGTTGGCTAGCATCCCGCCCTTCCTGTCTTTTGTTCTGAACAGACAGACATTATAGAGCGGTACAACAGCCTCACAAAGCACAGCGAGTGTGTGCTGCACAGGATCGTTGCCACCCAGTTTGCTGCAACTGTACGGGGGTTATCTATCTTGCTCTGTAAAACACATGGGGCCTCTATCTTTTAACAAGGGACTCAGGGCGGCTATTTTGTAGGATGCATATGGGGAAACTCCAGCCCCATTGTGGTAAGGGGTAGAGGGTAGACGCCATCTACCCACTATTTTCAGAGGGTAGACTCAATCTACCCTGATGCAAAGCTCGCCACTTTCAGCGGAGTGCCACGTTACTTTCCTAATTTTCCTGTAATTCACAGAAATATGCTGAATTCGTCCCAGTGTAATTTTCTTACACCAGGACGCTTTCAGCAGCGCCTGCATGTAGTCTGCTTTTGTCCTGAGCAGCAATGTGCAGGCGAGTAAGGGGCTTATCAGATTCCAGCTTCAACCGTAAAAAAAAACAAGCATTGGCATAGCCAATAGGTCTCGCCTTTGGGACCTTATAAGTGTTTGGGCAAGAGCTAGGCTGACTCTAGGCCCGACCTAAAAAGCCAGTTCATTAGTGAGACACACAGTTTTTAAAAGTAGGTGCTGAGACGGGTCCCTATCGTGCTGCCCTACTGCTGCCGTGCAGGAGGAGGATATGTACATCGGTACTGCCGCGATTGCCTGTTCGGTGAAGTAGTCACGTTGCCCCAAGAAGAGAGTGAATTTTTTCTTAGCTTAAGGGAGGAATTAGTGCCCGTTTGGTTGCACAAATGCATAAAATGATAGCCTGAATAAATTATGAGTAGTTCAATGAAATCCTGGATGGTAAAATGGATGGTTGAATGGACACATTAAGTGATAATTGGGGTATATACGGCGGCATTGGAACCCTGGAAGGTTTGATGGGTGCATTGATGGTTACATTAAAAACACAGTGGGTGGAGGAAGGTTTTGGGAAGGTGGCTGGGGGGACTACGCTTCCTCACATTTTAGCAACACTGAAGAGGTGACCGGCTGGTGCCTCTGTAAGGCAGGCCTGACATAGGACCGCTCCTCGCCCAGCCCTCCAGACAACACGGTCTACAGGTTTACCTGTCTACACTGCTGCTTTGGAATCGGTGTCTAGTCAGATATCAGGGGTTGCAGCTGAGCATTGAGACACTTTGGTAGACCCGTGTGCATCCTTTGAACAATCCAGGTATCCGTCTGTGCACCAACAACCATGTATTCATTAAACCATCCTGTTAATCACTTATTTAATCATTTGTGCATTCATTTAACCACCCCTGCACCAGCATAATCACGAGTTTATCCACCTAAGCATCCATTACCCATCCATGCATCAATTGAAGGCTGAGAACATACGTGCAGCCCATGTTTAATTTCTGTTTTGCTGTTTTCCGCTATGAAATGTACATTAACGGAGCTGTGTGAGGTCTCAGTTGTATCGGTCTGCGAACACTGCAGTCCAAGGCTGAGGGGTCTTGGCGGCGGCCTGTGGTTCCCTGTGATGGCGGTGCTGCTTGCTACCGATCAGAACTGAGGTGATTGGTCGGGCTAGGGTGGACTTTCATCAGGGCTGGGGAGATCTCTCGTAGAATGGCAAGGCAGGCAGACACTGAGGTGGGGGCAGGGCTGTTGAGAAGTTAGAATATTTTTAGTTCCCTTGTCCGGGGGGAGGTAGTTAGAAAGGATTAAACACATAGTGCCTTCAGCGTACTGTCTGCGGGGCCCAGTTATGTGTGCATGCCAGGCGTAAGGACCAAGACGTTTCAAAACACAGCACATCCCAGGGAAGCTCTTTTGGTTTTCCTGAGTTAAAAATAAAAGTTTCACTTTTAGTACAGGTCTCATATTAGCTTAAGGCCGCCTGCGAGCTCGGAGCCGAGCAGGATGCGGGCTTCTCTCCAAGGGTGACGGGAGATTTAAATGTGTGCAGGAGGGGGGTGGGGGGGGAGAAACATAGAGAACAACGTGAGATGGGCCGGGGTGAGGGGGTAGAGTGAAGAGAACCATAGTGGTAAGGTGTAGAGGGGAAGGGAGGTGCTAAGGGACTGCAGTAGAGGTGAGTACGGACGGTAATAATGACATTAGGTCGGAGGGGGGGGAGGAGTTATGGGGACGGATAGGCAAGCATGTGAAGGGAGGGTGGGGTAAGAAGGATGGCACGAGAGAGGAGCGGGTGATGCGCGTATGGACATGGGCAGCTTCTTTTCTATACTTACGTTTTGCAATCTTAGAAATCTTAGAGCCGGCCAGAGGGAGGAGTAAAGGGGTTCTCTGCCAGGATCCCACGGTCCTGGCTTCGATGCTTGTCCACTGGGAGGGTACCCGAGGAGTTTTGTAGAAGATGAGCCACTGTGGATGCCACTTGCATTGTAAGGAGGGGCTGGGACAGAGTCAGTCAGATGCCCGTTTATGCTCACATAAATGCATTTACTGCCCTTGATGCATGCTTATCTGTGAATGGCCACGACGTGGCGCTGTTTTTCGCCGTTCATTCTCCAGAATTAAGTGACAGGTTGGCCCTCTTAAATCCTGGCTGGCCTGGAGCAGTCAGTCCCGTCTTGAATTTCATTGATTTGTGACAGACACAGCCGCTGCGGGCAGGAGCAACTGGGCTTTTGGGAATTTACCCTTTCACTAGAGATCAGTCCACCCACTCTGTACTTCATACAGGCCAGTACCACCCAGTGCACTTCACATCTGCAGGAAGAGGCGTGTGAATAGACTGGAGGTGTGTGGGGAAACTCGGGGAGACTGAACAAATATTGGGACAAGCCCGGGGCAGGGGAATACATGGTTTTAGGCCGGGGAACTGAAGAAAAAAATGGGACAGGAAGGATAGCAGAAGAAAATATTGGGAAAGGCCGATGAGCAGAAGAAAAGAGTGAGAAAGGCAGGAGATTTTGGGGCAGACCGAGGAACGGTAGAAAATATTGTGACAGGCTGGGGAGCAGAACAAACGATTCGGGCAAGGACAAAAATCATGAAAACAGAAAACAAGCGCGGACGCGAAAGTTAAAGCGACAGCGCGGTGTTAATTAGTAACATGATCCACAACAACAAGGGAGGAATGCAGCTGCCACAAAGCGTGCCGCTGCTCGCACCCGAGACCCAAACGCCATGGGAGTGAACGTTTAGAGAAAAGGCGGGACATGCACCCGTCTTTGGCCATTTGCGTGCTTTCATTATTAAAGCAAAAGACACACAATTGATGGACGGAATGCAGAACAAATCAAAACATTCACCCCCAGTCAAGAGATCTGGGTTGAATCCATCATTCTTTTGCTCACCATGCCACCCCAGTTTAGACCTGGCCATATGCAAATCAGCCTTGACCCTGTGCCTCATGGGAACAGTCCAGCCGAACTGCCAAGCCAGGTCCTCCCTGGACCGGAAACAAGCATCGTAGGACCGGTTTCGGGGTTTCACCCCTCATCAGCCAGGATAGCTTGATTCCAGTGGATTCAAGCTAGCCTGGCTGATGAAGGGTGTTACCCAGAAACCGGTCCCAGGATGCTTGTTTCCGGTTCAGGGAAGACCTGACTTGGCAGTTCGGGCTGGACTGTTCCCATGAGGCACAGGGTCAAGACTGATTTGCATATAGCTGGGTCTGAACTGAGGTGGCGAAGTGAGCTAAAGAATGATGATGGATTCAACCCAGATCTGTGACTGGGGGGTGTCTGAAAAGTTTCAGCGCTCCGTTCATCTCCTTGCGTTTCATTATTAAAAGCCACACGCAAAGGCCAATGGAATGTGTGGAAGTTGCCAGACCCACACGGAGAAGTCTCGGGGAAGTTTGGAGTGCTCACAAGAAGCCTCCCATAGAGCAGCGCGCTGCGCTCAACCTAAAAAAGTCGGAGTTAAGAGGCCGTTAGGCCTCTTTTTGTTGGAGTATCCTGACAGAGCTATCGAGAACCTTCCATCTAGATGCAATGGAGGGGAAACGAAAGCTTCCATCTTATCACTTCACAGGTACTTAAGAGAGAAATGATTGTGACTTTGTTCAGTCCCTGTATATAAAAGATATGCATGCACTGTAAGAATGTCAGCTGTGTTGGTCTGTCCCAGTATTTACACAAATAGCAATTTAAATTTGCTATTTTTTTAAATTTCATTTATAGCGCTTTAGCACAACTCATCCCAAAGCAGGGAGTCAGAGCACTTTACATCACACGTACACATTATACATCAACAGTAAATAATGTGTGTACATCAATATAGAGGATGTGTTACATAAGACAGTGAGAGTTACATTGTGTAGGAGCTACATGTCCTTCATAGCTCACTGTGCTATATTAGAAGGATGACAATTTATGAACTGCAAGTAACAAAAGGATCTCTGTATTAAAAGCAGTAACCCACTTACCAATTTACATAAAATACAAATCTGTCATCTGCTTGTTACATAATGTGCTTTGCAGGAGACATATTAACCTGTTATGCTACTTTGATTCAAAACTAGGACTAGGCAAAACACAGATTTCTCCAGCAAATACGTTATCCTTCAGAGTTATCTTACCATTATTATTGTTCTCTGAGATGTAGCTGGCACACAAAGATCTCTGCAGCAATGGCCTTACCTGATAAGATATTTTAAAATACAGACTTTGCAACCAATTAAGTAGAACAGATTTACTGCCACATTTCTCCTTGTTGCCAATGTCTTTGTGGCAGAGTTTTCAAAATAAATAAATGTATATTTTTAAGGCCCAGATTCTGGGCCAGGGTTGTGTCAATATTTTGGCACAACCCCAGTGCAAAATCTAATTTGTTAAATATTGTAATATGATCAAATATACTCATGATAGACCTGCTAAACATATGTGAGGTCTTAAGATCGGATGTCACTTCCTGTGAGGTCATGGGTTGTGATGTGACTTCCTGTGATGTCACGTGCCGTGATGTCACTTGCATACTGCCTGACTTTCGTCCCCCCACTTTTTTTTTTTTTAGGACTTGTGCCCTGTGAAGAAACATTGATTTGTGAAGGTTGCCAAATACTGGAATATTTTTAAAACGACTTGGTGCTATTTCCAGGGTATTGAGCTAGAAAGTTTTGTTGGTAACATTCTCAGTCAGCGCAGAGCCACCCTGCATAAAGTGGGACTGAAGCCCTTAAAAGAGCAGCTTTGTCGCACACATTTCCCTACTAACCCGCCTCCGTTACTCACCTTCATTTGCAGAAGCTTCTATGCATGATTCTCATGTTGATAAACTGTTCACACAGAGCGATAGCATGTCACTATGACCCATCTAAAATCCTTTTTGTTGGCACTGGTACCTGTGATTACTTCTGCATGAAAGTGTTGATGATTTAACACACTGGGCTAGCCATCTATAAGTTTATTAAATTCCATTCACGTTTATCCAGGTTGCGTGAAATACACATAGGTAAAATGCCTTACTGAGGTTAAAGAAATTGTGAGTCTGGCCCCAAACTACTTGAAAATCTAGATAGGCAGGTATTTCTCCAAAAGTCGCCATAGTGCCATAACTGGTGCCTCCAATTGCACCAAATGCTACTGTTATGCACGTTTTGCAAGTTTTAAAACTGAAGTTGAAGTAGAATTTCCTGGAATGAGTGACAGCCTGTTGTCCACCTAATTGTGACTAAGTCAGGTGGATAAGAAAGGGGGTACTTCTAGGGGCGTAGCTACAATTGGTGCAGTGGCACCAGAACCCAAAGCCTTTAATGGCCCATTGATATTTGATAATAGCTGTATGTACTACCCCATTAGTCCAAGGGACAATTTCCCTGGCTTGCACCATGGCATCCTTGGTATGCTACTTTGTACTGCTCCATTGTCTGGCCCTCCCTGCGACAGCTGCAAAGTTTCCCAGGTCTTTGCCAGATGTGCTGGTCCAGTCGTTGGAATTGTAGACCTGTTACATAATGGAATAAACAAGACTACAAGTTCCATGTTCACCTCCCTCCCCACCCACCCCAAAAAAAGAAAACCTTGGACAGGAGCAGCACCACACATGGACCTGGGAAACTTGATAGGGCTGCTGCGAGGACTCACGAGAGACAGAAGAAGCAGTTAGCAGGGGGCAGACATTCTTCGCACCACCACCTCTGTAAGACAGTCACGCAACAATCCTCATTTAATGCCTGCATGACTGTGTCAAAGGCCCTCCTTTAGAGTGGCAATTTTTTTTTCTCGTTTTTTCTTTAGAGTTTTATATAGCGCGAACTAGACCCGAGAAATCGGGTATCAGAGCGCTTTACATGAGCACCAGTTGCGTTACAGATGGACACATTCATTTTTGTTAGGCACGGGGAGATTAAGTGATTTGCCCAGAATCACAGGATGTTGAGCGTCATTGCCGAGACTCGAACCCGGTTCCCCAGCTTCGAGGTCGACTGCTCTAGCCGTAAGGCTACATCCTCTCCCCAATATTGGGATCCTTATGGTTCGATTTGAGCTAGAGGGTGTTCTAAAAATCTGGAAGGGAGTTTGTACTGTTTTGAAAAGGTTTTTAAAGGATTGCCCTAGCCTGCACTGCTGAAAAATCTTGTTGATGTCCCATCTCAGCCTTTTCTTTGAACCCCCCCTTGACCCTCCCCTCAGCCATGCTCAGAATATCAAATAGTGTACAACTTGCATTTCTTTTTCTTATAAGGATCAGCATGTTTGTAATTGTCGTTGTATATGATTGGTGCTATCTTAGGTAGATTAATCAATTTTATAGTTCACAATTGCAGTTTCTAGCATCTTTATTGCAATGTGTTAACTGCTTTGTTCTTGGTGCAAGTTTTATATTTCACGGCTTAAGTACCGATCAGCATATTACTTGTTAAATCTCTTAATATATTCACGTGTACACATGATAGACCAACGGAACATGCATGTCACTTCCTATGATGTCATACCCATTCTGCCTAACTTGGTAAGTCCCCACCCCACTTCTATCTTTAGAACTTGTGCCCCGATTGTGGTGTTTTGCACTTTTCACTTCAAACAAAATTGGGGCCACATGTTAATTAACACCAAGCAGCTAAAGGGCTTAAAAAAAAACTGAAAAAAAACTTTGAAACTGTTTCAGTTACAAGTGTTACCAGTATATAGGCTGTACTGAGTAGGAAACAGTTAACAATTTTTGTGTTTTGACAGGACTTGCTTCTGATATAGTTTTTCTATTTTTGCACTTTTATATAAAGTGCAAACCTGAACTGACGGAGTGTTTTACACTAGCACCAGTTACATGGCATGGGGTCACAGTCAGTTTTTAGGCACAGGGATATTGGGCAATTTAGCCAGAATAACAGAGTGAAGTGTTTCACCAATGTTCTTGTTGTTGTGTTACACACACGGTCAATACATTCCATGCTGTATGAGGCTTTTATCAACCTAAGTTTCCCTTACACAAGTTGGGATGCGTTTGAGGTTGCCAAGATATGCATACATGACAACAGACCTGACTCAGGCAGGAGACTCCCGACTTTTGAAGCCAAAAACGGCTTTATTGTAGCCGTCTCCCACCTGAAATGCGTCTGCTTCAATATATGTCAATTGGTAAACTACACTCCCTCGATCTTTCTTTTCAAAATCTCCCAATTTTCACTTAGATAATGTTGGCATATATGATTATGATGGAGGTGAGTAAGGTGGTTTTATTGTACAGAAGCAAGTTGGCTACATCATAGCGCTTTTTCTATGGCTGCGCTGCTATACAACATGGCTGAAAGACTGTGACAAAGCCAATAGCTAAGGCGTTCCAGAGACCTACTAGCTTTGCCAATGCTGGTTTATTTTATAGTCATCTTCGTATGTTTAAACGAAGTCTTCACACCACTTTATTTGATTATACTTTGCACCAATAAGAATCAATTTTTCTATGTTGTGTATTAAAACTAAAAGAGCTTGTATAGCTTTTTTAATAACATCTAGCTTCTAGTAGTGCCCATCATTTTCTATTCAAATTATACGTGAAGGTCATTTATTCAATGGTAAATTTTATTGCAGAACAATTTTTCTCATCATTTTATTTTTGAGACATAAGGTGTAATAAAATAAACAAAACTACAGCACTAGCTTGCTAAAACCAGACCTATTGGCGTTGCCAATGCTTGTTAAATTAGAGCTCAACACACCATTTTACACGTTCAATTTCACTAAAATAATGAAAGATCAAACCACTACATTTTGAACAGCTACTGAAGGGGAAAAAGAAAAAAAAAAAAAGGGGGGGTGACAATTCCTATCATTAAATAATAATTAAGCAACTTAAGCACATAATACATATCCTTGTACAATCATTTTGTTTGTGTGACTGATAAGAAAGGCAACTGATTAGATGAATTAGGAAGAATTAGACGATTAGTGACGTTGTGTGATGCTTTTCTCTTTAAATCCAAATATGCCATACTCTCAGAAATAAACCAGATATGTACCTTGGGAACAGTTTTTGTTTCTGCATGTCTTACATTTCATGAGTAATTGAATTTCTACGTTTTTAAAAATCCTATTTCCTAACTGATGAAGAAAGGGGGTGGAGCCTCCCACGAGCTCTCAACAATTCCACTGTGTGGGACTTACTGGAAGTAACATGAGGGGTTCTTAGCCCCACAAGAACGCTCAGCCTCAAAGGGGACTTTATCCCCCAACCAGTAGTGTGCCAGGAGCCACGTTTGTAGAGTGGTGGAGAAAGGGGGCTGTGCCTCCCATGAGCTCTCAGCAATCCCACTGTGTGGGACTTACTGGAAGTAACAGGAGGGGTTCTTGGCCCCCCAAGACCCCTCAGCATCCAAGGGGACTTCATCCTCCAACAAGCAGTGTGCCTGGTGGCGCATTTGAGGAGTGTAGAATGGGGGCGGGGCTTCTGATGAGCTGTGTCAGGATTCGCGGTTCCACAGGGGACGGGGATCTCGCTGAGAATCGCGGGGGGATCCGCGGATTCCCACGTGTTGAGAAAAAAACAGAAGACAATTTATTGACCTATATGCTTCCCTCTGGGACTCCTAACACAGCCGTGGGGTCAGGGAACCTGTACCCTGACTCCTTTATTCACTTTGCACAGAAATTTCCAGCCCCAGGACCATTTCCCGAACAAACAAAATGGCGGCCACAACTTTTCTGTGAAGGTGCGGCCAGCCAATCAGGACTTTGCTGCGTCAGAATTCGCGGTTCCACAGGGGACGGGGATCTTGCTGAGAACGGCGGGGGATCCGCAGATTCCCACGTGTTGAGAAAGAATGCATAAGACAATTTATCGGCCTTTATGCGTCCCCTCTGGGACCCATCTAACACAGCCGTGGGGCAGGGTACCTGCACTCTGACTCCTTTATTCACTTTGCACAGAAATTTCCAGGTCAGAGACCATTTCCCGACAAACAAAATGGCGGCCGCAACTTTTCTGTGAAGGTGCAGCTAGCCAATCAGGACTTTGCTGTGGCACATGGAGCCGCAGATCCATCGCAGGTGAATCCGCATCCCTATATGTTAGACCTGGCACCATCGGCGTGGTCTCCCTTCCATCTTTCGCTTTTTGTCTCCTGTGTGTGTGCTGGTGTTAGATGCTCTGGGCGCTGTGCCACTGCCATTCAGTGCTACAGCGCGAATGCTCCCTATTGTAAATGGACTGGATGAACTGGTATTCCCATAATTGGCTCATTTGATTTACCTGTTAGTCCCTAGTATAGTGCACCGTGCGTGCCCAGGGCTGGTAGACCGAATGCTGCTGGTGGGCCTGCAGCGCTGATTGCGCCACCCACATAAGCAGCGCGTAAAGTGTGTCTCAGACCTGCCATCGCAGAGTCTGTGCGCAGTCCAGAACTGCCATTCTTTGACTGTAAAAAGAACCCACTTCCCAGTCCCTCAACCTTCCCTTGGCATCATGTAAGTCATCCCTATGGCAGGGTGCGTTGTATGTGAAAGGTAGGACCTGCCTTGGTCTGTTTGGCATGTCCTAATAGTGAATTACACTCCATTTCGTTTTTCACTATTGCAAGGCTATCTGTTCCCTTAGGCCAGAATGGGCAGTTTTGATTATTACATCCTATAATCCTAGCTGACCCAAGGAACATGTTTGGAAAGTCGAATTTAGTATGCCTGAGCTCAGAATATTAAAATACATCCTTTAGTGAGGGTTATTTTTATATTCTGTGTTTGAAAATACCACTTTTAGAAAGTGGGTATTTTCTTGCCTAAGCCTTCCAGTGTGCTCTGCTGTTATGTGTATTGGATGTCTGGTCTTGGAGGGTCAGGGCAGGCTGAGCCCGACCTGGGTCGAATAGCGAGATCTGCAGCTGGATTATGGGGAGGGGTGACCCTTTGATCTGAGCAGGGCTGGGCCTGGCAAGGTGAATGATGGCTCCAGCCCCCACTGTGCGTCTGATGGCAGACCCCCCTCTTCCTCAAAGGCAGGATGCAGCCTCGTAAATAAAGTGCTCCAGGACCACACCGAACTGGTTCTGACTGGGTTCAGTGACTTGTGACTTTTTGAGAACAAAGACTGGTGGGGTATAAAGATCTGCGCCGAAACCCCGACGGGGTGTGTTACTTCTGGATGTCAAGACGAACCTCTGTCCGTGTAACGAGAGGAAAAGGACTTTGAAACTTTCATCCATATTGCTGAAGCAACTACCCAAGGGCCTGATTTGAGCTAGCCTCCTGCTGAAGTCTCAGGGACATTAGACTTCACCCATCAGCCTTCTGAATTCCTATTGAGAGGGGTTCTACTCGCAGGTGAGGCCTCTGTCGAGAATTCCAGAGCCTCCGGGTCTACTGCGGGGAACGTGGGCTGAGAATCATCGCTATCGTGGGCCGCTGCAGCTGAGGAGCTGTTGCCGCTGAGAGCCCACATTTGTCTGTGCTACGAGAATCACCGCTATCGCTATTGTGGGCCGCTGCAGCTGTGGAGCTGTTGCCGCTGAGAGCCCGCATTTGTCTGTGCTACGAGAATCATCGCTATTGTGGGCCGCTGCAGCTGAGGAGCTGTGGCCGCTGAGAGCCCGCATTTGTCTGTGCTACGAGAATCACCGCTATCACTATTGTGGGCCGCTGCAGCTGAGGAGCTGTTGCCGCTGAGAGCCCGCATTTGTCTGTGCTACGAGAATCATCGCTATCGCGGGCCGCTGCAGCTGAGGAGCTGTGGCCGCTGAGAGCCCGCATTTGTCCGTGCTACGAGAATCATCGCTATCGCGGGCCGTTGCAGCTGAGGAGCTGTTGCTGCTGAGAGCCCGCATCTGTCTGTGCTACGAGGATCATCGCTATTGCTATTGTGGGCCGCTGCAGCTGAGGAGCTGTTGCCGCTGAGAGCCCGCATCTGTCTGTGCTACGAGGATCATCGCTAGCGCTATTGTGGGCCGCTGCAGCTGAGGAGCTGTTGCCACTGAGAGCCCGCCTGTGTTACAAGAATCATCGCTATCGCTATTGTGGGCCGCTGCAGCTGAGGAGCTGTTGCCGCTGAGAAGCCCGCCTTTGCCTGTGTTACGAGAATCGGCGCTATCGCGGGCCGCTGCAGCTGAGGAGCTGTTGCCGCTGCGAGCCCGCCTTTAATCACCATCTCAGGATCATCGTGAGTGCACGCCGCGGACCGCTGCAGCTGGGAGCTGTGGCCGCTGCGCGTCCGCCTGTCATCATCGCAGCTTCCTCCCGAAGCTGCGTGCCGTGCTCCTTTAACCCTCAGGTACATTGTGCATCACCGGGTCGCGTAGACCCCGGTCTCGAACTAAGTTCGCTTCACCCGCTTTTGAGTGCTTTTAGTGCCTTTAGTGAAATTACATTTACGTGCATTGTGGCTTTTTGATCGTATTTGAGCCTTGTGTTAAGCTTATATAAAGATACTTATTTTTCTATAGCTACTTGTGTGGTGTCCCTTTGTGGTATCTTCACTGCGTTATTGTGTATGGTCATAAATGCTTCACACACTGCCTCTGACATAGGCCTGTCTGCTCTTGCTACGTTACCACAGGGTTGAGCAGGGGTTATCAAAGGGTGTAGCCCCCTTACTCTGACTTAGGAAGAAGGGTCCCTTCTTGGACATTGGCGCCAGCCATTGTCAACCAGGGATCCCCATTTCTAGTAGCGGTGGGATCAGGACTTGCATTTGTGATCCACATACAATAACTGGTGTACACTTCTAGTGAGTGCAGACCTAAACGCAACCACATACGTTTTTGATCTTGGTGTATTTTTGATCGTAATTGCCAGTTTTGTCTACAATGGGTAAGCCAGCATCCAATGCTTCGGAGGATCTCACCTTTGAGGAAGAGAGGTTAGAAACCTACACTGCCAAACAGCTAAAGTCTTTTTGCAAGCAATTCACCGTCCCTATTGCAGGTCTCTCTAGGAAGGAGGAGTATCAGAAGGCGCTAAAGGCCTGGTGGGAGGCAAGGGAGTCCCCCGGGAATGGGGGAGAGCCTGGGGACGAGGGAGAGAATGCCGGAGGGCAGCAGGATGACGAAGTGGATTTAGGGGGAGGTAAAGCACTTTCCAGTCCAGGTACTGGTGTGTCCTCAAAGGGCCTGTCTCCAGAAGAGATGGAGGACAGGGAGAGAGATAGGAGGCATAGTTTGGAGATGGCCAAATTAAAGGGTCAGAAGGACCTAGAGAGTAAAAAGTTGGATATTGAGAATAACAGGTTGACATTTGAACTTGAGAAAATGAAACTGGAGCATGAGAGAATATTGAGGGAGTTGGAGATCAAGGCTAAGAGTTTAGCGATCTCCCCCTCTGGTGGCAGCATACCTTTAGTACCTACCGAGGGTAGAGTTTATATACCCAAGGATGTCATCAAGGATTTCCATAAGAGTGAGGATATTGGGCAATGGTTTGCCACCTACGAGATAGCAATGGTGTCCCACCGGGTCCCTGAGAAGGATTGGGGAGCGGGGTTGTGGGGACGCTTTGTGAGTGATGGGAGGGATACCCTGTTGGATCTGCCTGAAGAGAGCAGGATGGTGTATGTCCACATGAAAGAGGCCTTGATGACGCGATATGGTTTGACCCCAGAAATGTACAGGCAGAGATTTAGAACCTGTAAGAAGTTAGAGGGTACCACTTGGGTTGAATATGTGTCTTTTTTTTTTTTGCAGAGCAATGGATCGCTGGGTAAAAGGTAACAAGGTGGAAACTTTTGAACAACTGTATGATTTGTTTGCGTGGGAGCATTTAGCTAGTAACTGTTTTCCAGAGCTACGCCAGCACCTTGTTGATAGCAAGCTAACTAACCCTAGGAAGCTTGCTGAGGAGGCGGACCGCTGGGTGAGCACCCGGGTTCGCAAGGGTCAGGTGGGAGACTTCGCCAAAGGTGGGCAGGGTCCCCAGCAGAGAAGTGGGGGGACAGGGGTAAACAGAGGGAGTTCCAGAGAGGGCCCCAAAGTAATTCCCAAGGGAACCCAGGAGTGGTGTCCCAGTCTCCCCCTGAGAAGAAGCCAGTGCCCCCGACAGGTAGGCCTGTTCATAGGGGGCCCCTTACTGGTTTTAAATGTGGTCAAGTGGGCCACCGGTATTATGATCCCCAGAGGCACCTCAATGCACCACCCCGTGCACCAACCCGCCAGCTTGCTAGTGTAGCCCTGGGAGGGGAGGAGATGGGTGCCCCAGGTGGGTGGGATCCCGTAGAATTGACCCTTGTCTTGCTAGGAGACTTTGAGAAGGTACCTAACCCCACGCTGCCTGATAACACTAAGAAGTACAGGCAGTGGGTGACCATCAATGGCCATAGGGTGGAGGCTCTGAGGGACACCGGAGCAAGTGTGACTGCTGTCAGCTCCCGGTTGGTGTCCCCAGAGCAGGTTCTCCCCCATGCATTCTGCCCAGTAGTGTCAGCAGACAACTCTGAGAGCCAGTGTGAGGAGGCTCAAGTTCCCTTTGGGGGGGGGGTGGGCGGGGGGTCTCAGGAACTTTTCAAGTAGCTGTGAGGCCAGCCATGCCAGTAGACTGTTGGGCAACGATTTAGAGAACTCCCCGTGGGCTACGGTGGAGAGGAAATCTCACTTGGAAATGTTGGGTCTGCCTGAGTGGGCGTGCGCGACCACTCGGTCCATGGCAGCCAGTAAGGACGTTCAGAAGGACCTGGAGCCTGAAAGTATGGCCCAGGCCCCTGCCTTAAAGAGAAGGGGTAGGGTGGCGCGGGAAACCGGCCTCCATAGTTCCCACGGCCCAGGAGGGAGCAGACCTTGAGGGGGATGCCCTGGAGCCTACCGGGGAACAAGTAGCCGAACTGGGGGACCTGCCTGGGCTGACCCATTGGCAGCAGGAAGGAGAGCCCACCAGGGAGGAATTTTGTGAACAGCAGAGAACGTGCCCTTCTCTTGAGGGGTCGCGGCGACAGGCTGCAGCCCAGGCAGCAGGTCATCAGTCAGGGTCACATCTGATCTATTGGGAGAATGACCTCCTTTACAGCGAGCCTAAGGTTGCTGAGCCTGGTTCAGCCCGTGTGCTGGTGGTACCCCAGTGCTTCAGAGCCTTCCTACGGGGGTTGGCTCATGATGTGCCATTGGCAGGACATCTGGGGCAGACCAAGACCTTCGAGAGGCTGGTCACCCACTTTTATTGGCCCCAGATGCACAGGAGCTCACATGCTCACTGCAGGACATGAGAAACTTGCCAGGCAAGTGGGAAGAGTGGGGGGAAGATCAAAGCCCCACTCCAGCCCTTTCCAGTTGTCAGTACCACATTGGAGCGAGTGGGCATTGACATTGTGGGGCCTCTGGACCCCAAGACAGCCATGGGCAACAGGTTCATCCTGGTCTTGGTGGACCATGCCACCCGGTACCCTGAAGCCATCCCACTCCGGACAGTGACGGTCCCCGTGGTGGGACGTGCACTGATGGGGATTTTCTCCCTTGTGGGGTTCCGCAGAGAGGTGGTGTCCGATAGGGGTACTAACTTCATTTCCAAATATATGAAGTCTGTGGGAGGAGTGTGGGGTAACTTATAAGTTTACCACCCCTTACCACCCCCAAGGTAATGGGCTGGTTGAGAGATTCAACCGAACCCTCGAAGGCATGATTATGGGCCTAGAAGAGTCCATGAGGCGTAAGTGGGACGTCCTCTTGCCATGCCTGTTTGCTTACCGTGAGGTGCCACAGAAGTCCCTAGGGTTCAGCCCCTTTGAACTACTCTATGGTCACCCGGTAAGAGGGCCTCTGAGTCTGGTCAAGGAAGGCTGGGAGCAATCTCCCAGGAAACCTCCCCAGGATGTGTTTAGCTACATGCTGGCCTTCAGGAACCAGACTCAGCATTTCAGAAAGCTTGCGAAGGCAAATCTGGAAGCCAGCCAGGAAGAGATGAAACGTTGGCACGATCAGAATGCCACTGAGTTTCAGCCTGGTCAAAAGATTTGGGTCATGGCCCCAGTGGAGCCCTGTGCGCTCCAAGATAAGTGGACCGGACCATTTGAGGTGGTGGAGCGCAAGAGTCCTGTTACCTACTTGGTGGACTTGCGGTCTCCCCGGAACCCCTTGCGGGTCCTGCATGTCAACCGGCTGAAGCCTCACTTTGAGAGGTCTGAAGTGGGCATGCTCCTGGCCGCAGATGCTGGGATGGAGGAGGAGAGTGAGCCTCTTCCTGACCTCCTGTGTGCAAAGGAGCAAGATGGGTCAGTGGAGGGTGTGGTCCTCTCCACCACACTGACCCCTGAGCAGCAGAGTGATTGTCGCCAACTGTTGGGACAATTCAGTGATCTGTTCTCCCTGGTGCCTAGTGTCACTGATTGGTGTGTCCATGAAGTGGACACTGGGGACAGTCCTCCTGTTAAGCACAAGGCTTACTGAGTGACTGACTGGGTTAGGGCATCCATTATTGAGGAGGTTTCCAAAATGTTTGCTTTAGGGGTGATGGAGTCCTCCAGCAGCCCTTGGGCCAGCCCAGTGGTCTTGGTACCAAAAGCTGCAGCGCCTGGTGCCACCCCAGAACTTCGGTTCTGCTGGACTACCGAGGTCTCAATTCAGTCACAAAGACTGATGCACACCCCATCCCCTGAGCTGATGTGTTCATAGATCGGCTAGGGGCTGCACGGTACCTCAGCACGTTTGATTTGACGTCTGGGTATTGGCAGATCGCCTTGACTGATGGGGCAAAGGAGAGGTCAGCATTCTCCACACCGGATGGGCACTACCAGTTCCGGGTGATGCCCTTTGGGATGAAGAATGCCCCTGCCACTTTTCAGAGGTTGGTCAACAGGGTGTTGGTTGGGCTGGAGGATTTCAGTGCCGCCTACCTGGATGACATTGCAGTGTTTAGTTCCTCATGGGAGGACCACCTGCGCCACCTCTGGGAAGTGTTGATGGCACTGCGAGGGGCAGGCCTCACAATCAAGGCAAGTAAGTGCCAGATTGGGCAGGGTTCTGTGGTGTACTTGGGACACCACATTGGGAGCGGCCAGGTGGCGCCTCTACAGCCCAAGATTGAAACCATCCTGGCTTGGGAACCCCCAAAGACCCAGACACAGGTGAGAGCCTTTTTAGGACTCACGGGTTATTACAGGAGGTTTGTCAAGGGGTATGGCAACATTGTTGCACCCTTGACTGAGCTGACTTCTAAGAAGCAGCCAAAGATTGTGAACTGGACTGACACCTGTCAGAAAGCTTTTGACGCCCTGAAGACTGCCATGTGCACAGCACCTGTACTTCAGGCGCCCAAATTTTCAAAAGAATTTGTTGTCCAGACAGACGCTTCAGAGCATGGTGCGGGGGCTGTTCTGTCACAGATCAATGAGGAGGGCCTAGACCAACCGGTAGCCTTCATTAGTAGGAGGTTACTTCCACGGGAACAGAGGTGGAGTGCAATTGAGCGCGAGGCATTTGCTGTGGTCTGGGCACTGAAGAAGCTGAGGCCATACCTGTTTGGGACTCACTTCCGGGTTCAGACGGACCACAGGCCCCTCAGATGGTTGATGCAGATGAGGGGTGAGAATCCCAAGTTGTTGAGGTGGTCTATTTCCCTACAGGGGATGGACTTTATGGTGGAACACCGCCCGGGTACAGAACACGCCAATGCTGATGGTCTGTCCAGATTTTTCCGCCTTAGTGATGAGAACCCCCAAGTGGGTGGGTAGTTCTCCACACATTTCAGCTGGAGGGGACACGTGTTAGACCTGGCACCATTGGCGTGGGTCTCCCTCAGATCTTTCGCTGTTTGTCTCCTCCGTGTGTGCTGGTGTTAGATGCTCTGGGCGCTGTGCCACTGCCATTCAGTGTTACAGTGCGAATGCTCCCTATTGTAAATGGACTGGAATTACCATAATTGGCTCATTTGATTTACTTGTTAGTCCCTAGTATAGTGCACCGTTCGTCCCCAGGGCTGGTAGACCGAATGCTGCTGGTGGGCCTGCAGCGCTGATTGCGCCACCCACATAAGCAGCGCGTAAAGTGTGTCTCAGACCTGCCATCGCAGAGTCTGTGCGCAGTCCAGAACTGCCATTCTTTGACTGTAAAAAGAACCCACTTCCCAGTCCCTCAACCTTCCCTTGGCATCATGTAAGTCATCCCTATGGCAGGGTGCGTTGTATGTGAAAGGTAGGACCTGCCTTGGTCTGTGTGGCATGTCCTAATAGTGAATTACACTCCATTTCGTTTTTCACTATTGCAAGGCTATCTGTTCCCTTAGGCCAGAATGGGCAGTTTTGATTATTACATCCTATAATCCTAGCTGACCCAAGGAACATGTTTGGAAAGTCGAATTTAGTATGCCTGAGCTCAGAATATTAAAATACATCCTTTAGTGAGGGTTATTTTTATATTCTGTGTTTGAAAATACCACTTTTAGAAAGTGGGTATTTTCTTGCCTAAGCCTTCCAGTGTGCTCTGCTGTTATGTGTATTGGATGTCTGGTCTTGGAGGGTCAGGGCAGGCTGAGCCCGACCTGGGTCGAATAGCGAGATCTGCAGCTGGAGTATGGGGAGGGGTGACCCTTTGATCTGAGCAGGGCTGGGCCTGGCAAGGTGAATGATGGCTCCAGCCCCCACTGTGCGTCTGATGGCAGACCCCCTCTTCCTCTATTTACGAGGCTGCATCCTGCCTTTAAGTGCTCCAGGACCACACCGAACTGGTTCTGACTGGGTTCAGTGACTTGTGACTTTTTGAGAACAAAGACTGGTGGGGTATAAAGATCTGCGCCGAAACCCCGACGGGGTGTGTTACTTCTGGATGTCAAGACGAACCTCTGTCCGTGTAACGAGAGGAAAAGGACTTTGAAACTTTCATCCATTTTGCTGAAGCAACTACCCAAGGGCCTGATTTGAGCTAGCCTCCTGCTGAAGTCTCAGGGACATTAGACTTCACCCATCAGCCTTCTGAATTCCTATTGAGAGGGGTCTACTCGCAGGTGAGGCCTCTGTCGAGAATTCCAGAGCCTCTGGGTCTACTGCGGGGAACGCGGGCTGAGAATCATCGCCATCGTGGGCCGCTGCAGCTGAGGAGCTGTTGCCGCTGAGAGCCCGCATTTGTCTGTGCTACGAGAATCATCGCTTTTGTGGGCTGCTGCAGCTGAGGAGCTGTGGCCGCTGAGAGCCCGCATTTGTCCGTGCTACAAGAATCATCGCTATCGCTATTGTGGGCCGCTGCAGCTGAGGAGCCGTTGCCGCTGCGAGCCCGCCTTTAATCATCTCAGGATCATCGTGAGTGCACGCCGCGGACCGCTGCAGCTGGGAGCTGTGGCCGCTGCGCGTCCGCCTGTCATCATCGCGGCTTTCTCCCGAAGCTTCGTGCCGTGCCCCTTTAACCCTCAGGTACATTGTGCATCACCGGGTGGCGTAGACCCCGGTCTCGAACTAAGTTCATTTCACCCGCTTTTGAGTGCTTTTATTGCCTTTAGTGAAATTACATTTACGTGCATTGTGGCTTTTTGATCGTATTTGAGCCTTGTGTTAAGCTTATATAAAGATACTTATTTTTCTATAGCTACTTGTGTGGTCCCTTTGTGGTGTGTCTTCACTGCGTTATTGTGTATGCTCATAAATGCTTCACACACTGCCTCTGAGATAGGCCTTTCTGCTCGTGCTACGTTACCACAGGGTTGAGCAGGGGTTATCAAAGGGTGTAGCCCCCTTACTCTGACTTAGGAATAAGGGTCCCTTCTTGGACATTGGCGCCAGCCATTGCCAACCAGGGATCCCCATTTCTAACACTATATATACAAATTTGTTTTTCGGTTATTATCTTAAATGACAATGGATTTACACCAAATCACAAAAAGCATGATCTGCGGAACAAAATCAACCTTTCTGCCAAATTTAGTGTAATTCCGTTCAGCAGTTTTGGCTGTAGTTGTGTTCAAAACTCTGAAGAGAATTTAAATGGGGAAAACACGTTTAAGGGACTCCCCTCCTACCCCCTCCATTTATCTTGGCCCTCGCTTGACAGGCCACCCAAAACTTTCCAGATACAAGCTGAAGTGTGCCAACATTTTGGGGAATGTTTCGTGAAGATTCGTCAACCAGCGCCAAAAAAATAGCCCAGTCAAAAAACACTTTTCGTATGGAAACATGGTCTTAACTATAAATGTAAAATATATATATATATATAATTATAAATGTGTGCGTGTATGGGTTTAGCTTACCTTAAATATACTTACCTTACATTGTATAGGAGTCTGTGGAAAAGGCATACTTGTGGAAAAGGCTTTAGGCTGTAAAGGCATTGTGTGGTAAAGGCATACGTTTTAGCCTCATACAACCCTCTGCAAGGCCCTGTGGTTCCAATATAAAACCCACAGGCCTCCATGCACTGTATTATACACACATACCATTGGACAGAAAACAAGCGTGCTGCACAGCGCTACATATTAACATGATATCGGTCGAGTTAGGTACACAGCAGCAGAACTTTACATGAGTGGGCCATACTTTAGTGATCATGGTCACAAAAACAGTATGCTACCACCATGCTCGTGTTATTTAACTCAAGGTAGAGCAGTAGCACTTTACTACAATCAAGGTAATGCTTTGGGCGCCCCTCCCTGTCTAACAAGACTGCAATCCGTGAGACAGGCCTAAGTAAAGGTGCACATGCCTGATCCTTATTCACCCATGAGAAAAATCGGTACCAAGGACCTAAACATTGCTGCAGTTGGGGCTCTCAGGGAAGTGGTGCAGGTCCATTTCCATGCAGGGGTCTTTTGCGTCTCATGAGGTCCATTAAAGCAAAGCACCAACCACATACCAATGGGTCTGCCAAGGTGTGGTAAGAAGCCATGGAATGGAAAGCGCCCAGAAGTAGTAACAGGGTTTCAAAATAATGAAACATTTCCATTTGTTTTTAAAATTATTATTATTTTTTTTTAATTTTTTTTTTAAAGAGTTTTATATAGCGCAAATTAGACCAGAGACATCGGGTATCAGAGCACTTTACATGAGCACCAGTTTCGTTACAGAAGGACACATTCATTTTTGTTAGGCACGGGGAGATTAAGTGATTTGCCCCGAATCACAGAATGTTGAGCGTTGTTGCCGAGACTCGAACCCAGTTCCCCAGCTTCGAGGTCGACCGCTCTAGCCGTAAGGCTACAACCTCTGCCCAATATATGTTTTTACTGTCCGCTGATGTAATCAGTAGAACACAAACTATATTTAAATTAAAAAAAATAAAAAATAGTGATTTCTATTGCTTTCATACTGCTATGGGACACAAGATGGGGGGGGGGGCACAAATCCCAGCTGATCCGCTCTTAGCGTGTGCGATCTTGCGGAAGAAACGCTTTAACCTAAAAACACAGAAGTATAAAGTACCACTTTCCATCCTGACCTCCAATTAGTATGGCGAAACTGTAAAATACCAGCTTTCAGTCCTTGTGATCTGTGTGTAATGCTTTGCTGGCTTGTGTATTCCAGTGTCTATGGTACACCAGTGTTGTCAAGTGAGTTATCCTGACCTAGTATTAGATGAATGTGTTTTAGCCTAACATATGATGTACAAAGCACTGCATTTATAATCAAGATTTATTATTGATTAACCATTTTATGATTTTTTTTAACTGGGATATTTATATGGTATTTAAACCTGTGTTGTGTGCGTCTTAAAATGCACTTTGATGGTTTTTATGACCGAAACAAAGATAATGAACGAACAAAATAGCCTGTGATCCAGGGATATCAGCCAATCTGGAGGTCCCAGTGCCTACAACACTTGGCGACTGTCGCCATCTTAAACATGTATTTACTCTTTTGTTTACCACAATACTGAAGACTGGGATGAAGGATTCCCCATTGCTTTTCTTCCAGCATAAGAAAATATCTGGCACAGCAGAGAGTACCATGTTCTTGGGAAGACAGACCTAACAGAAGGCAGATTGCTGAGGGATCAACCAGCACAAGTGAACAGTCTGAGCAACTATCTAGTCTAACATAAGCCCCTCACAGTCCTCCAGCCGTTCTCCCTATAATGTTTTTTTGTAGTCAAGGCATGCACCAAAACGTTTTTAAAGCTTACGTTACTGGGAATACAGAGTGTGTTTAAGTACCCCAATATCATGCAGCAGTTGCTACTGCTCAGGGTGTTGGAGAGACAATACTCTTTGAAAGAGCCTCTGAGGACCCTACCATGGAAAGTACAAACTGTTAAAGTCCTAGCATCGTAGCTTTTTAGATTTTTTCCAGGCTTAGGGTGCCAGAATGCCAAAGAGCTTGTAGACCTTAGTATGGAGCAGATGGACGTCTAAAATGCCTGTGGAGAACAGTTCAGGCTTTCCTGCAAGAGACGATACTTATACCCATAAATGAGATAGTGGTATTCACTCAATCCAGTGTGGCAGAGAAGGCATGCTTGGACAGTTCCATCCAACCAGAGAGCAACACAGGTCATGACATGTATTGTGATCACCACTACTGGTCAGACTCTATTTCTCAAAGAACATGTGAATAGGCAGTCTGAATTACTTGCATAGAAAGCCAGACAAGAAGCGAAAATCCTTGTTACTCTGGAAGGAGCCGTAGACTGATAGAATGGCATTTGGTTGTATCTTTTCCAAATACGCCTGAACAAAGACACTCCAGGATAGGAAAGGATTCAACCTCATGTAGGAGGAATTTACAGGTGAAGGACAATGCCTCCTAGTCTCATAGCAGCATCTTTTTCTAGAACTAAAGTATTTCCCTGCTGGGAAAGCTGGGTTACTCGCTCACTGGATAGGATGGCCCCAAAAACAACTTCCAAACTAAAAACCTTAACCAAAAAGGCACCATGGTTTAACGCACATTTGGCATCACTAAAGAAAAACTGTAAAAATATTGAAAGGGAATGGAGAAAGAACTACCATGCCAAACTTAAAGCCTCCTACAAGACAGCTATTAGGCTGTACCACAATAATATTAAAGACGCCCAGGCGAAATTTTTTGAGCTAAAGATTAATCAAGCACAGAACTCATCCAAAGAACTCTTTAAGGTCGTCAAATCCCTACCTTCCAACACACAATAACCATTCCCCTCAGGCCTCTGAAGAGAAATGTAACAACTTAGCCTTCTTCTCCAAATAAGTTATGCCTATTTACAGCTCCTTTCAGAATGGAAATGGAACTATTACATGCCAGGATGAGAATGGAACTACCACATCTTGCCGGCCCTTAACTGCTTCCCGTCTGCCAAAGTAAATGGCATGAGATCTCTGATCACCTTTAGACCCAGCCCCACCACACGTGCTTGGGAAGGTCATGGAGGCCTTGCTTCCATCAGTGGTCGAAATTATTAATCTCTCGCTAGAGGCAGGAGACGTTCCTAAAGCCCGGAAATAGGCGATAATCAGACCCCCCTACTTAAAAAAAAAAAGATAATCTCGACCCAGCCCAGCTAGGCAACTATCGGCCTATATCATTGCTACCATTAATTGGCAAATTAACAGAGAAACATGTCAACGGAGCACTAACAGAGTTCCTGGAAATCAATTGTTGCTTCCAGCCCACTCAGATGGGCTTTCGTGCGCAGCACAGAATCAGCGTTGCGGCAGAAGAATTAAAAATGACCCTTGACCAAGGGAGCTCAGCCGCTATATTGGTCCTCGATCTCAGTGCGGCATTTGACACCGTGGACCATTCGATCCTACGAAAGAGGCTGTGGGAAAGTGGCATCGAAGACAAAGCTCTGGCATGGCTGCCCTCGTTTCTGGAAGGCAGAACCTTTCAAGTCATGGAAGCTAATCTTTTCTCTAACCCCATACAATTGACTTGCGGGGTGCCGCAGGGCTCCTCGCTTAGCCACACACTGTTTAATGTCTACTTTGGGTCGCTGGCACGAATCGTCCAAGAGTTCGGTATCTCTATGATATCGTATGCAGATGACACACAACTGGTGGTCTCTTTCGACCCAAACACCAAGGGCGAGGCAGACTGCATAGCGCCAAGCCTGGAAAGAGTGGTGGAATGGATGACAAGCAGCTTGCTGAGCTGAATGGGGATAAAACCGAGATTATGGTGCTTGGAAACAAGGCAGTCCCCAGGCCCATGATCAGCTGGCCTTTGTGCCTAGGCACCCCACCAACCCCCAATACGACTATCAAAAATCTCAGCTTCTGGCTCGACAGGGAGCCAACTATGGAAACTCAAGCGAAAAAGCTTGCAGGAACTTGTTACGGGTTGCTTAGAATGCTCCATAAAATTCTGGAGCACATTCCCCCGTGCGGGGAGAGAAAGACAGCACTTCATGCGTTGGTCACTTCACGCTTGGAATACGGAAATTCCCTTTATTTGGGGGCACCAAAATATGTCATCAAAAAACTCCAGGTTGTACAGAACGCCGCAGTTAGTCTGCTGTGTTAAGCCCCCATACAGGAAGCCTTGGGAAAGTACTTAAAAGCACTACACTGGCTGACGATTGAGGCGAGATTCAAATTCAAGATACAAGGCCATACATGGCAAGGGACCCAGCAAAATCAGATCTGGTAAGCTTTTATGTCCCTAACAGAAGACTTCGCTCTGGCACCGAACGGCTACTAAAAACCAGAATCAAAAGAGCCAGATGGGGCGGTAGATCCTTCACACACTTGGCACCCAAGCTATGGAACTCTCTGCCTCCGAGTGTAGATTCATGGAAGCAGAATCAATCTTCCGAAGACTGGTTAAGACCTGGCTCTTCTCTAAATACCATTAACATCCCTTAGCTTCAGTATCGATTTGTCCACTAGCACTGGGAAGCCCCTGGGCAGCCATGCACTCTATAAATCTCCTAAACATAAACATACGGTAAACTTCTAAAACTAATTCAAGGACAGGCTTAATGAAATAACGAGCAGGATTTTAGTAAGGCATAGATTTTAATACCTACTGTGGTCAGAAATATCCAGAGCCTTCATTGCCCAAGCTATAAAGGAAGTGATGGAAAGTAACTTACTTGTAATTATAGTTCAACACCAGAGCTAGCTTTCGGGCGGTGTGACCGGTGCAGCTGCACTTGGCTCTGAGCTCAGGGGCGCAGTTTAGAAATAACGTATGGGTTTGAAAGCACCTGCTGCAGAGTTTTCGTGTCCAGCAGTTTTCAATCAACAATAAAAATGTCAAGATAATTGAGGATTAATGTTTCTGCTGGACAGAGATTGGAGTTTTGAGTCATCCAAAAGTAGTGCAAAGGATTAATATGCCTAGTGCAAAGAACATGTACCATGCAGATCACAGAACTGTATTTTGTGTGCTTAGCTCAGTGGTTTACTGCATTTGTCACATGATATCCTTTTATTTCCAGTTCACAAATTACAATCCTAATATAGCAGTGACCTACGAACTGCCAAAGAGCTGCAAACTGCATGTTATAGGTGAGAAAGGTACATTTTCCCCCCAGTCTTTCATTATCCTAATGCTAAAAATGGTTTGCTTGGGTAGAAACATTCTTACTAGTATGGATCACCTGTTCCCTACACCTTGTAATCCTGTAACATTTCCCATTGACTAATTTACACACGATTCATTGTTTTTTAGGTCGAGCCTCGAGTAGCGCGCAAGCGCTGCTAGGCGAAGACTTTATGTAGGGGGTTTCAAAAGCTGACCACACGCTCGTGCGTCGTGGCCTTTTACCTGCGGTTACGCACGCCGCAGACATGCGTTTCCAATTATCGTGCCCAGACACGGGCGCGATAATTGGAAACACATGCCGGGAAAAGGCCATGACGCACGAGCGTCTGGTCTGCTGAGCAGGCTGCCGCGCTCGCTCGCCCCCGCTCCTCCATTGTTGTCCTTGTTTTAATTATCTCGAGCCGTACCCGCAAGCACGAATGCTTACCCTCCCCCACCCTACCTCACCTCCCTCTCTCTCCTGCGCGCTCTGTTCGTGTTCTTCCTTTGAAGTCTTCGTTCCTCTCGGACTCCTCCTTTAAATTGACCCTCGATTCCATTCAAGCTGTTCTTCCCCCCCTCCCCAACATCGCTCCTCCCCCTCACTTGGGCTTTAGTTGAAGAAGCCGGAGTTGAAAAATAAAAATCCTGTTTCCATTCCCCACTGATGACGATTGCAGCGGAGCACGCACCGAGACCGGGCAGTTTTGTAGCCTATATCCCCCGGCCCGCTTTCCGTTGTTAGCTTGAGCATTTCTAGTGTTGCTTGCTTAAAAAGATTTCTTTGAATACATTAATGTGCAGCAGCACGTACGGCCACTCTAGCTGCGTGACAGCGGCAGACTTGAAGGCACCTCGTATTTCGCGTAGTCGCACGCCAAAGATCTTTTCACCTTTGAAAAGCTAGGCATTGAAAGGTGCCGAGGTTCGGCTGATGCCAATTGCTTTCTCTGAGGGGTGACTGGCAACAAGCTGCCACTTTGATGCTAATTTTGGTGCCAGAATTGGTCAAGGAGTTGCGCTGTTGCTTCTGACTTCATATGATGTGCAGTTGCACGTCAGAATTCAGACAGGGTCCCGCTCACCCTTTCATCCTGCCGATGTCCCTATTAATGGCCGTTCCGGTTGTGTTGAAAGCTTGTAGACGGCAGCTGCCCCACTGAACACTGGGTAGATCCGTTGTCAGTGAACAGGAGTTGCTACTGAAGGGAATGTTTGTTGAGTTGGCATTGGTCTTTGAGGTTTTACTGATAATTTTTTTTCTCACCCATACTTTTCAACATGGTGGTTTCTTTTTTTCTCATGGCATCAACTTGTTGCCATGTTCTTGGCATTTTTGGCCAACTAATGTCCCCTTGATATCGGCCTCTTCGTATTTTCAGTTCTGACGAGGTTGCAGGGCTTGGGCATGGCTGTTAACACGGCTTTAAATGGGAAGAAAAAACTATGGGGACGGTGTAATTAAGGGCGTGGCTTAAAATCACGTAAGCTAAAAATCTGTGCTTAGCACAGTGTCCCGCCCCACTGGTATTTTGCTGCTTCTGCCATAGCATCCGGCTATATAACAAAACAAGTAACATTACGCCTACAACAAGCCAGTACTATTGGGTTTACCAATGGTTGTTAGTTCCTTAAAATAAATAAGCAATACATATGGCTTCATTGTATAGAATATTGAAAACGCTTCTGTTCTGAAATGATGAGACTGTGAAAGAACTATATAACGAGTCTCTTGGAAGTTACTTCAAAGTCCGTGAAGGGTGGCCCTGCTGCAAAGTTGAGATTAATTTTTATCCTGATGTGGAGGGCAAAAATGGAGAGCCCGATAGGGACCCGTCTCAGCACCTACTTTTTAGAATTACTTTTCAGGCTCTTTTTTTCCCTGTAAATTTGTTTGCTTTCAGGCTGACTTTTCTGTCCCTTTTGTATGTAATGTCTTCTTGGTTATATATAAGGTGACAAAAATGCTTAACACTTTTACTGTAACTTTCCAACATGCTGTACAGCAACCACACTGCTCTACAACATAGCTTAAAGACATTGGCAAAGCCAATAGCTCTGGCTAAACACTTATAAGGTCCCAAAGGCGAGACCTATTGGCTATGCCAATGCTTGTCTATAATGTGTGTGAGAGATGTCAAGTGCTCGGTCACTACACCGGTTTGAGGTGCGCTATGAAATAAATGAAATGCATGTGAGGGGCTATGGAGAAATGAAGAACGCGGGGGGGGTGTTTGACGCCAAATAAGTTTGTTGGGTTGTAGGAGTCTGGCAATGGCAAATACTAAAACCTTTTGTGAACCTGCAAAACTGCCTGTAGTGATGCGTAGGGGGAATGCAACCAAAATGAACGTGCAGTAGCATTATCTTGAAGTCCAAGGCACATTCAGCCTCTTATCAAGCTAAGACCCATCTAAGGGTAAGTCCATGAGGGTGTTCTGCACATCTGATAAGCTGGAAGTTCTGCGCCAGGCATAATATGACAGTTACAGAAGTTCCCATTGCTTTGATCAGAGTGTGCACTGAATCTAAGCTTGACTAAATATTGTGTCGGGAAGCTGAATCACTGTCCCAGACAGCTCAGAGAAGTGCCCTGATAGGTGTTCTGGCAATTGTTGATAGCATGTTTGCCATAGAGCATGAGCGCAGTGCCTCAAAAGACCAGTGGGATTGAGAGATTCTAATGCCAAACTGCCCACAAAGAACACTTTCTTGCTCACAGCTTCCACTTTTTAGACTATCTGCTGGGGCTGCAAGAAAGGAGCCATGGATCTGCGTTTACAGCGAGCGCCAGATCAGGGAAAGGCGATATTACCACCATTTCAGGTTCGGACAATAACTTCATTGGTGTCGGAGAGTCATGAGACTTACCTTTTCTCAATTTATTGTGTCTCCTTTTCTTGTGCTCATGCCTCTTCTCCCTTGATTTCAAAGCTGGGGTCCAGCATGATCTCAAAAGGGGCCAGGCACGTCCGTGGTCATAAAGAGCTTAACTTTCTGCTCTGTTATTGCTTACGATGCATACTTGATAAGACTCACAGGACTTCGAGTACTCGTCAGAACCTAGACACCAAAGTCAGATGTCATGACTGTCAGTAACTGACATCTGTCCCTAACAATCCCTGCAAGGCTTAACAACTGAACGCTTGGGAGGAGACATGTTATCATTGCAGCTCAGAAGATCTGGTAAAGCTGAAGTAACTGACTGAGAAATCAAAGAACAAGCTCCGTATCTGTATCGGATGCATGGAAAAAAAGAGAACGGATATCCGCCCGCTGGGGTAACTGTTTTATGGATCTCGTAACATGATGCCATCAATACGGAGTCAGTGCCCTATACCAGCATACAAGAGCTACAGAAAAGCTTCAGGATTCAGTCTGGTGCCTGGGATATTCAAAAGGTGAGGAATCTGCAGGTAGAAGTATCCATCAAATGTAGGAACTTCTGATAAGCAGAGATGGCAGACTAATGCACTCAGATTGAAAATTGTAAACCAGACTTTGCCAGATAAGGAATAGGAGGTAGTACAGTCTCTTCCTAGCATGACGTAGTCAGTCTGCTTGCTGAAATACCATATGCATAACCTTCTCTTGAATGCAAATGACAACCTGGTGGTAAATAATTTTGCCTTGCAGTATGACAAATGCAATCAGGGAGCTTCAAGTGTCCATACCGCAAGACCTCAGAAGTCAGGCAGTCAACATCAGCAATGGAAGGCTAGAAGATTCAGTCAGACTCCTAGAAAGCAGAAGCAAAGTGGACACAAGTTTCTTGTGAGGCAAAAGGGACATCTGAAGAAAGTTATGGAGAGTGTAAGGAAATGATTATCATATTTGCATTGCTGAGCCTGAACTTAGTGATTACTCTGGAAAGAGGAGTGAATCTGAGGAAAAGCATAGAGAGATCCTCTCGATCAACATATGGTAAGTGCATTTCCCCAGGGACAGCAGTACTGGAAATTTGGATGCCCAAGGAAGGCATTCTGTTTATAATTCTGTAACAAATAAGTCTATTTCCATCTATCCGCAAGAGGAAAAGATGTACAACACTGTTTGAAATTCATGTGCGTTGCTCTAAAAAGTTTCTACTCTGCTCATGTACTGCAGCCCTAGAAGATGGATCACCATTACCGAATGCTTCTTGTCAGAATCCAATGTCAAATCATCTGTGATTATGGGGGACCACTTTGGACTTTACTCCTACCTGGTTGTTCAAATAGTATATGGTGGAAGTGGCTGAAGTGGAAGAGGACCTGCTATGATCACCAGCAAGAAAGACTTTGAAGGCAGATGAACTGCCCTGAACATGATATGGTAGCTCTATTCCAGAAGAGACAAAAGCATCCAAGAGGTAAGACTGCCCTTCTGAGCACCAGAGCCCTCCAAAGGGGCAGCAGTCACCATTGCTTGCAAAAGTCGGAAGGGAACCAAGGCTAGATGGTGGCTCTTTTTTTGTTTCAAATCGGTTTATTGAGTATAAATTGAACAGGGAAAATCAAGAGAAGACATAGCACAATACATCCCATATAACATAATACACGGACGGAGTACTGCAGGGAACAGACGTTAAAATATAAACCAAAGAAGGGTGGAGGAGCAATAAAAGGGGGGGGGGGGTGTCAATACGCTGTTTCCTTAGCTTGAAATACAAACAAACACTACTAAAGAAAAATCTCCATGAGTTAAAGAACCATTTTGTGGGGGTCTTATGGGCCCAACCCCAGTGGAGAGGCGAAGTGAATGGGGTTTATGCATATCTGTGCAGTACTTTGCTCGTGTATTAAGCGCTACGCGTTGTTAGCAGAATTTGGGAGTAGTGGATGTATGACTCAACCATCAAACAGGAGGGAAAGACGAAATCCAGGTAGAAGGGACAGGAAGGGAAGGATGCGTTCAGGTTGTCTTTGGGGAGGATGATTAGAGCCTGGGGGGGGGAAGGGGACGGTGGGATGGGGAGACATAGGAGATGCCTGATGTACACCTCTTGAGTAGGGTACGAGGGGGTCATCAAAGAGCTGTAAAGCGCTCAGGCTAAAGGGAACCAAGCGGGAGTGCTCCATCTGGGAGAAATGCTGGATTAATGGCTGCCAGGTGCAAATGAATTTAGTGTGTGTATGGTTGATACGGGCAGTAAGTAACTTGAGGGCCAGAACTTGCCATAGGCAGAGAAACCATGTGGCAATAGGAGGGGGGTTTATTAGGTTTCTTCCAATAAAGAGCAATGGACTGCCGTGCCGCCCCTAGCATTTGTTTTATTAAGCACCAATCAGAACGAGTCATGGCTATCAATGTTGAGGGTCTGATACCCAACAGGGTCACTATCGGAGAGATAGGGATTGGGAATCCCACTGTGGCTTTGATATGGCTAAGGATTTCTTTCCAGAATAGCGTCAGACTGGGACAGGACCACCAAATGTGAATGAGGTCGCCTCCACCCCCCTGGCACCTACAACAAGTTGGGGGGGAAGCCCAGTACCATCTGCTGGATACAGACAGGGGTAAAGTACCATCGTGCAGACTCGCGCTGTGGGATGCTTTGATAGATTTTGGGGATATCTCGCCATAGTCGGTCCCAGCTCCCTGGGAGAACCTCCTTGCCGAGAGCTATATTCCATTGTTTTTGGTACGTGTGGGGTTGGAGTTGTTGCGAATGTTGCAGCACTTTATAAGTGCGAGATCAATCCTTTCGAGCCCTCAAAGTTGCGGGCAAGAGTCTCGAAGGCAGTGAGCTGCCTGGTCGCTCCTTGTGTGTAGGTGGGAGAGAGTTGCCAGTGACGAAGTTGATAATATGGCATCTGTGCCCTGTCGGTAAGGTGGAATGATTTTTTGCACTGGTTAAAAGTGATAAATTTGTCACCCTGAAATAAATCCTGAATTATGCGACACTTGCCTTTCGTCCAGGTGATAAAGGCTAGAGGTTGCAAAGCAGGAGGAAAGATGGGGTTGCGTGCTATGGGGGTTTTAGGGGAAGAGAAGGAGGTCAGGCCCGAGATATCGCCAATTTATCCCATATGTCTAAGACCGTTCTCGTGGGAGTGGCTATGTATGCACTACGGGAGCGAGCCCCGCGTGGAAGCCAGGCTAGGTCCCACAGAGGTCTACATACTACCACCCTATCCATGTGGAACCAGTGCTTTTCACTCTCTCGAACCACCCATTCTGAGATGTATCGAAGATGGCAGGCCCAATAACACTAGAGGTTAGGGCACGCTAGCCCCCCTGATCTCGAGGCAGCATCAAGACCTTGTTAGAAAGGCGTGGGCGAGACTTGCCCCAGATAAAGTTGGTTAAATCACATTGGAGAGACTGAATATCAATTTGTGGAATTGGGGTAGGGAGGGTTTGAAATAAATATAATATCTTTGGGAGGAGTGACATTTTTACTGTGTTAATGCGTCCTAACCAGGAAAGAGGGAGGTTACGCCATCTGTGGATCTCTTCCCGTATGGCGCGTCGATAGCTCGGCGAGTTGGCTTGAGTCCAGGAAGAAAGCGAAGGGGTCAAGTCCAGACCGAATATCGCATCGTCTTCTCAGACTATTTCAGAGGAATCAGGTTTTGTAAATCTCGTACCTCCGAAATCGGTAGGGTGAGATTCAGGGCATGGGATTTGACTAAATTGATCTTAAAACCTGAGGCGTCCTCAAAAGAGCACAGGAGTGCAGCTAGTGCTGGGATTGACAAGGACGGAGTAGTTGGGGAGAAAAGGAGGTCGTCCCTAAACAAAGAAATCTTGTGTTCATGTCCTCCAAGGAGAATGCCCGAGATGGCGGGCGAACGGCGGATTGCAATCGCCAGAGGTTCCACTACCAGGGCAAATAGGGGTGGAGATAACGGACACCCTTGCCTGGTGCCTCGGTATATGGGGATAAGAGAGGTAAGACAGCCACTGATGCAAATACGTGTGGTCGACTGTGTGTATGGGGCCATCAGCCTGGAAATTATGATAGAGCCTAGTCCTATTCGCCTCAGGACCTCCCTAAGAAAGCACCAGTGTACCCGGTCGAAGGTTCTCAGCGTCTAGTGACACCAGGCAAGCTGGTATGTCTATATTGGACTTTTTCGATGAGATGGGCTATGCAGCAGATGTCCGCACCCTGGCGATGGTAGATAAATCCAACCTGATCCGGATCTATGATACCAGGCAGATAAGGTTCCAAGCGATTCGCGATGATCTTTGTATAAATCTTCACGTCTGTATTTAGGAGGGCGATAGGGCTGTACGAACTACAAAGAGAAGGGTCTTTCCCCGGCTCAGGGACAAGCACTATCTCAGCTTCTGACATAGTTGGAGTAAGACCGGTGGCGTCCGTGAAATTATTAAAAAGGTGAAGATGGTCTTGGAGCTGCTGATAAAAAGTGCGGTAAGACAACAGGAAGACCATCAGGGCCGGGAGCTTTCCCTGTTGGGAGCTGTTTAAGGGCTTTTGCTATCTCCTCTTGTGAGATTGGTTCGTCTAAGAGGTTAATGTGATGGGGCTGATAGGTTCCCAGGGGCAAGAATCAAGAAAGGACGTGATTTTCTCTAGGGGACAGGGTTAGCCGTATAAAGATCTCTGTAGACATTTGAAAGCGTTAAGCTCTTGTCAAGCTCCGATGTGGCCAGGTACCATCTGTTCGCATAAGTTTGGAGATGTGAGCGTGCGTGGTTTGGGCTCGTAAGCACCGCGCAAGGCATGTCCCAACATTGTCTCCCCCTGTATAGAATTTTTGTTTGAGCGAGCAGGAGGCGTTCTGCTTTGTTAGTGCGGTGTAAGCGAAGCTGGCCTTGCATCGCAGCCAGCTGCTCTTTATTGTCAAGTGAGGGTTGTTGGTGGTCCTTTCGCTCTAGGTGTCTTGATGTCAGCAGAGAGGGTAGATTCAAGAAGGCAAGCTTCCCGAGATCGGGGTATCGCAATAGAGGATATGACTCCCCAGATGGTCGCCTTAAAAACATCCCATCTGACAGCTTCCGAAGTATCAGGGGTATCGTTTGTGACAAAAAAGGCCTTGATCTCCTTCCAGATGTATGCTAAATCGACGGGATCACGGACGGCCTGGGGAGGTAGTCTCCATCGAGGTTGGGCGTTACGCTGGGGATTGGGAGGCTGAATTGAAAGAGATATGGGCATGGTCAGATATTAAAATGCCTGACATCTCTGCTGTGACTAATTGGAGCAGGGGGAGGGAGAGAAAATAGTCAATTCGTGAGTATGAACGGTGTACGTGGGAGAAGAATGAGAAGTCTTTGGAGTCAGGGTGTAAATATATCCAGGCATCTAATAGCTGTACGTCAGTAATGGCGTTTTTAAGAGCTGCTGACATGGCACCAGTACCCTGATATGTTTGTGACATACGGTCCCAGTCAGGATCCCACACTAGGTTAAAGTCGCCCCCAAGAATAATCGCTTCTTTTGACGGTTTTAGCAGATCACATTAGTGCGAGCGCAAGAATGTCTTGGGCCTGGTTAGGGTTATAGGTCGCGTGCCCCAATGTATTTGAATTTTAAGATAGCACCCTTCAGTGTCCCTCATCACCTTAGGGGCGCCCCCGAGGCCAGCCTTCAGTAGTATGGCCACTCCGGCGGTTTTAGAGGAAGAGCAAGCCCAGTATTGTGTTGGATATTTAGGATGTGACATGAGACGAGTGTCAGTGGAGAGTAGGTGGTTTCCTGAAGAAATATATCAGGGTCCTGGAGAAGATACCGCCAGATCTGGCGTCTCTTATTAGGGGAGTTAAGTCCCCTAACGTTTAGCGAGAGGAATTTAAAGAGATACGTCATCGTCGGACCATTAGGATTTTCTACGTGACAAGCCCATCAAAAGTGCCAGTGTGAACCCAACCACATATCTGGGAAGCCGCTGGTACAAGAGGGTGGATAGGGGCGTGTGTAAGGCAGTTTGAGCGACAGGGTGTCCCCGAACGGTGGCCAAACTCCCAAGGCTGGGGGTACCCGACCAAGTCTCCCTTATAAGAGACGCATGCAAAGGGTATTAACAGGGAGGGAAGGAAAAGGGGGGGGATAAAGTTCTTAACAGGAGGCGGCCAACAGGGCCAATCGAGATCAATGTCTACAAGGAACAGCCCACTGTCCAGGAAGGCCATTCTGAAGAAGTCACTCTTCAAAAAGTGACTGTAGACGTGAGGGAGGTGGCAGGCGCAGGCAGTTCCTCAGGTCTCCGCTCCCACGACCTGCTGCAGAGAGTCCCATAGAAATCGCCAGCCGCCAGAAAGCCTCGGGGAGGACCAAGGGCCGGTGTCGAAGTGAGCGAGGACAAGGCCGGAGGTCTCAAGTCAGCGCTAAGTTTGCCCGCGTTTCCACTTCGGGGAGCACATATCCCCCCCAGTGTGCAGGGATGCTTAAGCACGTTGCAAATAGTTGAGTCCCCTCCGGCATGTCTAGTCTCTAGGGAACTATGTTGAACCTTAAGGGTTTAAAGACATGAGAATTCCCTGTCTGGATCATTCCATTTGCTCAGGGGATCGAGATTGTGGGGGAAGAGTCATTCAAAGCCCGGATATGGTTGATGATATCCTGCTTAGCCTGGGAGGAGTCCTGCTCCCGGAGGCGCCTCCAGTGTTTGGGCGGGGGGGGGGGGGGGGGAGACAGTGAACCATTCCAGACGGGGAGGTTTTCCAGAACGTCCATGTGGGGAAGGAGGACCCCCATCTTCAGGATCCAGCGGGAGGTGAAGGAGCTGTTTCGCTTCACTTAGTGAGCGGAGGGCTCGTCGTTTGCCATCCCAAGAGAAGATCAACGTGAATGGATGGCCCCACTGGTATTTGATATTGAGTTCACAAAGCTTGTCTGTAAGTGGCTTAAAGTCTTTTCGCCTCCGGAGGGTGGCAGGGGCTATGTCTTGGAAGATTTGAATTGAATAGCCATTATAGGATAGGGTCTTGGCTCCCTGGATCTTTTTCAGCTTGGCTTCTTTTTCGACAAAGAAGTGGACCCGTGTGAGTATGTCCAGGATGAAGTCTTGCGGTCTCTGTGACCGCATGTCCTCAGGGCAAAATCACCGTGTCCAGGTCACCCCACTGTCTTTTCAGCCAGTAGGTGCGGGCTGTCAGAGCCACCAATAGAGCTTGTTGTCTTTCCCCTAGCTCCAATATGATCTCCGGGGTAGACTCAGGCCAACGATTGGTGCAGGGAGCGCCGTACTTGGGATAGATTAGTGAGGGTGGCGTCCCAGGCCTAAGGCAGGGTCAGCAGGGGGGGCTCCAGTTAGCAGACAGAGAAAATCAGGAGAAGTAGGGCGTCCCCAGTGCCCAGATCCCGACAAACCTGCACCACCTAGGCCTCACGCGAGGAGATCCGTGTTTCCACCGGCGAGGGCAAACCTCCGCTGGAGCTGTAGACCTCTCCGGGTCACTGTGCCCATCTGTCGGTCCCTCCCCGGGTCCATCCGGTTCTTCCCCGCAGCACTCGAGAGCAGGGGAGCTCCCACCACCTCCAGGCAATTAGGTGCGAGTGACAAGCAGAGTTAGGCCCACCGGGCAATCACACGGGTACCTTGTGGACGGGCCGCACTCTGATCCCCTCAGTTGCACAGTTCCTCTCTATCGAGGGGGCAGAGTGCGCACAGCCAATGTTGGAATGTCCTCCAGGGTTCGAGGGCCCTTCAGCAGGGCCGTTGTGGCCAGGAGCCGTACGGAGGGCACGTCTCGCAGCTCTAGCCCCTGCGCCCAGAAGGCAGCCCAGCGGGAGGCTCAGGAGATTCCCTCAGCTCACGCCGCTGCAGGGGTGCAAAGTCAGGGCCTGGAGGTTCCACAGAGCACAGCGGCGAGCCAACAATTCCAGGGGCAAGGCCGGGAGATAGATTCTTGCACAACGCCCCAATGGCGTGCTTGGCGGGGCTCCCCTCGGCAGTAGGCCGCGACCATTCTGATGCTCACGGGGCAGAGCAGCCCCCAATCAGGTAAGAGCACCTACTTCTGTCTCACCAAAGGGCCGGGTTGCGCCGTACGGGGAGCACTTCACACAGTTGTAACCCCCCGCATGCAGAATGCAGTTCAGCGGGTGACTCCGACGGCTTCTCCAGCTCACGTTGTCGCAGGAGTGCAGAGCTCTGGATCCGGGGCCTGGAGGGCTCCTCCCGGCAGCAAACCGCTGCCCCCTCGATGCTCACGGAGCAGCTTCCAAGCAGGTAGGGGCATCTACTGCTGCTTCGATAACGGGCTGGGCACTCCGTGATGGCCGGCGTATCCGGCAGCCGGGGTTATTAGCTTTAACAGGCCGCGGTGGAGCGGAGACTCAGCAGTACACGTCTCACTCCATTCGCGTCTTGGCCACGCCCCCTTGTCAGGTGGCTTTTTACACCACCATTACAGGGACCCCAGGACATGCAACAGTCTTACTCTGTTTCCCCCATTTCCTGACGCCTGACATCACACCCTCCAAAACCTCCTGCAGAGGTATAGGTAATCAGGCATCCCACACTAGAGAGATACAAAGGGCCATGGAACCCAGAAAAAAGACCTCTCTGAAAACCAAACACTTTGGAGTTGTAGACCTTCCACCATGGACTTCATTACATTCTGATGAAATTCTAACTGAAGAGCAGGTCAACTGTAGGTCTTGAAGTCTAGAAAGACAAGTTTTGATTAAACAATTGTTCAGATAAAGATAAACATTCTGTTCATGTGGGGGTAAACAGGTACTCATGCCACAACATTCTACAAAGCTCTGAGAATGCATGTCAGTACAAAGCACTTACTTTTGGGCTGAGTGTTTTTTTGCCAATCTTGATCCTTAGAAGATTTTCTCCAGCAGTGCTGAGTTTCTTGAACCAGCAGGTGCACTACTCCAGGGTTGAAACACCTCTGGAATCTAAGCGAGAGCTGGAAAACCTCACTGTCCCCATTCTGTACATTACCCAGCCCCACATATCCATTGCAATTTACTACCAGAAAGGGAGATGGATGGAAACACTCCTTACATCAGTGTGCTCGTCAGTGATGCACAATGACCAAGCCTTCTCTGCGGCAACAGAAGACTGACAACTGCTTTTCCCTCGCCACTAAAAGACTGCTGTCACTCTGTTACTGAATCTGTCTTTTCAGAATGGTACGAGTTTTCTATCCCCTTGTTGTACTATTTAAACTGCACATGTGGGAAACTCAATCTTCAGACTAACAGACTTCAAGGTCTCTGCATTGGTCATTTTTTGGGGGGGATTGGCTCATCATCTTGGTGACTGAAGAGACAATACATTGAAGTATATTTAAGCATCTTCTCTTGAAAACGAGGGGGTCAATGTTGTAAGTCTGAGCCAGGAAGAGTTTCTCACTTAAGTCCCAATGCATGTATGCAATGGCAAAATAACCAACATCCCTCGCCAAAACTAATCAAGTCATTCAATGTTATCATGACTTCCCTTAACTATCTCAGGAAAATCCTCCGCATGTCTTGAGAAATTCTCTAGCAATTGGTTCAATGAGCCTCTCATAAATGGATTATAGTGACTCAAAAGGGCAGAAGAACTGGCAGCTTTCACAATAACTATCGATGGTTGACCTACTTTTCTCCCCAAAGCTTCCAGCTTTCTATTTCCCTTGTCTGGTAGAATCGAGGAAGTCAAACCAGCTGTATTAGACAATGCCTCTGCTGCAGTCATAATCAACAAACTTATATGGACCGTCTCCTTTAGGAACTTGTGATCAGAATTTGCAGATTTGAGCTTTTTCGCCAGACTTAGTTCCACAACTTTAACAGAGAAAAAGCTTCTGAATTTCAGGTACTTCAGGAACAGGGGAAACCTGAGTTTTTGTGTGGGTTGTCTCAAAGATGTGCTGATTTCAGGCATGGTGGGCCTCAAACTGAATTTCTTTGATCTATTTGAGAGCTCATGGGGAGCCACTCTACCCCTGCTGAAATCTCTCCACAATAGGCGCCTCAATGCTGACCAATGGATTACTGAACCTCTCGACATTGGAGCATGTGAATGCTTTGGTACTAAATGCCTGTCCAAAGTGTCTCAACTTATAGCACCTTGCATAGCTATTCCCTCGCCTCAAGAAGTGGCATCCTGGGAGAGAAACACAGGGTGCAATGGTGACTACCCTTCGCGGAGGTAGAAGGGGGTACTGCAGGTGTTGACCTTCAATTTCTCCTTTCTTCAGCTCGAGGCAGACTTCACGGTCCAACAGTCTCATATACATTTTTAGGATTAAATAGTTAGATTTTCAAGTAAACGGGTAACAGAACCACCCGCCTACATCCACAGGCCAGCGAGGAAACAAGGAGTTAAGAGTGCTTACGAAGGGAGATAATAGTTAGAAATTAGAAGTGAGGAAGAAAGAGGGGAAGAGAATGATTGGGTAGGGGTGGAATGAAAGTGAGGGGGTTGGATGTGCTTACACAGGAATATCAAAGGGTCATCTCAAACTTCCGCTCCACTTTGTAGAAGGATTACGCTGTGTCAGATGTGTCCATTGTAAGACATAGCACCCGTAGGTACGTTGGGCAAGAAAGTTACCAAAAAGTTTTGGTTAAGAATTTTAAACAATGGCCCCAAGTCCTTTCAAGGGCAGGAATGGTGTGCACCACGATGGAAGTTAGTTTCTCCATACTGAGTAAGTCCCAAAGTTTGCACAACCATTCACTGTGGGTAGGTATGTTGTCTGAGCCCCATTTGAGTAACAGAACTCGTTTAGCCTCGCAAAGTGCTGAAGTAATGGCTCTTCCCCTCGTAGATCGTAATGGGTATGTCAGTGTGTTCAGGAGGCTATAACTAGGAAAACGGGGGATATCAGTATTAAACATCTGGTCAATGTCCGCGAGAACATTGGCCCAGTATCAGTGTAGCTTGGGACAATGCCACAACAGATAAGACCAGGTACCCAAGGTGTTGCAGTTGCGCCAGTAGCGATCATCATATCCCCTTGTCCACCTAGCAATGTGTGTGGGCATGTAATATCAATAATAGGTCATCTTAAGGCAAGTTTCTCTACTTGGCACTGCAGGCGGATGTGCAAGTATGCTGCAGAATATCTGACCATTCTTTGTTGGAGAACTTCCGTTCGCATTCCAGTTCCCACTGTGTACGTGCAGCCAAAGCATGAGAGACAGTATTCAGGAAGGCGTAAATGTCAGCGGATAAATTGGTTGATGCATCTAGAAAAGATAATCCAAACAAAGAAAGGAGTATCACTCAAAGACAGAAGACTGTCTATATGGTGTATATGGTGTTGGGACAGAGACACAGGGAAGGTGATTATCCTTTTCTAAAAGACCCTCACTCACCAACCTAGTTGGTGACATGCTTCATCATTGGGGTCCCACCCGAATAGCCGAATGCTATCCGGGTGTGCTGCGACACCTGATTACAGTGGAGCTGGTTGTTGTGTGAAGTGAGAAGTGAGTGACTTAATCGTGTGGTTTAAAAATTGGCCAGATATGACCCTTTGAAAGCCTTTATTCTGGGGTAACTGGACAATATTAAAAGTAATATGATGCCAAGAGGGTTAAATTGACCTTCCGGTATCTCTTGATAAAAATAAGTGCAGTGAAGAAGTGCATTAAACGGTCAACATGTTTCAGCCTATGAATGGTACTACTAGGCTTTCTTCAGGACCAGTGGTTGTGACCCGGGAGGTATACACTCGCTAAGGTGTACCCTACCCTTGGTCACTGAAACCGAACCATGTACTCACGGTCAGGTGTCCTTTTCATCAATTCGAAAAAGGAAATAATCTAGAAGGACAAACACATAATAACAAACAAACAAATGAAGGTTAAGCGAGTAGCAGTACTGTGCTTGTTCAGGAAATAGGTGCTCTTATATTTCCCAACAAATGTTGAACTTAACATGAAGAATGTCACCAAAAAGCCCCGTGACTCGGGAGGCAGTGGACTATGGCAAGCATTCAATCTATTCCGTGACACACATGGTCATCAAAAGAATTTAGGGTCTTACCCACAATTAGTGATAATACAAGTGGGTGATTTTATGCACTCCTCGTGACTTTGAGGTGCAAAATGCATCGATGCAAACACATACCATGCAAAAAACAGTGAAATACATGGATATTGTGTTTAAAGCCACATACAGCATACACTCTTAGTGGCTAATGACGTTCTCACGTAAATAGGTGAGAGCGCAACTCGTTTACAATCATGCATAATGTGCAAGCGTGTAAATAATCAGAAAAGACTGGGAACATGAAAAGGGAAGGAAAAGGAAATGAATATGAGGGCTTACTGAAAGCGCGATGGTTTCGTGCTTCATGGGAGTCAGGGTCGTAGTAAAGCTCCCTACGTGATCTAAACACACCGATAGATTAGTAAAGTTCCCCAAGTCAGAGGGAAAAAATATCGGTACGCGCATCTGAAACAACAACTTACTTGGTGGAGCTATTCACCGGCTGTTACGCCTACCCAAACGGACCCGTTGTCACTCCCCGCAGGATCCCGCATCGGATCTGCCATGCCGGTTAAAAGCAGGCATTTCCGGGTAGCGCGAGCAGCGGGCGTGGCTAAGTGGTCACGCGGATGGCGTAAACACGTCAGTGGGAGTATCCCTCGGCATTGTCTTTGAAAATCATGGAATTATAAAGTTAAGGTATCAATACAAACACTGCACAAAAAACTGCACAAAAAGATTGCACAAAAGATGGGGTTGGAATGATATTATAAACTTATAACCCTCAGTATAAAGATGAAAATAAGATGAAAATAAGCACAGGAAAGAGGGAAAACTGTGCATATATACAGTGCGTGTAGTTAGACACTCAGTTATCGCTGCATATACGGTAAATGGTGACAAATATTATCGGGAGGAATTAGATTCAATATTCATTGCATAGTTGAATCCATAAATATCTATAAATATACAGTGCACCATGTGCTGTATCTGTTACCTACTTACAGTTGTTTTTCTCATGGTTTCGTAGTAGAGCAAATAGACGATTCATCTGTTAGAGCAAAAAACACTAAGGCAAAAACACTCAGGAAAAAAAGGGGAGAAAGAAAGAAAGAAAAGGAATAACAATACAGGTACATGTTCAATTATTTCGGAAGTACTGAATTCCATGGTATATTTTCATTTAATCCATTCTTATGAGTGGAAAGCCTATAAATCCACCGTTGCTCCTTCTCAAATAGTCTCTGTTGTACATTAGGACCCATTTCAATTTGTTCAATTATGGTCCATTTCATGTCATTTGGAGTATGGTTTTCAATGAGAAAGTGTTCAGTGAGTTTTGTGGTGGATCTTTTGCATCTAATGGTGCTGCGATGCTCGCATATTCTCTGTTTGATTCTTCTACATGTCATTCCCACATACTGTAGGTTACAAGGGCACTTTATTAGATAAACCACATTAGTACTGTTACAGTTGGTGTGGGCTCGCTGCGTCCATACTTTCCTTTGTTCCAATGATAATGTTTTTGTGTTGGTAGTCAAGTGGCAGACACTACAGTTGCCACACTGGTAGTGTCCTACCACTTTCGGTAGACCCCAAGCATTCAGCACAGTGGGAGTAGTTTGTGGTCTAAGTATCTTAGGCCGTGTTTGAACAAGAGAGTCCTTAAGGCTCCTCGCTTTTTAAAGGAAAACACCGGTTTTTCCCAGTGGAGATTACCTGAATTGATGATGGACCAATGTTTATTAATAGATCTGGTCACGTGGTTTGAAGCTGTACTGTAAGTAGTGACACATGTAAGAGGGATTGCTTCATCTAACCTTGTTTTATCCTCCAGTAGAGCTTCCCTAGGTTGGTTGCGTGCTCTCTTTTGACATTTCTTGAGGATATTCTCTGGGTAGCCTCTATCCGATAGTTTCACAGTCAGTTCTTTTGCCTGGATACAGTAATCAACAGTTTTACTGCAATTACGACGTAGTCTTAAGTATTGTCCAAAGGGTAGATTCTCCCTCATCAATTCAGGTAATCTCCACTGGGAAAAACCGGTGTTTTCCTTTAAAAAAGCGAGGAGCCTTAAGGACTCTCTTGTTCAAACACGGCCTAAGATACTTAGACCACAAACTACTCCCACTGTGCTGAATGCTTGGGGTCTACCGAAAGTGGTAGGACACTACCAGTGTGGCAACTGTAGTGTCTGCCACTTGACTACCAACACAAAAACATTATCATTGGAACAAAGGAAAGTATGGACGCAGCGAGCCCACACCAACTGTAACAGTACTAATGTGGTTTATCTAATAAAGTGCCCTTGTAACCTACAGTATGTGGGAATGACATGTAGAAGAATCAAACAGAGAATATGCGAGCATCGCAGCACCATTAGATGCAAAAGATCCACCACAAAACTCACTGAACACTTTCTCATTGAAAACCATACTCCAAATGACATGAAATGGACCATAATTGAACAAATTGAAATGGGTCCTAATGTACAACAGAGACTATTTGAGAAGGAGCAACGGTGGATTTATAGGCTTTCCACTCATAAGAATGGATTAAATGAAAATATACCATGGAATTCAGTACTTCCGAAATAATTGAACATGTACCTGTATTGTTATTCCTTTTCTTTCTTTCTTTCTCCCCTTTTTTTCCTGAGTGTTTTTTGCCTTAGTGTTTTTTGCTCTAACAGATGAATCGTCTATTTGCTCTACTACGAAACCATGAGAAAAACAACTGTAAGTAGGTAACAGATACAGCACATGGTGCACTGTATATTTATAGATATTTATGGATTCAACTATGCAATGAATATTGAATCTAATTCCTCCCGATAATATTTGTCACCATTTACCGTATATGCAGCGATAACTGAGTGTCTAACTACACGCACTGTATATATGCACAGTTTTCCCTCTTTCCTGTGCTTATTTTCATCTTATTTTCATCTTTATACTGAGGGTTATAAGTTTATAATATCATTCCAACCCCATCTTTTGTGCAATCTTTTTGTGCAGTTTTTTGTGCAGTGTTTGTATTGATACCTTAACTTTATAATTCCATGATTTTCAAAGACAATGCCGAGGGATACTCCCACTGACGTGTTTACGCCATCCGCGTGACCACTTAGCCACGCCCCCTGCTCGCGCTACCCGGAAATGCCTGCTTTTAACCGGCATGGCAGATCCGATGCGGGATCCTGCGGGGAGTGACAACGGGTCCGTTTGGGTAGGCGTAACAGCCGGTGAATAGCTCCACCAAGCAAGTTGTTGTTTCAGATGCGCGTACCGATATTTTTTTCCCTCTGACTTGGGGAACTTTACTAATCTATCGGTGTGTTTAGATCACGTAGGGAGCTTTACTACGACCCTGACTCCCATGAAGCACGAAACCATCGCGCTTTCAGTAAGCCCTCATATTCATTTCCTTTTCCTTCCCTTTTCATGTTCCCAGTCTTTTTCTGATTATTTACACGCTTGCACATTATGCATGATTGTAAACGAGTTGCGCTCTCACCTATTTACGTGAGAACGTCATTAGCCACTAAGAGTGTATGCTGTATGTGGCTTTAAACACAATATCCATGTATTTCACTGTTTTTTGCATGGTATGTGTTTGCATCGATGCATTTTGCACCTCAAAGTCACGAGGAGTGCATAAAATCACCCACTTGTATTATCACTAATTGTGGGTAAGACCCTAAATTCTTTTGATGACCATGTGTGTCACGGAATAGATTGAATGCTTGCCATAGTCCACTGCCTCCCGAGTCACGGGGCTTTTTGGTGACATTCTTCATGTTAAGTTCAACATTTGTTGGGAAATATAAGAGCACCTATTTCCTGAACAAGCACAGTACTGCTACTCGCTTAACCTTCATTTGTTTGTTTGTTATTATGTGTTTGTCCTTCTAGATTATTTCCTTTTTCGAATTGATGAAAAGGACACCTGACCGTGAGTACATGGTTCGGTTTCAGTGACCAAGGGTAGGGTACACCTTAGCGAGTGTATACCTCCCGGGTCACAACCACTGGTCCTGAAGAAAGCCTAGTAGTACCATTCATAGGCTGAAACATGTTGACCGTTTAATGCACTTCTTCACTGCACTTATTTTTATCAAGAGATACCGGAAGGTCAATTTAACCCTCTTGGCATCATATTACTTTTAATATTGTCCAGTTACCCCAGAATAAAGGCTTTCAAAGGGTCATATCTGGCCAATTTTTAAACCACACGATTAAGTCACTCACTTCTCACTTCACACAACAACCAGCTCCACTGTAATCAGGTGTCGCAGCACACCCGGATAGCATTCGGCTATTCGGGTGGGACCCCAATGATGAAGCATGTCACCAACTAGGTTGGTGAGTGAGGGGTCTTTTAGAAAAGGATAATCACCTTCCCTGTGTCTCTGTCCCAACACCATATACACCATATAGACAGTCTTCTGTCTTTGAGTGATACTCCTTTCTTTGTTTGGATTATTAGACTTTAAGGGGACCAGGAGTATCTTCCCCCCCCTATTTTGGGAAAATCCCTTCCTCTCCTTTTGTAAAAAAAAAGCATCTAGAAAAGAGCCATCGTTCAAAAGTGGCGAGTGGCCTGCTCGCATGTGGGCGAATCGTTGGGTGGGTCACCCAGTGTCGAATTTAAATGTAATGCCAATGCTCTGCGTCAGGCAACCCAAAATCCCTCTGCAGTTGGAGAAAATCTAGTAGCCCTTGGACATCAAAGATCTCCAATTCTTTTGCAATTAGCTTCTTGCCAACGAGAGAAGGATTTGCTGTGCAATGCTGGGGGAAATCTGCATTCCCTAGAATTGGTGTAAGTGGGGAGATGGGGGTGGAGATCTTCTTCGATATGCTGAGTTTGTCCCATGACCCGATTGTCGCCAGAATCACTGGGGAAATATACGCCCCTGGCGGTCGGTGTCTCTGCAGAAGCCACGGAATTTCCCAAATTTGTACATCCGCTACCTCCTGGTCTAAAATGCACCAGTGTTTCTCGGTGGTCTGGCGCTGTCATTCCACTAGAAATCGCAGCTGCGTCGTCTGGTAATAACTTATCAAGTGTGGGTTGCCTAATCCTCCCTTTGCCACTGGCAAGTATGATAGGTTCTTGGCCATCCTAGGGATTTTACCTTTCCAGATAAAGGCTTCTATGAGGTGTTGCAATTTTTGCAAGACTTGGGGTAGAGGCTGAAGCGACAGTGTTTGCATGAGATCTAGGATCTTGGAAAACAGACATTTTAATAGCGGCTATCCGGCCAATCCATGATATGGGGACCCCATGCCAAGATTTAACCATGGAGCGAGCGGTCAATAACTGGGATTCAATGTGTCACGGTCTTTCCCAGGGTAGAGAAAAGCTGAATTCCCAAGTATGGGAATCCCTGTGATACCCAAGGGAATGGGAAAAGAGTAGCCAATCGGATTTGTTCAACACGGGAAATATTTAGATTAAAGGCCTGGGATTTGCATGTGTTCACTTTGAATCCGGATGCTTTACCAAATCGCTTGTGCTCCTCCAAGATCAGAGAAAACGACTGACAGGGCTTAGTAATTGCTAGGAGCACGTTGTCCGCACACAGCACCACCTTATGGGTTTGACATCCCATATAAACTTCCTCTATAAGGGGATGTCGCCGCAGTTGAGCAAAAAGTGGCGACTTTGCTGTGTCGACGGCTCGACGCAACAGCACCGGACATCGCCTTCCTCACCGAAACCTGGATGAACGCCTCCTCAGCGCCCGACATCGCCATAGCCATCCCGGACGGATACAAGATCACCCGGAGGGACCGCATCAACCAGACGGGAGGAGGCATCGCCATCGTACACAAGAACACCATCCGCATCTCGACTAACTCCGACGAGACCTTCACCGCCGCCGAACACCTACACTTCCAAATACACACTGACCCCAAGACCACCCTCCGAGGCACCCTCATCTACAGACCCCTGGGACCACGCACACTATTCAGCGAAGACATCGCAGACTTCATCAGCCCGCACGCCATGCCCTCCGCCGACTACATCCTCCTAGGGGACCTCAACTTCCACCTGGAGAACAACAACGACAGAAACACCACCGCCCTGCTGGACAACCTCGCCAACCTCGGACTCAAGCAACTGGTAAACACGCCCACCCACTACGCCGGCCACACGCTTGACCCCATCTTCTCTTCCAGCAAGCACATCTCCTTCAGCCACGCCACCGGACTCCACTGGACCGACCACAGCTGCGTCCACTTCAGCTTCAGAAAGACTGCGACCCACCACCACCCGCAACAGGCTCCCCGCCGGAGCTGGAGCAAGATCACCGCCGAGCAGCTCACCGCCTCCCTCAGCCAGAACACACCCACCAACACAACGGACCCAAACGAAGCAGCCAGCAACCTCGCCAAGTGGCTGACCGCCTGCGCCGACGACCTCGCACCACTAAAAACCCTCCCAGCAGACCCGGAAGCAAGAAAACCCCTTGGTTCACCAACGAACTCAAGGAATCCAAGAAGAACTGCCGCACTCTCGAGAAAACCTGGCGACTTGACCAGACCACAGACAACAGGACCGCCCTCAAGCACGCCACCCGCAAACACCACCAGCTGATCCGTGCCACCAAGAAGTCGGCACTCAAAGAACGACTGGACAACAACGCCCATGACAGCAAGGAACTTTTCAGCATCGTCAAAGAGTTCTCCAACCCCAGCGCCGGAAACAACGACATCACCCCCTCGCAAGACCTCTGCAACTCACTCGCCGCGTTCTTCCACCGCAAGATCACCGACATACATAACAGCTTCGACGCACAAACCACGCACCCTACCGCCGAACCAACGCCCGCCACCACCACCCTCTGCAACTGGACCCCGATCAGCACCGAAGACACCACCCGCACGATGAACTCCATCCACTCCGGATCACCAACCGACCCCTGCCCACACCACGTCTTCAACAAAGCCGACACCACCATCGCACCCCATCTCCGGGACGTCATCAACTCCTCCTTCCACACCGCCACCTTCCCGGAGAGCTGGAAGCACGCCGAGCTTACCGCCCTCCTGAAGAAACCAACGGCGGACCCCACCGACCTCAAGAACTACCGTCCCATCTCGCTCCTTCCGTTTCCGGCCAAAGTCATCGAGAAGACCGTCAACAGACAACTTGCCGCCTTCCTCGAGACGAATGGATCCCTCGACCCCTCGCAGTCCGGGTTTCGGGCCAACCACAGCACCGAGACCGCCCTTATCGCAGCCACCGACGACATCAGAACCCTAACCGACAACGGGGAAACAGCAGCCCTCATCCTCTTGGACCTCTCCGCGGCGTTCGACACCGTCTGCCACCGCACCCTAGTGAAGCGCCTCAGCAACATCGGAATCCGAGAGAAAGCACTGGAATGGATCATCTCGTTCCTCGCCAGAAGAACCCAGAGAGTCCGCCGCCCCCGTTCAGATCCGAGGCCACCGAAGTCATCTGCGGCGTTCCACAAGGATCCTCACTCAGTCCAACCCTCTTCAACGTCTACATGAGCCCCCTCGCAGCCATCGCACGCCAACACAACCTCAACATAATCTCCTACGCCGACGACACCCAGCTGATCCTCTCCCTCACCAACGACCCCACCACCGCCAGAGCCAACCTACACGACGGGATGAGAGACGTCGCCGACTGGATGAGGAACAGCCGCCTTAAACTGAACTCAGACAAGACGGAAGTCCTCATCCTGGGCTCATCACCATCCGCCTGGGACGACTCCTGGTGGCCCCCGGCCCTGGGCACCGCGCCCAAGCCAACGGACCACGCACGCAACCTGGGCTTCATCCTGGACTCCTCCCTGTCGATGACCAGACAAGTCAACGCCGTCTCATCTTCGTGCTTCAACACCCTGCGCATGCTCCGCAAGATCTTCAGATGGATCCCCACTGAAACCAGGAAGACCGTCACCCAGGCACTCGTCACCAGCCGACTGGACTATGGGAACACCCTCTACGCCGGAACCACAGCCAAACTTCAAAAAGACTCCAGCGCATCCAGAACGCCTCCGCACGACTCATCCTGGACATCCCCCGACACAGCCACATCACCGGACACCTGAAAGACCTGCACTGGCTCCCCGTCAGCAAGAGAATCACGTTCAGACTCCTCACCCACGCACACAAGGCCCTCCACGACCTGGGCCCAAAGTACCTCAACGACCGCATGACCTTCTACACGCCCACCCGCCAGCTACGATCAACCAGCCACGCCCTCGCCACCGTACCACGCATCCGCAGAACCACCGCCGGAGGAAGATCCTTCTCCTACCTGGCAGCCAAGACCTGGAACTCCCTCCCCACTCACCTTCGGCGAACCCAGGACCATCTCTCCTTCAGGAAGCAGCTCAAGACCTGGCTGTTCGAGCAGTAACTTACCCCCTCCCCCAGCGCCTTGAGACCCTCCCGGGTGAGTAGCGCGCTCTATAAATGCCGTGATTGATTGATTGATTGATTGTCCCTTTAGAGAGATACAAAGGGGATGATGGACGGAACGTTTGAGCCAATCAAACACTCACCCCCAGTCAACTGATCTGGGTTTAATCCATCATCATTCTTTAGCTCACTCCACCACCCCAGTTCAGACATGGCCATATGCAAATCAGTCTGACCCTGTGCCTCATGGGAACAGTCCAGCCCGAACTGCCAAGCCATGTCTTCCCTGGACCGGAAACAAGCATCCTAGGACCGGTTTCTGGCATTCCAGCCGTCATCAGCCAGGCTTGCTTGAATCCAGTGGCAAAGTGAGCAAGGGACCCACGTCTGGGCATGCCCCCGCCAACTTAGGGCAAACAAAGCGATACAAAAGGGGATGATGGATGGAACGTTTGAGCCAATCAAACACTCACCCCCAGTCAACTGAACTGGCAGTTCGGGCTGGACTGTTCCCATGAGGCACAGGGTCAGACTGATTTGCATATGGCCATGTCTGAACTGGGGTGGTGGAGTGAGCTAAAGAATGATGATGGATTAAACCCAGATCAGTTGACTGGGGGTGAGTGTTTGATTGGCTCAAACGTTCCGTCCATCATCCCCTTTTGTATCGATTTGTTCGCCCTAAGTTGGCGGGGGTATGCCCAGACGTGGGTCCCTTGCTCACTTTGCCACTGGATTCAAGCAAGCCTGGCTGATGACGGCTGGAATGCCAGAAACCGGTCCTAGGATGCTTGTTTCCGGTCCAGGGAAGACATGGCTTGGCAGTTCGGGCTGGACTGTTCCCATGAGGCACAGGGTCAGACTGATTTGCATATGGCCATGTCTGAACTGGGGTGGTGGAGTGAGCTAAAGAATGATGGATTAAACCCAGATCAGTTGACTGGGGGTGAGTGTTTGATTGGCTCAAACTTTCCGTCCATCATCCCCTTTTGTATCCCTTTAGAGAGAGACGGGATGGGACAATAACCCATTAAATAGCATGGATGCTACAGGTTCCAAGTAAGTAGACCATATGAATATGCAAAATCAGGGAGGGGTCCCAGGCCTATCACTTCCAGAAATGACTGCAAAAGGGCCCAGTGTACCTGATCGAACACTCGCAGTGCCGATCAATATAAGTAGGGCGGGGCCACACAAACACGTAGTCATGTCAATAGGGATGAATCAAGCGCTTGGTATTATCACTGCAACTGCGCCTCGGTATGAAGCCGGCCTGGTCCAGATCCATCAGTCCAGGCACATACTGTCTCAGTCGGGTAGCTAGGATAGCGCTAAAACTTTTCGCATCTACATTCAATAAAGATATGGGGCGATATGAAGTACAGTAATGTGGATCTTTCCCGTTTAGGTAAGACTGTAATAATGGTCAATTTCACAGTGTCCATGAGGGAACCCCAGGTGCTAAAGGAGTTGTACAGCCTGGTCAGTACAGCAGCCAGCTGTATGGCAATAAAAAAAAAAAAAAAAAAAAAGTGGCTGTGAACCAATCCCGACTAGGTGCCTTGTCAAGTTTAAGTCTCCCTATAGCTACAAGTACCTCCTGGATTGTGATATCCTCATCCAAGAGAGATGCCTCCTCGCCAGATGTTTTGTTAGAGGTGTCTGCGCTAGGTATGACGCAATATCTTTGAGGAGAAGTGATTTGGTGGTGTATAACTGAGTAAATTCGGCCAAATTCCTCTGCTATCCCTTCGTCATGCTGCACTGCATGCTTAAAGGAGTCTAATTTCAGAGATCCTCTGGCAGTGTCTGCACGCGCAGGTGGTGAGCACGAAGTTGTCCAGCTTTGTTGGCCCCAGCATATTTGTTTATTGCGGAGCAGTGCATGTTCTGCTGCATCCATGTCAAGTGCCTATAGTGGTTTCCTAGCCATTGTGAGCTGTCTACACACCCTACACGAGCCAGTGTCTATGAGCCTCTTCCAATGCAGTTACCTGAGCCTCCAGTGTGGACTGCTTATTCTTCTGATCTTTAAACTGTGCCACTGCAGCTATGTATGCCCCTCTAAATACTGCTTTAAGTGTATCCCATAACAGTGCCACCGGTGTATGTGGGGTGACATTTATGTCAAGATAACCTTGGATTGCCCCCTTTACTTCATTGACAGTCGGCTCATAAACAAAGTTTACGGTTGAGGCGCCATAGTTGTGGGCAGTGTGCTCCTGTCAGGCCCGTCCGTTGTATTGAACGATCTAAGAGAACATTAGGTACCAAGTTAAAATCCACACCAATCGGGACATTGCCAACGAGTGAGCTGAGGACATTTAAGTGCTTGGTGGATGAAGGATTCTGGATTGTCTTTGGGAGCATACAATCACGCCACAGTAAAGTTATGCTGGTGGAGAGTAGGGAGAGCATGCGGCCTGTGATCTGAGGGGTCTTGCATAACTTATCCCTGAAAATGTGTGGCCAGAAGAATCGCTATCCCGGACCTCTCCCGGGGCCTGAGGAGAAGTATAGCAGATTTGATTTTTGGAGACCCCAGTCTCTTCCTTCGGAGATGCGTCTCCTGGAGGAGGCAAATATGACACTGGGAAGTTTTCAACTGTCTTTAATGCTAGTCGTTTAGCTAGGGCATAAAGGCCCCTAACATTGAGGCCAAGTACCTTTACCATACATGTAGGAATTGGAACAGGCCATGGTTGTCTTTACCAGATACATCCCTCCTAGGAACATGTGCATGTATTGTAGTGGGGAGTGGTGTGGAGACAAACAAGGTAGTTGTATGTTTTGAGCATCCAAAAGGGTGTAGGGGGGATAAATCAAGGGTGAAAACTACACCAATTAGTGAAGAATATATATGATAGATAGGGTCCATGTCACTAGGGATCCATCTCAGGAGGAGGAAGAGAGTTATGGATACACGGGAGCCCCACTACACACAGAAAAGAACAGCTTACAGTCCTGGTATCTCTCACGCCGCTAAGGGCAGGTCCTCATATTATGGGTCGGGGGCCCTCTGAGCAGAGGGATCACGCAGTCTATAGGTTTAAAGCAAGGCGGCAGAACGGTCACCAACTAGGACATAGTGTCTATTGGAGAGAAAGGCCACTGGTGGCTTCTTCACTGCACCACAGAGCCAGGCAATGTCCCCCTATGTGAGAGTTGTTCCAGCAGAACAGACCTTTCTTTGAAGCTCTCCTACGCCGATTACTTACTCATTGTTTTATGGTTCCGAGGCCTTCTCCTGGTCGAGTCTCAGGATCGACGCTGCTTCGTGTAGTGTACGGATCACATGTGCCTCATCCCCTAGCAAAAGTCAGACAGAACAGACGGATGTCCCCACTTGTAGCGATTCCTTGCCGGCTTTAAGGCTCTACGTAGCAGCAGCGTGATGACTGAAAGGTCTCAATAGAGCCAGACTTTCGTCCCTTCAAAGGTGATATCATTGTGGTCACGCAATGAGTTGATTAGTTCCTTTTGGCGGTAGCTATGCAAACATGTTAAGATATCCTGTGGGGCCCCCGGAGCCCCCCCGATGGGTGACCAGCTCGATGTGTGCAGTCCAGGCAGATGTGTCAGCTAGGTCTGGGACAACATGGCAGAACAGTGGTAGCAGTCTTCCAATTTGACCGCATTCACCTGCAATGGGACCCCCTTAATTTGAATGTTAGATCTACAGGACCTGTTCTTCAGGTAGTAGTTGAGGTCAGCATTCCGGTCTCGGAGCACAAGGATCTGGCTGCAGGAGGACTCCAATTCCTCCTCTCTAGCCTCAGTCCCTTGTTCTAACGTGTCGACTCGTTGGCCCAGGTTACCTACCTACCGGCAGAGTTCCTCGACATCTTTGGCCACCTCCTGCCTCAGGGTCGCTATGTCGTCGAGCAGCACGTGAAATATGTATTCCATTAAGCCTAGTGTGGTAGAAGCTTCCTCCCCCATGTTGGTCTGATGATTCAGGAGGGGACTGAGAAGGGGAGAGGAATCTTTGGCAGACTGTCCGTCTGGAAGGGTTTTAGGACAACAGGTCCTTGATGGTAGGGTCTCTCTTGTGTGGAGTCATTTCTTCAGCTCACCTTACAATAGCCTATGGCAGCAGAGGGAAGGCAGGGGTCCCTTTAGATAACCTACTTTGCTGGCCCAGTCCGTTGGGCCCTGCCTAACTTCAAGAGAGCACGCCTCCACACCCACCAAAGGGGCCAAGCAAGCTCAGTTCCCCAAGTCAGCCTGGCCTGGTCCCTCTACAGCCCAACTAACCCACTGAGTGCAGCGTTAGCCATGCAGGCGGGAGTGGCAGCCCGCAACATCCATCCCCAGGCCCCACCACCCCAGGAACCTGGAGGGAGGAGAGGAGAGGAAGACCCCCTCCGCCAAAGGCACTGCAGCAGTTTCCTGCCCCTACCTTGTGGACAATCCAGGCTCCTTCAGCTGCACTGAGTGAGTGGGCGGGCAGGCGTAGTCAGCCCCCCGCTGCCAGAACCCCTAAGCAGGCCTCCAGTTCAGTAGAGGGACGCCGCCCCAGATCCAGCAATACGCTACGACTCCCCCTCTGTGTGCGTACCCATCATTGCTTGCGCTGAATCAGTAGGCCTCACCTGCCTTTAATCAGGGCTCTTGTCTCTTCCAATACCGCTGACCCAAACATTCGGGCACAGCAGCCAACAGGGGTCCGCTCCCTCGCCCGCAGTCACTTAGGCGGGACACTGCACCACAATCAGTCATGCAGGCAGCCATAGAATTCCACCAACTGAGGGATGTCCAACGGCCCCCGATCCACCAATGGCCTAATCAGTGCAGTGGAGCTCTGTAGTTCTGCTCCTACACGGGCGCCATCTTGGACACACCTATATATACACACATTCTTGAACAAATCACATCTTTGATGGAGCGTTAATTAGGTAGACAAACCAGGCAGACATTGCCCTTATACAAACTGGACATTTATCAAGAAAAGCCAGCATAGTGGCCACAAGCAAAAGGTAGGTGAAACAGCACCAAGGAAAGTCCGGTAAAATAAATAAAATTCCTCAGCAAACAGTATTAGTAAAAAGATAACATTCTTACCTCTGAATTAGAGCCAATAAATTGTTTTAATTGCCAATTCTTCGAACCACGGAAAAAATAGCTTTCAAACTGACCAGGTTGGACAGGATGGGATAGTGCAGTCTTTTAAGGCTCTAAAAAAATGAGCAGGATCACGTTTTATTGTGAAAGGTTCAGTGGCGGCTCCTCCATTGGGGTGTGGGGGCGTCGCCCCACTGCTTTCTCGCACTGCGAGAAGCAGAAACAAAATGGTAAAACTGGGGGCGGGCGGTCCTGCTCGACGGCAGGTGTGGGGGGGGAGGGGGGAGGGGGAGTGGCTTGCCCAATGTTATGGGCCCTGACTGTTTGGTCGGCCCTGGGGCCGATCAAACCAGTCATGCGCACTCTCCATTTTCTCTATGTAGGCTGCATGCAAAGTCAAGACAAAGTACATCGAAGGGAATGGAAAAGAATGAAGTGTTTACTGACTAGGGTTGGCTTCCCAAGAAGAGCAAACCAGACCATTCACGAATTAAAACACTACGACAGGATGTTGACTACGGAGGCGGTGATGTCTCTTGTTTATGCTCTTACTGGCAAGGTCACATGCGGGGCCCTGCACAGGTGCAGCCGAGACACTAGCTTTCTGTGGTTCCCATCGAAGTGTATCAGGCACGCAGTGCAAACAACATTAATTATGTTATGTTATCCGCCATTTGTAGCGCGCATGGATACTCGGAAGTGTCCTGGCGCGAAAGCCCATTCTGGGGAGACAGGTGGAGTATGCCACGGCAGGAGAATTAATTAAAAAGCAAGGTTTTTAGCTGCTTCTTAAACAGCCTAATGTCATGGTTGTTCCTAAGCTCGAAGGGCAGACTGTTCCAGGCCTTGGCCGCCCTGACAGAGGGAGGTACCTCCCATTCTCACGAGGAGGTGGCGCGGAATAACAGCGAGACATTGTCCCGTAGAGTGAAGGTGTCTAGGTGGCACATAGAAGTCCAAGCACCTCCTGAGATACAGGGGTCCTGATTTAAAGAGGGCACCGTGAGCAATGGTAAGCGCCTTAAATAGAACATGCTGGTCAACCGGAAGCCAGTGCAAATCACGAAGAAGATGCTTAGTGCTGGATCTACCCGGAATACCCAGTAGCGTTCTAGCGGCCGCATTCTGAACAATTAACTTTTTTAGCTGGTAGCCAGGGAGACCGATGTAAAGGGCATTGGCATAGTCCAGCCGCGAAAGAATGAGAGCGCGGGTCACCATTTCTTTTGCCGCTTTAGGGAGTAGCGGCAGAAATTTGAGGAGTTTGTGTGCCAAAGCACACTCCAACCAGTTTATTGATCTGCGATAAAAAGCTAAGGTCCTCACTAAACCAGACCCCCAAGTTTTTTACTGGACTGCCCCTAGATTTTGGCATGGGGTAACCCTCGGGCCACAGGTCCTCCCTAAAATTCTGCGGGAAGGACCCGTAGAGGAGAACCTCAGACTTATCCTCACTGCATTTGAGTTGGGCCCGCGCTAACCATTAAAAAACTTCAGTCAGGCAGTTTTTAGCTGAATCCGGGGATACATCATTTTTCTTCCATGTGAATAGAAGCTGGGTATCGTCAGCATATGCTATGATTTTAGCACCCAGCCCCTCCGCCAGATCGATTAGCGGCGTCACATAGACGTTGAAAAGAAAGAAGAGGGCTCAGAGTTGAGCCCTGAGGGACGCCCGTAGTCATATTTCTCGGTGTTGACGAAAATGGCAGCAGCCACACTTGCTGTGTTCTATTTGCCAAGAAGGATTCGATCCAATCCCACACTAGGCCAGAGATTCCGATATTCGACAAACAGGCTAGCAGTTGACGATGTGGTACTGTGTCGAACGCGGCAGAGAGGTCCAATAAAACCAGGGCCGCTCTGCCGCCTGAGTCTAGGCATTCCCTAATAGCCTCCGTCATCTCGACCAATGCCGTCTCAGTACTGAGTGAGGCCCTGAAGCCGGACTGGGCCGGGTGGAGAGCGCCAGATGTTTCGACAAAGGCAGAAAGCTTTTTGTAGACTGCCTTCTCGCATACCTTCGCCACAGCCGGGAGGAGTGAGATTGGTCGATAGCTAGCCAGAATGTCGGGGTTTGATGAAGGTTTTTTTAACAGGGGGAGTAATTTTGCCTGTTTCCATTCAGTTGGAACTGTGGCGGTATGAAGCGACAAGTTAATGATATTATTTACTTCGGGGTTAACTACCTCCGCCACAGATGCCAACTGCCTGGCTAGGCAGGGATCGGTTGGGGACCCTGATTTAAGCGATTTAAGAATGGCCAAAGTGTCTGGAAGAGGAATAGGCGTAAACACGGTCAGAAGAATGCGGGCAGGATCATGCGCCAAGGCTGTCTGGAGCGAGTGTTCCGCCTCCACAGGGCGTACAGGCCCGAAACTATCCTGGATTGCTTGTATTTTATCTATAAAAAAACCAGATAACTGCTCGCACCAGGAATAAGAGGCGGGAGCAACCATACGTTCTGCACTGAACAATTGTGAAGATTTCCTTGGAGTTATTCTTAGATTGCGAAATTCGCTCCGCATAAAAAAGGCCCTTGGCATTCTTGACCGCGGCATAGTAGCTGTTCTGACATTTCCTGAGTGCTATTTTGGCCAGCGGGCAATAAGCTTGTCGCCAACTACGTTCAAGCTTTTTACATGCTTTTTTGTTCTTTAAGTTCGCTGGAGAACCAGGGTTTAGACGGGGTAATTCTTGCTCTCTTGTGGAGCAGTGGTATGGAAAACTGTTCCACTGCTGTCGAAATCCAGTTATTGAAACCCCCTACTGCATCCAACAGTACCCCAGAAGCAACAGGGCGTGTATCAGTCAGAACTCTGCCAAGAGCAGCAGGCTCCATGCGTGGGGGAGGTCTGCCTTCGGATGACCGCAAAGGCGGATGAGGGGCTTTAATGGACCAGGAAAATTGAATTAAAAAATGGTCAGACCAGGCAACCGGGAGAGGATCCTGAACAACTATGGGAAAATTGGAGCAGACCACATCTAGAGTATGCCCCCCGCAATGTGAAGGGGAATTAACCCATTGCGTCAGGTGGGCAAGGACCTAGGAACGTAACCAGCTTTAGCAAAGCCAACAGGTATGACTTTCCATCATTGAAAGTTTAATTGATGGGCACATTTACATGTGTGTTCGAAGAGGTTGCATGGATGGGCAAGTCGGTGAAGGAGGAAGCTGAGAGGGTGGGTAAATTGGTGGGTGAATATCAGTAGCAATACCTAATGTCAGTGGGCGAATGTGGTGATGGTCAGGAGGTGGGTGATGGAAATTGCATGAATGTGTAAATATAAAGAAAATGGGGTTGTGTGTTTCCGGTGGTTGGAGGAGAAGACAGCTCTGTTTACATACCACCGTTTTCATTCTGTGGAGCTGCTAAGGGCATGGTTGACTGCCAGCGCGAGAGTCCCAGGGAGCCAAATAGCTACTGTAGAGGGTTCAGTTCAGACCTTCTCTTAGAGACACCAACCTCATCTCTTCATTAGAATTAAACCCTTGTTCAGGGGCCACATAGGGCTGAGGAGAAAAGTAGTATTTTTAACACCCGACAGACCCTGAAAGCAAATGCCGCCTCGCAAAGTAGCAAGTGCGATGTAAATAAAAAAAATTTTAAACATACATTTTCACAAGGTTCACAAAAAATATTTTTTTCCATTCATATTCAGAATGAAATTCCTAGTCTAATTCTTCAGTGTCAGTGCCTGGAGCGTGCCGTTGTACATAACTACAGGGGCAGTGACCGACGCGAATAGGTGACTGGACCATAAATGAGGTCAGCCGCGGGCTTTGGTCTTGCCGCAGGTTATCCGCACAAACTCCCCTGAAGTTGTCGATTTCTTGATTCGATCGCTGCCACTTCTCTCCCTGTCTGTAATGTCTGTGGTGGCGGATAGGCGCAGGATAAGTCTGCTGAAAAGCGAAATAGGGTTGTGAACGGCAAGTGCGAGATTTGCTTTTGGTTGTTGTTGTTGAAGGCCCGTATTCATTGAAAGGAATGGACACTAGCAAAGAACAAATGGGACACTAATAGTGTATGGCACACAACGAAAGTGCATACATCCCTAGCTCTTGCCTACTCCATCTGTGATTGCTAAACATCTCAGAGTGAGGTATGTGCGTTTCTAGTGTGTGAATGTGTGTGTATGGGCTGGAGATTGATGTTCGTGTTTGTTGTGTCTGTGTGACGTGTCTACATGTGTGAGTCTCCAAGCTCGTCTTTGCCGACCATGTAAATCAGGTGACTTCCTCATGTTTTACACTAAAAGTCTTGAAATTCGCCCTTTTCTTCCTTTAAAGTGTTGATAAGTTTGTTTGAGTAAGATGTAAATAGTGTAAGCACTAACCTGTGCAACAAAGAACACGGTGGTTGTGAGCGCGAGTAAATACACTTGTATAGTGCACTGCACGGCTGAGGCCATAGCCGCCATCATGTGGTTCTGCGCCGCTGTTTTTCTGTGAGATCGTGTTTGTGTTCCTGTTAGCACTGCAGAGATTATGTTCCTGGAATCTTTGGCCCTAATACATAACTGGTGCTTATATAAAGTGCTCTAATGAACTTGAGGAGTTCACGCTATATAAACCTGCAAACAGGAATCTGAAATTCTGCCATCTCTTTGAACACCTTTTGCCATGCATTCTTTTTGGTGCTTAACCAGGCCGCAAGAGAATGGTGCATGGGCGCCAAGGCACTGCTTCCCCCATTGTTTGATTAAAGGAAGGGATGTGCGACTATGTGCAATGCAGGGCTGATGGTTTAGGTCCAGGCCTGCTGTATGTTAGGACTTGGCGCGCAGAGTTGCGGCCATTTCACAGCATCCATAATTATTCAGTGGGGCCTGAGTGATAAATATTAGCACAAGCAATTTGTGTGTGTCTTAATGTGTTCTGTTGCAGGTTCATTTCTTCCTTCAGCTTCGAGAGCTAAGTGAATAATGCACCGTTCTTTGGCACACTGGATGAACACTGCCACCTTCATCACATATTTAGAAATTAATGGCTCCTTCAACTGGCATCACTGGCCTTACCCTGCCTTCCGGTTTATCGGATCAGGCCCCCAAACTTAGTCAGGAAGCCCTGCCTTCCCACAGCCATTCAGCTTTCGGATCCTGAAGACAAATTAGCAGATTTTTTTTTACCGTCATTAAAATCTGAGGGAACAGTCTACAAATCAGCGGCGCATTCACATGTGTACATCTGATCCCCAATAATGAGCTGATAAGCTAAGAAGACAGCCGCTGTTATTGCACGTGAAGCATGTACACCTGTGCACGTACCGGTCACCTCAAGGGACTGCCCATGTGTCAGTGCCAGGCTTGTGTAATGTATGTACCTGGTGCTCATGTAAAATGCTCCAATGCCCTTGGGCCGAGTTCGCGCTATATAAAACTGCAAAACAATAATCTCAACGTCTGCTGTCTCCTTTGGACTTCAGCCACGCAATATTTTAGATGCTCAACCAGTCCGGAAGAGAATGGGGAAGGGGCACTGCCAAGGCACTGCTTCACCTTCTACCTTATTTTTCACAATGGCCCACCCTCACTTATTTGCATTACGTACTGATTCCTCCTGGGTCTGTTTTATTCCTCAAATATCTTTAAAAACGAAACCAGGACACAAAAGCATCACACTGCCCAGTATACAGAATCGTTTATAAAAAAAAACTGTTAGCTTCTACAATTCTTTACTTGTCGCTCTGTACAATTTGCACACTCCGGTTAGTGTTCAGCATATTTAATGCAGCAACATATGGGGCAGTTCTCAAGTTTAAATATTTAAGGACTATATATCAAAATTGCCTCATTAACGACCTTGCTTCTCACCATATTCTTTATGAAAATTTGCTTTAACAGTGCACTATTTTCCACTACTTTTTCTCAAACTTTTCTCAGGGATGGGGGGATGAACCTCCAGTAATGTACTAAAAGGCTTTAATCGGCACTGTACATTTAAAGTGTTGAACCACTGAAGTGGAGTGATTTCAAATTATAGCATGAATGGAGGCAGTGTATAATTTAAACCCCTGGAGGGCTTTTCCATTGGCTTAACTTTTAGGGACACATTTTCTTTAGGATTCTTTCCAGTGAATTCTTAGTCTTCCCCTGCACTTTCAAGAAAATTGACTAAAATGTCATAAGTGATGTTGGCATTGACCTTTCACTATAGAAAATCATTTTCATTTTGCCCAACCAAAATTCGATGGATCTCTTTCGCCATCTAATTTTTAAAGTATTTGCAATGTACGGTGTTAGCAATGGTGTGAGCCTTGATGACTTCATCAACCAATACAGTAAAGAGGCAGAGATGTGTTACAGGTAGAAAACACTTCGAGGGCCTGTTTCCATTGGTTGTGTGCTTGGCTTGAGGGTCATTTTGCAAGTTGACCAGTTAGATGATTGGGCACATTTTTGATACGTTTCTAATGTTTTCTTCACACTTGTGCTTTAAAATGCTATATTTGGATCCCGTTTTTGCAACTATTTGCAGTAAATATGTGGTGTAAAAGCCACCATTTGAATCCATTTTTTGCAAACTTTTCTTGCGGGGGAAAACCCCCCGCACCCTCCTTTTGCAGTTCGGGCTCGCTCGCTCGTTATACTAGGTTACAATTTTGCGCCTCACCACTTTCAAAATCCACCAGCCGCCACTGGAAAGGTCTTTCAGTTGGGTACCATTCACATTTTCTTTTATGCCAAATACACTGTTTTAAGTGGGTTTTCACCATAATTTACTATTTAACTTATTTTAGCTAAGTCATGAATATTGCCTTTTTGGCATGTTTTCTATTGATTTGATTGAATATCATGCCCCATTTGAAAATTGGGTTAGAATCTCATGGCTAAAAAAAGATTTTCAGATGGTGCTGTATAGGGTGCTGGATATCACCTCTGGGACGTGTACATATAATTTTGCATTTTTCAGACCAGCTAAGAATGAATAACTGTCGTCCAAAGGATGATGGGCAGGGGCTGATTAACGTACTATCCTTGGAAACAGTGTCCTTAGTAAATGGGAAAGAAATAAAGCTCTTAGATTTGCTTGAACATCCACAAACATTTCACGCAATGCTCCATAGAAAGCTTGCAGGGTAAGGACCCAATTCCACTAGCACCTTGTGTTTCATAGCTTCTGCATCAGGTACCTAAGAAATGTACATACTGGCATCAAGAATAGCACCACAGCTGCCAAAGGTACAATCACTGACCCATAAGGGCTAGGCAAGACACCAACAGGCAGTAGCAGTTTGACTTCTGTGGACTGCCACTTAATCATTACTGAAATTCACAGTCCCCTACTGAAACATCATTGGAATCTGGGGACCCCAGTCTAAGAAATTGTGGATTTGAACCACAAAAAACACAAAATTACAGTAAACGTACATCAAACAAATACACAAATAAATTATTTTATTCAATTTGCATTAAATAAGAAAAAAATCTACATTTTAAATGGAAGGGTGAAGCTTTTCTAAATTTAGTTGGTCACCCATTGTCCATACAATATTCTGCTTTGTGCACTTGCACTGCTCACAAATAAATCGGAGGCTACCAACTTAATTTTTAGCCTCCAATTTCAAATTCCTAATTTTATATATTTTTTTTAAAAAGGGTCAGGAAGCTCTTGGATGAGGCTGGAGTTTAAGGTGCCAGCAACAAAAGCAGACCAAGCTTTGTGCGTTTACAAATGAGGCATCCATAAAAGGGCCTAGGTGCATTTGGCAATAACCTAGAACTCTTTAAAGATAGTATGCTAGAATTAAGTCTGTTGCTTAAGCTAAGGACCAGAGAGGAACAGCACTTGTAGGAACCTAACATCAAACAGTGAAAGACCGTTGATGGGGTGGTTTGCAACATTTAGAAAAAAATCAATTCAATTTTTTATTATTAATTTAGATTATGCTCAATTATTTTGAAGAACTTGCAGTATTGTTTTAAATTCAATTTCCAAAACCTTAACGTGTTCCACGACATTAGTTCTCTTTAGAAGGAATTATTTCATCTGTTGAAGAAATCCAAAAACCTGATTTAAATTATATGACCTTCCATTAACTTAAATGGATGTTGACAACCTTTGGTTTTAACCTGCACTTTATTAAAAAAAATAAAAAATCTAAATTCTTACTGTTCAAATAACGTATTTTTCTCAAACCAAGTAGGCAACAGTGCATGTAAACAGAAATACTACTACTACTACACCACCAAACATAGGTAAATGTTTTATTAAAGTGTTTGGAATGGCTGGAAATAAAAATCTTATTGTAAATCAATTACACACCACTGCCTTTCTCCCACTTTTCCACTCAAAATAAACATATACCCAATGAAACATGGAAGACAGGCCATTTACAGAGTTTGCTCAAGCACAGAGCATTGCATGAAAATACCAGTTACCACAATACTGCAACTATCTTGAATGTTCCTTGCTAAAGCATGCTGAAAGTAGGGCTAAGCAATGTTACTGGACTTTGCTTCTGCATCAACTTTTTGCAACAGAAATCTTGCAGAATAGTTGGGGGTAGGGGCAGGCTGTCTTGCAAGAGAGGCACAATTTCCCAAGTTCAAAATGATCATTTTTTATATGCAATTTTTTTTTACAAATTCTGCCTATATTCACTGGTGGACTAAACTTCATGCACTCCAGACTGAAGCATCACTGAAGTTAAAACATTTGTCGGAGCTGAAATCCTAGCAACTATCACCGCTATAAACTATCCAACATGTTTACATACAAAGTAATATAAGCTCTTGGAGAACGTTAGGAAGGCTCTTATCCCATGTGATTGTTATAAATTCTGTGAAGAGTTAACGGTTTACCAGAAGCTAATGAGACCATTACATCACCCACAAAATCGCCAACGCTTAGGTCATGTCAAACTGCTTTATTACATCTTAAATAACAGTACATTTTAATATAGTATCTATTTTGCATCCAGCTGTCCTGTAGTACACTGTCTGACTTTAAAATTAAATACAAAAGATGAAACAGGAAAGAGTGCGAAGAATCTACACAGTTAAATGGAAAGAGCGCGACAGTCTCTCTTTATCAAATCCAGGCCTAAAACGCACTACAGTACATTTCTTTCTTACAGAATTTTCCAGGCAACTTGCATGGAGAAAGACGATGCTGCTAGAAGGAATATGCTGCACATACAATGAAAAAGACTCAACAGCAACTGCATGTTTGAATGTTGCTGCTCTAAGCACTTTATTTAAAAAGGAAGCAAGGTGAACCCTGCTTATTACAAGATAAAAATAGTCTAAATTGAATGCAAAGGGCTCAGATGAAATGGCTGTGCGGAACAAGCCTGGAAGCAGGAAGGCTATGTTTTGGTAGCTGTCCCCTTCCCCCTCCCCAAAATAAATGTATCAAGGATAGAGTTTTTTTTTTTAATCTGCAGTGAACCTCCCCCCCACCCCCCAAATATCTGCCGTACAACTTCTCAAAGTGCATAGCTGAAATCTACTCATGTATGCTTTGAGTTTAAATGATTAAAAAGCACAATGAACAGTGGCAAATGACTGATTTTTTGTTTTTAATAGTTTTCTAAGAAGGACTTAAAAAGGACAGCTTTTAATACACATTAGCCATTCTAGAGAACTTGGGAGTAAGGATTAGCACAAAGTGGCAAATTGTCAAAAAATAATTTACTTTAAACTTTGAAAGTTTCAGGTCAGTAGTTTCAAATATAGAATTATGCATGATTTCACTTTGGGGAAATGTGTGAAATATTCAAAAGAACGCCGTAAGCACTCTTAAAAACAGAGGTTCCCAATAGGAGGGTCTACAGAAAAATGCTTTCCCTGTGTAAACCCCTCTATTAAATAATCACAGAACGCAAGTGAATACAAAACTGAAAGGGAAGTGAGGCGGAGTAGGCTAGAAGATGGGTGGAATTATGTCATGGTTAATTGGGTGGGGAAAGGGGAAACAAATTTTTGCCACCCCAAAAAAATAGCACTGAAGAAACATTCACTGCAACGATCGTGTGCTTTCGGTTTTTAACATTATTCTACATTTTCGATGTGTTTGTGCGCCAGTAATCCGTGAAATTCGACAACTTATAAGAAAAGGGAGTAATTGATAATGTACAGGGGTTCCATCCCGAGAGACAATGGGCTCCAGAGCCGCTTGCTATGCTCAATTACTTAATCCACAGAGAAATGTGCTAAAAAAGGGGAAAAAAGCATGATCTCTTAAAATCCAGCTACAAATGATTTAAAAATTGCAAAATTGTGAAATAAAAACTCAAGTCGGATTTGTGATTCATATCCAAATTTGAAAAAAGAACTTCACTGTTCTAAAACCTTTGAAGTACATGAACACGTTCAATCGTGTATTTCCCCCTTCCAAACATTCACTTTCTGGTTACTATCGACCATAGTGTTCGCAATAAATGAAAAAATAAAAAATATGGTCCCAACAAGAATGCACAATCTGATTCATAATTTTAAAATCACAGAAATGTTTTAGTTAGAGGATAATTGTGCTCTTTGTTTTGTCATCAGGAGAAGGAAAGAAGACTGTCTGCCCTTTGATGTATGTGGGGAGCGAGGCCACATTAGACTGTTTTGTATTGGATATGCTATGGTTTTAATTTTCCAAGGTAGGAAAGGTCCTTCCAGTTGCGGAGCCCGCCTGGTACCCTTTAAAGAAAAAGAAAGACAGTCAATGTTTTACAAAGCAATTAAATAATACATTTAGTAAATTATGTACAAGAAATCCGAGTGACAGTTTCTACTTCCATATTTACTCAGTTCTAAAATGTAAAGTGGCAAGCTAGTCTTTGAAAGTGGCCACGCCATTGCTTTGGTAAAAGGCCAAAAGATATGCGCCATAAACCTGTCTTAATGAACCCATATGTTTCTGGAACCTGTTCCGAATGAAAAGTGCTTCAAACTAATAACGTTTTACTTACTATTGCTGCCAATTGTTAATTACCTACAATCAGAGTAAAGTGCAGAGGCCATGCACTTTTACAAAAAAAAAAACACCAAGAAAAACAGACGACATCTCACTAGGACGGTGATAAAGGCACTAGCAAGATAACTTCAGTCAAACTATTAGGGAGTCAACCCTCAAATCATGAGAACTTCCAAACAAAATGCACAAAAAACTACAATGATTGCACAACAGAAAGAGTGATACACAAATAAAGGCTAAACGAGTAACTTGACCAATATGATCAGAAACACTAGGTACCTTACCTGAGAAACTCTAGTTTTCTATAAGGGAGTTGAAAAATGTAGAGTCACATTTAAGAAATCTTCTGTCATAAATCTATAGCCAATAAAATTTGCTGACTGCTTTTTCCAATCAACCTCAAAGAACTCGCCACAAGTCGTAATGGCAATGCGATTGTTCTTGTGTAGGTTGAGGTTCGTAAATTACATTTCCCTACATAGCGGCCTCTGTTCATCAAATGTTTCACAATCCTATGTGGCAAATTAGTTTACATGGGACTACAAGTGATGCCATAGTAACCGGAACGATTTTGGCATACTACACAATCACATCTATCTTAAAGGTGAGGCCAGTAACAAACCTTGGTTATGAAGAAGTACCTTTTTGGTACATGGTCCTCGATGTAAGGCAAGAATGAGTTTTCCCAGTTGCTCCAAACAAAAAAAAGGCAGTAATGCTCAGTCTGCTTACTCATAGCAAGAACAAACATCCTTTGCATCCAAACCATAGAAGGCCCCCTAAACAATGAAAACTATAAACGCCGGAGTGTAAACTGGGGCTGCTATAGGGGGCATAAACAATACAAGGAAAAGTGTTGCCTGTAGGGTATCTAGCAGTGGTAACTGACAACCTGGTGTCAGGCCTAGCAGTGGTAACTGACAACCTGGTGTCAGGCCTAGCAGTGGTAACTGACAACCTGGTGTCACGCTCGTTCCTGCACCTCACATCGATATTCTGTGTTCTAACATCAGCATGAAAAGGATTATCCACATCACTAGAGGAAGGGGCTCTTGCTGTTGGAGTAGCAACAAATCACATAAAAAAGGAACTTTGGTCAAGTTGTACAAGTACAGTGCCCGTAACAGCAACATGGACTGACAGGAACACTTCCTTTGCTCTTACTTCGTTATCTCCCCCCGCCCCCGCTTTTTCCAACATCCAATGCTTTGTCTCCTGCCTTTGTCAATCAAGGAATCTTTTGTCCTAGTCAACATCTAGAGAATGGTTCTTGATAGCAACTCAAGAATCAACATCAAGAGTGACTGCATTAGTGCTGTCAGTGATGTGGGTATAAGATGACAAAGTAAGCAATGTAGAAGTCACACAAAAATACCAGTAACTTTTTGAAATTCAAATTAAGGAAAAATCAACACTTGGTATACAACCTCTGGTGGTGGCTTAAACTGCACTATCTTTGTCTTCATTTCTTCAAGGAAAGAATATTTTATGGCATGTGTTAGGGTTAGTTTTCTGTTAAACATCACACCATTTCAAGGTAACACTGGTTCTCTGAATGGACAGAGTTCAAAAGACAATCTACCTTTCCATAGGATTTTTGTATGGAAGCCTGTTTAGTAGATTACCAAGGCAGGAGAGGCACCTATTAAGGCTTGAAATGGTTGACTGGTGCCACGGGGTTACAACTCCACTACATCTAGGTTTGTACATCGGGAGTCACTACAAGGCAGGTAAACTTAGGAATGTAACATTACTCTTTAAAATTATATATGTATGAAACATTTAACTTTTGTTGTAACGGTTTGTGGCTTGTTGTGCTGTAGATTCACAATCTTCACATGCTCCCGTCTTGGGTGTATGTATTGAAAGCTTTATTTCTTTGCAATTCAAGTTTCGATTTGACTGGTGATCCATCCTCAAAACCCACTATGCACCAGGGTGAGTACTCCACCTTAGATTGTAATCTTCCCCCCAAAGTGTGATGGAAAGTAAGTGGACTGAAGTGAATGTGGGCAGTAATGGTCTACAGGTGCACTGTGAAAGAATTTGTACTCTGTGTAATGTAAGAAATCTGAGACATAAGCCCACATATGGAGCACCTGAGATCAGGGTGCATGTGAATCTCCAAGCACTACAAGCTACCAAAAGGAGAAACAAGGCAACATTGTTCCATTTGTATGTGTAGCTGTAGATCACATGCTTTGCTTCAATTGAAAAGCAGTGCTCTCATACTAAAGGGGTGGCTTGTGATGGATGAAGCAGATGTTTGGAACAATGTTTTAATGACAGCCGCCCCATTTATGGCCCTGGTCATGCATCTATGTTCAGACAATGATCTGTGAAAGTGTGTGGAATAAACCACGTAGCAGCCTTCAAGAAGTGTGCAAGTGGACATTTACCAGGAAGGCCATTGTGCAAGTAAGATGTGATCTACGTATAGTATGAAGGCTATATTTTGCTTTTGCATAGCATACCTAGCCATCTTCCAAGGCCCAACTTGGAGACTGGGTTTCCTAAGAGGGGTGTCACAAATGCAACAAAGTAGTTTTGACTTGTGAAAGGATTTTATAAAAATCAATGTCAAATTAAAACCTTTTTCACATCTAATGTATGCAATCCTCTGTCACTGCTCTAGGGTGTAGTAGAAAATCAGGAAGTCAATCGTCTAACATGGAATGGAGAGACAACCAGTCAAAGGACATGCAGATTCATCCTTGGGATGACCCAATCTTTTTCTAGCTGGATAAAAGGCTCCTTTACTGTTAAAGCTTGCAGTTCACTTACAAACCACTTGCACCATATCCTTGCCACCGTTTCAACTCCTCCAAAAATTACCAGCCATACAGTAAGTTGGAAATGCACCATTTTGTCACAACCCCAACCTCAGTCCTTTCTCCTGCCGCATCATTCTTGCAGTTCTCCTTATCTGTAGGTGGAGCATCTCCAGTTTCTTGGGCAATGTCTCTTTGCGGAGCAATGTGCACAACTAGGCAATCTGATGGTACAGGACCCCTGATGTAGTGTGTGTCATCTGGCATTGATTTTTATTTATTTTTCTCTTGACGTTACCATGCTCCATTTCACTGGCTCCTTAAAAGGTCCACTTGGTGCACTTCATCTTGCACAAGAGTACATTGGACAGACTGCTCCATCTTGGACAATCTAGCCAATAGTAAGTCATCCTCTTAACGGATGACAGTCATTCGAAGGGCAACAGATCACCATAAGGTGCAATGACATGTTTGGTACACCACAATGCCACCGGGTGGGGAAGCCTTCACTGGGTACAGAGCAAAGTTGGTATCGGCCCAAGGATCCTCATTGTAAACCTGCTGTTTGTTTGTATTTGTATTTATAAAGCGCGACATTCATCCAGAGGATATCACGGCGCTGTGCTAAGACTTCTAGTGTGTGACTGAGTGGTTCATGAATGATTTATGAGGTTGGCCGATATTATTTTCCGGAGAACAAATGAGTCTTAAGTTTTTTTCTAAACACAAGATAGTTCTCTATGAGGCGGAGTTCTTGTGGTAGGTCATTCCAATGTTTAGCTGCCAGGTATGAGAAGCTACAACCCACTGTTCTTGTCTTCTTAATGCGTTTTGTTCTAGCCAAGGCAAGGGACCGCGATCTTAGGCACCTCGTGGGTACATAGAATTCAACTTTCCTCTGTAGGATGAGGGGTCCCCTTTGGTGCAAGGCCTTGTGTGTGTAACTGAGCAGCTTAAATTTTGCTCTTTGGCGCGTTGGCAGCCAATGGAGTAGTTTCAGGCACTTGGGACGATGAACTGAGTCTGTCTTCATTACACACCAGTTTGGCTGCGGCATTTTGCACCACCTGTAGTCGTGTAAAAAGGTAGTCTGCCATGCCTACAAATAGTGCATTACCGTAATCCAGTCTGCTGGTAAGTAAAGCCTGCGTGACAGTTCTCCTACAAGCTTGCGGAATCCAAGGAAATAGCCTTCTTAGAAGCTTTAGCCTCGCGAAGCATCTTCCACACAGGGCCCGCACATGGTCCTGCATGGATAGTGTGTTGTCCATGAGGATCCCCAGATTTTTTGCGCATTGCTTTGGGGCTGGGGCATCCCCCAGTGTCTGGGGCCACCAAGTAGAATTCCAAATGAGTTTGGCTCCGCCAAAGAGTAAAATCTCGGATTTTCCTGCATTTAATTTAAGACAGTGCTCTGCCATCCAGGTTGCCATTTCCGAGAGACAGTTATTGGATCATCTCCATCATCAGTAGGGACAGGGTCATAGTATTGGCCTAGTGGCTCAAACACAATGTCATGACCTGAGTGAGTGCGTGTTGAGTGAAGTGGTGAAGGCGAGGGTTACGGTGACTGGCACTAAAAAACACAGATTGAGGCGGAGGAACAGGGATGTCGATTTGTCTATGCATGGGAAATGTGTGCAGTTCCTCAGACAGCCTCCTCAAATGCGATTTTCTATTAGAGTTGTTGGTCCGGCATCTTAATGGGGAGGACGAGCCAGTATCTTCCTGACTGAGGGTGGATGTAGATTTTTGTATGTCTAAAATCAGGCAGTTCAGACAGCTCAATAGTCAGTGTGGGTTTGCTTTTTGTCAAAACCAAATTTGGGACAGACTTCAGAGGCAGCATCCTAGTAGAAAGTGAAGGCTCAGCTCCTCAGGCCAATAAGACACAGAGATATGCTGTGTGCCAAACAGGCTTTGGGGCAGTGGCTACAGGATTAAGTCGAGGCCTCTATGGTAGAGTCAGTCATGGCTCGAAGCCTGGATCTCTCAAGGCCGGTGCTTACAAGACACTAGTCACAGTCATTGGATGGTGTTTGGGGTATACAAGTCTTTGGTGCGGTCTTTATCCTGGGTGCAGTTTTCACTAGGCTCCTTAAGACTTCAGGAATTCTGGGCTTTAATCAGTTTGGCCAACTGGGATTTGAGACAGACCCTCTCCCTTACAGTAGGTGGGTCAGTGGGCCTTGGTGCCACTTACTGTGTCCACCAAAGTTCTAAATCTAATAGTCCTCATATTTTTAAAGGCCTGGCTGGTGGAACAGCTTGATTTCTTGTGGTCTCTGGAGAAGTTAAGATTCATATGCCGGACTGTCCAACTGTGCGGACTTACTGTTGCTCTTGGGGCAAAACTGGATGGGTTTCTTCTCGAACTCGTAAAAAAAAAAAATAATCCTATGATCAAGTGCCAAGAAAAGCCAAAAGTCTTGGTCAGATCTGAGGCATCGTTGGCTGAAGTAGTACTGCTTTACTTGTTAGAGGAGATTCTACTGTGTGAAGTTGAACTACTGTTCTTTCTAGCGCAAGGGTCCTGGAGCAGCTAAAGGATATCTGAACCCAATGGAAGAAAACCATGTAGGTGAAATCTTTGTAATACTGCATTGTGGGTTTCAGGGAGAGATCACAAGTCACCTCAAAAGAAATGTTTACTTAACTGTAGTCCTCGTTCTGCATAACGGAAATCTTCATTTAAGTAATGCTAGAATAATTCCCTGCTGCATGTGCGGATACCAGAACACTTCAAATCCAACGTTTATCCATATAGTTAAATACACAAGGTGTCATTGTTCATATGAGATGCAGCACCTTTCAGAAAAAAAGCCTATCCAAGGAAAGATTATTGGCTGCTATAAGTTTAATATAATAAACCACACTGCAGCATCAGAAATGTAAAAACAGGCAACATCTGATTATCATTGAGGGAAAAAGTGCAGTCATATAGACTGTCAAGGTGCAAAAATAGTCTGTTGTCCCTTTAAGAGACCAGGAGCTTGCCCTACCCATGATGCCTTATATTGGCCTTTGCCTCCCTCAGTTAATACTTTTTCAAAGTGAAAACGCAAAGGAATGTAGTCTTAGGAGTAAATAAACTAAATTTGATGCACAAGATAAAACATCCAGGGAGTTGGGGGGGGGGGCTCGGTTTGTTTATACCTTCAACAAAGATTCCTTCGATGCAGAACTAGGTCTACAGGTATCTGCTATTTCACCATTTAGTGGTTGGATGAAGAATCTGGTTAGTTCTTTCCTTGTTGTTTCGGGGCATAGTCTGTAGCCATTTGGTGCTATGTCCATCCTCCAATGAAGTCTGACGTGAGCCCCGGAGGCCCCTGTGCATGATCGCCATCTTCAGATTCCCCCTCCCCCCCTTGGCAACTTTCTGAGCTAGTTGGCTTCCTCAGTCTTTTAGAGTTGTGTAAGCCCCTCGGTCTCGCCTCATTTTTCAATTGCCAAAATTTGCCAACATGCGTTTAGCCCTATGGAGTCATGCAAGCCAAGGTCTTTTTCTAAGGCTGTCTTTATATTACATGAAAAGGGAAATTACAAATGAAAAATCATCAAGGCTCTGGTCACTGATATTAAGCCTCTGAATAGGGCTCCAATGATCAAGAAAAGCGGTGCTTTCCCAAAAGTGGTTTCTGCAGTCTGCGACGCAATTGGCATATAATATAAAGACAGCCTTGAAACAGCCCTAGGCTTGCATGCCTCTATAAGGCAAAACATGCGTTGGCACATTTTGGAGTCAGAATATCATATACAAAATGTGATTTATAACTACGCTCAAAGCAAAGAAAAAAAAGCAATCTGTTGTGAAGATTTTGATGGGATTGACTCATTATGGACTGATCTTTGCTGCAGCAATGTGTATTTTGCAGGAATATCATTTTCTAACCTTCTATTTACAATAAGACATTCTCTGAGAAGTCCTAAGAAATAACCCCCGCTTATCGGGTTTATTAACAGGTAAAATGGGAATATTTAGGACTTTTTCTATATCTGCAATCACATCCATTGCTTGATTAGCTACTTTCGCATTAAAATTACCTAACATGATCATAAAGGAACATCTGATTCAAAAATATGCGCTATGAATGATAAAGATTTAGTCCGTAATGAGTTTAGTTCCAGTAGGAATATACATTCACCAGGAGAAAAGTGTGACTTTCAGCTGCATTCCTGGAGATTTTTATGCATGGCGTCAAATTTGAGTATTAAAACTTTGGTAAGACCATAAGTAAGTTGTACTCCGCAAAATTGCTATTCCCCCACTTGGCATGTCCCCTCCTGAACCCTCTGGCAGGATAGCAGTAAAAATTGTTATCAAATTCAAGATCAGAGCACCATGTTTCCTGAATGCAGAAAAAATCCACCTTCAAGCTATTTAAAAATCCCATTTTCTGATTATCCACTGAATAACCTGCCACATTCCAAGAGAGGACCTATAACTTGCCGTTAAAGTCATTGAAATTTGATATGTTCTGTAATTTATTTATGATTAAGGATACCATATAACAGAATCCATTTCAAAATGTCTTCAGTTGTGATGTGAACTAAATACAAACCCATGAAGTAAATCATTGAAGCATGCTGTTGAAGATACGTCAGACTAGTAAGAAACTGTTTAGTACTGTAATCTTATTGAGGTATATGATATGTTTCAGTGTCCGAAACGCTGTAGGAACAATGATTGAAGTCTAGATTTTATATTATGCCTGTATTTACTACACTGTATACTGCAACTGACAAAAGTTTAATAAAAAAGACTGTTTAAAAAAAAAAAAAAAATTTCTTCAGTTGATGTGGCTTAAGGCTGCTGTTCAAAAAAGAAACCGACCTCCCAAACAAGGTGATTAGTTACTTTTGCACCTTCTAGCAAGTCTACTTAAGTCATACTGAAATCAGCATGATTAACTTCTCCGAATTGTGGACCTAGATTAACCTTTTTTGTAGGAGTATGAAACCGGATAGCATCAATTCCTCTGAGGAAATGTTTGCAATTTTCAAGGATTAAATTCATAATTACCTTTGAATTAAAGGTCACTATATTGTCTACTGTAGTAAGATTGTAAAATATCAACTATGTATGGGACTCCTTTTCGCCATTTTTAACATATCTAGTTCAATCTACTCAAAGGTGTAGCTTGAGTACCAAATCAGAAAATAAAGTTTAATATGGATGGAATCCAAGTAGAATTGTCATTTTTTTAACGAAGATTGATGTTTTAGACTTTCTGGGGAGACAGGAGCTGATAAAGGTCTTTAGGCCTTTAAATGTGGATTCAGATCAAAACTGTCTTAAAGTGTTTTCCTTATTTTCCTGGATTAATGGCGCAGTAAGCAATGGAAACAATTTAGAGATTTGATCATCATCCGATATACTTTTCTCAATATCCAGAATGTGGCCATCCATTGGCAAAGAAGAAATATTAAAGTTGATTTCCAATCTAACCAGAGAAGTAGTGACATTATCTGGCATTGGTGCAAATGCATTTTCCTCACTCCCCTTTGTTGATTCTCTGCAAATCTCCTTTTCTTTCTAGTATTTTTTATTTTCCTGCTAGAATTTTTCCCTCATCAGCAGGTGTATCATTGGTGACCTGTTTTTCAAAAATAAGAAACAGGGTGTTGGGTATATCAGAATCTCTTATGAGGCTATCTTTAAGAGGCTCCTTGAATAGGTTTCTCAGGGAATAAATTATGAAGATTATTAGCTTCCCTACACTTCTTTTCATTGGTTTGTGTCGTCCAGGATGGCCAAACTTCTTTTCCAAAACACTTCTAGACAATCCCAGTGCTATTTTTCTCCATATTTGCCATACCAGATTTCCAGAGTTCATTTAGAATCAGGGGTGTTGATAATTATCTTCTCCATCTAAATTTTGATAATTACCTTAACCTCCTTTTTCCAGAATCCTGAACTGGCCTTGTAGCCAAAATGTGAAGAATCGTAGAAAGATTATCTAACGTGATCAGAAATACTCAATCTTTTCAACAGAGTTACGAGAGAATTATTTCTAGGCACTGGAGAGACTATAAATATTGGACATAATTCCCTGGAAGATTACAAGTTGTAAAGTTCTTGGGTTTCAGATTGCTCAGGAATCATAGCGAATTTCAAGCTGGGAGTAGTGCTAGATAGATTAACAGATTTATCTTGGAATTTCTTAGATATTACAGATATAGAAGTATGCACGAGAGCTTCAGGAGCACTGATAACACTGATATCAATATAAGAGGGTAAAGGCTGGAGTGGCTGAAGTACCTGGAATAAACTACTGGAAAAAAAATCATTTTCGTGGTCCTTTTGTTCTAATCCTAGGTTGAATAATCTTGATTCCTCATATCCTAGAAGTTTTTTCTTCCCTCTTAATAGGATTAATGTGTATTTCTGCTGTTATCAGTTGATTTTGTCTTCAATTTTAGGAAAACAAGCAGGAATAGATGTTAGCCCCTTTAAGAGTCTACACAACAAGATTTCTCAAAGGATTGGATTTCGTTAGTTGACAAGATCTCATCGATTAGTCATTTAGTCATTTTTGCCTGCACTGTAAGAGAAGAATCGGCAGCAGAAATTGTTCAATTTCCGGAAAGTGGATGCTCCCTTCGCAAAAAAAACAAAAAAAAAACCACAAACACAAAACATCTTCTAGCTAGATATTAAGTATGCTCAATATCCCAACTTCTCTCCCAAGTACATAAAGCGGAGACAATTAAAAACCTAGGCAGTGTCCTAGATGTCATGGCAGGAGAGTTTTGGGTGAGTGGATGGAAAATGCAGAGTAGTGTGTGTTGATAGAAGTGTTGGCAATGTCAAGGTCAGAGTGTCTTGACGTTGAAGTGGTCTTCAAGGGCAAACAGTGTCTGGACAGTGGAAGGTCCAGTCTGTGACAGGTGTGCCTCTTTGATGTAGTCTGCCATGCAATGGGGAAGCAGCTTTAAGTTGAAGGATTCCTGGAACAGCTGACTAGATTGTTTCTCAGCCCTTTCTTCCTACACCTTCAACCATCAACTCCTAAAGTTTACCACCCAACCTGATGCCTTCTCTACTTTTTTAAAGTCCTATTAAACATTTTTAGGCAGAATTCACATCTTTTCATAGGCAGAGCCCGAGTCGAGGCAGTCCTCTTCCTTCCACCTGAGGAGCACTTCACAAATAGTGAAAGTTTCCCGGCTGGAAAACGGATAGAAAATGGAGAAAAACCTGGTAGACATTAGTAAGACATTGAGTGAAGTAGTCAAATGTATTTTCAGAGAGGAATCTCAGAAAAAACAGGCATGGAACCCCCAGCTGCTCTGGGATCCTTCTCAAGAGCAAGAAAAAATAAGTGACTGAGGGATAAAACTGCTAATACAGTGCATCATGGGTACTCTTAAAGAGACAACCGTCTATTTTGACACCTGTGTAATGAAATTCTATAGACATTTGTCAATTTTTAAATTTTAAATGCTGCAATGTAGTTTACAGAGATTATTTTAATCAGGCTACATTTTGTAGATAATCTCGAATTGGGCAGGCTTTTCTGAAGGATGCACATTCTCATATGCACAAAGCCGTGGAACTATTCTAACATTTATGACCATCAATGAAGATCCTATGATTCAGAATGAAATTTATAATTCGAAGAAAACCAATTTGCAATAATACATACACTCCCATCTATACACTCAGTGACAGTCACCACTGTGCAGTTATACTTAGGTCAGTTTCAACAGAAGTTTTTTTCCTTAATAACTTTGGGGCCATTTAACGAATGTGCACAAAAAATAACTTCCCCAAAAAAGTTACCAACCTCCGAGCCTTCATGGAAAGTTTTGTGCTGATCTGTCAAGTGGGGGCCAAGAAAAACAAGCACTGGCATAGCCAATAGGTCTTGCCTTTGGGACCTTATAGGTGTTTAGTCATGCAGCAGATTAATACACTCGAACCTTTCGCAAGGGAAATGCGGTTTTAAATAGCACCCTGCCCAGTCAATTAGGGTTTTCCCAATTTGACGTCCCAGTTCTGATTTTACAATTAAATTACTTTACTGGCTACAGGAGCGGTTCTGTAAATGACTGATTCAAATGGGGTCTGTAGAGACAGCAGTAAAGGTGTGACTGCTGCATGAGGACTTCTAGAGTTGGTTGATGTCAATATCTTGTCTGCTGCAGGCTGCTTGGGCGGCCTGCAGGTAGTGCACAGAGGCTGGGTGGGACGAGGATGCCACCAAAAGGCACAGTTTACAGTGTAAGGTAGAGTCAAGAGACCTGCTGAGTACACAGGCAATACTCGTGTGGCAAAGGAAAGAGTTGCCACCTAATTGGAGGCTAGGGTGTGACATAAGGCTGGGAAAATGGACAGAGCAGAGATGGTAGCAGTGGTTAGGTCTTGTCAATGTCTGTGCCTGAATGATCGAACCAGTAACAGGTCAGAATTGGTCGCAGATGGCAACTTTAGAATAGGACTGAACGCACGTAGGATGTATAACAAATTCAGACTCACATAGCTTACATGCATCCACTAATGCAGCTTCTATGCCCTGCATCTCAACAGTTGTTACTCCGTGAAAGGTATGAAACCAATATGGCTAAGAATACACAAGCAAGATTCATGTACCGCCCATAAATAGCTTTGAAATGCACAGCGCTAGGTCTATGAACACAGCGCTAAAAGTAAAAAAAGAAAAAATAGAATAATGCAGGCGTGAAAAGATGAAGCGATGCAAATGAAGCAGCTGTGAACCTTTCTTCAAGCCGGCGCACTAAGTAAACAAAACACAAACATCACTACAATCCAAAAACGTGAGCAGCAGAGGCAAACAATACAAGTTACATATAGTCAGTGGCACTGAAGGGAACAATCTTGTGTTGGGATGTTTGTTAAAGAACAGAACACAGAACACTATCACTACTCTCAGTGAAGTTAGCCACAGTGGCTGACCCATTGCCCCATGCTGTTGTGGATAGAAGAAAAATTTGAATGACAACACAAGAACAATGGAGAAAGCCCCCAATAAGTATAGTATTTAGTTTGGTGTAACCCTTCTACTGCCGCCTCCCGTAAGCTAAGGGTAGGAGTGCCACAGGGCTCAGCTTTGAGTCCGACGCTATTTCACATCTAGCGCACTCCCATGGCCTCCTTAGTAGAATTCTGGGGTGCAAAAATTGTGTCATCTCTTTTCCTGGGGGAAGGGTGAGGCTTTCCAAGGGGAGAAAATCCGTGAGAGTCTGAATGAAACATTCAGCTCCTCTTTGGCTCAGAGGCCAAGACATCATGGGAAACTTCCTGGCCTAAGGATGCCCCCCGTATTAAAAAGTCAGGTGGTAAAAAACCTGGGCTTCCAATTTCATGAGCAACTGTCTTTTCGATCCCAAATCAACTCTGTGGTGGGCACTGGTTTTGCCCTCCTTCGTGTACTCAGGGAATTCTCCCATCTCCTATCCTTTCAGGCTAGACAACAAGTGTCGCAGGGCTGGATAATCTCTTGGCTCGATTACAGGAATGGCCTGTATGTAGGACTGCCCAATTACCAGATAGACAGGCTGCAGTTAGTTCAGAATGCAGCAGCACGCACCATCTTTGGGCTCCCACGCTATTCCCACGTAACTGGCCTTCGTGAGGACCTACATTGGCTACCGGTCAGAAAGAGGATCACTTTTAAAATATTGCTCCTTACCCAAAAAGCACTTTACGGTACTGGCCCAGGCTATCTTCAAGACAGAATCAAGCTCTACACTCACCAGAGAAACCTTTGCTCTGAAAAACTATTTAGCCACAGTTCCTCGTATTAGAAAAGCGGGGGCAGATCTTTTTCCTTCCTGGGCCCTTCTCTTTGGAACATGCTTCCACTGACTCAGGTGCATTAATGCGACACCGGTGTTCCGGAACAAACTTAAGACCTGGCTCTTCTCTTGCACAGTCTCTCCTCTCTGCCTGCTGACAGTTCTCATGCTACAGCGCCAGGACACTACTCGGAGTAACAGTCGCACTTTATAAATTTCATACATACATATAATTTTAGTAAGATAAGGTCTTGGCTAATGCAATACCTAAAATTTCATGATAAAAATACATGTGTAAATATATACAGAGTCTTTCAGTCAGCCCTCTTCTTCCCCTTGCCTGTTGAGTGTTATTCACATTTTGTTTCCACCCACCACAGCATGGGGGAATGGGTCAGCCCAACTTTAGCCATTTGCTCCCTTGAGTGTGACCGACTGCATTCTGGATGTGCACCTGTCCCAATCAACCTAATAGGTAGTGCACTTCAGTGCTGAGGGTGGTGGGCCAATCAATGCTTTAATTTTAGATTCTTTTATTTTTGTGATGAGTCAACTTTTGTTTCAAACATACTCTCGCCACCTTTACACAGCAGCTGTTTCAATTCATGTTTACATTATTGCAAAAGATTTTATTAAGGTTTTTGGAACACTATCATGTACAACAGAAACCGCAACCAGAAGGGAGGTTGCATCTGTTGTAATTGCTACTGAGGTTTACATCATACATCAGCACAGCCGCGTCATCCACAAAAATTCAATTTAACATTTCCTCCCTTGATGCCCCTTTATCTATCAATGTTAACACCCAGACCCCCTTTTGGCATGCGACTTTAAGAAAATGCTCTCCAGTGAGGGGTGAGAAAGATCAGAGTAGTGGCCCCCATTGTTCTCCATATAAGACAATTTTTTCATGGATAATGTTACACAGCATAGAATACAACTGTGCAATCAGAGGTGGGCCACTTTCCTACTAATAAAATGCTATTGTGAGTTTTGCCGCTCCCCTACACTGCAATGCTACACACCACTCTGATTTAGCCATGTGTTAAATTACCTTGTCTGAACTCCAATACAAAAGTTTTTGGATCAAATGGTAAAGTTAAGCCTGGGATTTATCTTAACACTTCCGCTATTTCTTTCCAGAAAGGCATCTGCTCAGGGCATTCCTGCTAAATGTGGAGGTGTCTTGCATTGACTCCACACCCCCATTACACATTCCCTGGAAGCATTCGGGTATATTCTGCGAATTTTAATTGGGGTTTGGTTCAACCATATACGAGATTATAGTGTTTCTCCTTGTTCCGTATGGAGCATTGATGGACGTCACTTCTTAGAAATTCACATTCTCTGGGTGAAATCTGAGCATTCGGGCATTTATCCCATTTGTTCTTATAAGCCCAGCTCTTAGTCATCAACACCTCTATATGTAATTCACACATTTTTGAAACCATACCCTTTAAACACAAATCTCTCCAATGTCTTTTCAAATTGCAATCTATATCTTGTGGCTCCATCTACCATACATTTGAACTTAATTCATGTTTGTCAACAAAAAAACAAAAAAACCAATGCCTATTAATCTGTGCTTTTACTCCAAGAGTGGCCGGAGGGTCCTGCTAACCTCTGAAAGGGAGCACAGCACACAATGCTGCAAGGACAGCTTTGAAATGAGACTACAACTTCAACTAAAATGGTAAATTATAGTTTGGACCAAGTTTGTTTGCATGTAGCTGTGAAGACTTAATACTCAATGAAGAAAGTAATCCCTTGTTAGCATCTTGCAAATTGGGTTATTTGATATATATATGCTTTCTAAAGGATTCCTAGTGTTGCAAGGAGGAATTGCTTGGTTTCAAAAAGTTTCATTGAAAGATTTTTGCTAATAATTTAATTATAACATTTCGGCTGGCATACTCAATATCAAACATTTTTCACCTCACGCCACCCACATTATTCAACTTAAACCTCCACCTTAATGTACCTGTATGACAGTCACTTCTGTGAGCATCCTCAGATCTAATCAGTCACAAAACCCTGTTACTCGATCCTTATCTTGTCCCACGTGAAGACATCTGTGAGATTTAAGCAACCTCTTCATTTAAACGGCAGAGGCTGTAGCAGCTGGGCAATTGAGCCCTCAAATCCTGATTGAGGGAACCTAAAACTGGGCCCCGCTATTTAAGATTCTCTCTAGACTTTGCATGCCACAGAACAGCTTTTTATGGCCTATTTGCTTCCAATTCCTCTGAAACCACAGTTCATACGATGGTTTGTTTTTTTCCACTGTAAAGATAAAATTGCTCGTTCGGTGGCCAAAAACACTTGGATATTGTCTTACCCTGACTGAATGGAATTGGTATAACCCTCGGAATTGACTTCTAAAGAGAATTATCTATGACTATGTATCTAATTCACTCACTGACAGTGCTTCATACCCCTTAATACTTCCAACCCTGTAACTTTCCAGCTTAGGCCAGCTCCTTAGGATATGCTGAAGGGTGCCATTCTTACTGCATATCTAGCACTCTGCTGCTGGCAGGGTCAATATTGTGCATGCTATCTTTTATATAATGCCAATGGTAAAGAAGTTCATAGATCACTTCCTTTCCCAAGGCTTGCCAGGCAAAAATATTTACTAACATTTTATGCCATTGTTGGCTAACCCAGGAAAAAAATCAAGTTCCTTCATCTGTCTTAGTTTAAAGTCAGATTGCAGGATGTTCATAAAGGAATATATTCTGTAAACAGTGATGCAGGGCAGAATTTTGAAGGTACTTATCAAAGAGGCTTATCTCCTTAGTTGCACCAGTTTTCACTGCAGAGTTCCCAAATACCAGAGTTGGAGATGGTGGAAACATTCCATTTCCGGAACCCCACAAGTACTTTTCATGTCCTCAAATGACCTAATCCAGACATTAAGATTTGGTCTCAGTCTATGACAACCCTACTATTTACAGCAGTTGAAGTGTGCCCTGTCTAGGTCTGGAGCAAATTATTTTATCAAAAAAGGTGGGTGAAGAGGGAACGGTGGTTAGTCTGACCAGCATGACAAGTGGTCCCACAGTTGATAGTTGAGCATGTGATTGGAGATTTATATAGGTTGGCTCCTCTATGCAATTTGGGAGTCCAGGAAACCTCACCCCAAGTATCCGTCAGATTCTGGTCGACAGCTCCGGTCTCTTGGTGGGTGTGTGTGTGTGTGTGTGTGTGTGTGTGTGGGCGGGTGGCGTGTGTGGGCGGGTGGCGTGTGTGGGCGGGTGGCGTGTGTGGGCGGGTGGCGTGTGTGGGCGGGTGGCGTGTGTGGGCGGGTGGCGTGTGTGGGCGGGTGGCGTGTGTGGGCGGAGTGGCGTGTGTGGGCGGGTGGCGTGTGTGGGCGGGTGGCGTGTGTGGGCGGGTGGCGTGTGTGGCGGGTGGCGTGTGGGCGGGTGGCGTGTGTGGGCGGGTGGCGTGTGGGCGGAGTGGCGTGTGTGGGCGGGTGGCGGGTGGCGTGTGGGCGGGTGGCGTGTGGGCGGGTGGCGTGTGTGTGGGCGGGTGGCGTGTGTGTGGGCGGCGTGTGTGTGGGCGGCGTGTGTGTGGGCGCGTGTGTGTGGGCGGGTGGCGTGTGTGTGGGCGGGTGGCGTGTGTGTGGGCGGGTGGCGTGTGTGTGGGCGGGTGGCGTGTGTGTGGGCGGGTGGCGTGTGTGTGGGCGGGTGGCGTGTGTGTGGGGGGTGGCGTGTGTGTGGGGGTGGCGTGTGTGTGGGGGGTGGCGTGTGTGTGGGGGGTGGCGTGTGTGTGGTGTGGGGGGTGGCGTGGGGGGTGGTGTGGGGGTGGTGTGGGGGTGGTGTGTGGTGTGGGGGGGTGGTGTGTGGTGTGGGGGGTGGTGGTGTGGGGGGGTGGTGTGTGGTGTGGGGGGGTGGTGTGTGGTGTGGGGGGTGGTGTGTGGTGTGGGGGGTGGTGTGTGGTGTGGGGGGTGGTGTGTGGTGTGGGGGGTGGTGTGTGGGTGGGGGTGTGGTGGGTGGTGTGTGTGTGTGGCGGTGTGTGGGTGGGGGTGTGTGGCGGTGTGTGGGTGGGGGTGTGTGTGGGGTTGTGTGTGGTGGGGGTGTGTGTGTGTGTGTGGGGGGAGTGTGTGTGGGGAGTGTGTGTGGGGGAGTGTGTGTGTGTGGGAGTGTGTGTGTGTGGGAGTGTGTGTGTGGGAGTGTGTGTGTGGGAGTGTGTTTGGGGGAGTGTGTGTGGGGGGGTGTGTGTGGGGTGTGTGTGTGGGGTGTGTGGGGTGGGAGTGTGTGTGGGAGTGTGGTGTGGGAGTGTGTGGGGGAGTGTGTGTGGGAGTGTGTGTGGGAGTGTGTGGGGGAGTGTGTGTGGGAGTGTGTGGGGAGTGTGTGGGGGAGTGTGTGGGGGAGTGTGTGGGGGAGTGTGTGGGGGAGTGTGTGGGGAGTGAGTGTGTGTGGGGGAGTGTGTGTGTGGGGGAGTGTGTGTGTGTGGGGGAGTGTGTGTGTGTGGGGGAGTGTGTGTGTGTGGGGAGTGTGTGTGTGTGGGGGAGTGTGTGTGTGTGTGGGGGAGTGTGTGTGTGGGGGAGTGTGTGTGTGGGGGAGTGTGTGTGTGGGGGAGTGTGTGTGTGGGGAGTGTGTGTGTGGGGAGTGTGTGTGTGGGGAGTGTGTGTGTGGAGTGTGTGTGTGTGGGGAGTGTGTGTGTGTGGGGAGTGTGTGTGTGTGGGGAGTGTGTGTGTGTGGGGAGTGTGTGTGTGTGGGGAGTGTGTGTGTGTGGGGAGAGTGTGTGTGGGGAGAGTGTGTGTGTGTGGATGTGTGTGGGGTGTGTGTGTGTGTGTGTGGGGTGTGTGTGTGTGGGGGTGTGTGTGTGTGTGGGGGGAGTGTGTGTGTGGGGGAGTGTGTGTGTGGGGGAGTGTGTGTGTGGGGAGTGTGTGTGTGGGGAGTGTGTGTGTGTGGGGAGTGTGTGTGGGGAGAGTGTGTGTGGGGGAGTGTGTGTGGGGGAGTGGGGTGGGGGGTGTGTGTGGGGAGTGTGTGCGGTGGGGGTGTGTGTGTGGGGTGGGGGAGTGTGTGGGTGTGTGTGTGGGGTGGGGGTGGTGTGTGTGGGGGGTGTGGGTGTGTGTGTGGGGGTGTGGTGTGTGGGGGTGGGGGTGTGTGTGGGGGTGGGGGTGTGTGTGTGGGGGGTGGTGTGTGTGTGGGGGGTGGTGTGTGTGTGGGGGGTGGTGTGTGTGTGGGGGGTGGTGTGTGTGGGGGGTGGTGTGTGTGTGGGGGTGGGTGTGTGTGTGGGGGTGGTGTGTGTGTGGGGGTGGTGTGTGTGTGGGGGGTGGTGTGTGTGTGGGGTGGTGTGTGTGTGTGGGGGTGGTGTGTGTGTGTGGGGGTGGTGTGTGTGTGGGGTGGTGTGTGTGTGGGGGTGGTGTGTGTGGGGGTGGTGTGTGTGGGGGGTGGTGTGTGTGTGGGGGGTGGTGTGTGTGTGGGGGAGTGTGTGTGTGGGGGAGTGTGTGTGTGGGGGAGTGTGTGTGTGTGGGGGAGTGTGTGTGTGGGGGAGTGTGTGTGTGTGTGGGGAGTGTGTGTGTGGGGAGTGTGTGTGTGTGTGGGGAGTGTGTGTGTGTGTGGGGAGGTGTGTGTGTGGGGAGTGTGTGTGTGGGGAGTGTGTGTGTGGAGTGTGTGTGGGGGAGTGTGTGTGGGGGAGTGTGTGTGGGGGGAGTGTGTGTGTGGGGGAGAGTGTGTGTGGGGAGTGTGTGTGTGGGGAGTGTGTGTGTGGGGGAGTGTGTGTGTGTGGGGGAGTGTGTGTGTGTGGGGGAGTGTGTGTGTGTGGGGGAGTGTGTGTGTGTGGGGGAGTGTGTGTGGGGGAGTGTGTGTGTGGGGGAGTGGGGTGGGGGGTGTGTGTGGGGTGGGGGTGTGTGTGTGGGGTGGGGGACTGTGTGGGTGTGTGTGTGGGGTGGGGTGTGGGGGTGGTGTGTGTGGGGGTGTGGTGTGTGGGGGTGGGGGTGTGTGTGGGGGTGTGGGGGTGGTGTGTGTGTGGGGGTGGTGTGTGTGTGGGGGTGGTGTGTGTGGGGGTGGTGTGTGTGGGGGTGGTGTGTGTGGGGGTGGTGTGTGTGGGGGTGGTGTGTGTGGGGGTGGTGTGTGTGGGGGGTGGTGTGTGTGGGGGTGGTGTGTGTGGGGGTGGTGTGTGTGGGGGGTGGTGTGTGTGGGGGGTGGTGTGTGTGGGGGTGGTGTGTTTGTGTGTGGGGGTGGTGTGTGTTGTGTGGGGGTGTGGTTGGGGTGTGTGTGTGGGGTGTGTGTGTGGGGTGTGTGTGGGGGGTGGTGTGTGGGGAGGGTGTGTGGGGAGGGTGTGTGGGGTGGTGTGTGGGGGGTGGGGTGTGGGGTGGTGGGTGTGTGTGTGGGGTGTGTGTGTGTGGGGGGTGTGTGGGTGGGGTGGGGTGTGTGGGGTGGGGTGTGTGTGGGGTGGGGTGTGTGGGGGTGGGGTGTGTGTGTGTGGGGGGTGGTGTGTGTGTGGGGTGGGGTGTGTGTGTGTGGGGTGGGGGGTGTGTGTGGGGTGGGGGGTGTGTGTGGGGTGGGGGTGTGTGTGGGGTGGGGGTGTGTGTGGGGTGGGGGGTGTGTGTGGGGTGGGGGTGTGTGTGGGGGGTGGGGGGTGTGTGTGGGGTGGGGGTGTGTGTGGGGTGGGGGGTGTGGGGTGGGGGGGGGGGGGTGGGGGTGGGTGGGGTGGGGGGGTGTGTGGGGTGGGGGGTGTGTGGGGTGGGGGGTGTGTGGGGTGGGGGGTGTGTGTGGGGTGGGGGGTGTGTGGGGTGGGGGGGTGTGTGTGGGGTGGGGGGGTGGGGTGGGGGGTGTGGGGTGGGGGGTGTGTGTGGGGGGTGTGTGTGGGGTGGGGGGTGTGTGTGGGGTGGGGGGTGTGTGGGGGTGTGTGGGGTGGTGGTGTGGGGGTGGTGGTGTGTGTGTGGGGGTGGTGTGTGTGGGGGTTGGTGTGTGTGGGGGTTGGTGTGTGGGGGTGGGGGGTGGTATGTGTGGGGGTGGTGTGGGTGGGGGTGGTGTGTGTGGGGGTGGTGTGTGTAGGGGTGTGTGTGTGGGGTGTGTGTGTGGGGTGTGTGTGGGGGTGTGTGTGGGTGTGTGTGTGTGGGGTGTGTGTGTGGGGGGTGTGTGTGGTGTGGTGTGTGTGGTGATGTAGGGTGGGGTGTGTGTGTGGGGGTGTGTGTGGGGGTGTGTGTGGGGGGGGTGGGGTGTGTGTGTGGGGGGGGGTGGGGTGTGTGGGGGTGGTGTGTGTGGGGGGTGGTGTGTTTGTGTGGGGGGGGTGGGTGTGTGGGGGTGGTGTGTGTGGGGGTGGTGTGTTTGTGTGGGGGGGGTGGGTGTGTGGGGGTGTGGTTGGGGTGTGTGTGTGGGGTGTGTGTGTGGGGTGGTGTGTGTGGGGTGGTGTGTGTGGGGGTGTGGTGTGTGTGGGGGTGTGGTGTGTGTGGGGGTGGGGTGTGTGTGTGTGGGGGGTGTGTGTGTGGGGGGTGTGTGTGTGGGGGGTGTTGTGTGTGGGGGGTGTGTGTGTGGGGTGGGGTGTGGGGTGGGGTGTGTGGGGTGGGGTGTGTGTGTGGGGGTGGTGTGTGTGTGGGGGTGTGTGGGTGTGGGGTGTGTGTGGGGGTGGTGTGTGTGGGGGGTGGTGTGTGTGGGGGTGGTGTGTGTGTGGGGGGTGGTGTGTGTGTGGGGGTGGTGTGTGTGGGGGGTGGTGTGTGTGGGGGGGTGGTGTGTGTGTGGGGGGTGGTGTGTGTGTGGGGGGTGGTGTGTGTGTGTGGGGTGGTGTGTGTGTGTGTGGGGTGTGTGTGTGTGGGGGGTGTGTGTGTGGGGGGTGTGTGTGTGGGGGGTGTGTGTGTGGGGGGTGTGTGTGTGGGGGGTGTGTGTGTGTGGGGTGGGGTGTGTGTGTGGGGTGGGGTGTGTGTGTGTGGGGTGGGGTGTGTGGGGTGGGGTGTGTGGTGTGTGTGTGGTGTGTGTGTGGGTGTGGGGGGTGTGTGGGGGTGGGGTGTGTGTGGGGGTGGGGTGTGTGTGGGGGTGGGGTGTGTGTGGGGGGTGGTGTGTGTGTGGGGGTGGTGTGTGTGTGGGGGGTGGTGTGTGTGGGGGGTGGTGTGTGTGGGGGGTGGTGTGTGTGTGGGGGTGGTGTGTGTGTGGGGGTGGTGTGTGTGGGGGTGGTGTGTGTGGGGTGGTGTGTTTGTGTGGGGTGTGTGTGTGTGGGGTGTGTGTGTGTGGGGTGTGTTTGTGTGGGGGGTGGGTGTGTGGGGGTGGGTGTGGGGGTGGTTGGGGTGTGTGTGGGGGGTGTGTGTGTGGGGGGGGGGTGGTGTGTGGGGGGGTGGTGTGTGTGGGGGGTGGTGTGTGGGGGTGGTGTGTGGGGTGTGTGTGTGGGGGGTGTGTGTGGGGGGTGTGTGTGGGGGGTGGGGGGTGGTGTGTGGGGGGTGGTGTGTGGGGGTGTGTGTGGTGTGTGGGGGTGTGTGTGTGTGGGGTGTGTGTGGGTGTGTGGGGTGTGTGTGGGGGGGTGTGTGTGGGGGTGTGGGGGGTGTGGGTGGGGGTGTGTGGGTGGGGGGTGGGGGTGTGTGTGGGTGTGTGTGTGGGGGGTTGTGGGTGTGTGTGTGTGTGGGGTGTGTGTGGGGGATGTAGGGGTGTGTGTGTGTGTGTGAGAACTATAGGCCTCTTGATACCCAAGAGGAAGGATGCGAGTCACCACTGCATTTGTAGAAGAGAGTTCTGTTATTTTAGACTTGTATATACCAAAGTATCGCACAGAGGAACAGAAAAACAGATCAAGTATCCGTCTTCCACAACTTCCTGAATCCATGTCCGGAACAGATTCAGAATACTTTGCTCGCTAGGGAGAATGATTAAGGATCTCGTCTCAACATAATATTTTTCATGCTCTGAAGGACTAGGACCATGTGAAATCACCGACACCAGATATGTGGTGACAGTAAATGGAACAGTCTTGTAGGCAGAAGTGGTGCTGTGGGCAACAGCAATTAATAAAAAATATGCAGTAGTGAGGAGCCTAAATGGGGCTGGTGGGATCACAAAGCAATTAACATATTAGCAAATGGTAAAGTTTGGAAGGTGGAGCAAAGTGTAGCATCGTTATTTCAATGGCTGCACAGAAAGGAAAAGGTGCCTTTTAGAGGGAGTCATATGCTATCATGCATATCCCTGCCCAGGTCGCAGCTGTTATCACTTCATGTGTAAATGTGTGAAATGGGCATTCCACTGGGCAGGAGGGTAAATCAAATCAATACCATTAAACCAGAGTCAAGCATGGGGCATCTTTTGAACAGCCATGTTCTACTGCAGATGTGTGAAACAACCACCAGGGGCTCTGGAAAACAGCTTGTAATATCATGGGGAAAGGACTTACCTATAAATTCATCTTTGGACACACCGAGTACAAGAGACCAGAAGGTATGGCCACTGTGGCATGGAAGGGGTAGAAACACTGCCCCTACAGTTACCAGTCCCACATACAACTTCTCATGAGTACATAATCTGAACTGGAATATCCAGTGGAACTCTGGCAGCAACAAAGTAACACCGTCCAGGTGTTATTTGTCCATGGATACATTTTGCGGAGATTGATTATTTCTTTAACCAGCTGTCTGGAATCCTATACTATGATCATTGGCCTGATGTTCTGCTTGCTCAAATAAGAGTTGGGGCTTTTGGGACACAAGTAATTGTCCAGCAGCATCCCAAAACCCAGTTCAGTGGAAAGATTGAGCTGGTTTCGAAAAAGCAGATTGATGTGAATGACAGTTGTGCAGCATTGCACGTTATTTGCCACTGCACATTCTTTAGATTGCTTTCGCTCCAAAATGCAACAATCTGGGCATGCGCACACTTTCATTAACTTACATGGAGAGAAATTTGTATAATATAACTAGGTTATGTGATTAATTTAGAAAACAATAACCTGACTGCTACCGAAGGCAGTGAAGTGGCACATTTCTAGACAGTAACAAGCATTGTAAATGGCAATGTCTGTTACCTACTAAGGGAGGATGGAGGGAGCAGTTGGTGTCGGAGTGTCAAAATGCTCTGTTGGAGAGTGACTGGCCAAAAGTAAACCAAACAAGCAGCGACTTTAAAAAAGAAAGCATGTGTGGACCGTGTAAGTGTGTAGCCATGAAGCATATTTTTAACAACTAAGCTTGGGAATACTTGGATATTACTTTGTGCCAGGGAACAAAACAGAGCCCGATAGAGACCCGTTTCAAGGCCCCCTTTTAAAAACTGCCGGTGCTCAGCACCGGTGAGACCCGGCCCACTTAAAGCCCTGGGTTTTGCACTCTAATTGTGGAAATAATCGTAGGTATTGGTGCTTGGGTACCAACTGATGCACGTTTTCCATCCTAACCAGGTGGTTTTCCCATTAAAGGATTCCTCCTTGGGAAATGTGAATAGGAAAGAAGGATGGCAGCACAATTCAAACACTACTGCAATTATTTCATTATATACAACTGAAAAACCAGATTAAAAAAAAGATTTTAACATAAAAAATGTCTAGTTTTTTTGTACTTGCACTGCTGGCAACTTCTTCCCTGCCTGTTCTGATGCTGGTTTGTTATAATTTTTTTTGTTATGGGGAGCGGGACATAAATAACGGGAAGTGGAGGTTGGAAAACAGTAATTTAACCAGAACATGAGCAGCGGACGGACACTAGGGAGAATCAACAGATGCCAGATTCCAAGTGCAGAGTGACGTGATGCTTAGGTGATGCGCTGATGCAAAATGGTGGTGGTGAATGATGTTTGGTGCTCAGGTGGTGACACTATATGGTGTGGATTGGAGGTACGTTGTGGAGTTGAAATATGTTGTTTGGTGTGTAATTATGCGGTGTGTATTGGAAATGTGTGGAGTTGAATTGTGTGGCCTCGAACTGTGGTGTTGAGTGAAATTATGCTTAGTGAAATTGTGTCATGGTGTGGAGTGCATTTATGTTGATTGGTGGTATGTGGTATAGAGTGCATTTATGTTGCATTGAGTAGAGTGCAATTATGTGGCGTGTAATTATGTGGTACTGAGTGGTATGTGGGGTGTATTTGTTGCATTGAGTAGTGTAATTATGTGGCGTGTAATTAGGTCACACTGAGTGGTATTATGTGGAGTGCATTTATGTTGCATTGAGTAGAGTGTAATTATGTGGTGTGCAATTATGTGGTGTGCAATTATGTGGCACTGAGTGGTATTATGTGGAGTGTATTTATATTGAGTAGAGTGTAATTATGTGGCGTGTAATTATGTCACACTGAGTGGTATTATGTGGAGTGCATTTATGTTGCATTGAGTAGAGTGTAATTATGTGGTGTGCAATTATGTGGTACAGAGTGGTATTATGTGGAGTGTATTTATGTTGCATTGAGTAGAGTGTAATTATGTGGCACTGAGTGGTATTATGTGGAGTGTATGTTGCATTTAGTAGTGTGTAGTTATGTGGCGTGTAATTATGTGGCACTGAGTGGTATTATTTGGAGTATGTTGCATTGAGTGCAGTGTAATTATGTAGCATATAATTATGTGGCACTGAGTGGTATTGTGTGGAGTGTATTTATGTTGCATTGAGTAGAGTAATTATGTGGCGTGTAATTATGTGGCACTGAGTGGTATTATGGGGAGTGTATGTTGCATTGAGTGCAGTGTAATTATGTAGCATATAATTATGTGGTATTGTGTGGAGTGTATGTTGCATTGAGTAGAGTAATTATGTGGCGTGTAATTATGTGGCACTGAGTGGTATTGTGTGGAGTGTATGTTTCATTCAGTGATTCATACACAATCAAGCATGCCGAGCCCCAGAACCAGCCAGACTGCAGCATTAAGCACTCTTCCAACACGTGCAGCATCTTGTCAAACACACCAGTACAGAGGCTATTTACATGCTCTAACCCAGACTCCAGAAACGCACTGGATGCCATAATACTTCCACTGAGTACAAGGTGTTTCAGAAGCTTCAAGGGAAGAAACAGTTATTTGGAAGATCATTAATCTGGTACACCAGTGTTAGATTGGCATCCGGCATTATGCCTTTATCTCATGCCACTTGGGCATGTTGTGGGTACATTTCCATAGTGGTCAGCCTATTATAATGGAGCACTTATTAACACATGGGTTTTGTTGCAGTTCAAAATAAACATTCAATCGAGGAGCTTGTCTGCCATGAACGTCTGTGAAAGGAATGAGATGCACACGTTAATAATGTCCCCTCTAGTAATACCTAAGTGAGTTGGTACTGCAGTAACAGTCTCCTTTCGTAATCCTGGACCAGGGCTTAACGTTCCGAAGCCAGTTCCCTGTTAAGCAGGAAAAACGAAGGAAACTCACACACTAGTCCGGACACGAACTGTGTCTTAGCTTTATGTCCCCAGTCACGGCACAACATTAAGCTAAAGAATCTAGCAATATGTTGGCTCATTAATTGAAAAATATTGATTCGTTTTAATTAAATTCATGGAGTAACCAAGTAAAATTCAAATACAAAAATAAATGCAGCAGCACCAGATCAAATCGTCCCACTCCTGTTCAGAAAAGAACCATTTATCCTCACCAGCGCGTGAATCCATTTAGCAGACCCGGACACTTAGAAAATTGATTCGCGTATTAATGGGAAATATGCCTTGAACAAGATGAGGCAAAAAATCTATACTTTTGCACATACAAACTGCACGGTTTCTAGCAACAAAAACGAGCAAGAAACCTTCCGCACAGAACCTTCACGTCCCCGCCTTTTCATCTTGGGAGCTGTGTGGCTCCAAAAAGCTATTCGAAATATTTTAAGAACCAAATGCAGCGCGGTTAAATCGTATAAATAGCCTGTCAATGGTGGCAGAACTAACGGCCACAGCAGCAGAACGTAAAACGGCCGCCCTTTTTACATGAACAGCGCCCTGCATCAACCACGGTCAGCATTCAATGCGATTCTAAGCCATCTAGGAACGTTAGACCTCTACCCGACAGATATTGTAAGTCTTCACTCCATTTCTAACCTGCCTTAATAAATTCCACTTGTATCATGCACGATACAACAGCCCGACAACTTTCAATCTTTTCCTGTCCCTCGTCTGAGAGAATAATTGCACAACACAAAGACATGGCTGCGGGCAGCTGCAAGGTGCAGGAAGCAGATAACGGGCTCCACTCCTCAACAACGTCTTCCTGAGAGCATGGCTTAGTTACTTACCAGGGAAAGCACGTGCCAGAATAACCAGTGGTGCGCGCGCACCACAGAGGAGCGGGGGGGGGGGGAGGGAGCCCGTCGTCCGTGCCGCGCGCTGGTGCGCGTCCTAGACACGGACGGGAATGGGCGGAGCAAAGGCAGGACATGCGCCAGCCTTTGCCCAATTGCGTGCCGTTTTTTTTTTTTTTTTTTTTTTAAACGCACGCTACAGCCAATTGCAGGCTTCAGAAAGCTAACCACACGCACAAGCGTGTGGTTAGCTTTCTAAAGCCCGTACAAAAGGTCTCGCGCTGCGCGAGCAGTGCTGGGCACTACAACGCTAGGCGCGAGACCTAAAAATGACAAGTTACATCCTGACTTGACCCATCTACATTAGGGTCTCCCACGTCTCAATTCCTTAAACTGCCAAAAATAGCAGTGCTCAAAACAGTACTTGTTCAAGACAAAAAACAAACTAAACTTGTTAGTCTAGTTAACCACAGGCATGCACAATAGCGATAAGTGGTTTAGAGAATGTCCATAGAAATGTTTACGAATAAAGACTAGTCTGGGTAACTCATGCAGTCTAAGAAGCTGTGACCAGGAATTTGCATAAGTGGCACTATGGGTAAAAATGAAAAGGTGGTAATATTTTCTTCAGTACTTACGGACTTAGTTCCAGATTTTGAGGAAGCTATCCCATGATCCTGTTGCAACAGCCATGCCATCATCAGTCACACCCAAACAACTCACACGATTATCGTGACCAGCAAGAACACCTGTAAATTAAAAAAATATGATAAAATGTGTCTTAAGAATTGGAAGTGAGGCGGCATCAGATACACAAACAAATGTCAAAGAACAGTTTTCAGGAACAGTATCAATGTTATTTTTCACTGCCAAAAAAAAGTTTCACTGCTTGAGAATCAAACTGTTGAACGATAGATGAGTTTTCAAACAAGCGGTTATTCAAAGATAGTCCTGCTTACATATGAAATGCTGGACATTTGTGAATGTGATTAGCTGTAAGCAGTGTGTGACTGCAAGTTCCAAAGCATACTGCGATTAGGAGCACAAATTATTTAGATTCTGAATGACAACTGTAATTCAAATCTAAATGTAATTAAAAACAAATCTATCCACCCACAAAGCCCATTTTACAGACCCACTGAAAGACAAGCATTGGCATAGCCAATAGGTCTCGCCTTTGGGACCTTATAAGTATTTAGCCATGCAGCACATTATCCCCACTCACATGCCCACACACCAACACCACATTGCATGCTGGGACCAGTATAGCCAATCTTATAAGACGAAAAGTTAACAGATGAGGCCTACTCTTGTGGGTTACAAATAACAGACCTGGAAGAAGCACATAAGACATAGGGCAACTTAAAATCTAAGCAGTCTTTGGAAAGAAAAAAACTGTCTAAAACTGCCAACAACCACAGACGCTAACTGCCCTGTTGGTGCTAGTGTGGTGCAGAGAAGGGCAAAGATGCTCGAAGGGTGGTTAAATAGCAATTGTAGTGTTAGTAGAGGAAGGTTCTCAGGCTAATCCAGGCTGTTATATCCCTACAGAAGGTAGCATTCTAAGCCCTCGCTGGTTTGCAGCCGAGTACATGCAGCACAGTACTGCGCTACCCTGGAGAACAGATCGTGAACAGCCTCAAAAGACAGCGTGGGTCAATCTGATGCACACATGGCACTAGTGCGTGTGCGTTAGTGTGGAAATATTTAACATCTCCAGGGGTGGGATCGTGGGCCGGATTGCATGGCTGCTTTTCTCAGTGAAGGAGGAAGTCTCCCTCATGCGAGCTAGTAGCCAGTGACTCATTATTGGCTGTATTTTCCTTCTAGGATTTCAGCATTGGCTCATCATGCGCGATGTGCATACCACACACATGCATTTTCAGAACTCACTAAAAGTAAAGAGGAGACTGACTTCTCAGTGATGGGCCCAACCTCCCCAGGGCATTCACAATGCCCCTGCTTATTCAGGATAAACCAAAGTACCCGTCTTTTCAGGCAGCCAAGTCTCGACATGGGGAACTCCATAGCATTGTAGCCCAGGCTACCGCAGGCCCAGCAGACAAGTAGTGAATGCCCAAACCTTAGATCCTCAATGCCAGAACCAAATGAAGCCCCCTTATTTCAGCCAACGGGCTGCAAATACCTTGCACACCAAACCTAGGCACTGTCAATGATTTATGGTGATTGATTACCTATAGCACACAAGTGAAATGCAATATCTGGCTATAAGTAACCCCGTCAGCCAACATCAAAATTCAGAGCAACTTTAACCCGCTCACACCCATGATCTCTTTGAAAGTGCTTAGATGCAATGTAGTAACGCTTTATGTGTTATATAAACAAATAAACACAAGTAACTTTCGCTAGCTTCCTTGACAGCAGGCATTATATCCTTCCATTCTGTATAACATGTTAGTACTTAGCATTTTACATTTTTGTGTGATTGTTTAACCAGTCTGTTTTACATTCTTCTGGATTTGTATTTAAGTGATGTGTCTTTTCATATAGTCTATTGTAATGTTTTCTTTTTCTAAACATGCGTTTCCTTTCTTAAACACACAATTGAGGTTAAATTGATATTGCATTGCCACGTTTTGAATATCTTTACATTATATACTTGTATTTCTAAAAAAAAAAAAGCAAAATTTTCTGCAATACATTAGCTACAGTTTCTACAAAATTAATGTAGTCCTTATGTAACTGTATTGTTGTTTCACCTGATACTATTCTGTATTCAGTTCCTGAACGTGCTTGTGACGTCTTAAGCAGGTGTGTGGAATAGTTATGCACAAGGATAGTTGTCAAAAGGTTTCCCAAGTGTATTCTTTAAATGTTGAATTCATGTGGAGCAATGACATAGGTGCATATTCTATCCACATGGGAGAGTGCGGTATACATTGGGTTCAAAGTGGCATAGACATTGGTATTGGTTTGGTGTTTGTTGGAGTAAGGTGTTGAGGTATATAGTGTCTGCAAGCCAAGTGGATGTGTGTATGATCTATGTGCTACAATATGTTATGCATTGCTTTCTATACGGATTTCACGTGTGCTAGTGTATGAATGACTTGCAGATGCATATTAAGTATGCAGGTGTAGGATTCAGCGTGGGGTGCAGTGTGCGTGTCCCAGTGTGCTATGGACGGTGTTTCAGATGCGTCAGTAGGAGGGTTCAAGAGAACAATGGGGCTTTTGTTGTCTTGGTGTCACAACGCTAGTTTCTTAGATATCGGATTTGGGTGTTACACAAATGTGTATCTATTTATTTTGTTAACAAACAACATTAGTGCTACTACGGAGAACTAATTTGTAGAGCTCCTTTGCGGCCATTTCAGACATCTTAACACATGGATACATTTGCAAAAGTAATGGGGACAGCAGGCATATAATGTGCTTATCCTTTTACAAGCAGTGAAGGCTGAGGAATGCGCACAGGCCTTTATTGCCGCCATCACTCTTATCAGCCTTGTCAGTGCCCACATGTAACAGCCAGACGTTTAGGCTCACGTTTCGGGGAAGTTCTTGCAGCTGAAAATAGGGAGCAAATCTAGCATTTAATGGAAATGGCTCTCGTGAAACATCCATGGAAAGGGCTACATCAATAAAGCCTGGTAGAGAGCTTTATCTAGTGACCAGACTGGACATGTATTTATATTGTGAATCTAAAAAGCAAAACACGTTTACATGCCGAACATGTTGTTGAGAACCCAGTTGTCGTATGGCATACATATTCCAAAAAGCAAATTCCAGCCCACAGAGGCGATGCTGGTTGCTTTGAGGGCATTTACTGTGCAGACCAATTAACAAGCGCTGGAAAGTAACAAAGACCAGATTTACAGGCTTGTTTTATTTTGCGTTCCCACTGCCTATGGCGTGTCTTTAAAAAAAAAATTTTTAGGTCTTGCCTGAGCCAGCGCATGCGCTGCGAGACATTTAGTAAGTGGCTTTTAAAACTGCTGCCACACGCTTTTCCTGGCCTAGCGCTTGCAGTTACGCACGCGAGCACGCGCGCAGCCGCCAGCTTTCAGCGCCCGATCATGCGCCATCTGGCTTTCCTTTGCCGCGCGCACCACTCGCAGGCTCACCACCTGCTCCCCCTCAGTTAACAGCCCCTCCCCCGCCACAGAGCGCGTCTCGCGGCCGCACGTCTTTTTTTTTTTTTACAGTTACGAGCCGTCATGGCTCATTAAGTGCTTTCGCGCGCACCACTCGCGTTGAACAAAACAAAACCGCACTCTCAATTTGCTTGTGCCTCGGAGCCCTGACAACCGTATTCACAGCCACATGTGAACTTGAATTCACTAGGCTACATAGAGCTGTCCCGCAGAAGTAACTGCAGGCGATTGATGTCAGTGAAATTCAATACCTTTATATAAGCGCCACATAAAGTACATTCCAGTGGCGCACTATTAAAGTAAACACTGCGTAAACAGAATCAAACAAGTCGTACATTCCTGTCAGCTCCAAGCTGCCAGAAGCGCCCGGCATGCTTTTAAGATACGTGCCTGGGAAGCCCAGAATGGAAGCTCCTTGAACTCGTTCAGCGCATGGTGAGGCGCTCTCGCGGCAACAGGCAAAGTTCTAGATCTTAATCTAGGCGCGCATGGGGCATCGCAAAGCACAGCAAAACACTGCATAAACAAAGTTAATCGGCTTGAGTCGCCCACCCCCCTGATAAAAAGGAAAACCCCCACTTATTATTGTGGCAGGCTCCTGTGGGCTTGGCTGTCTCACTGATTCTTTGTTATGCGGAGTCCGTTCTTATGTTGTGATGCTTTTCTTCAAAGTGTTTTACTGTATTGTCATGGAGCAGTTTACCGATGTTTAGTCCCAGCGTCCCTCAGCCTTCGCTCGTGTTTTTTTCAAAGACCTTCACACTTTAGCGAACAAGGACGCATTGGAAGTTTTGATGGGCAAGCCAACCTGCTGCCTTATTAACCCAGATCCTCCGCTGATGTGACGTTCTGCCATTTCCCTGGCCTCCCAGTTTGTATTTCAGTGCAGGCAGAATCCAAAGGTTCTCACTAAGTATTAGTATTCCGTGTTTGTCTGTTGTACACAAAATCGGCCTTGATGCAAGTATTTTTGACTCCGAAGCTGCATTGCTTTTTTGAAAACGCTAGTTTGCTTGCGTAAACAGCAGTTACATTAGCCTGTTCTAGTATGCGGAGCATAACTTCATTTTGAATGCCAGTTTGCCGTTAACAATTCAGTTTTAGTGGATAGCTTGAGGTGGCCTTTTGCCTACAGGACTGATTTTGATTCCCGAATTTAATGCATTGTTTTTCTCTGTTTGTGGCCAGATTAAGCGCAGCTGCAATTAACTTGTTTTGAGACTTAGTAACATACTATAAAATGATATAACGTAAGAATGATAGGAGCAGTTTGACGAAAAATAATACAGTAGGTAGAACAGTGCGTTTTTCTATGCATTTACAGTTTAATGTTTGGTCATCTTTTTCTCTTGTGAAAATGTTAGTTGGTAACAACAAAGGAGGTAGTACGGATCTTTACATGTTCGCTCTCTCTCTCTCCCTCCTTCTCTCTCCCTCTCTCCCTCCCTCTCCTTCTCTCTCCCTATTTCCCTCTCTCTCTCCCTCCCTCTCCTTCTCTCTCCCTATTTCCCTCTCTCTCTCCCTCCCTCTCCTTCTCTCTCCCTATTTCCCTCTCTCTCTCCCTCCCTCTCCTTCTCTCTCCCTATTTCCCTCTCTCTCTCCCTCCCTCTCCTTCTCTCTCCCTATTTCCCTCTCTCTTTCCCTCCCCCTCTCTCCCTATTTCCCTCTCTTTCCCTCCCCCTCTCTCCCTATTTCCCTCTCTCTTTCCCTCCCCCTCTCTCCCTCTTTCCCCCCCCTTTCCCCCTCTCCCTCTTTCCCCCCCCTTTCCCCCTCTCCCTCTTCCCCCCCCTTTCCCCCTCTCTCCCTCTTTCCCCCCCCTTTCCCTCTCTCCCTTCCCTTTCCCCCCCTCTCTCCCTTTCCCCCTTTCCCTCTTTCCCCCCCTCTTTCCCTCCCCCCCTTTCCCTCCCCCCCTTTCCCTCCCTCCCTTTCCCTCCCTCCCTTTCCCTCTCTCCCTTTCCCTCTCTCCCTTTCCCTCTCTCCCTTTCCCTCTCTCCCTTTCCCTCTCTCCCTTTCTCCCTTGCCCTCTCTCCCTTGCCCCCTCTCCCTTGCCCTCTCCCTTGCCCTCTCCCTTGCCCTCTCCCTTGCCCTCTCCCCCTTGCCCTCTCCCCCTTGCCCTCTCCCCTTGCCCTCTCCCCCTTGCCCTCTCCCCCTTGCCCTCTCCCCTTTCCCTCTCTCCCTTTCCCTCTCTCCCTTTCCCTCTCTCCCTTTCCCTCTCTCCCTTTCCCTCTCTCCCTTTCCCTCTCTCCCTTTCCCTCTCTCCCTTTCCCTCTCTCTCTCTCTCTCTCTCCCGCCCCCAGCGCAATCCTTGACAACAGCTGAGAGCTCAGTACCGGGGCTCTAGGTGTCTCGGCAGATATAAGCTCAAGACATCAGAGTATCGGGCCCACTGATGTAAATATAGTCGTCATGGTCTGATGCAGGATAGCCATAGAGAACTAGCACACCTGGCTCACTTTCTACATGTTACTCTACAGTGTAACAGTCTCCTTTCAGTGATCATGGCTTTTGTACAGACGCTCTTGCCGTAGCACCATTGAGTTTCAT